>BSQW01000009.1:41553789-42753789 GCA_030161315.1 Eutrema japonicum | reverse complement strand
CTCGCTGATCGTTCAACTAGACTTCCAGAAGGATTGCTCGAGGATGTTCCGATTGTGATTGGGAACTGCTTAATCCCAACTGATTTCATTGTCTTGGAGTATGATTCGGAACCCAGAGATCCTCTCATCTTGGGAAGGCCATTCCTAGCAACAGCTGGTGCTCTGATTGATTGCAGGAATGGGAAGATATCTCTTAACATTGGTGAGTTGGTCATGAATTTTAACATGGAAAAGATGATGAAAAGACCAACCATCGATGGGCGGACTTTCTTCGTTGATACCTTCTGTGATATTGCTGAGGAGTACTTCTTAGAGATGCATCCTGAGAACCCATTGGAGAGAGCATTGGCCTGTTCTGCTGAGTCCGAAGTTAAGCCACACGATGCTGCTGCTGAATACGGAAGGATACTCGATTCAGCACGACCAGTATCGATCGATACTCGTAGGGTATCGATCGATACCCTACGGCCAGAAAGAAGTTTGGCCGAAAGAACTATGCAAGCTGCTGGGCTTGGAGATTGGAGCGAGGAGAACGCTCCTAAAGTGGAACTCAAACCACTTCCTGCGAATCTAAGGTATGGTTTTCTTGGTCCTAATTCCACGTACCCTGTAATCCTTAATTCTTCTTTGAACAACGCAGAGGTCACTTTACTGCTAAGCAAGCTGCGCAAGTATCGCAAAGCTCTTGGCTATTCTCTTGATGACATTTCAGGTATTTCCCCAAACCTGTGCATGCATAGGATTCATCTTGAGGACGCGTCAAAGGCTTCAGTTGAGCATCAAAGGAGGCTGAATCCAAACCTGAAGGAAGTGGTTAAGAAAGAGATCATGAAACTTTTAGATGCAGGAGTTATCTATGCTATCTCAGATAGCTCTTGGGTCAGTCCAGTGCACGTTGTTCCTAAGAAAGGAGGGATAACTGTGGTGAAGAACAACATGGATGAGATGATTCCCACAAGGACTATCACAGGACATCGAATGTGCATTGATTACAGGAAGTTGAACGCGGCCACACGGAAAGATCACTTCCCATTGCCATTCATTGACCAGATGTTGGAGAGATTGGCCAGTCATCCCTACTACTGCTTCCTTGATGGATATTCAGGTTTCTTCCAGATTCCTATCCATCCAGATGACCAAGGGTATACCACTTTCACGTGTCCCTATGGCACGTTCGCATACAGGAGAATGCCATTTGGATTGTGCAACGCTCCAGCCACTTTTCAGAGGTGCATGATGTCCATCTTCACAGACATGATCGAGGACTTCATGGAGGTGTTCATGGATGATTTTTCAGTATATGGGTCATCATTCAAGATCTGTTTGACTAATCTGTGCAAGGTGCTCCAGAGGTGTGAAGAGAAACACTTGGTCCTTAACTGGGAAAAGTGTCATTTTATGGTTCAGGATGGAATTGTACTTGGGCACAAAGTCTCTGAAGCTGGAATCGAAGTTGACAAAGCCAAGATTCAGGTCATGACAAGTCTCCCACCACCTACTTCTGTGAAGGATATTCGGAGTTTCCTTGGTCATGCTGGTTTTTACAGGAGGTTCATCAAGGATTTCTCCAAGATAGCACGTCCACTCACTGCTCTGCTGTGCAAAGAGATCAAATTTGATTTCACAGCCGATTGTCTTGCAGCCTTTGAGGAGATCAAAAAGGCTTTAGTGAGTGCTCCTGTTGTGCAACCTCCTGATTGGATTCTGCCTTTCGAGATCATGTGTGATGCCAGTGACTTTGCTGTGGGGTCAGTTCTGGGTCAGAGGAAAGACAGGCAGCTGCACGTCATCTACTATGCCAGCAGGACTTTGGATGATGCTCAGAGGAATTACAGCACCACAGAGAAGGAGCTACTTGCTGTTGTTTTCTCCTTTGAGAAATTCCGATCTTACTTGATTGGGAGCAAGGTGGTTGTTCATACCGATCATGCTGCTCTCAAGTATCTGATGAATAACAAGGATCTCAAGCCTCGTCTCTGTCGTTGGGTTCTTTTGCTACAAGGGTTTGACATTGAGGTTAAGGACAAGAAAGGCATAGAGAATGGAGTTGCTGACCATCTCTCGCGGATGCGGATCGATGAGGACGTCCCCATTGATGATCAATTACCTGAGGAAGCCATCTACTTCATTGAAACTGGGTTTCAGATGAATCTGGCCGAGAATCAGCAATTTCCACGAGTTGCAGGTTCCGGTATCGATCGATACCATGATGGTATCGGTCGATACCCTGACGATTCAGACGCTGTTTTCATCATCGATCATTCAGTCGTTTCTAACCACCATCTCGTCGCTGCAGCAGATTCTGATACTCCATGGTACGCTGATATTGCAAATTATCTCGCTGCAGATGCAAAGCCAAACCACCTCAAGAAGTATGACAAGAAGAAGTTCATGCGCGACATAAGGAGATTCTTTTGGGATGAACCTTACTTGTACAAGCATTGTTCTGATGGCATATACAGGAGATGCATTGCTGAATCAGAGGTTTCAGATGTTTTGTTTCATTGCCATGGATCAGACTATGCTGGACACTTTGCCACCTTCAAGACAGTATCCAAGGCTCTTCAAGCAGGCTTCTGGTGGCCTACCATGTTCAAGGATGCTCACACTTTCGTCTCACAGTGCGACGCTTGTCAGAGGAGAGGGAAGATCAGTAAGAGACATGAGATGCCACAAAATTTCATCCTTGAGGTTGAAGTTTTTGATTGCTGGGGCATTGACTTTATGGGTCCTTTCCCATCTTCACACAAGAAGACCTACATCCTGGTTGCTGTGGACTATGTGTCTAAATGGGTGGAAGCGATAGCCAGTGAGAAGAATGACTCTGCGGTGGTTCTTAAGCTGTTTAAGACCATCATTTTCCCTCGCTTTGGAGTACCTCGAATTGTGATAAGTGATGGTGGCTCTCACTTTATCAACAAGGTGTTCGAGAGGTTGTTGAAGCAATATGGTGTAAACCATCGTGTGGCTACTCCATATCACCCTCAGACAAGTGGGCAAGTTGAAGTCTCCAACAGGCAGATCAAGGAGATCTTGGAGAAGACAGTGAATGCTTCTAGGAATAATTGGTCTACAAAGCTGGATGATGCACTTTGGGCATACAGGACTGCCTTCAAGACACCGCTGGGTACTACACCTTTCCAAATGCTGTATGGGAAAGCATGCCACCTTCCAGTAGAGATTGAGCACAAGGCTGCATGGGCAACAAAGATGCTGAACTTCGACATCAAGCCTGCTGCTGAGAGGAGGTTGATTCAGCTGAACGAGCTGGATGAGATCAGGCACCATGCTTATGAGAACTCGAGGCTGTACAAGGAGAGAACTAAAGCTTATCATGATAAGAAGATCATCTCCAGACACTTCGAACCGAACGACCAGGTACTTCTGTATAACTCTCGTTTGCAATTGTTTCCTGGTAAACTGCGTTCACGTTGGTCAGGTCCCTTCACAATCAAAGAGGTCAGACCACATGGTGCTGTGGTGCTGATAAATCGCACAGGCGAGGAATTCACTGTCAATGGACAAAGAGTGAAACACTATTGGGCGCAAGCCGAGATTCCAACAGGGCAGATAATGCCTCTGGATGATGCACCAACAGCCTGAATGGCGTTACAGTCAAGCTATTGACGTTAAACGAGCGCTTGGTGGGAGGCAACCCACTGGTGAGTCTGTCCTTGAGTCGTTTTTCCTTTTGATTTTTCATTTGTTTTGAGTCTGTGTCAGGATGAACAAGGAGCAACTCGCAATCGCCTAAGTATCGATCGATACCCCATTGGTATCGATCGACACCAATCGCGGATGAAAGTTCACCAAGTCGATCTAAGCGTGGTATCGATCGATACCGTGCTGTGTGTCGATCGACACTCGCTGTTCCAGGAAGGTAATTTCTTGTTTCTCTTCATTCTATCCTTTTCTTTTGTTTCTTTCACTGACTCTAGGCTAGATAACACTGAGGACAGTGTTGTTCAAGTCTGGGGGAGGTGTCTGCTGACATTGTTTTCGTTTTTCTTAGAGTCAGTCGTTTTATCGAGTCAAAACTGTTTTATTGAGTCAAGAATTTGTTGGAGATGATGATCCTGTGCTTGAACCTATTGATTTGATTTTGTTTTTGAGTGCACAGTGTTACAGGATCAGTTCTAGATCGACTAATGAAAAATCCAAAGGCTGACCAGTTGACTAGAAAACATCCATGTCTCCAGCAGAGTTCTTCTGAAACCTGAGCCAAATTTTTGCACTTCATCAATATGGTTAGTGTTCATAGAGCTTGATTCATCATTCATATCTGATAAAGGAACCCGTGTGTTTAGAATTATGGTATCTCTCTCCCCTGAAATAAGTTGATAGATAAGAGCATAAAAGATTGAAATGATTTTCTTCTGAGTAGAGGGTTAGGAAAATTTCCAGCGATCCCATTATTCTACTTGAGAGGGGATGATCACACAAAGGATTGGAAGCGAGGCTAGGATTTTCCTATGATGCCATTATTCGCCGACATCCTTTGATACATAGAGAGGGAAGAACCGGGGATTCGGTGGCAAACACCATCAATACTCGCGTCTCATACCTTGATGTGTATATGCTAAGCTGAAAATAAAAAAAAATATATATAAATAGAACATAATAAGAAATAAGTCTGGGGGAGAGAAATTGATACAAAAAGTGTTAAAAAGGGTGGTTCCTTTGTCATGATATTGTCTGATAAAGAATCTAGGAGGTTCTTGAACATTAACTGCAGCGATGAAACTGGCGATGAGGGCTTTACTTGAACAATGCTGTGGGATTTTGTGTGGAGTCTAGAAAAGCTGCGAATGTTTACGGAGAAGTACATGGTGGTCAGATCAAAAGCTGATCAGGTAACATTTGGGTGCTTGGAAAGAAGGTCATTTCGATGGTTCAGGAACAGGTGAGTCTCTACGTTTTCAAACCTCTTTTTCTGATTTAGTCTTCTATTTGCTTGAGGACAAGCAAAATGCTAAGTCTGGGGGAGTTGATATATCATGGTTTTTACCCTGTTTAGGCCATGATATAAGTCCTTTTATAGAGTCTTTTCTTGTGTTTTGGAGTCTTTTAGAGTCTTTCACAGGTTATAGCACGTCTGGAGCTTAATTGGAATTATTGGAGCATTCTGGAGCGAGACTGAAGTCTGATGACTAAGAGCCCGATCTGAGCACCGAGCATCGATCGATACCCCCTGGTATCGATCGACACTCATCGAGATTTCATGGGCCGCGACTAGTTATGAAGCCTTGGAGAATTGCAAAAGCACCCAGAAGACTTTGATAATTACAAGAAGGCCCCAAATCGTGATTTAGGTTATAAATAGGATTTTACAGCCATTGTTTAGGCTATGCTTTATTTTTGTTTAGGTTTAAGAGAGATTTTGGTGAGAGACAAGTCTGGTTTCCCTTCGTCCGAGATCAGATCTCAAAACCTTGTTTCTCTTTCTGATTTAATATAAGAGTATTTATTCAACATGTTTATTAATTTAATATCCATGTCTGAGTAGATCACCTGTTAGGTTTAGGGTTTTCTCATAGGGATTTCTTTGAATGCTAGGTTGATTATCTGTTAGGATTCACTATCTAAATTAGTTCTTCGCCTTAGGTTGTTCTCAAAGCTAATTCTAGGTTGACGAATCTGGAACTTAGATCTTAGGATAATTAATTAGGCACGAGAGTGCGATTAATTACCTGATAGAACCTTAGGTGAGCAAATTGATTATTCGCAAAGAGATTTGGTTTAATTGATTTGTGAACATATCAAACCTGATTTTAAAGCTGATTTAGACTTTAGGATTCGCAAAGAGATTTGGAATTTCTAGGATTTAGATTTAGATAGTTTTCGCAACGAGAGTTGGTTAATTATATTTTAGTGATTTGAGTTCTAGAACAGTGCTTAATCTGGATCCTGTTAGGTAGCTTAGCTGCATTCATTGATTTCCTGAGAAATACCCTAAGCCTACATTCCCCAAATTGAATTTACAAACGTTTTACTTGCAACCCTGTTTTTCAATTACATCATCTGGTTTAGCTTGTTTCTGATCTATAGAATCTATTGAGTGATTTTTGAGTTCTTTGTGGTTCGACCCCTACACTTACTACAACAACTGCTTTAGTATCTTAGGGTATTAAATTGAGCATATCAGTAATATTGAACATAGTAATACATAGTAATATATAGAATATTGAACATAGTAATACATAGTTCCGACAGTTTAATCCCGAGATAAGGGCATGCTCCCTTAGACTGTAACGGATGGGCACACCATTCATAACGAACCAAGCTTCCTTCTTTTTATCTGTGCGCGCCGTTCGCACAAGAAGCATCCACATGCCCTGAACCTTGTGGTGGGTTTCCTGGTGAATGTGGAAGAAGTGTTTGAATTGAGGGTGATTCAAAAACCAACTCTTCTCCTCTGCTTTAAGCAGATGCTTTAACCCGGTCATAAGTGTCTTCACCGCTTTACTGACATAACACCTTGTTTCGACCTTGATTTTTTTCATATACTCCCTCGGCTGGAACCACATATCCAAAGGTTGCAGTGGTTCGGTTTCATCTTCGGAATCCTGCAAGACGTATGTATATAGTGTTACTTTTTGTCTTAGAAATTTTTGGTCCGGTATTACTGGTCCAGTATTACTAGTCCAATATTACTGGTCCAGTATTACTAGTCCACTATTACTAATCCAGTATTACTAGTCCAGTATTACTAAAAACCCAGAAAATTACAAGTGCTGCAAATCGAATCGCGAAAACCCAGAAAATTACAAGTATTACGATTTGATTTTGTGGGAAAGGAAGGATTTTGGTGGGACAAATCGCTGGAATCAAACTGTAAAATCGTGAAAAAAGAAGAAGGTAAGTTACGGGGATGAGTTACGGCACTGAAGAAAATCGTGAAAAAAAAAATTTTAGTTTTAGGTTTTTTTTTTTTCTGTTTTTGGGTCGGGTTGAATCCGAATATAGTGGATTTAGGTGGATAGATACTGGTTGGGTCGTAAATTTTTTATACTTTCAGCGACAAATTTGTTATTTACCCCTTTTCATTTAAAAAAATAAATAAATAACAAATTCAATTTTAAAACAAGGTTATTATGGGGTAATCGTCTGGAATCTCCCTGAAACTGGAAAAAGAGCTAAAATCTCCCCGTTATATTATGAAATTAGTTTTGATTTTTTTTAATTGGAAAAAGTAATTTACGGAAAAACCGACCCATATTCGGTTTGTATTTGGGCAAACCCGAAATAATAGATCCCGGGTCGGGTTATACCCGAGATAATAGAAAAAAAAAAATTACCTAAATCATAATTGTCGATTTACTTCCTCCCCCTTGAGGCATTACCCGTGAGTGAGTGAGTGACGACCCGAGTGAAATCGATCGACCCATTCTCAATCGATTCGAGTTCAATGGTGGAAACGAGGCAAACCCGGAAGACGAGACCGACGACTTCTGCGTCGGAGAAGTCGGAGAAGAGGGAGGCGAAGAAGAAGAAGACTGCGCCGGCGGAGAAGAAGAAGACAGCGCCGGCGGAGAGTGGGCCAGAAGAATCGTCGGCGAGAGAAGCGGGTGTTGATCCGACGGCTGAGACGAGAGACTCGGGTGTTGATCCGACGGCTGAGACGAGAGACTCGGAGGAGGAGACGGTTTCGGATAGTGAGGCGGATAGTGCAGCGGATACGGCGGCGGATACGGCGGCGGATAGTGAGGCGGATAGTGCGGCGGAGGTAAGACCGTAGAGTTCTGGCAACGTAGAAATGAATTGGAGAGAGATGGAGAGTTCATGGTAATACTAGGATAGGATCACCAGGAATTAAAATGGTAGAAATGTAATACTAGGAAAACTTTCTTGCATGCAGGATGCCTGGGCAGAGACGGAAGCCATGAAACCACTTGGAATGTACTTTCAGCCTGAGCAGTATGGCAAGAGCATAAAGCTATCAACTCGGTGCTTCGTAGAAGAAGTTTTGGAGACGTTTAAAGAAGTGGATCTCAGTCCGACGGAAAGAGATTGGTTTGAGAAGCATCCTCAGTTCTGCCACATTCTCCACATGCCGAAGAGCAATCATATGGTTCAACCCATGTGGATGTTGTTGTTGCGTACAGCTGCGATCCAAAGGAAAAAGGAGGCATGGTTTGTGGTCAATGGCATTCCCATCCGATATGGGTTACGAGAGCATGCTATGATCTCAGGACTCAACTGCCGCAACTATCCTCTGAACTGGCAGCGAAAAGGGTCCACCTCCTTCAAGAAAAAGTATTTTGTTGATTCGAATAAAAAGAAGATTTTAAGGGAAGACGTGAGGGATCGGCTCAAGGAAATGGGACCGGATGATAGTGGAGATAGGCTAAAGATGGCGGTGCTGTATTTCTTGAGCAGCATCGTCTACTGTCCCACCAAAACCGGAGCAAAAGAGAAATCCGTGCTCAATATATTTGTAAGATACGTCGCTGATCTAGATTTGTGTAAGACATTTCCTTGGGGTAGATTCTCTTTTAATCACTTGTTAGAGTCCATTGAGAGTACGATGAGCCACTATAACGGTGAGGTGGGAGGTTTTTGTCTTCCTTTGGAGGTAAATTGTAGAACTTGACTATGTTGGTCCTTTTTGCGAAGTATAATTATATGCGGTTGTTTGTAGTTTTTGGCGTTGGTGGCCATTCCGGCACTGAGAAGTAGCATCCGAGAACCTGTTCAAGCTCCTAAGGAGGATTGTCCAAGGATGAGCAAGTATAAGTGGAAGAAATGCGACCTGAGAGGCTGGCCTCTTGAGACTGTGTATGAAATACTCGGAAGTACTACGGTTAGTAGTATTTGCAGATTTTAGTAAAACTATAAAAACTTGGTAATACAAGTAGATTTGGTAAAACTAGGAAAACTTGGTAATACTGGTAAATTTGGTAAAACTAGGAAAACTTGGTAATACTGGTAGATTTGGTAAAACTAGGCAAACTTGGTAATACTGATAGATTTGGTAAAACTAGGAAAACTTGGTAATATTGGTTGTTTAAATGTGTTTAACTTGACAAGACATTGACAATGTGTTGATAACTACGGCTGAGGAGAAAGAGTTCTTGGATTCAATCATGGAAATGGAGGACGATGTTGACGACCACGATCCTGTTGTGGAGAGTTGGGAGGCGCTGCTTCACAACGGAATAACCGTTGAGTTTGAGGATATGAAGGATGAAGATGTGAAAGGGCGAGAAATAAAGGAGGAAAGAGCAGCGACTGGAGGCCGAGCTAAGAATACGTCTCTCGGGGAGGTGGTGGCCACGATGCATACCTTGACAGATCAGCTGGGTATGATATTAGAGAAGGTTGGAGATCTTGAGGATAGAATGAAGACAATTGAAGAGTATGTGAAGGCTCGAAAGGGTAATGTGTTTGTGCGGAAGGAGAAGAATGTTTCTTAAACATTGAAGTAGGCTCTTGAACAATGTTTTGTATGAATTGTAATTCTATGTAATGTAATGTGATGTTTGCTTAAATTTCGATGATATGTAATGTGATGTTTGCTTAATTTTCGTTCGAAAAGAAAGAATTTCAAAAGTCAACTAATACCAGAAATGCAAAGTTATACCAGTATTACACAGAAATTATAACATAATACAAATTATAACATAGTACAAGTTATTACACAGAAATTATAACGTAGCATAAAACAACCATCTAAGAACCTTCCCCACTTATACCTGCACATTCTCAGTGCCGGAATCCAACGCCAAAATCTACTTGAGCTTGGCTATCTCTTCGGCATGGGTTTGAATCTCTTTTCGCATTTCTTCAATCGTCTTGCTCTGCTCTTTAACCTTCCGAAGTAGCTTCGAGATCTCTTCTTCGACACCGACAACCCATGGCTGACGAAAGTGGAGTCCATCATCCTAGAAAGAAAAAACATACAAGTAGTTTTACCTAGTATTACCAGTTATACATCCGAAGAACATACAAGTAGTTTTACCTAGTATTACCAGTTATACATCCGAAGAACATCCAAGTAGTTTTACCTAGTATTACCAGTTATACATCCGAAGAAAATCTAAGTAGTTTTACCTAGTATTACCAGTTATACATCCGAAGAATATCCAAGTAGTTTTACCTAGTATTACCAGTTATACATCCGAAGAACATCCAAGTAGTTTTACCTAGTATTACCAGTTATACATCCGAAGAAAATCTAAGTAGTTTTACCTAGTATTACCAGTTATACATTCGAAGAATATCCAAGTAGTTTTACCTAGTATTACCAGTTATACATCCGAAGAATATCCAAGTAGTTTTACCTAGTATTACCAGTTATACATCCGAAGAAAATCTAAGTAGTTTTACCTAATATTACCAGTTATACAATCGAAGAATATCCAAGTAGTTTTACCTAGTATTACCAGTTATACATCCGAGAAACTCAATTAAATTTTACCTTAAAATTGGTGCAGGTGAAGTACCTACTTCCTGGTAAAGTATCTCGATCACGTTTAAACTTTGGATTGGAGAGACATCGGATTTGATGTATCCACCACATGGGCATTTTGTGGGAATCCCGTACTCGGCGTCGGCGACGAATCGGAGCATTTCGTGATGCTCCTTCAGCTTCTTCATTTCCTTACCGCGCCTCTTCTCCTCCTCGTAAGGTTCAACATCGAAATTGTCAGTCCAGTGGTAGCTAGAATCCATGGATCTCGTGAAGAAATCGTGTCAAGGGCTAATATATCGTGAAGAAAGGACCCGTGAAGAAATCGTGAAGAAATCGGAAGAAATCGGAAGAAATCGAGTCGAAAGTGGTAGAGAGAGAGAGAGAAAGAGAGCGAGAGATAAGTGGTAGAGAGAGAGAGAGAGAGAAATGGATAGAGAGACCGAGAGAGTCTCGAAAGAAATAGAAAAGAAGAGAGAGAGAGAGAAAAAAATGTAGATCTAAGAATTTAAAATTAAAATTTCAAATTTGGAATTTTCGGAAATTTTGAATTCCCGCCGAGTTTTTGGATTCCCGCCGAGATTTTGGACTTTGGGCCTGTTTTAACCCTGGGCCTGATTTAAAAAAATGCACATAGTTATACCAGGTTGTTAGTTTTACAATATATTGAAAATTTTGATTTCCAATTAAATTAGTATTACACCAACAAAAACGTATATTTTCTAGTATTACAGTAAATTTTATTGGTTTTCCATATGACTATCAGTGTTCTATGCAATAATAACTTTGAATATGGTATTTTTGTACATTTCACTTAACAACTTAGAAATACATTATAATGTGTTTCTTTAAGTATAAGGGAATGTTGGTCATTTTATTGGTTTTCCATATGAATATATTTCTACTTTGTATTGTTTGTTCATTCTAACGTTTGTATAACATAGAAGATGTATTTCTAACAAAATTAGCTGATTTAATCTGGGGATAAGGTTTTCAAATAACAAAACATAATTAATTTCAAAAGTCAACTAATACCAATAATGCATAGTTATACCAGTATTACCCAGAAATCATAACATATTACAAATTAAGCCAAAACAAGTTTTACATAACAAAAGCATAAAAGTTCTACATTGGGGCATAGTCTTCTCGATATAACAACCACGGTAGTGTCCTTCCCCGCTTGATTTGGTTCTGCGTCCTTCCCTTTCGGCGCCTTTCTCCAGTTGATGGAAATCTATTTTCTTTCCGCCGACCTTTCTTTATGACGGGATCCGGAGGTATTATCTGCCTCTCCATGATGTAATCCGGGACAATCCACGCAGATATATCGGGCACTACATAGATCGACCTGGTATAAGCCAATGTCCACATCTCCGTCAAATAGTATTTCGAACACAACTCATGAAGTACTATTCGGATATCACGCCTTCCAATTTTCTTGAAGGAGATGAAAGCGGATAGTGCGTGGAGGCAAGGATACATATGAATATCATAGAACCTGCAAGTGCAAGTTTTTTTTGCCAAGCTCACCAAATATAGTTTTCCGTCTTTTGAAATTACCTCGTATTCAAGCTCATAACCGTTTACCTCCCTCACAGATAATTTCTCAGCATCAGGCCAAATGTTGTGCAAGAAGTTCTCAACCAAAGGAACCAGTATGTTCGCACTCGTTCCTGACACATACTCGTTCCTATGCTCGTTAAACAAATCAGAAAACTTTCGAAATATCGTATCAAGCATGGGTATTAAGGAGTACTTCCTGGCATCCTTAGAAGTTTTGTTTAGAGATTCCACGGAGTTGCTAGTGTCGAGGTTGTATCTAGCGACCGGAGATACACATCTAGCCCATTTTTCTAGCACGGTGGTTTCCTCCACATACTTCGCCGCTGAAGGAAATCTCTGCTTAAACGCCTCGTAAAGCATATTGAACTCAACCACCGTGTGAGCCTTACCGCACTCTTGGAATTTTTCGGCGACAACGGCTCTGCTTGCGCTTGGAGCATTACCTTTAACGTTTTGAGACAAATGCCATAAGCAAAACCCATGATGAGCTTGTGGATAGACGTTAGCTATGGCGTTGATGAGGCTTACATTTCTGTCACTCACAAATACCAACTCGGAAGAGTCGTCTACCACGGTTTGCAACTTCTCGAAAAACCAGGCCCAACTAGCATTATTCTCGCCGTCAAGTACACCGAATGCTATGGGATAAATGTGACGATTGGGATCCTGAGCTGCGGCGAAAACTTGTACACCACCAAATCCGGCTTTCAGAAAAGTTGCATCCAAAATAATCACTTTCCTCATGAACTGAAACCCATCAATGCAAGCTCCCAAAGCTATGAATAGGTACTTGAATTTTCCCACCTCATCCAGTTCCACAGCCGTTTTCGTACCCTGATTCAGCTCCTCTAACACGTACAAATAACTATACAACATCCTGTAGTTCTCTTCCGGGCTTCCACGCAAATCGCAAATTGCTTGATATTTCCCTCTCAAAGCCGTGGAGTACGATACCTCTACACCAACTTTGTCCTTCACAAGTTCCATGATGACTCTAGGAGTTGGAGTCTCTAGTTTCCCGGGATATGCCTCACTCACAATAGATGCGACTAAATGTACTGTTCCTTTCCTCTTAACGCTGCCTTCTTCACTCTGACTAGCGCGGTTGCATGTGTGCATCTTCGTGTACGTTCTAATTGAGAAACCATCCGAGTTTGGGATCTTCGCTGCTCGTACACTCCATTTACAAATTCGCTGAGCACATTTGGCCACCCATCGCACGGTATCCGATTTCTTTATAACATACCCGAAAGAGTTAACAAATGCGCCTCTATGAACCAACTCTACAACGGATTTCTTACTAGGAAATTCTTGACGAATACTCAAATCCAAACCGTCATCCCATGCCTCTAAACTCTGAATACATTCAAGAACAGATGGTTCCTCAACATAATAATCACGCATATACGATGAATCCACACCGTTACCCTCACATTCATCATCTTCATCATCATCATGGTCATCCTCTTCTTCTTGATTTCCTTCTCCGTTGTCAACATACAACGTAATGGCATTGAGTCCTATTTCTCCGCTTCCATCATCATTGCGCTGCGAATCTATATAGTTCGTACCATAAGAGCTTTTCCCCGAGCTTTTCCCCGCTCTCGACTGTTGCTCGGGCAGTTCCGCTGTACTCAACAACTCCACATTCAAAACACTTATACGATTCTCATTATCTAAATGCGTTTGATACACCAACAAATCTTCATCATCACAAATAAACGACTTTCCTTCACATCCAGCCAACCTAGCAATGTAACTCAATTGCAATTTAACCTTACTTTCGTCTAACCCAAGCTTCTTGTATAACCTAGCTTCTACCATGGACATTGTTATCTCCTCAACTGATGTCTTGAACACTAGACCATTAATGCGACCTTCACATTTATAATGTATGTTGACGTTGCTGCTCATTTTATCCTGCCAAAAAATACCAAAAAACTCAGTCAATACTGTTTTTTGTTCACAGTTATACCCTAGTTTTTCCCAGTTTTACACTATTTATTCTCGGTTATTTACTAGTTTTACTAGTTATACATCATCTCACAGTATTACTAGTTTTACTAGTTGTAATACCATCCCCAACCCAGATCGAACCCAGATCGCAGTATTACTAATTTTACTAGTTGTACTATCATCCCCTGTTATACACTATTTATTCCCAGTTATTTACTAATTTTACTAGTTATACATCATCTCACGGTATTACTAGTTTTACTAGTTGTAATACCATCCCCAACCCAGATCGAACCCATATCGCTGTATTACTAGTTTTACTAGTTGTACTATCATCCCCAACTCATCAGATCGAACTCGAACTCGAACCCAGAAAATGCATTTCAGATTTCAAAAATTTACAATTCACTACGATTCCACCACTGTAATGCATTTGTTAGCAAATATAGTCATATTCAACCCAGAAACTACTCATTAAACATCCAAATTTCCCCAAAATCTCCAAATTTCCCTAAATCCCTAATTTTCCCAAAATCCCCAAACCTCGATTCTACATATGCAACCAAACCTCGATTTTAGAACATAATGCAGCTCCGGCGGTGCAACGGCGACGAATGTGACGTCGCCGGAGGTGGTCGTGCAACGGCGGCAAATGTGACTGACGTTGCCGGAGGGTTTGTCGTTCCCGTTGTCGTTGTTTTATTTTTGTTTTTTGTTTTTTATTATTTAAAAAAAAACAATTAGAAGAATGAGAACTTGAGATAAGAGGAGAAGAGATCTCTTCAATTTCTCTCTATTTTCTCTTCATTAAGGGCTATAAAGATTAAATGGGGACAATGTTGCTCAATTGTTTTTCAATAAGGACATAGAAGACGTTGTCTCGTTATTATGGCATTGTTTTGTAAGTTGAAAGTGATGGCAGCGATTGATCCTCTTATCACCGACGCGACGAGAAATAAAGAAAATAAAATAAAAAAGAGGAAGAAAATTCATCGAAAAACAATTAATGAGTCTCCATAATTAATAAAAAAATTAAATTTAACCATTCTTGGGTCTCTCTTTCGTCGAGTATCTGTTTTCATCTCTCTCTCTCCGATCGAAAAAGAAATCAGTTTAGGTCCTTCCATCTCAGTTCTCGATCGAAGGTTTACTCTTTCTTTTGATTTTTGCGATTATTTGAAGGTTACTGGAAATGGGTTGTGATCATTCATTCCATCCTCATCGTTGTTGATCTCAAATGTTTTTGCTCTGATTAGATTTCACTGATTTTGTTCGTTGATATACTCTGTTCTATCAGTGCTTTGGATTAATCGAAATCACTTTGTTGGTGTATCTTGTCTCAATTGGGTTTCCTGTTGTAGCAAAGTTTTTTTCTTTTTTCTTTTGTGTTTGTTGGAAATTTACCTAAATTAGGGTTTTATCACTTTGTGTGCTTGCATTTTCACTTTAAAGGAAACTCAAATTAGTCTTGTGGGTGTTCAAAGTTGAGATCGAAAGTCTCAGTTGCTACTAAACAGAAATTCGACTTTTGGTTTTCTTAGATTAGTTTGCATGTATTTGAAGTTGCCTTCTTCCAACAGTGACCACATCATTATCTGCATCTTGGAGTTATGAAGCAGATTGTTTACCATATGTTTTTGGGAACGAGACTTCTGTAAATAGAAAGAAAGAATTTGTTCATATTAACATAGAAAGAAAGAAAGTAGAGTAGAGGAGGAGAAGATGGGTTGTGTTTCTTCTTGCTTTCGGGTCCAAGACTTTGATGAGTACATGAATCCAAGTAGCTCTGTATATAGGAACTGTCCCTGCATAAGATGCCTTGCTCATAATTTCCTTAACCTGGTACGTTTGTTCCCATTGCGTAGATTAATTGATGCTTTTTACTGTTAATCTCACAAGTTTCATGTTTCCATGATTGCAATCGCAGGTCCTAGCGACAATATTTACTTTGATCTCTAATCTAATTTGAGCCCATATTAATTGTTGCAGTATATCTCGGTATTCAGAAGAGGGGAAACCCGCTCTCTCCCATCTTCGGTTCAAGCTACTGCATCAATAACTTCCTCTTCTTCGCATGATAACTTTCTTTCTGAAGCATTCCGTTCTACTCCTAGGCCTCTGCCTTATGATGCTGATCCTAGATACTTCCGCTCACTCGTCTCAAGACGGGAGAAGGGTTCAAGTCATTCCCATGAGGAAGCTGAACCTCTAACAAGTGATAACGATGCAGATTCTGAATCTTTCGCCCTGGGAGGATGCAAATGGGCAAATAATAAATTCATTATCTCTGATAAAGATTCCAAAGAAGAGTATTCTAGTAAATCCAGTCTTAGGATTTTGAAATCTAAGTCAACCTCTGAAAACATGTATATATTGTCTGAAGATGAAGATGTCTGTCCAACTTGTCTTGAAGGTAATAATCCCATTCCTAATTTTCTTTCTCAGTTTCCTATTTTGTTCCTTCAATATTCATCGTCTTGTTTTTTTTCTTTTTTCTGGCAGAATATACATCAGAGAACCCAAAGATTGTAACAAAATGTTCCCACCATTTCCACCTTAGTTGCATTTATGAATGGATGGAGAGAAGTGAAAACTGTCCCGTCTGCGGAAAGGTAACCACTTTTTTTCTTCATCCTCAGAACAAAGTGAAAATATATGCGTAGATATCTCCTGACAAAGCAAAAATCCATATGCTTTTCGAAGTTCCCCGGTCTATAGGAAATTCGAAGCAATCTTTTTCGCGGAATTCATAACATTTTGGTTGTTTGCGTTCATTATGATTGTAAAAATGCTCTCGTTTCCATGGTGTCTTCTGGTTTTATCTGCCTGGGAGAGATCTGTGATAGATAGAACAAGTGAAGCATATGTGCGTAGAAGTCTCCCAATAAAGAGCTAATCTTTTCGTGCGATTCATAAAAGTCGTGTTGTTCTGATTCATTTTTTTTTCCAATGTCATTGTATGCAGGTGATGGAATTCAACGAAACACCGTGATGATCAATCATCAATCATTGATCTGTGTCCTGTATCTGAACTGAAACCGGGGAAGATGACAAGGCAATGCAGAGGGGATGTTGTGTAAATTTGGCTTGTTGGTTTGTGAATGTTGTCATTTACAATGGTAAATATATGAAGCAGAAAGGAAGAAAATGTTCCTCTGCAACAGTTTAAGCTTACGAGAAGATATAAAGTCCATGAAACAAGAAGCAATATTTCGTCTTTGAGTGATTTTTTCCTCATTAAATGCCTCTGTTGTATTCTCTAATCATCTAAACTCTTACATCATCCATTGTCGGTCCTTTGATTGTGTTCAATCTGAGGAATACACTTACCGATAGAAGAACATTGAAGTTTAGGGACTTTTGTGTAAGTATTTTATAAATCGAAGGTCTTCCGGTGCTAATATCAGAAGTTTAGTCCCCGAGGTCTCGGAGCAAACGAACGAACGACCCTCATTGCTTCTCTCCTTCCCTCCGTTTCTTACACATCCAAACTGAACAAAAAGCTTCAGAATTTTCGATTCTTCCCAAATTTGTAACATTGATATTAGAGGTACGGATTCAGATTTCTTCTCTTGATTAGCTTCCCATGAAATGTTGTGAAGCGAGTTCGCCTTTGCGTGTGGTGTCTTCTTAGTTGTGGAATGCTTGAATTCGTGATTGAATCTAAGATGGGTATCGAAAAACTTGCCTGATTCGTGATCGCTTCTGCTCATTGAGTTTAGTTCGTTGATATATGTAACTTACGCATAAATTTCGAGTCTTTTCTGCAATTTTGTGCAGGATCCTTTTCCTTGTCTAAAAACATGGATATCGGAGAAATAATTGGTGAGGATGCTCCTTGTGTAAGTATCCCAACAAAGAGCGCCATTTACGTTTGGGGTTACAATCAAAGCGGACAAACAGGTAGGAAAGGACAAGAGAGGCTTTTGCGTATCCCAAAACAGCTTCCTCCTGAGCTTTTTGGTTGCCCAGCTGGTGCCAATTCGCGGTGGCTCGATATTTCGTGTGGTCGGGAACATACAGCTGCGGTTGCATCAGATGGATCTCTCTTTACTTGGGGTCTGTCTCTCCTTTTCCATAAACTGAAATTGCTTGATAGTCTTCGGATGAAGTCGGTATGGTTCTTACATTTTTATGCCCTCGTTTCAGGTGCCAATGAATATGGCCAACTTGGAGATGGAACCGAGGTTGGGAGGAAACATCCAAAGAAGGTGAAGCAGCTGCAGTCAGAGTTTGTGAAATTTGTGTCTTGTGGAGCTTTCTGCTCTGCAACTATAGCGGAACCCCGTCAAAATGACGGTACTCTTTCCACCAGTAGACTCTGGGTTTGGGGCCAAAATCAGGTAGAACAGGTTTATTCCCATTATTGCCACTGAAGCCAACTGTGGCATCATGTGTTTCTCTTATGAATTCTCAAAACTTTTCATGATAGGGATCAAATCTGCCACGCTTATTTGCGGGGGCATTTCCCGCTGCCACGGTATGTACTCAACTCTCTCCTTGAAAGGAATCAACTATGAATTAGCACTGACAGATAATTTGGTATATGATCATCTCTTAGGCGATCCGCCAAGTGTCATGTGGGACAGCTCATGTTGTGGCCTTATCAGAGGAAGGCCTTCTTCAAGCTTGGGGTAAGAAAGCTTTGAGACATTGTTATAAAAATTAAACTTGTGGTAGAATCATGGTATTTATGATCTTGAGGTTTTTTGTGTTCCATGAAAAATAAGGCTATAATGAACAAGGCCAACTTGGTAGAGGAGTCACTTGTGAAGGACTACAAGCACCTCGTGTGATAACTGCTTATGCGAAATTCCTTGACGAAGCACCCGAGCTTGTGAAGATTATGCAAGTTTCATGTGGGGAATACCATACTGCTGCTGTATCTGAAATGGGCGAGGTGTAAGTTATATCAATGCCTTTTTCTTGAAAACTTTGTGGTTATTCACATGGCATGGGTAACTAATTATCTGTGCAAGGGTCCTGGGAAGGAAATTCTTTCTGATGGAGATATCTATCTCATCACACCCAAGTAGGAAGCAGATGGAAATGCTTAAGGAAGCAAATGGATTCCTGACATTTGACTATGCAAGTCTCCTTCCCTTTCGCTTAATTTCTTTCAGTTATCTTATTCAGTGTCCACTGCTTATCTCTTTCGTTGCAGTTACACTTGGGGGTTAGGAAGCATGGGTCAACTCGGGCATGTTTCTCTTCAATCTGGGGATAAGGAGTTAATACCAAGGCGAGTAGCTGGTCTCGATGGTGTGTCCATGAAAGAAGTTGCTTGTGGCGGCGTACACACTTGTGCTTTATCTGTGGAAGGAGCACTTTATGCTTGGGGTGGTGGCCAAGCTGGACAGCTAGGACTTGGTCCTCAATCTGGTTTCTTGTGTTGTGTCTCTAATGGAAGTGAAATGCTTCTACGCAATGTCCCGGTGTTAGTCATCCCAACCGATGTCCGGCTTGTTGCTTGTGGACATTCTCACACTCTCGTTTATATGAGAGAGGGACGGATTTGTGGATGGGGTTATAATAGCTATGGTCAAGCAGCAAATGAGAAATCATCATATGCTTGGTACCCGTCGCCTGTAGACTGGTATAGCTAAAATAGTTTTTTTTTTAATTAACTAATTCATTTCTAAATCAAAGCGAAGTATGTGAAACGGTTTGTGATGCAGACATTGTGGTATTTTCGGTTAGATTAACAGGAAACTCTGGTGTTGCGTTCAGGTGTGTAGGACAAGTGAGGAAGCTAGCAGCAGGAGGTGGTCACTCAGCTGTTCTAACCGATGCATTCTCATTGAAGGAGCTATGTGAATTTCAATTAGCAGATAGTGTGAACCTCTCAAATGCTTCAGAGATTCAAGATGTGGCATTCAGAATGGGTTCCGAAGCTTTAGCCCGCCTCTGCGAAAGACTCAGGTAAGCAAAGTTGAAGTTTTTTGGACAAAGTTCTCTGTTACCTGCAATTACACCTTGAAACTTGAAAAGAATCCAAGTCAAGCAAATCTAAATTACGATGTGAATTGATGTGCTTCATCAGGGAGCAGTTACTTGATGGAGACTTTACGGATGGGGAAGTATATTAAAAAGCACCAATCTGGAACTCTAGAACAGCTTAGTACTGTCTGTTGGAAGTTATTACAATTCATCCTGTATCATTGAACAATTGAAAATGTAGTAAACCAGAAAAACCATTCTTTAGCAGAACTCTCTGTACCATTTTACTTTTCAGGACATACTTCATTTCCTGTCCTGTCCCTGTAAGATCCAGATATTGTAATATAATTATCTGTTATGTACACTTTAGAATTGGAAATAAAAGTTTGAACTTGATGGCATTGTGAAGTGTTGAATCTCACTGTTAATTTGAGAGTTTATTAGGATCGAACAGCTTTTTGTATTATACAAAGATAGGATAACCAGGTGAGATATGGTCGACATTTCACACAATACAATCCATTTATATATAAGCAAAGGTTCCAAAAGGCATAAACATCTCCTGAAACAGAAGAGAGATGTTGAAGGCTATTACAGCTATAGCCGCTTATGTCTACAAATCAAAAGTCTTTATGCATACATAAACACAAAATTCATCACTATTCATACTTATTCATATAATCCATCTCATCATCAAGAACCCTCCACTTGCATGCTCAAGATCACTCACAGCATCCAGCCAGGGATGTAGCCGTTTCCTGGTTGGGACTGACCTTGCGTCGTTACAGCCATTTGCTCTGAACACACTGGATGGTTATATCTGTTTGCATCACCACAACAACATAGTTTAACAATCTACAATTGCAACCCTTTTTTCTTTTCTTACAGAGTCTGAAACTCAAGGCCTTCAAATAAAAAAAAAGGGGTTTTCCATGTTTGATTTTCTCTCCTCTAGACATCAAAGTGCTGAAACTTTAGACCAAGCAACGCTATTTTTAACCAAATCTCTTTGAAACAAAGACAATGTTGGGCTTAACCAAACTATTAACTGTTTATCACCCAAGTTTTGATGTGTTAACGCCTTAAAGGCAAGAGAAGTTGTTTGATTTACCCAATTTGCAAAGTGGGATCACATTCAAGAGATTGGAATAGTCCGTGAGGTTGAGCCTGATGATGTCCATAGGAAACATTCTGCTGATCACCACCTTCCCATGCCCCTCCTATATGGTGACTTCTCACGCCGATCATATCTTCCAGCTGAACAAATACAACATTATTGAAACTTTATTAATCTTGAAATTATCATACAGATAAATTTAATAGAGACATGTAGCAGTTGTAGATATTGTGAGATTCAAACTCACATATAAATGGGAGTATATAAAGTTTTTCACTTTTTTGATCTTTAATAAAGAAACTGGAAGAGAGATAGAGAGAAGCATCATATACCTTCATTGACAAAGCTCTGTTGGCTTCAAGCAAGATATGCTCTTTACCTTGAAGATCAGTGAGCTGGTCAAGCATATACTGTGTCTGCAAAACAAAAACAAAAAGCATTTTCAGATATCCACACGCATGAAAAACAGTTCTCATGTGTCTCTGTCTATACATAGAGAGAGAGAGAGATTTATGTGAATCTATATACAATGAAAATATTAAATGACCTTGATGCAGCGAACTTGCTTCAGAGAGCCGTCTAGTTGACGCTCAAGATGCTCTAGCTCCTTTGAATTCAGAGGTCCAAGGTCCTCTCCAAGCAGATTTCTGCAGCAACATACGCTTATATATCAATACAAATTAACATATACACACACACACGTATATATATATATATATATGCTGTTTATATAATATACGTGAGCATAGAGATTAATTAATGTATATACCTCTGCTGACGTTGCAGATTCTCATATCTACCTTTCAGCTTCAAATACTCTCTATAGCTGTTCTGAAAAATGCCAAGTAAAGAGATGATAATGTTAGACTCCTTTGACTGAAAATTTTATTTTTATTCAAATCTGTGAATCTTTAATTTTGAAGCCTAAGCTTTTGTCTTAATTATAACAGATAAACTTTGTTATTAATTTATAAGATGGAAGAGAGGTGGAGATTAAACCTCGAGTTCTTTGGCAGGTTTGTTGTTGACTTCAATGGAGCCATAGCTACACTTCTGGTACCTCTCCAGTGTCTTGAGCATGCTGAAAGATCAAAGCACATATATAGTTAGGATCGGAGAAGAAGAAACTATTCATTATTAAATTAATGATAATGAATTAAGTAATTAACTAATAAATATATATATAAAAAAATGTTAAAAAGAAGATCTTGGCGGAATCCTTGATTGAAAAGAGATGTAATTAAATTTTCTTGGGTGCTTAAATGTCTGCATGAAGTTGAGACTGGTTAATGCATGAATCCACAAAGTATTCTACGTTGGATCTTTATATTTTTTTTATTGAAATCTGTGAATCTTTTTAACTACTTTAATAATCTCTAATCAGACATATATATCTGTGTAGAGACAATGATATTAGTGGCACTTCTGTGACCTATAGATTTCGAATCTACACAAAAAAAAACCCTAAGAAATTGACATGGGAAGAGATCAGATCTCGAAATTCAAAACTGAATTTATTCTTGTATAATCAAAACCTTATAGATCAGATTAAGAAAGTGAGAAATCAAGATTGTTAAAAGTAATCAAGAACCAAAATCACAAGACTGATGGATCTATATATACAGAGATAGATCTAAGAACAAAAAGATGGAGAGAGAGAATATAAGTACTTGGAGGTGCTGCAGAACTCGTAGAGCTTGCCACGATTGGAGAAGACGATGAGAGAAACCTCCGCATCGCAGAGAACAGAAAGCTCATAGGCTTTTTTCAACAAACCGTTCCTACGCTTTGCAAACGTCACTTGTCTGTTGATTTTATTCTCTATCCTCTTCAGCTCTACTCTTCCCCTTCCCATTTTCCCCCAAAAATCCCTAATTTTCTCTCTCGCTTTTATATGTAATTATTAGGGTATGTAAATGTTTATCTATACACAAACATGACTTGCTTCTTCTTTCTTTTTATGATGAAAGATCATATCTTTTGGAGAATAAAACCCTAGTTTTTCAAGAACAAGAAGAACATAAAAGAGGAAACTTTTGCTTCCTGTTTTGGTTTTGATTTGATTGTAGGGTTCTTGTTTATTCTTTGGATCTTTTGTTTGAAGGGGCTGTGTGTTATGTGATTGTAAATCTGAAGAAAGCCTTTGTGAATCTGTAAAAGCTATAAAGATAAGAAATTTGTGAGGGTGAGAGATTATTAGGGTTTGGTGATATATCTGGTGTGTTTCATTCACTCTCTCTACTTCTTTGCTCTTTCTCTCTCCTCCCTCTTTTACAAAAAACAAAAAGTTAAGAACATCCCTCACACACTCTCTCTCACGCGCGTGTCACACAGACGCCATTGTTTGCAATAATCGTTGCTACTAATTAGTAATTACAGATGTTTATGGTCTCTGATTATTATAATTAACGTCTGCATATATATATATATATATATATATATATATATATATATATATATACTAAGATTTAATCCGCGCTAATTATAGAGCGGAATAATTTTCTTAAAAGAAATTGTTTTAAAATTTACGAAAATTGCTTTTATCTGAATTTTACAATATAACTAACTAATGATTATAGATAAAGTTATCAATTTGTAATAATTTGTCTATTTAACCCGTTTTACAGTGAATTAAAATATTATTCGTGCTAACCCGCAAAATCTTATAATTTTGAAAACATAACTCTAATATGCACCATTAAATAACTGTAGTTTTTGTGGTTAGTCTACGAATTATTAAAAAAAAATAGTTTTCTTGTGTCTAAAGTTTTATAAAATTAGTAAAATATTTTTAACTTTTGTTTAGATATATATTCAAATAAAATATAATAAATTATAGTGAAAAATATAGCAATATTTTGAATAGATTTTTTTTTTTTAATATATATAGTATTAAAATAATTAAGATATTATATAATAAATAATCTCTTTAATGCAAATTATATACTTTCCATATTCTAATCAATAATTTTAAAAAACTATTATCTCATTTCCTATTTCAATTATTATTTTTTATTTGTAATGGCATTTCATGTAATAACTTACAAAACAAAATTCAATTTTAAAAATATCTTCTTAAATAATATTATAGAGATATACCACTTGTATTCCAATCTTCTTTTTTTCTTTTTTTTTAATTGCCGAGGTTCCGGGCCTACGGTCCGTATATCCTCGGAGCGGAGCCCAAACTATGTTAAATTCACTCTTTCGAATCTAGGACCGATAGAAGAGGCACATACCAATTTCTCTTTAACCACTAAGCCAACTCAACGGTGTGTTTCCACTCTTTTAGATATACATACATGATACATTACTTGACTTGATAGAATAAATTGAAACATCGATCGATACTGATATAGCATAACTCTATACTACATATATACTTTTAGTTTTTTTTTCTTTGTCATCAAATTCAAATTGCAATACGATTCTTGACACAAAAGGCACGTACGTGTGTTATGTAATTGTTGTACATAATTATTAGGAATTATATGTTTAGAAATTTCCAAAGAAATGAAAATCAAAAGTTGCAAGTCCAAGTGGGTAAGGCGCGTGAGAGTGGGAATAACATTGGCTTCTACAATAATACGAAAGCAGCTATCATCATTTTCTATTTCACAAGCTGCAGAAAAACCTCTCCTACCTTAATATGGACATGTGTGTGTGTGTGTCGCGTTTCTATTGGCTCCTAGTCTTATCATCTACTTTGAAGTTTCACACAAAGTTTTGTTATATTTTCGCTTTCTGTATGCATGTTATATTGTTTTTATTTTTTATAATATTTTAATTTTTAAAAAATTAATAACCTTTTGCGGCAGATTTAGTTTTCTTCTCCAATCTTCTACTTTTGACTATTGCTTGCAAGTGTTATGAGAATTAAAGTCTGTCTTTTAGGTGATCGGCCAAAGAAGGGAGTATTTTTTTGTTGGCCAAGGGTAATTTATGGTTTATATTAGTATTAATTAACAACTGTTTGTTTTTTTTTGTTTAACTACTGAAACTGTTTCTGCATACTCTCGATCAAAATGATTGGGATATTAAAATTGTAATTAGGCATGTTGTTTGCGATGTTTGTATTTTGGTTTGTCATTTTCTACATAATTTTGATCAATACTTAAGCTTATGGTAGTTTTTAAATATCCGTTGCACCTACTCAGTGTCACTAATCGTATTTTTCTAATATACGGACGATTCATTACACTTAATATTATGCATGTAAATTTTATAATATACTGACGATTAATATGTGAAGTAATTTTTGAAATCTATAGTTTCCTTTGGGTAAAAATTACTCAGCAAAAAGACGTTAAAAAAAAATTACAAACAGTGAATAAATTACGCAACAAGATATGTGGTGGGATCTGGACACATGTCGATATATAATTGCTCCTCACGCAAGCTTTGACTTTTGTGTAAGGCCTGCAGGCTGAGCCAAAAGGAGTAACTTTTTTTTTCTTACTTATTGAATGAGTAATGTAACTCCTAATGTTTACGCTTTATGTCGTAGAAGTATAGAATGAACTAGTAGGGGTTGAAATTCGGAAGTTCGAATCGGATCAGTTCAGAGTTTTGAAAATTAGGGTTTTTCGGTTTACACAGTATTTTTTTTTTTTCCATGGTGGTTTTATATAAATGTTTAAAAAGAAAGCTTGATGATGGGACTTTTGTTGTTATCAAAAAGGTTGTAGTTGAATTTAGAAGCTTGATGATGGAACTTTTGTTGCTATCAAGCATGTCTGATGGTGCAATTTCTGTGAAAATGATACTCATTATGAAGTTTTGTGCTACTACAAGAAGAAGATACCTAACGATGATCAAAACAAGCAGCAAAAATCACAAATAGAATGTTTCAACTAAAGAGAATTCAGACACATATATATCTAGAGATTGTACAATGAGGAAAAACCAACAAACTTCCATGCACGAAGAAAAAACTAAAAAGGAAGTTAACATGGAAGAATTATTGTTTTGAGCAACTCATATACCAACACTTCAAAGCACATGGATGTTGATCCCGGGGATCACTAAGTATGTTTAAAGAGTGATTAGGAGATGAGAGGTGAGATTTTCGTTAATTAGAGCAGTTTAACCACTATTAAAGCAGGTCGCAGAGAGAGATGAGTAGGCCGGGGGCCGTGTTTCCTTTTATTGATGGTGAGAGAGATGAACACTTTAGAATTACGAACTGGTTCCGAAGGACGTCCAGTTCGGCGTTTTAAAATGTTGCCTTGTTACAAAGAGAGAAAGAGAGAGGTCGGGTAGCTAGTTACAGGTCGGAAATTACCCAAAATCAAAAGTCCCCTATCTAGTAAGAGAGTAATAAATGCGAGATCCTTCCGCGGTCGGGGATCCCAGTACAGATATCTCCAAGTGAAGGTGCGTGAGGAGGTATATATAGCAAGAACCGCGTAGACGGCTTTCCGCGATTCGGGGATGTCGTGACGTTGACAAGACAGGTCATGAACAGTGCAAGGTATGTCATGAACAGCACCGGTGAACAGTGTCGGTGAACAGTGCAAGGCATGTCGTGAACAGTGCCTGTGAACAGTGCAAGACATGTCATGAACAGTGCACGTGAACAGTGCAAGGCATGTCGTGAACAGTGCCCGTGAACAGTGCAAGGCATGTCGTGAACAGTGCCCGTGAACAGTTCAAGGCATGTCGTGAACAGTGCATCTTCGTGCGGCGTCAATGTCAGCTCGGGGTGCGAGCTCGGGATGGGAGCTCGGGGTGCGAGCTCGGGATGGAAGCTCGGGGTGCGGGCTCAGGATGGAAGCTCGGGGTGCGGGCTCAGGATGGAAGCTCGGGGTGCGGGCTCGGGATGGAAGCTCGGGGTGCGAGCTCGGGATAGAAGCTCGGGGTGCGAGCTCGGTGCCGTCCTTGGTGGAACGCCGACTTCTGGCTGATTTCGACCAAGCGGACCTTATTTGCTGAGATGAGCCTAGCTAATTGGGGGTGCTAAACCCACCTCCAACAATAGGCCCTCCCCCAGTTCGGTGTCATGAGGTGTAGCGAATGCATCGAAGTTGATCTTTGTTAGCTCGGCGCATCTCAGGTCGGTCTCCAAGATCTTAGGATTGACTGCTGGGTCTCGTTAGGCGGGATTAATAGACGGACGTGTGTGAATTCCTAGACCGCGAAGTTAGCGAGCTGCGCGATCAGTGAGCCGCGGGTTGTGCAGTCAGAAGACTGATTGTGAGTTTGGCGAGTAGGAGATCAGCGAGCTGTGGTCGTTAGTTAGGCGGAGCTGTTGAGGTCGGCGAACTGCGACTGCGCGATGAGCGAGCTGCGACCGAGCTACCTAACTGTTAGACCGACGAGCTGCGACTCCGAACTGCCTCACTGTCAGATCGACGAGCTACGACCTGCAAAAAATGGCTTAGGATACGAGATTGCGCTTGAGGCTGAGCTCGGCGTTTGTTAGTTAGGCGCGAGGCTGGCGAGATATGATTCCGAGTCGTTTAATTTCTAAAATCGGTTAGTTACTTAGCGTATCACAAGGTCAGCGAGTCGCACGGTCGGAGAACTGCGATCATGAGCTTGGCGAGTAGGAGGTCGGCGAGCTGCTGAGGTCGTTAGTTAGGCGGAGCTGTTGAGGTCGGCGAACTGTGACTGCGCGATGAGCGAGCTGCGACCGAGCTACCTAACTGTTAGACCGACGAGCTGCGACCCCGAACTGCCTCACTGTCACATCGACGAACTACGACCGCACACTGCTTTTCTTGGAGTTCGGCTTAGAGAAACGGATCTTGTGATTAAATCTAACTAGAAAAAAGAAATGGAAACTGACTTCCTTTTTCGCGTCGCGTAGGTCGGTGATGGCGGAGAAAAGCGGTGGCGGCCATGGCGGAGCTCCGGGAAACTTGAGCGACGGCGGATATCCGACGTGTGATGATGAGTGATGTCGAGATCAGAGCAAGGGAATAGATCCGAGATGGTGGTCGGCGAAGGATGTCGCGGACGGAGGTGGCTTGATGGCGGCGAAGGCTGAGCTTGACGAGCTCGTATTAAATCTGCGAGCTGATTGGTTGTCGAGGCTGGTGACGGTTAGTCGGCGGATTCGTGATTTGAGTCTCGATTGAACGGTCCTTGTGACGGAGAAGTTGAGCAGCGAACGTGGGCTGCGAAGCCGGAGAATGGATAGAGAGGAGAAGGTGTGGGATTCGGCGCCGAAGGTGGAGACGACTCTGGTCGGAGATGCGGTGTTGCAGCGGAAGATGCAGGTCTTCGCCGGTGGTTCGCTGGATTTGAGTAGATCAGATCTGCTCGGATTCACCGCCAAGAGATGGTCGTGAGGAAGGAGGAGATTGGGCTTCGATTTGTGCATCGCGTTGGGTCTGAATCTGGACCATCGTCGGCTTGATTTGTTGCAGGTGCGGCGATGGTGACGGAGCTCCGGAAATTTCGAACGGTGAGGAGTGGCGTCGAGCCAATTTTTTTTTTTTTTTTTTTTTTTTTTTAGGTCGGTGAGTCCCGGGTCCAGATATCTCCAAGTGAAGGTGCGTGAGGGGGTATATATAGCAAGAACCGCGTAGACGGCTTTCCGCGATTCGGGGATGTCGTGACGTTGACAAGACAGGTCGTGAACAGTGCAAGGTATGTCGTGAACAGCACCGGTGAACAGTTTCGGTGAACAGTGCAAGACATGTCGTGAACAGTGCCCGTGAACAGTGCAAGGCATGTCGTGAACAGTGCCCGTGAACAGTTCAAGGCATGTCGTGAACAGTGCATCTTCGTGCGGCGTCAATGTCAGCTCGGGGTGCGAGCTCGGGATGGGAGCTCGGGGTGCGAGCTCGTGATGGAAGCTCGGGGTGCGGGCTCAGGATGGAAGCTCGGGGTGCGGGCTCAGGATGGAAGCTCGGGGTGCGGGCTCGGGATGGAAGCTCGGGGTGCGAGCTCGGGATAGAAGCTCGGGGTGCGAGCTCGGTGCCGTCCTTGGTGGAACGCCGACTTCTGGCTGATTTCGACCAAGCGGGCCTTATTTGCTGAGATGAGCCTAGCTAATTGGGGGTGCTAAACCCACCTCCAACAATGGATTCTTGATAGTAGTGGAGCAAGAAATCACACAGTCAAAGAAGAAAAGTTGTTCTCATACTTGAACAAATCAGTTCATATTCCTATAAGAGTGGCTAGTGATGAGGTATTTGTAAGTGGAGGAAAAGGCAACATCATTGTTGAAACATAATTGGGTCAAAGAATCATTCGAGATGTCTTATTAGTTCCAAGGATCGATTAAAATCTACTAAGTTTTGGGCAATTGGTAAGAAGCTGATAATAAGGTGTTGTTTGATGAAGACAAATGTATCATAATGGACAGAAAATATAGCAAGATCATTGAAGTTTCCTATGGTTGGGAGTATTTTTCCACTAAACTGGTCAATCGTTGAGAAAAATTATTCAACTAGCAAAGAATATCTTTCAGTGTCCAACCACTATACAGTCACGAAAGAGACTAAAGCTTGCCTTCTAAAAACTCAAAAAGATAGAGCAACAAGACCAAAGACTGCACCACAAGAAAATAAATCTGAAAGTCCAGCCACTACACCCACATGAAAATACCAAAAAAAAAAAAAACATCACAAGTGCAAAACAAAAGCCAGTATCAGATGTAATGTCCAATGTATCAGATGTAATGTCAAGGATGTCAACAAAGGCCCATTAGCTCAGTTGGTTAGAGCATCGTGCTAATAACGCGAAGGTCGCAGGTTCGAAACTTGCATGGGCCATTAATTGTTTTTGCTAGTCTCCCATCCCTGCCTTTTTGTTTTCTTACATTCATACCCGTTATCTTTTATTTGGATCATTAATGTCCAAATCCAATTCTACAATCTTTATAATTACAATAGGTGAATATACACCTTTTTTGTAGGATAAATCACTAGAATGACCTTAATGGTCTAAACCAAATTCACCTCTAACCCTTTTTTTTCCATAACCTTATAACCTTACTAACATGTGTTATTCCCATTTTATCCTTACAATAAAATATTAAACAAATTAAATAAAACGAAAAAATAAAAAGAAATTCAGAAAAAGAAAAAAAAATCAACCAATCAGAAGAAGAGCTTCCTTCTTCTTCGCGTTCTGCTCGATTCCGACGTCCGGCTCCGTCGTCTTCCTCAGCATACCGGCTCCGACTTGGTATTCATGTGAGTTTTTGCCTCTTTTCTTTCACTCTTTTTTGTGTCACATTGATCTGAATCATTGATAATCAATTTAGGGATTGAAATTGAAACTGGGTATTCAATTAGGGGATTTCCAAGTAATACTGAATAACCCAAGAGTATACATACGAGTAAACTTATTTTCGTAGTCTAAGAGAAGCTTATGTTGATAATGTATGAATTTGTAGAGATTTAGAAGCTCTAAATCTGAATCGGAGCTGGTAATGTGTCTGGTATGAATAGTATACTGGTATTATTAGTTTACTGGTATTACTAGCTAATGTTTTTAATTTCGTACATCTGGTATGACTAGTCACTGGTATTACTAGCCAATATTTTTAATTTCGTACAACTGGTATTACTAGTCACTGGTATGACTAGTTAATTTGGTACAACTGGTAAGACTAGTCACTAGTATGACTATTTAATTTGGTAATATATACTAATGTTGTTAAATTTTTCTTTTTTCAGGGCACAATGAATATGAGTAAGTTCACAGTCATAGATTTTGATTATGTGGGATATTATTCAGGCGGACAATGGATTCTAGGAGAAGATCCCAACTATACTTTATTGATGAAAGAATCGTTGGAGGAGTTAACTTTTTGTGGGTTGGTTAGTAGAATATGCAGGAAGATTAATGTTGATGAAGATACGACGAAGCTGAAGCTAACTTACATTCCATTTAGAGCGGATCAGAATAAGGCTAGTATATCATAGGACAATTTATCCAGTGCCTCATATGTCTGAATGAAATGTTCCCGAGGAAGTTAAAGCATCTTGCGTCATACCTCCTCCTTATACCAAAACAAAAGGAAGAAATAGAGTAAATCGATACCCATCAGTTGGAGAACCTCAAAGAAGAAGAAAGCGTGGTGGGGTACTTCAAGGCTTATTTGGTGATAATCCTGGAACCAGTACCTAACTCGTTTGTGTTATTCATTTGTGTAACTCGTTTGTGTTGTTGGATGTTAATTTCTGTCTCGGGACAACTACGTAAAACTGATTTTATATATGTTATACTAGTACCTTTGAGAATACTAGGTAATGTTAAACCCGAATTCGCACATATCGTAGATTGGCGAATTCAGTTTAGGTTTAGGAGAATTATTTTACTAGAATCATAGCTGGACCCGAGGTGGGTTGCCTACGTACCCTCGAAAGGGATCAAGCCGGTCGTAGTTCTAATTACATAGAAAGTTGAAGATAATCCTTATGAATAGGGGGTTCCCCTATTTATAAGTTTCGAGGTCCGTCGATTTTCCTATTCCTTCTTGAATTAATAATGGCGATTATCCTTATTTCCCGGAGTCGATAAGGATAACTTCCTCTTTTCTCGGGATTTTCCTCTATCAAATAAAAGGAGATCTTCCTTTTATTTCGCAAGTCGATCTTGATGGGCTTTGATGTCGGAGTTGGGCTGATTTCAACTCAAACCGGGTTAAACGGGGGGAGTGCTAAATCCCCCTCTAACAATTAGTCCCCCCCTTAGTTCGGCGAAGGAGTGTTCGAGTTCGGCGGATAATTCTTTAGCCTGGTTGGAGTTAAAATCAGCATCATGTCTTGATCGTTCAGACTTGTGTCCTTCGAATCTTCTTTGGCGGACTTTGGCGTTACTCAGCTTCGTTCGAGTAAAGTTTAAGCTCGGTTCGATAGTTTGTGCGAGACCAAAGTCAGCGTGTTGTGAGTTTGTTGCGACTGAACTTCCTTAGTGCGAGGTTGACGAGCTGCGAATGCAAGCTTTTCTTACTGCGAAGGGCGATATGTTTGATTGGGAGGTAGACGGACGTCTCCCTTTTTCTTTGTTGATCGTGCTTTGGGATGGACCCTTCGATATAATCTGGAAGGAAAATCTCCTCGAACAATAGATTTTGATAAGGGGTACCCGGATTTTAGGGAGCTCGGTAGACGAGCTGTGATGTGTTAGCGAACAGTGCTCGGAAGCTTCTGTGAGATTATTAGCTCGGTTTCTGCTGACTGAATGTCGGGATCGATGAGCTGCTTCACGAAGAGCGTCTTTTGGGTTTTCTTTGGTTTTATAGCTGCGTCTTGGGATAGACTGCCTACGTACCCTTTGACGGGATCAAGCCATTCGTAGTTCGGGGTATGATGGTTTTGCGAGTTATGTGAGCTCGGCTTAACAGATTCAATTTATTATTACTTAGTCGTTTCTTGACTGTTAATTCCGAGGTCGTGATACACGATCCTCTCGAGTTCACCGTGCACAAAATTGGTGCCGTACATAATACGGTCTTAGCCGGGGTGTAGGGGATAAACTCGATCTTACGACCTGCTTCTAGGTCGGAGATCGTCAATTGATCGGCTTAGTTCCCAGGTTGGATCGGAGTGTGCGAGACGGACTCGGCTTATTTGGCTCAGACAATCTGGGAATTGCGTCATTCGGCTTATAATTTGCGAATGTTGAGGATTCGGCTTACTACTTTCCCAGATCGAATCAGAGTGTGCGAGACGGACTCGGCTTATTTGGCTCAGATGATCTGGGATTTGCGAACTACGGAGGCTCGGCTTATAATTTACGAATGTTGAGAATTCGGCTTATTACTTTCCAGATCATCGAAGTGTGCGAGACGGACTCGGCTTATTGAACTTCGATGATCGGGATATGCGAACTATGTGAGTTCGGCTTTCGATGCGAACTGAGGAGTTCGACTGAGGAGTTCGGTTTTTGAAGAGCTGAAGTTTCGAACCGAACCTGACGAACTGAAGTTCTGAATCTGACGAACTGAAGTTCTGAATCTGACGAACTGAAGTTCTGAATCTGACGAGCTGGAATTCTGTATTGAACTGAAGTTCTGAATCTGACGAGCTGGAATTCTGTACGGCAAACTCATCTGAACTGAAACTGATAAACCGATCTGAACCGAAACTTATCTGAACCGAAATGAGCTAAAACTGATAAACCGATCTGAACCGATAAACCAAAACTGATAATCCGAAGAACTGAAACTGATGTGCTTAAGATATGTCGTAATGAGCATTTTGTAGCTCGGTAGAAAATGTAGCTCGGTTGGAGAGCGTATTGTTACTCGATAGGGAAGCGTATTGTAGCTCGATAGAAGATGTAGCTCGATAGGGGAGCGTATCGTAGCTCGGTAGACGAGAGTCTTTTTTTTTTTTTTTTTTTTTTTTTTTTTTTTTGTTTGCTCTTGCGAACCGTAGTTCGGCTTAGAGTGACGGACCCTGTGATTGAGTTCGAAAAATAGATAGTTTTCCGTAGGTGGTACCTGGATTTTGGAGAGCTCGGTTGTCGAGCTTAGAAAAGTTTGGTAGATAGTCCGAGACTTGAGATAGCTCGACAAGCAATGGTCTGAAACTCCGGATGCGTTTTTAATGACCGGACGTTCGAGATGATTGATATGTCAAAAATGTTGTTGAGACGTGTTTGTCCGAGATGGATTGACGAGCTAAAGCTCTTGATTGCATGTCGTTATAATGGTTTGTGCGCTGCCGAAGCGTTCTAGCTGGAGCGACAACTTTTGTAAATCCTGAGACATTTTGATAAAAATGTGAAGATATTTTTTCTTTGAGATTTTGGATCATAGTATTTAGTAAAGAAAAATGGTACTTAGCTTTTTTGTTGCTGGTGCGCAATTGTGGAGCTTGGTTGATGAGATCGGTCATCGCTCTTCCGTTTCTTTTTTATTCCCGAGCTCTTGTTAGCGCGTCAAGTTGGTCGACCCCAGAGAAAAGAATTCCATCGCGGTTTTTAATTTAAACCGAGCTCAAAATCTTTTGCGAGCTTCAATTTTTTCTTTTTCTCGCCTCTTCTTCCTGATGGGCTTGGGCCTAGCTTTTTGTATGTTTTTGTTTTTAGATCAAAGTCGTGATTCACTTTCTCTTTTTCTTCATGTCCTTATCGAGAGATTTTTGTGCATTCTTCATATTTTTCAGACGAAATTCCCGCAAGCGTGAGCTCTCCTTTACCGTATTTCTTTGGGATTTGCATGTCGGTGAGAGATGGTTGCCAGGGAGAAGGAGATCGGGCTTCAATTTACTTAGAGCCAGAAGATGGGCTTAATGTAAGATGGGCCAAAAGCTTGTTTAAGCCCAATACAAAAGAAAACCTAATCTCCTTCTCACGTCGGCTTGGCTTGCTGCAGGGGCGGCGGTAAGTAGCGGCGATGATGGCGGAGCTCCGGGACGCTTGAAGCGGTGGCGGTTTGCTGACGTGATAGATGTCTAACGCGATCAGCGTTTGGATGGAACTTCGAAGTATTTCAAGAATCGTTGATATCGGGCGTGATGGTTGGTTTCGTTTTCGAAAATCTCCACGTACTGGGTCTGCTAAGATGTTTTAGATTTCCAGCGAGTTTGTTGTGGGATCGAGAATTCCGGGATCGACGAAGCTCAAGGATCGTGACGAGATTTCTCCGGTGAGGGCGAGAGATGGGATCGCGGCTTTTATTCAGAGCGATTTCAAGGACGTGATTTCTCCGGTGAAGGGATCGTTTCCGATTTTGAGAAACCGAAGGCCGTAATATTTTTTTTTAGTTTTTCTTCGCCTTTGTTGTGTTTGATGAAGACGTTGTCGATTGTGTTATCAAAGAACCATGTCGGTGATCGGAGATCTCGATCGGTTAACACAACGAGAGAGATCGGAGATTTTGTCGGAGTCGTCGAGTTCCTTATCGGATAAGAATTTTATATTTTTTCCTGCGATTCGAGGAATAGATGTGTGAAGAAGAAAACCACACAATTTTTTTTTGTCGTAAAGTATAATCCTCGTCAATTTTAATTATGTGAATTGGTTATTGTAAACCAACGATCAAGCAAAATCTCATTATTGAAAGTAATGAAAAAATTTTAAGCAAAACTTAGCTTTTTTGTTTTTTGACGAACACGTGCTCGGAGATGTTTCGTCGGACATCGTAGACGTCACCGGTTTAAGGAGTTCGGTTTTTGTCATCGTAGAAGTCATAGAGATGGTCATGTCGACCTCGAGCTTCAGGATTCTAGTGTTTAATAATTCTCCATTCCCCACAGTCGGCGCCAATTGTTAAACCCGAATTCGCACATATCGTAGATTGGCGAATTCAGTTTAGGTTTAGGAGAATTATTTTACTAGAATCATAGCTGGACCCGAGGTAGGTTGCCTACGTACCCTCGAAAGGGATCAAGCCGGTCGTAGTTCTAATTACATAGAAAGTTGAAGATAATCCTTATGAATAGGGGGTTCCCCTATTTATAAGTTTCGAGGTCCGTCGATTTTCCTATTCCTTCTTGAATTAATAATGGCGATTATCCTTATTTCCCGGAGTCGATAAGGATAACTTCCTCTTTTCTCGGGATTTTCCTCTATCAAATAAAAGGAGATCTTCCTTTTATTTCGCAAGTCGATCTTGATGGGCTTTGATGTCGGAGTTGGGCTGATTTCAACTCAAACCGGGTTAAACCGGGGGAGTGCTAAATCCCCCTCTAACAGGTAACACTGGTAATTCTGGTTTAGTGTTATTATGGAATTTTAATTTTAATTGAAAAATTCACAAAAGAGAATAACAAATACGAAATAGTAAAATTTACGTTACAAAAGTAACTATTAAATGTTAAAAAATGTGTATTAGGTTTATAAAATACATTTATACCATAATGATTTGTTATTAGAATATTTACACTAGAACCACCTTATACTATTAGGATCACTTTGTTAATATGAACCACCTTATGATGTGAAATATAATTAAAAAAAGTTTTATGTAATATTAATGCACAAAGTCCTTGGAAACATACTTTAATTGACTAAAATCAACTGTAAAACTAGAAAACACATTTTAAGGGCTTGGTAATACTAAATTATTTTGAAAAAACCCGAAAGTACAACTATTTGCAAATTAGTAATACTAGATAACTAGGAGGATAACTATGTGTAAATTTTCGCGGGCCCAAATTTTTTGAACTTTTTCTCATTTTTTTCGCGGGCCCAAATTTTTATGAAATTTTTTTATTTTTTTTTTTCTCATTTTTTTCTGATCCACACCCAAAACCAAACCAGTTTTTCTCTTTTTTTTTTCCCTTTCTCTCTCTTCCCCTTCCCTTCCTCTCGACGACGACTTCTTCTCCATTGCAGCGACTTCTTGTTTTGGTAACACATCAAGTAGCTGTTTGTGATATGAATTTACATTGTTCTTCAGGGTTCATGTGCAACAGCTCGGTTTGGCGAGCCATAGGGTTGGTAAACCCTAAAAAAGAGAAGAATGGATGGATTAAACCACTCGGCCACCATGGGTTTAGGGATTCATGTTTGATTTTCTTGGGTTTGTTTAGGGTTTGTGGATTCTGGATTCATGTTAGAATCGATATAGGGATTCATGTTAGAATCGATATAGGGATTCAATTTTCTGAATTTCGGGATTCGATTTTCTGGGTAATACTGAACATAGTAATACTTAGTAATACTGAACATAGTAATACTTAGTAATATTGAACATAATAATACTTAGTAATACTAAACCAAGTTTGTTTCCATGTTACAGATATGGACCCGAACTATAGTGCCGATAAGCGGAACAAGAGGCTAATCGAGAGGCTTTACCACCCAGCCGACGCTGACATGGACATTCCGGCAAGATGTCCATGTGGTGGACCAATCATTGAGGTGACATTTGAAGAAGAGGTTGCTAATTTAAGGAGGGAGGTTGATGAACATCGCGAGAAGATCCGAAGCATGCGTATGGAGCTGAACAACAATGCTGAAGAGATTGTAAGGCTGAAGGATTTATTGGCGGTGTTGTGGATTAAGCAAATGTTAAACTTTTGTTTTGTAAGACTTATTTGTTTAACTTATTTATATCTTTGACTTTCGAACCTTGCATTCCAAAACCGAAATACTAAGTATTACTAAGAATCGATATAGGGATTCTATTTTCTGAATTTCAGGATTCGATTTCCTGGGTAATACTGAACATAGTAATACATAGTAATATATAGAATATTGAACATAGTAATACATAGTTCCGGCAGTTTAATCCCGAGATAAGGGCATGCTCCCTTAGACTGTAACGGATGGGCACACCATTCATAACGAACCAAGCTTCCTTCTTTTTATCTGTGCGCGCCGTTCGCACAAGAAGCATCCACATGCCCTGAACCTTGTGGTGGGTTTCCTGGTGAATGTGGAAGAAGTGTTTGAATTGAGGGTGACTCAAAAACCAACTTTTCTCCTCTACTTTAAGCAGATGCTTTAACCCGGTCATAAGTGTCTTCACCGCTTGACTGACATAACACCTCGTCCCGACCTTGATTTTTTTTCATATATTCCCTCGGATGGAACCACATATCCAAAGGTTGCAGTGGTTCGGTTTCATCTTTGGAATCTTGCAAGACATATGTATATAGTGTTACTTTTTGTCTTAGAAATTTTTGGTCCGGTATTACTGGTCCAGTATTACTGCTCCAATATTACTAATCCAGTATTACTAGTCCACTATTACTAATCCAATATTACTAGTCCAGTATTACTAAAAACCCAGAAAATTACAAGTGCTGTAATTCGAATCGCGAAAAACACAGAAAATTACAAGTATTACGATTTGATTTTGTGGGAAAGGAAGGATTTTGGTGGGACAAATCGCTGGAATCAAACTGTAAAATCGTGAAAAAAGAAGAAGGTAAGTTACGGGGATGAGTTACGGCACTGAAGAAAATCGTGAAAAAAAAAAGTTTAGTTTTAGGTTTTTTTTTTTTTTCTATTTTTGGATCGGGTTGAATCCGAATAGAGTGGATTTGGGTGGATAGATACTAGTTGAATCGTAAATCTTTTATACTTTCAGGGACAAATTTGTTATTTATCCCTTTTCATTTAAAAAAAAATGAATAACAAATTCAATTTTAAAACAAGGGTATTCGGTCATTGTTTTGCAAGTGGAAGGTCATTGCACTATTGATCCTTTTTTTGTATCTAAGTTTGACCTCGTTGGTCTTTTTGTCTCCTGCCGCAATCTCTCATCTTTACTCCCTAAAAACGCCATTCGCATAAAAATGGGATATGGTTTTTATTTGATCAGTTTAGATAACTCGTGTTGTAGTTAAGTGAATCTGTGAAGAAAGACTGAGAATTAAGCAATGATATCGGATCTAAATGATTATACCGTCGTCAAGGAAGGAGAAGCTGAGATTCTCATGCACAAGAAGAATCAAGTGTTCTTCAATAAAGCTCAGGTTTTCAAATTCTGTTTTTTTTGTTGTTGTTGTTTCTTGAGTTAGAAGCGGAGAGATATATTATCCGGTTGGTGTTTCTGTTCGATTGTATTGGCTGATTTGATTCAAATGTTTTCGCTTTGTTAAGACCACTGTACATTAATTAGCTGATGTCTGAATCTGGTTTTAAAGTTTGGATTTTTATGTCAGACAAATTTTAATGGAATATGACTGTTAGCGAGTCTCATAGTAAATTGCTAAGAAATCGAAAAACTTTTGAATCTTTATGGAATGGTTAGGTCAATAATAGAGACATGTCTATTGCTGTACTAAGGGAATTTATATCGAAACGCAAGCAAGAGCATGAGGCTAAGTCATCCAAAGGAAGTAGATCAGCTTCCAATGTGATCGACAAGGATCCTTCTGAAGAAGTTTCCAAGGAAGAAACTCCTAGTGAGAACGGCATGAATAATGGTGAACACCAAGTAGCATCTGAGGACGGACCAAGCTCTGCTTCCAAAGAGCCTGCCAAGACAACGGAACGACTTGCACGTGGAGAACCCAAGCCACCAAAAGTGCTTGAGGTCTTCCTATTTTCTTTACTCGCTCTCTTATTTCATAGCTTGCAGTTGTGATCTTGCGGCTAGATAACTTTTTCTTGCATACTTAAAATTTCAGGCTTTGTCAGCTTCTGGGTTACGGGCTTTAAGGTATGCGCGCGAAATAGAAGGAATTGGTCAGGTTGTGGCACTGGACAATGACCTTGGTAACTTTTTTCCTTGATTCTTGATGAATTAGATAAGAGAAGTTGGAACTCTTGATTATTCTTTGTTTTCTCGTAGCTTTCCAATAACTACATCCTAATGATGTTCCTTTTCTTTTAAAAGCATCGGTCGAAGCTTGCCAGAGAAACATAAAGTTCAATGGCTCGGTAGCTATTTCAAAGGTGGAGTCACATCATACCGATGATCGTGTCCACATGCTTACCCACCCTAAAGAATTTGATGTGGTAATGCTTTTGTTTTATTCACATTTGTTTTGTTCATTCGCATATTGGTTGCTTCTGTTAAAGTTAAAACTAGTTTTGGTTAATAAATGTTATTAGGTTGATCTTGATCCATATGGATCACCATCTATTTTCCTTGACTCGGCTGTTCAATCAGTCGCGGATGGTGGATTGCTAATGTGTACAGCAACTGACATGGCAGTGTTATGTGGTGGTAACGGTGAAGTTTGCTATTCCAAGTGAGTGTTTTATCCGTTCACATCTTTCTTTGAAACATTATCAATTATGCCATTTGGCTAAACCGATTTATAATATATCAGATATGGTTCTTACCCATTGAGAGGGAAATATTGTCATGAGATGGCTTTGCGGATCCTCCTTGCCAGCATCGAGGTTTGTTTATCGTAGCCATTTCCAATTTTACGAAATAATCATTTTTCTTTGTTATTTTACAGTCAATTCTGGCAGGTTTAGATTGTTTTCTTGTGTTATTTTTCACCATTCGGCGTTTTTTTTTTTTAATGTAGAGCCATGCAAACCGCTACAAGCGGTATATTGTTCCGGTGCTATCTGTGCAAATGGATTTCTATGTTCGTGTTTTTGTCCGCGTATACACGTGAGTATTTCTTTGTATAATCAAATACTTTACATTTCAGCTATACATATTTTGCAAAATATTTTGTTTTATTTTTGTATCACTGAAACCTCGAAGCTTAACGAAATTGTCAGCTCAGCGAGTGCAATGAAAAACACTCCATTGAAGCTTTCTTACGTCTATCAATGCATTGGTTGTGATTCATTTCAGCTTCAACCCGTTGGAAGATCTCTCCCTAAGGTATATGCACTTGTAGAAATTTCAAACTTTCTCTATGCTATCATATTGGACTATAGCCAATGATTCTTGTTATGGTTCTATGTGCGCCAATAGTGTATCACATAGTTCCCACTTTTTGTTAAACTCTTGGAACTATCTGTGTGGTCACTTTCGTTTTTCCATAAATGTATTCTCATCATAATTTTTTTTTTGGGCAGAACAAGAGTGTGAGGTATCTACCAGCAATTGGTCCAGTTGTGGCACAGAATTGCAGTCACTGTGGGAAGAAATATAACATGGGCGGACCGATATGGTCTGCTCCAATGCATGATCAAGAATGGGTGACTTCGATTTTGAACAGTGTTAAATCCATGAAAGACAGATATCCTGCTTATGACCGGATCTATGCTGTACTTACCACAGTCTCCGAGGCAAGTTGCAAGATTTGTTTGTGTTCAGTTTTTCAGAATAAACCGTAAAAAAAGAGAGAGTTGATCTTATTGTCGCTATTTTTCTTTTTTTTTCAGGAATTGCTAGATGTTCCTCTGTTTTTGAGTCTGCATAATCTTTGTGCGACGCTAAAATGCATTTCGCCATCAGCTGCTATGTTTCGATCAGCGGTTATTAATGCTAAATACCGAATCTCAGGGACTCATGTAAATCCGCTTGGCATGAAAACCGATGCTCCTATGGAGGTTATCTGGGACATCATGCGCTGCTGGGTAAACTAAACTGATGATTCAAAATGTGACTGTGTTTCATTTTACCCAATCTTGTTTTTGATGGGTTTTTTTTCTTTCTCGGGTGATGTTTTGTTGTAGGTAAAGAATCATCCTATAAAGGCGCAATCGCCTGAACACCCCGGAAGTGTGATCTTGTCAAAAGAACCATCACATCAGGTCTTTTACTGGCTTCTCTGAATTGTTTGAGACTGAATATGTTCAAAGCCTTAATCTTCTTTCTGAAACCGTTTTGTTTTGTGTTTGGACAGGTTGATTTTTCTCCTCACATTGGTTCGCTGAGCAAGGCGCAGTCGAAGAAAGTAGCTCGGTTTCTGCCAAATCCAGAGAAGCATTGGGGCCCAAAGCTTAGGGCTGGTCGCCAAATCACAAGAAAACATGTCTCTCTTATTGGTCATGAAGCAGTCAATGGTCATCTTAATCAACACCATGAAGAACTAAAAGAGGAAGAAGAAGCAGAGGAAGAAGATAATGTCCAAGAAGAGTTTGATCCGAAACCCCAGAAGACAACAGAGGATTTTTCCTCCACATCATAACACGAATCACAAAATGTTTACACAAGAGATCAGATTTTTGATTTGCCTCTTCATGAAGAACTCTGCTTGTCTGTTGTAGTGGTCTGAGTTGTGCCCATATTTATTGATTCTTTCTGTTGTGATTTTATAAGTTTTCTCATCTATAATTAACCTTGTAGTGATAATTTTTTTTCGATAAAAAAATAGAGTAATTTACACCATTGGCTGTGTACACACATTTGATTTAGCAGTAGCACCATTGGTCTTGTTCTTCTACTTCAACCTCATACACCAAAGAAGACTCACCAAAAAAGGGTTTCATTTCACTGGAAATCAAACCAAGCTCGTCGTAGATCTCTTCCCTTCTAGGATGAGCCTTATCTCCAACGAGAAACACGTGAAGCTCATCTTTGAGCTCAACCCAACTGCATCCAGGTTCCTTCTTAAGCTTAAAGCCTTTCATACTTCTCCGCAAATCCGAAACCTTTTCCCACATTTCTGCATCTGCGTATACATTCGATAGAAGAGTATAAGCTGAAGAGTCTTGTGGATTCAATCTCAACAGAGCAGCAGCTGCTTCTTCTGCAATCTCTACATTGTTTCTATGTATCGCGCAGACTCCTAACAACGTTGTCCATATAACATCGTCTGCTTCGAATGGCATCTCTCGAATAAGCTTTAAAGCTTTCTTGACTTTTCCGGATTTTCCTAAGATATCCACCATGTTCGAGTAATGCGGCAGCTGAGGATCCAAGCCATAGTCTCTCTTCATCATGTAGAAGTATTCCAGTCCTTTGTCGATTAGACCCATGTGAGCACAGGCTCGGAGTATCGATATGAAAGTCACGTGATTCGGTTTCATGTTTTCGAGTATCATTCTCTCAAACAGCTTTATAGCTTCCTCTCCTTTCCCGTGATGTGCATATCCGCAAATCATGGCGCTCCAGGTCACGAAGTCTCTTCTCAGGGCCTTCTCAAACATCAATCTTGAATCATGGAGATCTCCACATTTCGAGTACATGTCAACGAGGGTGCTGCAGATATACACATCAGATTGCAATTCTTTCTTGATGACCTGAGCGTGAATCTGTTTGCCTAATCCAGCGGAAGCTAAATTCGCACATGTATCAAGAACCGTTGCATAAATAAACTTGTTAGGAGTTATGCCCATCTCTATCATCTGGGTAAAAAGCATCTGAGCATCCTCGCTCTGTTCCTTCTTTACATACCCAGAAATGATTGCGTTCCATGAAACACACATTTCTTCCAGTCTCTCATTGTGCATCTTTTCAAGCTCTTCCATTGTTCCCGGAACATTGCCTCGAAGAAACAACCTACTATGTATCTTCTCCGCCTCTTCTATCATTCCACACTTTGAATACATATCGATCAAAGAGCAACCAACAGAGGAATTTGAAGCCATTCCTGATTTGACAACGCTGGAGTGGATCTCCATACCGTAACCCAAAGAACCACCAGCGCAAGCTTTCAATACGCTTCCAAAGGTGAACTCATCAGGTTCGATCCTAGAATGGAGCATTGAGACGAAAAGAGAAAGCGTTTCACATCCCTTTCCGTTCTGCTCATGTGCTGCTATGATCGCATTCCAAGACACAGCATCTCTTCTTCCCATCTCATCGAATACACAAAAGGCTTCAGCCAGAGCTTGGCATTTCCCATACATGTCAATAGCAGCATTAGCAACGCAAACATTTAGTGATAAGTTGCTTTTTACTGCCAAACTGTAAAGTTGAAGCCCCTCTGAAAGACCTTTCACCAAGGCACAAGCCCTGAACACTCCTGATAAACTTATTTCGTCAAAACCAAGACCCGATGACATGAGTCGGTGAAACAACAGTAGAGCTTTGAAACCATGTTCCTCCTGCGAATAACCAGTAATCATTGCGTTATAAGATTGTCGATTAAGATTTTCTGACTTGTCAAACAAAATTTGAGCATCTTGCATATTATCACACTTTGCATACATATCCAATGTGGCCGTTCTCACTATACCATCTGCTGCAAAATCTGACTTTAAGGCATGAGCATGTAACTGACCACCTAATCTAAAGTCGGATAATGCAGCGCATGACCTAAAGATGCTAGCGTAAATTGACCCGTGGCTCACTACACCATCTACCTTTTGCATCTCCTTGAAAAACATCAAAGCAAGGGACAACAAGTTATTCTGAACACAACCCGCGATAATAGCACTCCAAGAGACGGAGTTCTTCTCTGGAATACCATGAAAGACTCTAAGCGACTCATCAAATCTCTAGCATTTTGCATACATATCCAACAATGCACTTGCAGCAACCACATCATTATCATAACCCACTCGTACAGCAATCCCATGAATCTGCATTCCTAAATTGTGTTCCTCTAAACAGGAACATACTTTCAGGATGACGGCAAAAGTTCTACCGTTAAACTCAATACCTGCTCTCCCCATGTCAAGGAAAGTCTCAATAGATTCAAAACACTGACCGTTATGCAGAAACCCAGAAAGCATTGAGTTCCATGACACAACATCTCTCACAGGCATCATATGGAAGAAAGAACTCGCTTTAACCATGTCTTTACTCTTCGCGTAGCCATTTATGATTGTGGTCCACGAAACAACATCTCTCAGCGGCATTCTGTCGAACAACATACAAGCAGACACCAAATCTCTAGAAATTGTGTACACTTGCAGCAAACAATTGAACACGTATGTAGTCGGACGAAACCCAGATAATATCATATGAGCATGAGCTTGCTTTCCTAGCTCTAGTGCTCCTTGCGTCGCGCATTCCTTGAAAACAAACGAAAAGTTGGTCTTGCTAGTTGAGTTCACGTGATTCACAAAATCAGTAAAATAAGAAACGATTGGAACTCTTCAGTATGAAATTTTCTCTGTTAGACACGCATTGAATGAAACCACTGCTCTGGTCATACGCAAGAATCTGAGATTCTCCCCCATGCCTCATGAGTTCTCAGTGGTATCTATGGCGGGATCGAAACGATTACAATTGATTCATTCGTTTACTCGGTTTCTAAAAATATGAAAAAACCCGACAGAAATCGAATTTCAATTAGCTGTCACCTAACCGGTTATACATGGCTGAGCCTGAGTGTGGATTTTGACCACCAAATTAAATGTTAAATAATAAATAACATATAAAGACGAACAAACAAGTCGTTGTAGTATAGTGGTAAGTATTCCCGCCTGTCACGCGGGTGACCCGGGTTCGATCCCCGGCAACGGCGTTTCCTTTTTTTCAATTTTTGTCTTACGTGGCAAAATCCTAATCCACCAGCAAATCCCTGCAGTTACACGTCATCATATTACATCCTTTGTATATACGATTTTCCCTCTGAAATTTTCATTTTCATTTTCCTTTTTTATTTATTTTACTTTTCTCTGAAACTCAGCAATGGCGTCGACGAAGCCCGGTCCCGCAGCCAACCTTGAAGAAGAGGCGGAAGGCGGCGGTGCAGCCGTAGACGGTTCGATTTTCTTACCAGATGGCGAGGCTACGAGCTTACTCGTTTGTTACTCTCCGTTCGACGACAGGGACATCGATTGCAATCCTTATTTCCCTTTCTCAGGCCCGATTTCAGATTCTGGATCAGGTTCCTACACGGATTCAGAACCCGATCCGTACAGCTGTCCCATCGATTTCTTCGATCGAGAGTCTTCCGAGGTTGACGCGGCTGAGTACTTGGAATCGGAGGGGCTGACCGCCGATGATTTCAATATCTGGGGCTTTTATGACCCGAAAGAAGACGAGGAGCTAGAGGAGGAGATAGTTTTGGGGACTGGATTTGTATCGGGATCCGGATCAGTACCCGATTCGGATCGGCAATCCAGTGACACAGGCGAGCAAGGGCTACGAGTGACCGGTATCGATTCAGATTCCGATTACGAAGATGGCGTGTTCGATTTTACCTCAGGGGATAGTGGGAATGGGGCAAATGATTCGGGTCGGGTCGAGGTCGGTACGGGTCTACCTCCTGTCTGGGATTACGAGGAAACCATGTTGGCTGATGAAGAATGGGAGGAGGTGCAGAACGCGATTAACTGGACGGTTAGGGCTTTTAGTAGATCGGAAGAAGAAGAAGAAGATGATGATGATGAAGAAGATGAAGAAGAATTGTCTTCACCATCAAGAATTTCATCAAGGGATGGTGAAGAAGAGCATGAACTGGACTGGCAGGTCTTGTTAACTGTTAACAATGTTGTTAATTATATCGAAGAAGGAATCATGATAAACCCTGGTGATATCGATCCGAGTTATTACCTGTATCTAGCTAGTTTGGATGAATATGACGAGAGACATAATGATGATGCTATTCTTGGGCAAATGTTTGATACCGAGACTGGAATCAGGGGAAATCCTCCTGCTGCCAAAAGGGTGATTGAGGATCTTCCAGTTGTGGAAGTTACAGTGGAAGAAGTAAAGAAAGGGAACATGGTTTGTGCGGTGTGCAAAGATGAAATGGTGCTAGAGGAGAAAGTGAGGAGGCTTCCTTGTAGGCATTCCTATCATGGAGAGTGTATTGTGCCTTGGTTGGGGATAAGGAATACTTGCCCTGTTTGTCGGTTTGAGCTTCCTACTGATGATCCTGAGTATGAAAGGCATAGGAGTCTTTTCCTTGCCGGGTAGATAGGAGTGTTAGTTGAGTTTGAAGTATCTGTTGGTCATGTTAATAGCCACGGTGCAAGATCCTTGAACGAATTTGTTTGTGGTAATCGTGAATGCGATAGTGTTCATGTTGTATATATTCCTTTATTTTTATGAAATAATATCATGTTAAACCTTTGAATCCCATTATCTCTTCATAGTTGTACCCATTAATCATGGCTTCTTGCTTCTTCAGTTATTATTTAACTTCTTTAGTTATTTGCAACTCTTATGCATGATCTGGATAGAGCAAAATTACAGGTTACCTGGCTCTGATGATCTACGGGATGTTACTTGTTCTCTCAGTAAAACTTATGATTGTATTGTTGCAGGACTCCAATTACAGATTCCATGAAAGTAAAACCCTTGTCTCACTGGTATGTTCCACTTATGTCTGATCTCATTATCCATCATCCTTTGGGAAACAATGAAGAACGTCAAGTTTATAATGGGAACTGCGTGTCGTTTATCGTAATTTCGATATGGATCTATTATTCTTCTCATTTGGCCCGAACATGAGATAGTATAAGGGTGAGACAGTATTTTTTGAAAAGCTTGAGGGTAAATAAATGACCAATATAAAATAAGGGTGTGAATGTGAAATACACAAAAGCTTAGCTTAGCTTAGCTTTGTCAATTGATCGCACCGACGCGGAAATCTTTTGGTCTTCTTTACTCGTCACATTCTTCTTCTCTCTCTTAATTAATTTGTTTGTTACCTCTGCACTAAATTAAGTGTTTATTTAATTTTTCTTATGATTATATATAGTTAATAACGTGTTTTCTTCACTCACTAAATGTTTGAGATCTATCCGTCACTCTCCAGAGGTTAACTCAGTCATCTTCTTCTCCTCTCGGGCAAGCAAGAATCGAATCGAAAAATCCCGATCTGTAAAAAGTGACCGGTAAAGGTGAAGTGTATCGGTAGAAATGGCGGTGGCCTTCCGCGGAGGCAGGGGCGGCGTCGGATCCGGCCAATCTTCCGGACTTCGCAGTTTCTTCTCGTACCGGATCTTTATCTCCGCCTTGTTCTCTTTTCTATTCCTTGCTACGTTCTCCGTCGTCCTCAACTCCTCTCGTCATCAGCGTCATCAGGATCATGTACGCGTCTCAATCTCAGAGCTCCTTAAATTCTCTTATTTGTTTATTATTATGCTTTGATTTGTTTACGTAAAATTCGAACCAAATTTAGAATGAATCGGTGGTAACTCTTTGAATCTGAGCTTCGATTCTCATGTAAACTGGAATTCTGATGGCTTTCTTCTGTGGTTTAGACATTGCCGAGTATGGGAAACGCATATATGCAGAGGACGTTTTTGGCTTTACACTCGGATCCATTGAAAACAAGGTTGGATCTTATACACAAGCAAGCGACTGATCATCTGACACTGGTGAATGCGTATGCGGCTTACGCCAGGAAGCTGAAGCTTGATGCTTCCAAGCAGCTGAGGCTATTTGAAGATTTGGCTATCAACTTCTCGGATTTGCAGTCTAAACCTGGTTTGAAATCTGCTGTGTCTGAAAACGGCAATGCTCTTGAGGAGGATACGTTTAGGCAGCTTGAGAAAGAAGTGAAAGATAAGGTGAAGACAGCCAGGATGATGATTGTTGAGTCGAAAGAGAGTTATGACACACAGCTCAAAATCCAGAAGTTGAAAGATACAATCTTTGCTGTCCAGGAACAGCTGACAAAAGCAAAGAAAAACGGCGCTGTTGCAAGCTTGATTTCAGCCAAGTCAGTCCCTAAAAGTCTTCATTGTTTGGCCATGAGGCTTGTAGGAGAGAGGATCTCAAATCCTGAAAAGTACAAGGATGCTCCACCTGATCCAGCAGCGGAGGATCCAAGTCTTTACCACTATGCGATTTTCTCTGACAACGTGATTGCTGTGTCAGTCGTGGTGCGATCGGTTGTGATGAACGCCGAGGAGCCATGGAAGCATGTCTTTCATGTGGTGACCGATCGAATGAATCTTGCAGCCATGAAGGTCTGGTTTAAGATGCGTCCTTTGGACCGTGGTGCCCATGTTGAGATCAAATCTGTGGAGGATTTCAAGTTCTTGAACACTTCGTATACACCGGTCTTGAGGCAGCTCGAGTCTGCCAAGTTGCAGAAGTTTTACTTTGAGAACCAGGCGGAGAACGCTACTAAAGATGCCCATAACCTCAAGTTCAAGAACCCAAAATATCTCTCGATGTTGAACCATCTCAGATTTTACTTACCAGAAATGTATCCGACGCTGAACAAGATCTTGTTCTTGGACGATGATGTTGTGGTGCAGAAAGATGTGACTGGTTTGTGGAAGATCAACTTGGATGGAAAGGTGAATGGAGCTGTTGAGACATGCTTTGGCTCTTTTCATCGATATGGTCAATACCTTAATTTCACTCATCCTTTGATCAAAGAAAGATTTAACCCCAATGCTTGTGCTTGGGCCTTTGGAATGAATATATTTGATCTCAATGCTTGGAGACGCGAGAAATGCACCGATCAATACCATTACTGGCAGAACTTGGTAAGTCCATCGTGATTAGTGATATGATTCTTTCTTAGTAACTTATCAAAGCTCTTTATTATGTGTTTATCTTCTTCTGTTGGTTCTGTTTTGTTTCTGAGCAGAATGAAGACAGAACTCTCTGGAAACTGGGCACTCTACCTCCGGGATTGATCACATTCTATTCAAAGACGAAATCATTGGACAAATCTTGGCATGTGCTTGGGTTAGGCTACAACCCGGGAGTGAGCATGGACGAGATCAGAAATGCAGCGGTGATCCATTACAACGGAAACATGAAACCATGGCTTGACATTGCTATGAACCAATACAAGTCTCTCTGGACTAAATACGTCGATAACGAAATGGAGTTTGTGCAGATGTGCAATTTCGGCCTCTAAAGAGAGAGACGGGGAAAAAAAACCCCGAAAAAGAAAAATACCGATAAGAGGTAACCTCGGATCGATATGTTTCATCTCACGGGCATTCTTTAACTGATACGTTTATCTTTATATAGGTTACAAAGTGTTTTGCTTGTTCTTTCTGTTATAGCTTTTTTGTGTTCTTCTTATTTTCATTTTGTAACTCTTCACAGCAAAAGCTTCCCCAAACTACAATGTCTCTCTTTCATACCTGTCTGCCTAAGATTAAAAAAATTAAATACGTGTTCTAAAGTTTTAATTTGTTCCCGTTTTAGAATGGTCTCATAATTATGTACTTATTAAGTATGAACTTATGTGTATGAACTCAGACTTGAAGGGTGAGTAAATTAGAATGGTCTCAAATTTCAAAGGATTTGTTTGGTGGTGAATGGTCTCAAAACTTCAAAGTTGTGTCTACTTATTTGATGCCAAACTATGTTTTTGAATTGGTACAAAAAAAAAAAAAATGGAACTTAAGATCGCTTTTCAGTTGTGTGACTATTTGATTTCAACCCACCGGCGTAAATGTGAAGTCTAAGCCGGACAAAAACTGAATTGGGCTTGGAACGGCCCGAAAACAAAACAAATGAAATCGAATGTTATATCAAATCGCTTTAACTAATAAGTTTAGTTTAAGAAACATAGAAGTGTAATACTTGTATATAAATGAAACACAATAAAGAAAGGATTATATTAGATGAAGATGTGAATGCTTTTTCTGATCGAAAATAGAAGAGAAACATCTACCACCACCCACCCACCTTTTCTCACCTAACCCGGAGTGGCCAATTTTGACAAATGTTTTAATGATATATTTTCTACTTGGTGCGAATCAGACCGTTCATTTGCTATATATCTGATACAAACAAACATCACCAAGCAGGCTCTGCAATTTTACCGTCTTTCAGATCTTTCTTGGAAAATCCAAAGCAGGTTTGTTTCTCCGATCACGCACTCTCTCGTTTTCCCTTTCATTTTTGTGATTTTCTCAATCGTTTCTCGACACAGATGATGTGTGTATTTTTCTTTTCTGTCCAGATGTATCGAAAATTTTGATAGGAACTTTAATCGGACAAGTGATTTAACCTTTTGCATTTGTGTGTCGTGATCTAGGATTCGATTGAATATTCTCGTCATGTAGATCGATATTTGGGTTTTTAAGTAATCGATTCTTCGCTCTTGAGGTTGGTGTAGGCTACGAAAATTGAGATCTGTAATAGTCTTCGTCCTGTTGATTCAACTTTAACACTTGCATGTATCCATTTATGTGTCACAAGACAGAGTACAAAAGTCCTGCTTGAAATCGATGGGTTTATCTTTTTAGATATCATGAAGCTGTTTGTTTATTATATATGTACCTCCTATGGATGTGTAGCTCAAGAAGATTTGAGATTTGTTTATTTTTGGCAGACAATGGCTGTTCAACCTACCAGAATAGGTCTAGCTGGACTGGCCGTGATGGGTCAGAACTTAGCTCTCAACATTGCAGAAAAAGGCTTCCCAATCTCTGTTTACAACAGAACAACTTCCAAAGTTGACGAGACCGTCGAACGAGCCAACAAGGAAGGGAATCTTCCCGTCTTTGGCTTCCATGACCCTCAGTCTTTTGTCAATTCTATTCAGAAGCCACGTGTCATTATCATGCTTGTTAAGGCTGGTGCCCCCGTCGACCAGACCATCAAGACCCTCTCTGCTTATTTGGAAAAGGGTGATTGCATTGTGGATGGTGGTAATGAATGGTATGAGAACACCGAGAGGAGAGAGAAATCCGTGGCTGACAACGGTTTCCTCTACCTCGGAATGGGAGTTTCTGGTGGTGAAGAAGGTGCTCGTAACGGCCCATCTTTGATGCCTGGAGGCTCTTATGAAGCCTACAAGAATATCGAGGATATTCTTCTCAAGGTTGCAGCTCAGGTTAGGGATAGTGGTCCCTGTGTGACTTACATCGGGAAAGGCGGGTCTGGAAATTTCGTTAAAATGGTCCACAACGGGATCGAGTACGGTGACATGCAGCTGATTGCAGAAGCTTATGACGTCCTGAGATCTGTTGGTAAATTATCCAATGATGAGCTTCACACTGTCTTCACCGAGTGGAACAAAGGTGAGCTTGAGAGTTTCTTGATAGAGATAACAGCAGATATTTTCGGGATCAAGGACGACAAGGGTGACGGGCATTTGGTTGACAAAGTTCTAGACAAAACCGGCATGAAAGGTACCGGAAAGTGGACCGTGCAGCAAGCTGCTGAGCTATCTGTTCCTGCTCCCACCATTGAATCCTCTCTTGATGCGAGGTTCCTCAGTGGGCTAAAAGATGAACGTGTGCAAGCCGCTAAAGTCTTCAAGGAAGGTGGGTTTGGCGATATCTTAACGGATCAAACCGTTGACAAGAAACAGCTAATCGATGATGTGAGGAAAGCTCTTTACGCATCCAAAATCTGCAGCTACGCGCAAGGCATGAACCTGATCCGTGCCAAGAGCATTGAAAAAGGGTGGGGCTTGAAGCTAGGTGAGTTGGCTAGAATCTGGAAAGGAGGCTGCATCATCAGAGCAATCTTCTTAGACAGGATCAAGCAAGCCTATGACAGGAACGCAGAACTGGCTAACCTCTTGGTGGATCCTGAGTTTGCAAAAGAGATCATCGAGAGACAGTCAGCTTGGAGAAGAGTCGTGTGCTTAAGTATCAACTCGGGTATTAGCATGCCAGGTATGTCTGCGAGTCTGGCCTACTTTGATTCTTACCGGAGAGAGAGATTGCCGGCGAACCTTGTCCAAGCTCAGAGAGATTACTTTGGTGCTCATACATATGAAAGGACTGATGTGGAAGGATCTTTCCACACCGAGTGGTTCAAGATTGCAAGACAATCCAAATCCAAGATGTGATGATTCTCTCTCTTTCTCTCTCTATATCTATCTCTCTTTTGAATAATATTTTCACACTGAATGTTTGTTTCGTCAATGTGTGAAATCATGTGGCCTATCTAATGATTGTAGAACTACTGAGTTTTGAGTTTTGAACATAGGCGCGTTTGAACGACGCTCCCACACTGCGTTTTTATTTTATTTTAGAGACTTGTGTTTTTTTATTTTTGTTAATACTGAATCACTGATAAGTCTTTGGTTCTAAAATGTTACTTTTGTTTTAATTGGGTCTTTTGGAGAAAATACTATTACTTACAACATTTGTCTTACTTTTATTTTGGTAATTAATCACTGTTTTCAGACCTCTGATAAAAAATTGCGCTTTTAAGTGGTAAAGAAAGACATCATTAGCTTAAACCATCAAAGTTATGCAATTGGTAGATATGTCGGGTTCTATGAACATTTTCAAGATGGCAAAACGGTTAAAATGTGTGTGTTTTTTTTTGCTATCACGTACCATGGAAAAGTGAGAGAAAGTATATATCCCTATAATTTATACTAAAAGATAAAAAGAGAAAAAGAATTGAGTAACTTTGTATTTCTCATAGGCATCAACATCCTACGCTCTTGTGAATTGACAAGTTGAAATCCGCTTTTAGTCTTTCTTTTTACAGCTCTACTCATCATAGTGATTGATATATGGATGTTAATTAGGATGATTTCAACTATGTACGTAGAGACGTGTTTCTTAAACTAGTGCAGCTATACGAAAATACGTGTTTCTTAACTCGCATTATATTACATTGCATTTAGAGTCCAAAAGCAAGTTTTCAGGCTTAAGGTCTCGATGAACAACCATATTCCGGTGGCAATATTCCACTCCCGATATTATCTACATCAAAGCCAAGTCACGGATAATTTTGAACTCTAAAACATAATAAATGGTTGCTTGGAAATTTACATGTTGATAAAAGAAAGCAAACCTGCTGAAAAAAGTTCCTTGCCTCGTCCTCCTGCAATCTACCCTTCTCTACAATATAGTCAAATAGCTCACCAGAATTCACATATTCCATGACAAGATAGATATTTGTCGGAGTCTCAGTGACCTCATAGAGACGGATGATGTGAGGATGCATAAACAGTCTCAAGATTTTGATCTCTCTCCTCACTGCATCAAAGAGAAAACAGAAACAAACACCAAATGATTTCAAGGAAAGGAAAATGAAAAGAAATTATATTCGACAGCATCGTAAAGTCATAACCAGAAACAAAACCAATTAAGATACCTGACTAACTCGTATATTTTTTGCAGAAACAAAACCAATTACGCTGGTATATTTTTTTTATGAAACCAGCATAATTAGTAATTACGCTCAGATTTTTTCCTCTACAAAGGCATCCATTTGCACCCTTAGACTAAGAAAGCTATTTTTGTGTTAAGATCATTACTAAAACCAAAACAGACAAAACCCAAAAACCTACTAAGCCAATTTTCTCAGGCCAAAACTCCAAAAACCACGGGGTGTAGCCGAGTTTTTTTCATATGACTTTTCTTTCTCAACTTTTTTGTCAGCAACCACTAATTATTTTTCACCATCATCTTGGTTCACACAAACATCACCACCAAGCAGACTTTAGGCAAACCAGTCTTAATAATATTGACATTTTATTTATATCATAAAAATATAACAAAATTTTAAATATTAATGATTATGCGCGTATCATATTCGTATACGTTTTTACTATCACTATTCATTCGTGCAAGTTTTGAACATATTTTTATTTCAATAATGTGATTTACATTTCTACATTTTATTACACAAGTTAGAAATTTCAAAGCTATTATAATTAATAACTCCTTACACAAACCCAAAAATCTCAATGACAAACACTTTTTCGTGATAAATATTAACTACAAGTTCATACTACAAACAAAATATTGATACATGCTTTGGACTTTTACATTGGGCGATAGTTTTTTCTCATGTTTGATAGATTCATTATGGAGAACCAACTCATGAGGCATTGAGAACCATTTGGAGAAGAACTTGTGTGCCTTTTCTTTTCTGCAAAACTGCAATTAAAGAATCAATCAACATATTTAAGCCTAGAAGAGAACGATTGATTATACGTTATTTTATTCATTGTCAATTACACATAAGATAATATTGTAATTTGCCCATAACTCATTTTACAAAATCTCAATTTTTCTCTTATAAAGTTATAATCTAAAAAACTTCGAGAACATAGTCTACAACAAAGACGAAGTGATCATTTTTGTTCTTCTATAAAAACTCATACGTTTGATCAAAACCACCGACTTCATAGTGAAATTAGAGACACATTGGATATAATTGGTTATGCAAAACAGTTTGCATTTGTAAGAAATTCAAATGCCAAAGTTTTCCAATTTTAGAACGATCTATTTAGGATGAGGGAAAAATACTTGAACAAAAACAAAATGAAACTATCAGACAAGAGAAGCAAAACGTAACAAAAAAGATACTAAATTGGAAGTCTCTTCGAAAGTATGTGTTATGTCTTTTTCTTAAATTTCCAAGACAAAAGTGGTAGTTGGGATTTCAGGAAGCAATAAAGTTTTGGGTTGACTCTGGTACACTACCCCTAATATACAATTTTTTCGATATACATCCTAAAATTTCCGTCTCTTTTCTACACACCCAAAAAAAAATATTATTTACTAAACATCATGAACTTTGTATTCTATTATAATTACAACATAGCGATTAGAAATTTTGATTGAGTTTAATAAACCGGTAATCGCATTTAAAACTTATATATTGGGTAAATCACATTTAGCAGTAGCACCATTGGCTGTGTACACACACATTTAGCAGTAGCACCATTGGTGGTCTTGTTCTTCTACTTCAACCTCATGCACCAAAGAAGACTCACCAAAGGGTTTCATTTCACTGGAAATCAAACCAAGCTCGTCGTAGATCTCTTCCCATCTAGGATTAGCCTTCTCTCCAACGAGAAACACGTGCAGCTCATCTTTGAGCTCAACCCAACTGCATCCAGGCTCCTTCTGAAGCTTAAAGCCTTTCATACTTCTCCGCAAATCTGAAACCTTTTCCCACATTTCTGCATCTGCGTATACATTCGATAGAAGAGTATAAGCTGAAGAGTCTTGTGGATTCAATCTCAACAGAGCAGCAGCTGCTTCTTCTGCAATCTCTACATTGTTTCTATGTATCGCGCAGACTCCTAACAACGTTGTCCATATAACATCGTCTGCTTCGAATGGCATCTCTCGAATAAGCTTTAAAGCTTTCTTGACATTTCCGGATTTTCCTAAGATATCCACCATGTTCGAGTAATGCGGCAGCTGAGGATCCAAGCCATAGTCTCTCTTCATCATGTAGAAGTATTCCAGTCCTTTGTCGATTAGACCCATGTGAGCACAGGCTCGGAGTATCGATATGAAAGTCACGTGATTCGGTTTCATGTTTTCGAGTATCATTCTCTCAAACAGCTTTATAGCTTCCTCTCCTTTCCCGTGATGTGCATATCCGCAAATCATGGCGCTCCAGGTCACAAAGTCTCTTCTCAGGGCCTTCTCAAACATCAATCTTGAATCATGGAGATCTCCACATTTCGAGTACATGTCAACGAGGGTGCTGCAGATATACACATCAGATTGCAATTCTTTCTTGATGACCTGAGCGTGAATCTGTTTGCCTAATCCAGCGGAAGCTAAATTCGCACATGTATCAAGAACCGTTGCATAAATAAACTTGTTAGGAGTTATGCCCATCTCTATCATCTGGGTAAAAAGCATCTGAGCATCCTCGCTCTGTTCCTTCTTTACATACCCAGAAATGATTGCGTTCCATGAAACACACATTTCTTCCAGTCTCTCATTGTGCATCTTTTCAAGCTCTTCCATTGTTCCCGGAACATTGCCTCGAAGAAACAACCTACTATGTATCTTCTCCGCCTCTTCTATCATTCCACACTTTGAATACATATCGATCAAAGAGCAACCAACAGAGGAATTTGAAGCCATTCCTGATTTGACAACGCTGGAGTGGATCTCCATACCGTAACCCAAAGAACCACCAGCGCAAGCTTTCAATACGCTTCCAAAGGTGAACTCATCAGGTTCGATCCTAGAACGGAGCATTGAGACGAAAAGAGAAAGCGTTTCACATCCCTTTCCGTTCTGCTCATGTGCTGCTATGATCGCATTCCAAGACACAGCATCTCTTCTTCCCATCTCATCGAATACACAAAAGGCTTCAGCCAGAGCTTGGCATTTCCCATACATGTCAATAGCAGCATTAGCAACGCAAACATTTAGTGATAAGTTGCTTTTTACTGCCAAACTGTAAAGTTGAAGCCCCTCTGAAAGACCTTTCACCAAGGCACAAGCCCTGAACACTCCTGATAAACTTATTTCGTCAAAACCAAGACCCGATGACATGAGTCGGTGAAACAACAGTAGAGCTTTGAAACCATGTTCCTCCTGCGAATAACCAGTAATCATTGCGTTATAAGATTGTCGATTAAGATTTTCTGACTTGTCAAACAAAATTTGAGCATCTTGCATATTATCACACTTTGCATACATATCCAATGTGGCCGTTCTCACTATACCATCTGCTGCAAAATCTGACTTTAAGGCATGAGCATGTAACTGACCACCTAATCTAAAGTCGGATAATGCAGCGCATGACCTAAAGATGCTAGCGTAAATTGACCCGTGGCTCACTACACCATCTACCTTTTGCATCTCCTTGAAAAACATCAAAGCAAGGGACAACAAGTTATTCTGAACACAACCCGCGATAATAGCACTCCAAGAGACGGAGTTCTTCTCTGGAATACCATGAAAGACTCTAAGCGACTCATCAAATCTCTAGCATTTTGCATACATATCCAACAATGCACTTGCAGCAACCACATCATTATCATAACCCACTCGTACAGCAATCCCATGAATCTGCATTCCTAAATTGTGTTCCTCTAAACAGGAACATACTTTCAGGATGACGGCAAAAGTTCTACCGTTAAACTCAATACCTGCTCTCCCCATGTCAAGGAAAGTCTCAATAGATTCAAAACACTGACCGTTATGCAGAAACCCAGAAAGCATTGAGTTCCATGACACAACATCTCTCACAGGCATCATATGGAAGAAAGAACTCGCTTTAACCATGTCTTTACTCTTCGCGTAGCCATTTATGATTGTGGTCCACGAAACAACATCTCTCAGCGGCATTCTGTCGAACAACATACAAGCAGACACCAAATCTCTAGAAATTGTGTACACTTGCAGCAAACAATTGAACACGTATGTAGTCGGACGAAACCCAGATAATATCATATGAGCATGAGCTTGCTTTCCTAGCTCTAGTGCTCCTTGCGTCGCGCATTCCTTGAAAACAAACGAAAAGTTGGTCTTGCTAGTTGAGTTCACGTGATTCACAAAATCAGTAAAATAAGAAACGATTGGAACTCTTCAGTATGAAATTTTCTCTGTTAGACACGCATTGAATGAAACCACTGCTCTGGTCATACGCAAGAATCTGAGATTCTCCCCCATGCCTCATGAGTTCTCAGTGGTATCTGAAAGCTTTAATTAAAAGAGGAGAAGGTAGATGTTGAAGATGAAGAAAAGTTTCATTTTCTTAACTTGAGAATGTCAAGTTACATGGGCTTCCAACTCAAAACCAATTGGCAATGAGTGGATTGGCCCATGTCCCTTATATATTATTTAGGATCCCTTCCAACTTCCGATGTGGGATAATATTCCCTAATACGCCCCCTCGAGATGATGGCTCTTTGCCTATCAATCTCGGTATGTTCGGGCATGGATCGATGGACCAACTTTGGGTCGGGTCGATAATGGATCGGGTTGGATAATATGGATCGGGCTCTGATACCATGTTAAGTTACATGGGCTTCCAACTCAAAACCAATTGGCAATGAGTGGATTGGCCCATGTCCCTTATATATTATTTAGGATCCTTTCCAACTTCCGATGTGGGATAATATTCCCTAATAGAGAATCCTCTGTTACATGGATTCATTATTTAACAGAAAGCTTAAAACCCTAGAAGAGTAGTGAAACAGGACAGGTGGCAGTGCCTAACTCGTTTGTAACAATCGTAGGTATTGATGGTTTTGTACCCTGCTTTTGTACTCACACCATCAATACAGTTTCGTAGTCTGCTTTTGTTTGTTGTTGCAGATGAACGTTGCTGGGGAATTGTCTTGGGTAACATTCTTTCTGTTTTGGGCTCATTATCATTCTGGCCCAACACTTTGGTTAATGTCTGAACTGCTTTGGGCTTCCATTCCCGTAAGCCCAATTGCTGATTTACAGAGAGATTGTAGGAGACACTATTGAAGCAATTAGGTACAATTGATTAATTCGGTTTCTAAAACACGACTGAAATCGAATTTCAATTAGCTGTCACTTAACCGGTTATACATGGCTGAGTGCGTGCGGACTCTGACCACTAAATTAAATGTTAAATAATAAATAACATATAAGACGAACAAACAATGCGCATTTTACGAGCGTCGACATCACGCGCTCAAAAACCCCTATGCGTATTGATATCGCTCGATTTTGACATAATCCGAAATTTCAAAATCCAATTACCAATAAAAAGCAGTAAACGATGATTCCGCCATTGCTGAAGCTCGCGTTCGTGCAGGGTCCAAGAGATGGCGAATCTCTAGAGTACAAGCCCGGATCCACTATCCGGATTGGCCGAATCGTTCGTGGTAATGAAATCGCCATTAAAGACGCCGGAATCTCCACCAAGCACCTCCGGATCGTGTCCGATTCTGACAAGTGGATAATCCACGACCTAGGATCTTCCAACGGCACCATTTTGAACTCGGACACTCTCGACCCAGATACACCCGTCATTCTTCGCCATGGAGACGTAATCAAGCTTGGTGAGTATACTTCCATTGTCGTCAGCTTGGAGGCTGATGTTCAGGAGGCGCAGGAGCAGCATAAGCTTCCGCCCAGGCCAAGGAGGAACAACTGGCGTCTGGCTGCTGCGGATCCGGATCCGGTTGAGTCGGTTCAGGAGAAACCAACACGAAAGGGTACATCTTTGAAGCAAGACGAACACGAACTGCCCAAGAGAACTAGGGCTACGAGGAGTAGAGCTGTGGAAGAAGAAGCTCCGGAGGAGAAAAAGGGCAACTCTAGGGCTCGGGGAGGTAAGAAGAACACTGAGTGTCTGGGTTTAAATTCAATCAAATTGGAAATTGAGGATACCTCAAAGGAAGTGCAAGTCTTAGCCATGAAGAGAGCGACAAGGAGCAGGCAGGTTGGAAAGCCCTGTCTGGGATTGGAGAATGTAAAGAGTGAGGATACTGTTTTAGAGGAGAAAGATGAGAAGATAACTTGTTCAAGGGCTACCAGAAGCAAGAAGAAAGAAATTGGTGGAGATTCTTTGCTGGAGTTGGAGATGGTCTTGAACCAAGCCCGGAAAAGCCGCGCAAAGAAGAAGAAAATGGAGCAGAAGCCGCCCAAGAGCGTTGATGTTGAAGAAGATAAGGAAAATGAAAAGGATGTTGAAGCTCAGAAAGAAGATGATGGATCTAAGAGGGTGGAGATTGAGTCAAGGGAGAGCACATTAGAAGAAGACTGTGCTGTTAGAGAAGATGGAGAGACAGACAACTTAAAAGATACAATCGGCGATGGAAGAGACGGTATGAGCGAAGAGGCTAAGATTGAAACATCAGACGGTGGATGTGATGAGGAAAAGGCTGAGCAGGAATCCAGCAATAAGAATGTACACAAGGTAGAGGTAGGTTTAGGATCTAAGAGGGTGGAGATTGAGTCAAGGAAGAGCACATTAGGAGAAGAGGAACTGAACTGTGCTGTTAGAGAAGATGGAGAGACAGACAACTTACAAGATACAATCCACGAGGGAAGAGACGGTAAGAGTGAGGAGGCTGGAATTGAGACATCAGATGGTGGATGTGATGAGGAAAAGGCTGAGCATGAATCCAGCAATAAGAATGTAGTAGACAAGGTAGAGGTAGATTTTGGAAAAATGTCATTTAGAGAATGGTTTAGATTCACGGAGGTTAACCTGGGAAAACAGACAGTGGAGGAGACAGAGAAGATAATAGAGCCCATGAGAAGTAAATCTTGGAGGGTTCACAAGCATATTGCAGAGCAGAAGCAAGCAAAGGGAAAAGGGAGTGTGAGTTAACTTATGACATGGTTAGATCATCCCCTGTGACCCTCCTTGTTAGGTTGCTAAGATCTTTTTATCTTTTTCTTCAGGTATGGTAGGAATCTTATTAAATCTAAGGTGAAAGACAAAAGCTTCTGTGAGTGAGAGATTGTTGAAGCACCTGTATCTATATAACCAACTCACTTGATGATTTTGTTTGTGACTTGGAGTTTCTTCTTCATTATTAATATCAATATATTTGATTTGCTAGCCATATCGTTGAATGTGATGATAATAGCTTCAATTTGGATCCATTTATTTTGTAGAATTTACAACCCTCTACTGGCAAAACTCATGCGGGCTTAGCTTATACTTCAGTCATATTAACATGCGAGAGTTTCTACATTTCGAAATTTATATATTTGATATAATAATAATAAACAAATCAAAGAAGAAGAAAAAACAGAACAACAAACAACCAAGTGTATTGAGAATCAAGAAGCGAATCGGAGATTAGTTTATCTGTTCAGAAAGGGCTGACCTTGCCAGCCAGTTTCAGCAAAAACTCGGGAACAAGCCGTTTTCTCGGCGGCGCCACCGCATCTTTTCTCAAAGCGTCACTGTCATTGGCGTGTATCATAGAGACTATATGATCAAACAGCTCGTCTTTACCGCCTCTCAGAGGATCCTTGCAATGCAAATTTTGAGTGATTATCCCATTACTTTGTTATTATTATTACCACATGTGTTTACAAATATACACTGAGCTATGTATGCTTACCTGAAGAAATAGATCGGTATGAGTTTTACCATTGTACACAATTACGTCAGTTTTAACTTCAACACCTCGAAGAGCTTCTGCAAAAGTTTTGCTACACAAGGAAAAACATTTGTCTGTTATGATTAGACTAACCTATAGCGTATTGTGAGATAAGTAGACAGGTGATCTAACCTTGCTTCAGGTGGGATGGATTTATCTTCGGATCCATGAAAGAGCAAGATATGAGGCAAGAGAGATGCGGCTTTTCTTACACTCGGGTCTTTCAATCTGACTCCAGGAGAGAATTGTTCAAATGACTCTTCTCCTTCCATTATGCTGCAAAGTTGATCAACAGTAAAAGAAAAAAAGTTTTAGAGTTTCAGTCTAGAAAGACATAGTTGATCATATGGCACCTAAGAAGAATTACCTTAGGAAAATGGAACGATACAAGCCCCGATTATGGCAGTGTTGGACCAAATTGAAGAGATTGTACCTGTTCAAGTTTGCAAATGGTGAACAGATTCTGATTACTGGATCCAAGACCAAACCCATTCGAATGGTAGTTAATAATTACCCGCCAGATAAACCGAAATAAGCTTTGATCTGAGAGACACTCCAAGAGATGCTCTCTCCTCTTGATTCTTTAATGGCTTGTTCGATGAGAGCACAAGAAGAGATATGTGCACCAGCTGATTGCCCCATCAAATAGATTCTACACAAACAATCAGACATGGTTCAATCACCAGAGCCCTGTGAAAGATTAGAGAATTGAACATCAAACTAATTGTTCCCTGGGGGAAGTTTCTGGACCAAAGATGTTTGGGATACTTATATAAAAACTTTAGACTAAAACGAGTAAGGAAATATTGTTTAATCTGATTAACCTGTAATCTAGACATGCAACAATGATGTCCCTTTCTGCTAGCTGCAGTCCCAAGAGAGAACCCCAAGCTTTGTACCTAAAGGATGCATGAGAAAGTATATGAATTCGACCTTAGAGACCTACAAGAAGAAACCTTGATTGTGCATTTGTCTAAAATATTCTCTTAAGTAGAGAAGAGTGTGGATTACCCGATAATCCAAGCTCCACCAGTAACGAAAACTACAACCGGCTTGAGGCCATCATTTGTTGGTGGTATGTACAAATCATATGTGATATATATATCAAGTGAAGGGATCGAAAGGCAAGATCATATATGCTTGTTTACCTATTCCTAGGTTGATCTCCATAAACTATACTCCTCCTAACTTGAGATGAGAAAAAATAAAGAAATGCAACTACAGAAGAAGAAGAAGAAGAAAGAAAGAAACAAGCTTTGTTTAGTAATATAATAAAATAACAAGAGAAACCCTTGGAGATCACCTTGAAGAAATCCGTGAAAAAGATTGGATCTCGGATTCTTCCTCTTCTCTTCTCTTCTCTTCGGTTCTGTTTTATTTATTTCAATAACATTTTTGAAAAAAGAAAGCTATGTGAGATATATTATAATGTGCTGCGTCAGAGCTTCCTAACGACTCATTTTATCTAATTAATGAGTATATTTATGTTGGAGGTGCTGTTTCATATTTCAACCTTAAAGAGTTCTGAAGCTTATATCAAACAAATTGTGATAAATAATCGCAAAATATTGTAACCGCTATTTGTGTTTTCATGTCTCAACACTCGTTACTTGGCATGCTTCTGTATAAACGCCACCTGGAACTTGGGGGGCCCCACACTTTTAGAACGAAATGGCCAACTTTTAGATTTTCCTTCTTCGAACGAAAACACTCATCAACAACAACCAATCAATTATAATTGGGATTACTATAAATATCACTTATGTATTTTATTTTTTTTGTAATACCTTGGATTATTAGATGATAAATTTATAAAATAATATCTAAAAATCTTTTGCTTACATTTTGATTTTTTTTTTACATATTAATATCTCAAATAATATCTTGTATTTAATCACTCATGTACTCCAAAATTATAAAATCTTAAAAAGATCTCCTACGCAGTAAAAGGGTAATTATTATTAGTCATATATCAAAATCAAAAGAAAGTCGAACAATAATATTTCATAACCAAAAAACGTAAAAAGAGAAGAAGCATCTACTTTACGCTGAAAGATGAAATGAAAAATAAGACTCTGATATCCTTTTCTTTTCTTTTCTTTTTTAAGGGGTTTCAAAAGTCACCTCTGCATTTTGTTTGTTTTTCACCTGAACCACCATCTCTGAACGGCTGTCACCGGAGTATTCAAGAAAGGAGCGTAACGTTGGATAATCGGATTCACCGTCCTCCCGATTCTGCTCCATGTGCTCTGGTGGTACCCTGCTGTTACTGGTGCTTGATACATCAGCTTCAATAGCTGCCACCAAAAAACAAAACTCAGGCTTATCTTTGTTCATGGACAGAATGATGAGCTTGACGGTTTACACAACACACATGATTTTCAACAAAAGGAGCAGTGTAACACTTCGTTTCAAAGACAACAAACAGCATCAACAAAGAAAAAAAGGTGTTTGATTACAAACGGTGGTTCCTCCTATAATCAATATATGTTCAGTTGATCAAGTTTCAACAAATAATTCTACTTGCTACTTGGAGATGTTGCGCCAATTGAGATAAATCAATAATGATGACTTGAGCCAACAGTAGAGCAACAAAAACATTTGAATATACGTACCTGCCAGTACATGAATGTCTGTATAATGTTCCTTTGCCATCTGCAGCAAGTAAAATGACAATTTTGATCAGATGAGTACAACCAGTAAATGCAGTTCTAACCAGAGCACTCATAATATTCAAATATGAACTCAATTCATTTCAAAGGGATCTAATGAATTTAGTGTCAATAAACTATTATCGCTTCTAAAAAGAAGAAAGAGCGTACGAGAGCAGAGAGATAATCAGAAGGAAGCCAATGGCTATCTCAGCCTGCGATGAGAGGATGTTGAGAGTAGTTGTGTTTGACTCCACCCACACACAAGGGTCTTCCAAGTACTTTCTGATAACCATTACAAAACAGGACACAGGGAGAGAGTTAAGCATCAGTAAGAATCCACAAATGAAAACGAGTACTAAAATCAAACCTGCGGATCAGCTGGATGCAAACTACCTGTATATGGTGGAGCGAGCAAAGTTACGCCTCAAGAACTTGGCCACTTGTTCAAGTGCTCGACACAAGATGGGAATCAAAGCAACTGCGACAAATTGATAAGGAGACTCAGACTAGTCATAAGAATGTATGTAATTTGAAGAAATTCACACACACACAAAATTCAATCAACTCTTACACTTGAGACAGAGATGCGAAGTGACAAATGTAAGGCAGTAGATGAAATAGATGAAATCCTTTGCTCCCAAAATTGATTGAAAATAAACTTGCAGCCCTTGCATATTCCATGCCCTTGGCCTCTGCACATAACAAAAATCTGCTTACGATAGGAAATTCGACGTTGTATGGTTCCTAGAGAGCAGAAATGGGAGACCACATGGCTTACCCCGTAAAGAGAGTACAAGGAATATAGAGATGAGCACGCAGTTCCCATGAACGATAGACGATAAGCCCTATTTGATAGGTTCTTTGGTACTAGAGGTAACACTGCCAGCACAGCTATAACGAAAACCTGCAATGAAACAGATTACGAAACTTGGCGCGGGAAAAATAGTAAGGTGAAGTATGCCAGACAAAACGCATTAGTCTTCATTAGTTTCATATGAATCATATTTAAGTACACCACACCCATTAAGACATGAGAAGATAATGACGACGACAAGCACCATACAACATCTCATTACTGTCCGAGTAAAGGAGTCAACAGCAGAAAGCAACAGTAATCCTAACTCAAAGCCCTAATAAGAGCTAGATCTTTTTCAGAGATACGTCTAGTAAAAATCTAGTGATTATTAAGGTACAAAGAAGAAGGTAAAAACGATCAACAAAATAAGTCTGCAGTTCGATGAATAAGGAGTGATTCTGATCAATAAAGTATGAAGAAGGAAGCATTGACAGAAACTGCAGCAGGAAAACATTATCATACCCAAGCATTGACAGAAAACTGAATTGTCTGCTGATCCCAGCGCACCGAACTTGGGTTTGCACCTGTCGTAGCAGATGGCCCAGTAGTTAGTAAAAAGAAAGGTTGTTCATTTGCAAGGTCAAGAATATCAGAAAAAAAAGAAAGTTCACCGGAGTTCCGTGAACGAGCTTGTTCATTTGCATTTGCATTCGCAGTTGAAGATGCAGATGTAGCAGATGGTCTGGCAGATTGCGAAGATGAAGACGAAGTCGACATAGGCTCCACAACAAGATCAGGATCCTACACAAGGCCATGGCAGTATAAGCACCCAGATTCAGAAATAAAGACGTTCGAAATCTTGGAAAAAAGCAAAGCAAAGAAAATGGAATCTATAAATTTAGCACAGTTTTCAATAGAAACCTTCCTCTCATTTTCATATGAACCGAAGAACTAAGAAATTAGCAGAAAGAACATCAAAACTCCCAATCGTAAAATCGACCAACTAAACCTAAGTTAATCCCCAAACAAGTAGCGCACACAAATCAAACTCAAACTCAAACTCGAAGTGGTGAAGAATAGAGAGGCAAATTCAAGGGTAAACAACAACACACACACAAAAAAAGAGGGAAGATAGTACGGACCTCGAAGCGTTGATAGAATTTGCGCTTGAAATGCTCGATGACCTCGGGACGAGAAGCCATGTGAGGAGGGATGAGAATATTGGACCAGTAATCCGCCCATCGAGCGTCGTTGTCGTAGTCGTAAGCTGCCGCCGCAATCTTCTTCAATCGCTGAGGATCTTCGCCGCTTTCCGCCATCGATGAGATCGTGACAAACTCTCTATTTTCGCCGGAAAGATTCGACCTTTCTGGGTTTTCTCTCTATGGTCCACTTTTCCTACTGTAAAGGAATCTTCCAAAAAGCGACGACGTTTGGCGAGTAGCGAGTTTGGGTCTCCCTAATTATTATTTTTTTTTGTTTTTTACTATACCGGTTCCATATTAAACCGAACCGAATAAAATCAAACTAGACCGAGATCGAAGCGATTAATAAGATATAGAAAACCGTTAAATTTGATTACTCGTCTGACAATGGTAATTTCGATTAGGTTTCACCTTTTGTTTAGAGAGCTGTGTAGATTAATCCAATTTGGATTTGGTTCTTTTTAAAATTTATTCGGTTTGTTTTTCATTATGCGTCTTCTGCAGAAAAATTAGTATCCAATATATGCAAATTATTTATGTCACTGTTTTTTCTCCATTATATGTTTTTTTCTATAACGGAAAAGAATGCATTGTCTCCATTTATGTTACGTACCTTCCTTGGATAAAACTAAATCCAATTTGACTCAACAAAATCTGTTGACTAAGAGAAAATGAATATTAATTACGTGCAGTCTTTTTCAATTCATTCAACTAAACGTATTTTATTAATTAATGCAGCTAATCCAATATATACAATATGCGTAAACTTAGTTATGATTAGCTGTTTCTACGTATTAACATCTATAAAACATCATCATCATTATTCATTACCATCACCAAATATCATCCATACTCAATCCAACGAAACCCAAAATTAGAAACAAACCATTTTAAAAAAATGTCTGGCCTTAAGCTAAGAAACGCGAATATTCCAGCGCCGGAGCTCGATGACCTTTCCGAACAGCTGATGTCAGAAACACGACCCGTGCTGCTCAAAAGACAGATGTCAATTTCTCAACGAGCCATGTCAAACACACTGACGTCAGCAGCAAATCTCTCAAACCTCCTCCCAACGGGAACACTCCTCGCGTTTCAACTCTTAACGCCCGTTTTCACTTCAAACGGCGTTTGCGACCACGCAACTCGTTTCCTAACCGCTGTTCTTCTCTTCCTCTTAGCCGCGTCTTGCTTCGTCAGCTCTTTCACCGATAGCGTTAAAGCCGACGACGGAACGATCTACTTTGGGTTCGTCACGTTCAAAGGCATGTGGGTCGTCGATTACCCTGACCCTTCCGGGTCGGGGTTACCCGATTTATCCAAATATCGGATACGGGTCGTTGATTGGATCCACGCTTCGTTGTCGGTTTTAGTGTTTGGAGCGGTTGCGTTGAGAGATAAGTATGTAACGGATTGCTTTTATCCGTCGCCGGAGGAAGAGACGAAACATGTTTTGGACATTGTTCCGGTGGGTGTTGGGGTTATGTGTAGCCTTTTGTTTATGGTTTTTCCGGCAAGACGTCACGGAATTGGATATCTTGTAACCGGAAATGTTGATCGCCGGTAAATTATTATAGCGTTTAATTTACGTCTAAACACAAAAAGAAAACAGTTGACTACGATGTTGGGACAAAATATATAATGTGCAATATAAAAACCATTATCATTGTGTCGACAACGTCTTATACCATCTTTTTCATATCTAAAATGGAACTTATTTACTAAACTTCTATATAGTGGAACCACTAGACACGTGAATATAATCGATATCCAAACTTTACGTTATGTACGTCTGACATGTTATTTTGGAAAAAAGTTAATTAACTTGACTTTTGAATATATAATCGAAACCCAAAGTTGGCATTAGATACAAGTTCATCAAATATATGTTTGGAGACTTTGAGCTTATAAATTTTTTAAATGTTAATTTTTCACAAATTTATAGATTAAACCAAGCCAGTTATACATTATCTAATCAACTTTGGCCTTGTCTGAGAAATCAGTATATACCACATTAATTGTGACCTGAAACAATATTGTAATCTCATAAAATCTCTGTTTTCAACATCTCGAGTAAGAAATCATTCCATGAATCAATCGGGCCAGGTAAACACCAATGTACACAATCATTGTATAATATAACTTTATCTTCACGTTTATGTCCAAATCTGCTCTTAACAACATTACTTTTGTTACATCTAGTAATCTCAAACTTAATCCGTTATTTTTGTTTTTGTCTCTTTTCGCAATGCGAAATTAATCTAGTTGAATGTTGTGCGTCTCTAGATTCATACCTTCTAACTCCGTCTCATTGCTCCTACAACAAAAGAAACCCAAATAGATGATTCTATATAATTAGGAGGTGAACATTCGAATCAAACCAAAATGAAATTATATCTGAATCAACGAAATGAATGGTTGAACAAGACTGAAAAGTAAATAAATGACGTAGAAAGTGAACATAATCAAACATATCGAACCGAACAAAAAAAATGAAAACTTATATATATATATGTGTGGTTGAACAATATACCTGTATGGTCGCGTTTTCAAGCAATCTCCACCTTTATCCCATTCTCCATCATCAAAATGCGAAGGTGCAAATGTCTTTAGAAACACTTGTTGTTCTTAGAGCTCCTCTATACGCGAAATGTGCGCCGACATTTCTGACTCCGGGAATGTAACAGTACAAGCATCCTATCATTTTTTGTTTGTCAAAAAGGAAGAGTGGTCGAAAAAACCATTGCCCGGAGGAAATGATGATGTAATCGAACTTGGGAAGCCCAAGAAGGGTCCGGTTCATCGAGGTAGAGGTTGTAGAATGAATTCGGACCGGCCGGACCGAACCAGATGGGTTGTCCAAAATGTGGCAATTGTGAGATTGTACGTTTTGTATTTCCATCTTTGGAAGTTAAAGTCTTGTTGTCGTGACTCATCCTCGGGATACTCCACCTGAAATTTAATCTTTTAAATTTTCAATTAAGGTTGTTTATAACTGTAAGTAAAATCTGTATTTACTATGACCATATTTATTTAAAAAATTAGAGTCAGAAAATAAGAAAATAGAGTAAATATTAATTAGTGAATGAATTGAACATAAGCATATGAGAGAAATAGTGTACCCGAGAGAGTAGGCAGATCAAAGACTGCACGTGGTTTCTGCTAACGGAGTCACCAACAAACGCCATGCTTTTGCCTCTAAGCATCTCGAGAAACTCGTAAGGATCAAACAAAGGGAGATCACACCCTTTTGGTTTCCATCTCCATTTCATGAAACCTAAATCAGGTCTCCCAAACTTCATGCAGTTTTGGTGTTCGTGTATCGCCCAGCATGTCGTGTTTGTATAGTACGGAGCTTCAGGGTTTGGGACCCACTCGCCGGAGAATAGATCGCATCTCTTGGGTTTTCTCTTTTTCCGGAGATGTTCTTGTTTAGGAGTTTCTTGAACATTCGATGATGATGACATGGTTTGGTTGTAACAATGCAAAGATGATGATGGCTTAGGATCATTATTATCATACAATGATGGTTGTGATGAATTATGATCCGTTGATGATGAACTAGATGAATGATTATACGTAGAAGAAAGCGATGGAAAAGAGTTTTCCGATGATGAATAATAATAATAGAGAGGACGACCAATAAGAAGATAAATGATTGGAGCTATTGTAAGTAAAATAAGAGGAAAAATCACTAGTCCGTTCCGTAACTTTGTCACCGGAGTTTCCATCTCGTTATTCCCCGGAAAAAAAAAACATCATTAAGAGATATTAGGAATGTCTATTTCAATTTTAGGGGATGAGAGAGATGCTAGGAAGATTTTGGATTCTTGGATTAGCATGAAACAAGGTAAACTAATGAGTATTATTACTAAATTACAACCATATTTAATGAGTATTACTACGAATTTATGTTTATCTAGTAACCAATTGACTTGTTTTGTAAACAGAGATCGGAACGCAAACAAAACGTACATTTCCAAAAATTTCAGATACAAAGAAACTTCGTATCAACGGATTTGCTCTCTAACCGGTTTGTCTTGCTTAGGTTTAGCTGAGAGTTTGATAACCTAACGGTCCTTGTAAACCACCTTGATCTGGTCCATTCCTCCCAACCAAAGATGGCATCCATGGGAACAGCCTGCTCAGCTCATTTCCTATAGTCCTTGGCCTCATTTCCTTATCATTGATCCCAAATTTCGCCCTCTCTATCGCTTCCATTATATCTTCCCGTGCCACCGCTTCTCCGCCTGAAAACAATTGAGAAAGCGCAAATGCGGGTTAAACCAAACCCGCAGCTTCTTCTTCTTATCATTCCAAAATATCATATCTTTAAACCCGGGAAGCAGCTAGTTTCGGATATCTACTTAAATCAAGAAAGGGCTGATGCGGGTTAAACCAAAAACTGCAGACTTTTTAATCCGGGAAGCAACAAGATTTTAATATTAGAGTTGATGAATAAGGTCACTTTAAAGACAGACCTCTACGAGCAGCGAGCAATGCAGCTTCATTGACAATATTGGCGAGATCAGCACCTACGAATCCGGGAGTTAAGGAAGCAACGAGATCACATATGAGAAATGCATCTTCTTCTAGAGGTACGTCTCTCAGATGTACGGCCAATATTTTTCGACGGCCTTCTTGGTCTGGTTCTGCAACCACAACTTTTCTAGAGAACCTTCCAGGCCGACAAAGAGCCAGGTCTAACGCTTCTGGTCGGTTAGTTGCTGCAATTACAATGACTTTTGTGTCTGACTCAAAACCATCCATTTCAGTAAGCAACTACAAAAGAAAGGAAACAGCTTCAAGCATATCAGTTATGGCATCTACATAGTTAAAAGGTTTCTAATGTTGATTCTTTACCTGGTTTAACGTCTGGTCACGTTCATCGTTGAAACTCCTCCCGCGTTTTCCTCCAACCGCATCGAGCTCATCGATGAATATAATGGAAGGTGAGTTTTTCCTGGCTGCATTGAAAAGATCTCTGATTCGCGCTGCGCCTCTTCCAACAAACAATTCAACGAACTCACTAGCGGAAACAGAGAAGAATGGAACTCCCGCCTCTCCAGCTACGGCGCGAGCCAACAAGGTTTTACCGGTCCCCGGTGGACCAACCAAAAGCACACCTCTAGGTAATCTTGCTCCTAGTTTTCTGTAGTTTATACTTCCTTGAAGACATGACACTATCTACAAAGAAAACACAGCAGAAAACATCAAGGTTGTATTCACTCGTAAATCCAAAACATTGCATTTACAGAAACTTTTTACCTCCACGAGCTCGTCTTTAGCAGAATTCACGCCCTCAACATCATCGAATCCAACAGTGGGATTTTTAGTCCGTCGTTTTTTCGCAGGGCTGTTAGATGCAGAGAGTTGTCGATAGAGAAGCCACATAAGAGGTGTTAAAGGAATCCATAAAGAAATGATTGTTATCAAAGTATTTCTCATGGCAATCAATGCAGACTGAGGAGCTGAACTATAAGTTATCCCTTTCTCCCTCATCAAACTAAGAAGAAACTTCTCATCATGATCTACTTTTCTCGTCACATACTTCCAGACAGGAGTCAAAGCTCGAACCTTTCGCGGAGTAATAACATCTTTTGGAATAGCTTCAGTCGCAGTTTCCAGTTGGATCGCAGGTTCTTCTAAAGTTTCAGACTTGTGATCACCTTCAACAACCTCAACATTCTCATTAGTGTTGTAGTAGATTCGACGAGAACCTTCTTCGAGCAAAACCTTTGAAACAGAACCACCTCGAAGATTCGTTACGAAATCTGAGTAAGGAACAATGGATGGAGACGGAACAGCGGTTAACCTCAAGAACAAATAACACAGTCCAAAGATAACAGCCACACCAGTAGATAGGATCACTTTTTTGATATTCTTTCTCAAGAATAAACGGAAATCATCAATTGATGCCCTGAAATCGAATCTTCCAAGCCGCATGCTCAATAATCGTAATCTAGGTCGAAGCCTAAGTGAAAATCTTCTTCTCTTTTCTTTGTTTCTACCATTTTCACCAATAAGAGTCTCCTTCTCTCCGTAATCACCATTGGCTAGTCGCTTAATCTCGCTATAACAAGTAAACCCATTCCGAGAATCGCCGTGAACTCTAAACCCTGATCTAGTTTCCCCAATTTCCAAAAACCCACCAAGTCTCCTGCAACTAAACGACTGATTCTTCGTTCTAGTGACACAAATATTAAGCTCACTACACCTCGAAGATATTGTTCTGCTAGATTTCTCCGGAGAATTGAAATGAAATCGATTACTACAGAGAAGATTGAAAGTAGCCATGGATTGTCTTTCCTGGAAACTGAATCATGCGTTGTTCATAACTGGGCAAAAAACGAAATCTTACCAAAACCCACCAAGCGCAAGACTAGACGAATGCGTATTGCTCGTGACGAGATTGAATTGGAGATGGAATTGGAAAAGTTGTCGTCTTGAAGCTGATGAGTGTTCAATTGAAAGGATAAGAGCTCCCAAAAGCTCTAAACAATTTTGACACAGAAATTTCACTAATTTGACGAGTTTCTGAAATAAACCTTTTCTAACAAATAAAAAAGAAAACTTCGTAAATAAAATTAGGGAAATTTTAATATTTGTAATTTGTTCCGTTTTTACCGAATATCTAATTTTATGATTTGTTTTGCTCCGGAAAAATAGAGATTTCCAGATATCCGAAAAACTTACGGATATTTTGCGGATATCTATTGCGCTACATTCAATACAAATAAAAACTAAAAAAACAAATTTTTGCATATTTTTTATTTAATATGAACTATCAAGAGTCAAAAAGTAAAATCATCTAGTTTTTTCGTATATAAAGAAGGATGGACAAAATAAACATACAAACAATTAATATATTCACTTAAACTCCAATATAAATATTTTATTAATAGTTTATTAATTAGTATAGAGTTTATATATTTTTATCATATATTTTTTTTTGACATTTTTTATTTATTAAAGAGATACATAAAATGTAAATAAACATTATAAATTTATAATATATTATGTATATATATATGATCTACGGATCGGAGCGGATATCCGACTTTTTAAAAATTAATATTTGTGATTTGCTTTGTTTTAGACAGATACTATATTTTAGTATTTACTTTGTTTCAAATCTTTACAGATATCTGGATTTTTCGGATCGAATCGAAATAAATACCGGATCGAAGCGAATCTAACGAATAATTTGCCCAGCCCTAAATAAAGTAACTTCTTTTTATTTGGGTTTCAAGAAATATTTAAAGTTGATATTTTTTCTAACGTCTTTGAAATATTGTAAGTCGATAAAAGATAACTAATGAAATCGTTGAACAATGTATATAACTGGTTGACGTCTATATAAAGTAAACTCTTGATTTCTTGTTCTGTTTTTTCAAATTTGATGAATGAAAATCTGAATCGTAATGAAATCTCTATCACTCAAAATTTAATTATACTCATTTTAGTTGGCACAAAGCTTTAGCAAGTTGGCATCAAAGATAGTGTTTTTTTTTGTTTTAATCAAATAAAATAAAGATGATTAAATAATAGTCTTTGACGGCGTCGTTTCGTGCTGGTTTCACTCTGTTTTTGTTTCTTCCTTTTGGATCACATTTTCTGGGGAAAAAAAGGAGATCACTTTCTCCGAGCGGATGAAAAATTCAAAGACTTGGTACAATGATCTGGGTCACCATATTACGCGTATGAGTTCCTGATGTGATCTCCAACGTCGTATTTCTTCCGTTTTCGTTATCTTCTTCATTTTCATCTCGAATTTCAATTCCTTGGCTCGTCTTATTTCATCGGAAGCATCGAGGATTGGGGCACGAATCTTATCATCCGACCAAACGTTGGTGAGTGTTAATTTTCCCGGAATTTTGTTCCTCTGACACTGTAGTTTGTGGGTCGTCTTCGTTTAGTAGTAAGAGCTGATGTCCATGGATATTACTTCCCTTTTACATCACATTTCTGCGGTTAAATCTATCATCATCAATCATGTTAATGTCATGGGGGGTTATGGAATCTTAGATTCTGTTAATTAATTTCTCTTGTGGGTTTTGGAATGTTTTCTCAGCTTGATCACAATCTTATGAAGAAGGAGACCGAAATTTGTCTAAAACCAATGCTAGGAGTCTCATCAGGTTAGTAGAATGAGTAGAAAAAGAACAGAAAATGACAGTGATTCAGGACCAGTCACTCCTCATTTCCCTGTGGATAGATTCGGGTTTCTGAAGCAAGAACATGGCAATTCGCCCGAACGTTTCAGCAAGGCTAGATCAACATCATCCACTGACCATGACAGGTATGTCCTGAGGAACAATTGAATAAAGTTTCTCATAGAGAGAGAGAGAGAGAGAGATAACGATGAGGGTGTGTTTTTGTTGTTGGCTATAGAGAGGAGAGAAAGGTGAGAAAATGGAGGAAGATGATTGGGATTGGAGGTAGTGACTGGAAGCATTATGTTAGAAGAAAACCTAATGTTGTCAAAAGGCGTATACGAAAAGGGATCCCGGATTGTTTAAGAGGTCTTGTCTGGCAGTTAATCTCAGGAAGCCGGGACCTTTTGCTTATGAATCCTGGTGTTTATGAGGTCATTTTCTCCGTTTATATTGTTACATTGTTTGCTCTCTTATGACTCATATTCTGATAAATTTATCAATATTTATATGCAGCAATTGGTGATTTATGAGACATCGGCATCAGAACTTGATATCATTCGAGACATATCTCGTACTTTCCCATCCCATGTTTTCTTTCAGAAGAGACATGGACCTGGACAAAGATCGCTATACAATGTCCTTAAGGCGTACTCAGTTTATGACAGAGATGTTGGATATGTTCAGGTCTGTCCTCCGAGATATAACTCTTTGTGTCTCATTTTCTGGCGATATGGTACCAAACTTCATGATTCTTGTAACTGCAGGGGATGGGTTTTATAGCTGGTCTGTTGCTTCTTTATATGAGCGAAGAAGATGCTTTCTGGTTATTAGTTGCATTACTCAAAGGAGCTGTTCATGCTCCAATGGAAGGATTGTATCATGTAAGTCTTTAAATCATTGCAAGAAAATGACTTATAGTTGAGAGAAAAAAGAACCCTTATTTTTCTGCGTGAATTAGAATTTGTGACCACCTTTTAAAAAACTCTCTGTCAATTATGTTTATAACGATTCTGGTGAGCGTTTTTTCGACATTTCTTTTGAATGGACTATCCAACATCAAAGGATATTGTATTGATCTCGCTTTAAAAAAAAAAAAAAAAGATGCAGAAATATCAACATTTCAAAAATTCTTTGAACAAGAGAACACCTTACAGAGGTTAGAATATATGGTATTGGATAATCTAAGAGTGGTTGCTTGTGTGTAATGTAGGCAGGGCTTCCTCTTGTACAGCAATACCTGTTTCAGTTAGAAAGCTTGGTTAGAGAGCTAATTCCGAAGGTCGGAGAACATTTTACTCAAGAAATGATAAATCCGAGTATGTATGCAAGTCAATGGTTCATCACCGTCTTCTCTTATTCATTTCCTTTCCCTTTGGCTCTACGGATATGGGATGTGTTTCTCTCAGAGGTAAAATCAATTGACATCTGTAAAATCTGTGTCAATATTTTGCTGTAATCAGAGTCTCATTCTGTTATATTATTTGGTCATTGTTTCTTTAGGGTGTTAAAATCGTGTTCAAAGTCGGCTTAGCATTGTTGAGGTATTGCCAAGATGAGCTGGTGAGTGAAGCTTTTCTTACGAGTCAGTAAGTTAAATTCGCTAAACCGAGCTTTTTTCCTTCTTATTAAACTATATATTAACTCTCCAGGTAAAATTACCGTTTGAAAAACTCATACATGCTCTGAAAAAATTCCCTGAAGATGCAATGAATCCAGATACCTTGCTTCCAATGGCTTACTCCATTAAGGTCATCTTTCTCTTCCGAGAAATAAAAGCTTTCTCCTTAACAAGTTGTGGCATTAATGGTTTAATCGGTTCATCCCAGGTATCAAAGCGTTTGGAAGAAGTGAGAAAGGATTATGAGAAGAGTATTGCCAAACCGGTTCAACCGTAAGAAAACCGGTTTGGCAGGAGTAACTTGAACCACAAGACGCTTGGATTCGAATTCTTTTCTCATCCTTATCTTTTGTTGTTGGAATATATTCTTCTTTCATCACTTTATCAGAAACGTTTAAAGCAATTTCTGGGTATATATGCTCCAGCTATGTATAGATAGAGACTTCTTGTTGTGTTTGTAGAAAAATCTCATCATTATGATTAATGTGAAAGGTAAATCATTTTTTTTGTCTTTTTCTCAGAAATTCTGAATAATAATTAAAAGTGTACAAAATAGTCCACTTTTTGACTAGTATAATTACATGGAAGGTCAATGCTGATTGGTTTTTTTTATTCTTTTACACCAAAGTTTTATGTTGTACTTTTGACACCTTTTTGTCATTTATGGGAGAAGTTGAGAGGAAAAAAAAATAGAATTTGATTCTCTGGGCCCACCTTACGTGACAACTCACCTCGGGTTATCCGCTGAAACGGTACACGTATCTTTACACGTGTCATTATTTGATTGGTTAATTGAATTCTCTCTCTTCCATATTTTGTAACAGCGTGTCGGCCAATCTAGTCCGAAGATAATGTGGAAAACAATTTGGTCCCAACAGGAAAAACAATTAAAATTAATTTGTTGCTATTTTTCTGTGGTCAGGAATTCACGCAACGGCAAATTGTTGGAAAATCAAATCAAATCAAATCAACGGTTGAGGAGAGCTCCGCGCAAATTAACGCGAAACCTACCTTTCTTAAGGTTTAAGGGTAAACACGTAATTTCCGTGGGAGATAACCCTAGAGCCTTTATATAAAGGACTCTTTCTACCTTTCATTTCCCCTCACGAACGCTTCTCATTGCCTCATCATTACCAAATCATCATTATCGATCTCTCAAATTAGGGTTTTCACCTTTCTTTCTTTTTTTGGTTTCCTGAATCATCTGGATCTGGTGAGTTTTTATTTGCCAATATATATAGATCTACTTTTTTCTCTTTTCATAGATCTGATCGTGAGATTGTTTTCTTACCGAAGAATTCTGGGTTTCAGGTTTGAGGGTTTCGTTTGATATCTGGAAAAAGGGGTTTCTGGAAAGAAGGATTCATATATATGTAAGTACTCTAATCGTATGACCTACGCTTTCGATTTATTTACACAGATCACAGATTATCTTTGTTCTTTTTATTAAGATACTCATAATTCTGATTTATCTAGATTGATATTCATATGCATATTAGATTGATTCTTTATTTGGATCAAACGACTTAGGTTTCGATTTAATAAACCGTATTAGGCTTTAAGGATTATTAGCCGTAGTCATAGGTCCGTTGATCTAACGAAACAACTTGGTTATGTCTGATAAACCTATATGCTTAATAATTGAGTAGTTGAAATTTCCAACTTTGAACACTAATAATCTCTTTTGGTTCCTCTTTAATCTAACGTTTTGTTTGTTTATGTAATTACAGAAGAGCGTGAATGAGATTATGATGGAGTCGAAAGGTGGTAAAAAGAAGTCTAGCAGTAGTAGTTCCTTATTTTACGAAGCTCCCCTCGGTTACAGCATTGAAGACGTTCGTCCAAACGGTGGAATCAAGAAATTCAAATCTTCTGTCTACTCCAACGTCAGTTTCCTTTATTCAGATTTTGTTCAATCATCACTATATAAGATTTTCTTAACATTGTTTTTTGTTTATTATTATTGCAGTGCGCCAAGAGGCCATCCTGAGTACTAGCGTGCACCGATTCTCCTAATATAGTTTATAGCTTTCTTTATTTTCCAGTTTATAATTTACTCTTTTCAAAGCTCCGTTTCTGCTGGTTCCCAAATCCAATCGTTCTCTCCTCCTCCTACAACAAGTCCGCGAAATGGCCTTATCTGCAATCGGTTTCGAAGGTTACGAGAAGCGGCTCGAAGTTTCTTTCTTTGAGCCAAGCATCTTTCAAGACTCCAAGGGTTTGGGACTTCGTGCTCTGACCAAGTCCCAGCTGGACGAAATACTCACTCCCGCTGCATGCACCATCGTTTCGTCTCTCTCCAACGATCAATTGGACTCGTACGTCCTCTCTGAGTCCAGCTTCTTTGTCTACCCATACAAAGTGATCATCAAGACTTGTGGTACCACGAAGCTCCTCCTCTCTATCCCACCGCTTCTAAAGCTGGCTGGTGAGCTCTCTCTGAGTGTCAAATCTGTCAAGTACACTCGTGGCTCCTTCCTCTGCCCCGGAGGCCAGCCCTTTCCTCACAGGAGCTTCTCTGAAGAAGTCTCTGTTCTTGATGGGCACTTTTCTAAGCTGGGGTTGAACAGCGTAGCCTACTTGATGGGCAATGATGATGAGACTAAGAAATGGCATGTCTATGCTGCCTCTGCCCAGTCCTCCAGCAACTGCAACAGCAATGTCTACACGCTTGAGATGTGCATGACTGGTCTAGACAGAGAAAAGGCTTCTGTCTTCTACAAGAATGAAACTGGCGAGACCGGATCAATGACTGACAACTCTGGAATCAGAAAGATCCTCCCTAAGTCACAGATCTGCGACTTTGAATTCGAGCCCTGTGGCTACTCTATGAACTCCATTGAAGGAGATGCAATCTCCACTATCCATGTGACCCCTGAAGATGGGTTTAGCTATGCGAGCTTCGAAGCTGTGGGTTATGACTTCAACACTGTTGACCTTAGCCAGATGGTGACAAGGGTTCTGTCTTGCTTTGAGCCTAAGCAATTCTCTGTAGCCGTACACTCGAGCATTGGAGTGAACGCGTACAAGCCAGAGATCAGTGTGGACTTGGAAGACTATGGGTGCAGAGAGAGGACGTTTGAGTCTCTAGGAGAAGAGAGTGGAACAGTGATGTATCAGACGTTTGAGAAGCTTGGGAAGTACTGTGGGTCGCCTAGATCTACCTTGAAGTGTGACTGGAGCAGCAACAATAGCTGCAGCAGCGAGGACGAGAAGGACGAGGGAATCTAGCAGAACTTTATCTAAACTATTTGTGAGCTTTCTGTTTTTGCTTCTTTTATAATAAGTTGTATTGAATAATGACTTTATGAAGTTGACCTAGTCTCCTTCTAAAGCAAGTGTGTGTTGATGTTTTCGTACTTTATAAATTTGGGATTTATATATATATGTGAGACTATTATGTTGGTATTTATGATTATGCTCTTTATACATTACTTTGTCTATTTTTTCTTTCTTTTTCTGTCGACGGTTGAAGGGAAAAAACGAGATGACCATCAATTTGAGTCATGTTGCGCACCGCAAGATAATTGATCTCGAAGTATAAAAACATAAACAAGTTGCATAGAAATACAATATCACTCGAGTAATATTTGTTTTTCAGTATGAAGCCAAGGATGGAATATATGCAAGATAATTGATCTCGAAGTAGTTCGACACTAACTACAAAAGGCTGGTTTTTTTTTTTTTTTTTTTTCGTCGACAACGGGTTTCATTACGAGCGAAATTACAGAGCATCTGTTGTTACATAAAAGTGCTATTACAACCCAAGAGATTTAGATTCTACTCTTGCATCCCTCCCTTGCGAGGCTCTCTTACAAAAGGTTGAATTTAAGAACATGTTCTGCTCATATCATACAAAAGTGAGTTCTTGTCTGTCACAAAAGGCAAAAAAAACTCCACAAGAACTCAAACATAAACGAGCAGGCAAGATTCCTATTTCTGCCGACGGATTAAATTCCTCCACTTATCCTTCAAATCCACCTCAGTCCTATCAGTGAATACATGAAGGTTTGAGTTCTTTATTTCTTTCCATGATTTTCCATACTCTTTCACTCCTTCCATCAAAGCTTTCACTTCTTCAGGCGTCCACCATTTCATTGGCCTTCTGCGACGCGTTTTAGCCGGTTTACCTTTCTTCAGTGGTGATATATTCAGAGGTTCCGGGGTTGGTAGATGAGGCCGAACTCTCCTAGACGATGATGACGATGTTCCCTCACTTGCATTGTTGGTTTCTTGCCCTTGCCTAGTGGAAGGGTCAACCAGTCCTTGAATCTCCAACAAACAATCTTTAAGCTCTCGAGCCACTGTTATGTCCCCCTTATTAAGAATTGGCTCATGTTCCTGTTCTTGTTCGTTCACCTTATCTTCAACGTCATTAACTTCCTCCCTACTGTATCCGTTTCTTCTGCCCTCCCTCTCAATTGTGTCACCTGCTCTATCACAATTCCGGACAGCATTTGGATACTTGCGCTTAAGAAACCTTTTTCGAGCTTCTGATTCAAGAGAGGAAGGACCAAGTAGTGCCCACTGCTCTTTGAGAAGCTGGTTGAGATGAGAGATGGCAATGTATCTGATGTTAGTCTCACGAATCTTCTGGTACATCTCAGGTTCCTCAAACGCCATCTTTAGATCAGTCTCCCACTTCAATAACTCATGAGTCACCAGATCGCTCTCCCTCTCCTTCAATATCCCAATCCGCTTCCCCCAAATCCTCTCGAGGGCCTCGCTGAAGAAACCATCCGAAGCAGTCACTGGCCACATGAATCTAAGCGTGCATTCGACGGCCATCCAGCAATAGGCAGACTTGAGAGACCCCATGATTACCGAATCTTCCTGCAGCCTCTCAAGAATCTCGAGGAGATCCAGCATTCTCTCGTCGACTTGACCTCGAATCAACGAATTCAACATGTCCCGCAAAACGGCAGTTATCTTGAGCTTTACACAGTCGTCCGATTTCAGAGCCGAGAACAGGCAAGTAGCGTCAACCCTAGGATTTTGTAGGCGACGGAGGAAGAATTCGGTCACCCATTTGTCCATGACTTCCATTTTTGGATCAAAGTTTTCGCCTTTGTTTAGTTTTCCTCCATCGGTGTGTGCAGCATTTAGGGTTTCAAACTTTCAATTTTGGGAAATCTCCGATCGGTGATGGTATTTTAAAAATTCAAATTTATGTGTATTTTTTTCTTATGATTTTTTTTTTTGTAAAAATTAATCACTAATTTATCAGTTTTATAAGTAGTTATTTTAATTTTAAAAATATTTTTTTGATGGAAAACATAATGACCCGTTGGAATATAATTTCTAACAAAAATTAACAATTCATCTTGAAAAACATAATTTTTTTTATCTCTATAACAACCCAAAACAATTATATTTAAATATATGCATACATATCTAAATATATATATATATATATATATGTCGAGATTAGATTCAGGTCTGAGAAAAATTATTCAGATCCAGATTCGTTTAATATTCACGAGTATATATATATATGGTCCGGATATATGAAAAGTAGCTATTTTTTTTTTTTAAACATAAACTAAAATTAAAATTTCAAATTTCAAATACAATTTTGCAAATTGATTTTTATGAACATATATTTGTTGATATTTATAATAGTTATTATAAAAAAAAAATCCAATGGTTTTTTATATATAAAAAAAATATATAGGATAGGGCTGGGCAAAATAGCTGGAACCGAAGAACCGAACCGAATCCAACCCGAAAAAAGGGAACCGAACCGAATTCGGAACCGACAAAATACCCGAACGGATCCTAAACTCCTATACCCGAAGAACCGAAATCGAACCCGAACCGAACCGAGAACCGAATGGGTACCCGAAATACCCTAAATATAATTATATACCCAAAATATTAATTATATTTAGACTTGATATAACCCAATTACCCAAAATTATAATTATAAAACCTGAAGATATCAATTATTGTTAGACCGAAATATCTAAAATAATAAAAAAATCTGAAAATTCTTAGTTATATTTGTTAAAATTTAACTAAATTTTATTCAAATTTAGTATTTTTTTAGTTTTTTCCTATATTTCGGGTATTCGTAACCGATCCGAACCTGAAAATACCTGAACCGAATATTATAAATACCCGAATAGGTCTTTCAACCCTATACCCGAAAGAATCGATCCGAACCCGAACGATTACCCGAATGCTCATGCCTAGTGAGGTATATTAACGAAATTAGAGTCTAGTCGTCTAGATTAAGAAACTCCATATTCCCTATTTTTCGAACTTAGTCCCAAATATTTGATATTTTGCCAACTTTAGCTGAGTATTATGTAGGACCAAAATTATCGCACAATAGACAGGAGAGATTTAATCACGATTTATATAAATAAACAGTAAGGAACAGACGATTCATAAAACGATAAAGCATTAAAATAAATCTAAGAAGGCGAGATGAATCTCTTTCCTTAACTCTAAGAATCACTCGTAGTGCGACGGGTTTTAATAGATCCATGAGTCCCAGGATACAACCAAAGTAATCTGTATCATCTACACTTGATATCAGATCTATCGAACATTATACTACGATACTCTCGAATAAAGACTTACTCTAAGCTGTGGAGAATTGAAGAAACTTTTTCTTTTGTAAGTGTGTTTTCTGTGTGTGATTGGATACCTTTCTCTCAAGAGAGGCGATCCTATATATAAGAGAATATCATAGAGGAAATTATTTCCAACAAGCGATGTGGGACTTTTTACATGTCTCTCACTTTTCCTTTTTTTAGGTTTTTCCTTTTCTTAAGGCTTTTTCTTTTTTTGTAGGCTTTTCCTTTTTTAAGGCTTTTTTTTTTTTTTAAGGTTTTGCCTTTTTACATTCACAAGGCTTTTTTACATAGCCCAAATGTCTCATTTCAATTCACATATACACATATTTATAAAGCCCTCAAGCTCTTATAAATTTTGTTCCAACAATCCCCCACATGAATAGAAATGACTATAAACATATGAAAATTGAACAGACTAGACTTTACTAGACATACTTGACTAGACTCATCTAGACGTAGACAGACTTTCGAGAGTATACGAAAATGTAACTGTCACTGAATGGTAGCGTTTTTCAGCTTTGAACCAAACAATTTTAATATCTGTTACGTTTACTCGGCCAGGAGGTGAACATGATGTCTTGAACCACCCGGATTTTGATGTAAACTGAAACAACAGATATCGCACAGCGACATTTTCTCGTAGAACTTTGTTCTCTATTGGGTTCATTTTGGCCTTGAACATTCCTGGTATTCGTGAGTGAATTTGGAGAATATAGCCTTATCTTTCATTCTCCTAGAAACGGCCTCATTTCACACTTCACAAGGTGATCTTTTATTAGCTTGTTTTCAGAAGTGTCCTGTCACACTCCACTATCTACACAGCTATGCAATCATTAAAAGCCAACGCTTATCCTTACTATCCACAGGTAGCACTGTTTTATCATCCTAGGAACTGGGCAGAGACATAGTCTCACAGTGCTCAAATTCGAATCAGTTTAATTTTGTTTCCCTTTGAACCTAGATCTTGGGATCTCCAGTCACATAGGTGGGGTATCTGTCAAACATCATCTTTTTCTATAGGCTTTAAACCCATTCCTTTTGATGATTTTAAAATTTGATCTCGCGGCAAACCTTTGGTAAACGGATACGCTAGGTTATCAGCCGACTTGATGTAATCTATCGTTATTACACCAGTTGAGATCAATTGTCTAATGGTCTTATTTCGTCTTCTTATATGACGAGACTTGCCATTATATAGATTACTCAGTGCCCGAGAGATAGCCGACTGATTATCACAGTGTACACGTAATGCTGGCACTGGTTTCTCCCACATCGGGATATCTTCCAAAAAGTTTCGAAGCCATTCTGTTTCCTCAGCAGCTTTGTCTAAAGCTACAAACTCTGACTCCATGGTTGAGTTTACATGAATGTCTGGTATATCTGATTTATGTACCAAGAATCGATAGGCACTACTATTGTGCGCGTATCCGATGAAAATGCAATCTACCGTTTTAGGTCCGATGGTGACCTTTTTCGGAAGTGGTACTGCAACTTTTGCCAGGAACCCCCACACTTTCAGGTATACATACGAAGGTACATTACCTTTCCAAAGTTCATAAGGAGTTTTTCCTATGACTTTTTGTGGAATTTTGTTCAGGATATAATTAGAGGTAAGCAGAGCTTCCCCCCCACATGTTCTGGGCTAACCCAGATTCCTGCAACATTGCATTCATCATTTCCTTGAGAGTTCTGTTTTTTCTTTCAACAACTCCATTGGATTCCGGTGAGTAGGGAGCAGTTGTTTGATGAATAATGCCATGTGCTCTACAGAATGCATCAAATGGTTCACTATATTCACCACCCCTATCACTTCTGACCTTTTTTATGGTCTTGCCGAGTTGGTTTTCAACTTCCAGCTTGTATTCTTTAAATTTGTCCAAGGCTTCATCTTTACTTCGCAGTAGAAAGATGTAACAATATCTCGTGCAATCATCTATGAAAGTCACGAAATATTTCTTGCCTCCTCTGGTTTGAATATATTTCAAATCACATAAATCTGTGTGAATTAAACCTAGAGCTTCTGTTGTTCTTTGAACGCTGGGTGATGGCGTTTTAGTGAGTTTGGCTTGGACACAAACCTCACATTTGTCTTTGCTTAATTTGCATTTAGGAATCATGTTCATGTTCATTAATCTACTCATAGACTTGAAATTAACATGTCCTAATCGTTCATGCCAAATATTAAAAGACTCAGCGAGATAAGCAATTGGTTTCTTATCATTAATCTTAGGGTTCTTTGAGGTGGAAGCCTCGGTTACATTATCCTTTCGGATTACTGTCTCAACAGACATCTTAAACAGATTATCACAAACAAAACCCTTACCCAAATACATCCCATTCTTCGTTAGGATCAGCTTATCACCTTCCAGCTTCACAGAGAATCCATGCTTACTTATGAGCGATCCAGAGATCAGATTCTTGCGTATGTCTGGTACATGGACGACATTCGTGAGAACCAGTTCTTGTCCAGAGGTGAGCTTCAGAACAACCTTCCCGTGACCATCAACTGTCGACGATGCGGAATTTCCCATCAAGAGTTTATCACCACTCTTGTTCTTTGTGTATGTCGAGAACATCTCGCGATCCATACAGATGTGTCTGGTTGCACCAGTATCGAACCACCAAGTCTTTGGATGGCTCTCTGCAACATTAGCCTCACTGACCACAGCACACATGTCAGCTTCTGTCAAGTTGGCTTGACCTTTCACTGTTTCGATCAGACTCGCAGTCGTTTGATCCACTTTGTCACTGGTTTTCTCCATAGTTCCAGAGTTGTTGTCAACGTTGTTTGTCATTTTGTTCAGACAAAAGAAACAACTTTCAATTAGTATCGATATATAAACTTTAAGAATCGCAATTCTAATATCGAACTAAATCGCATTGGTGTCGAACGATACTCCTTGGAATCGATCGATACACACACAATGTCTATCGATAAACCCATATGGTGTCGATCGATGATCAGCTTGTATCGATCGATACACCTCGGTGTCGATCGATGCTCAGCTTGTGTCGATCGATACACATATAGTGTCGATCGATGCACCCTGTGTGTCGATCGATGCAAGTGAATTTTTACACAGGATCGATCGATAAACCACAGTGTCGATCGATACATGTTAATATTACACAGTATCGATCAACATAGACCCAACTAGGTCGATGCACAGTATCGATCGATACACCTCAGTGTCGATCGATACAACTCGATGCAAAGTATCGATAGATGCACCTTAGTGTCATCTGATACAACTGTTTGCATGGTATCGATCGATGCACCTCAGTGTCGACCGATACAATTTTGTCTAGTATCGATCGATACCATAAGGTGTCGATCGATACTCACAAGGCTTCGATTGCAATCGAACCTATCAAGAACATGATTTGTGTTCGTTGATTCTACCGTTCATTAATCGCAATTAAAGACGGTATTTAGAAGATGTTTAAAGCAGTACTGCTTCTACTACACGTTTCAAGTTGCTAAACAGCTTTTTGATAATGTTTGAGTATCACTAGCAGATTAACATCTTCTTAAAAATAGAATAGATGGAGATTGCCTCTACTACACGTTTCAAGTTGCTAAGAAGCTTTTTGATAACGTTTGAGTATCATCAGCAGTAGAAGAATCGTTTTAGAAAATCGTTTGAAAACGTTTATTTACTCGTGATTAAAGATCCAATTGAAGTAATAACAAAAATTGGATCTTCTTAGAGTTAAGATTGTAGGACCAAAATTATCGCACAATAGACAGGAGAGATTTAATCACGATTTATATAAATAAACAGTAAGGAACAGACGATTCATAAAACGATAAAGCATTAAAATAAATCTAAGGAGGCGAGATGAATCTATTTCCTTAACTCTAAGAATCTTCCGTAGTGCGACGGGTTTTAATAGATCCATGAGTCCAAGGATACAACCAAAGTAATCTGTATCATCTACACTTGATATCAGATCTATCGAACATTATACTACGATACTCTCGAATAAAGACTTACTCTAAGCTGTGGAGAATTGAATGAACTTTTTCTTTTGTAAGTGTGTTTTCTGTGTGTGATTGGATACCTTTCTCTCAAGAGAGGCGATCCTATATATAGGAGAATATCATAGAGGAAATTATTTCCAACTAGCGATGTGAGACTTTTTACATGTCCCTCACTTTTCCTTTTTTTAGGTTTTTCCTTTTTTTAGGTTTTTCCTTTTCTTAAGGCTTTTCCTTTTTTTGTAGGCTTTTCCTTTTTTAAGGCTTTTCCTTTTTTTTAAGGTTTTGCCTTTTTACATTCACAAGGCTTTTTTACATAGTCCAAATGTCTCATTTCAATTCACATATATACATATTTATAAAGCCCTCAAGCTCTTATAAATTTTGTTCCAACATATTAATTTGCCAATAGTTGATGTAGATGAATGTCGAACAAACAAACAAAAAAAACAAAAAAGAGCAAATCTAATTATAGATGTTGATTAGTGAGTCAGAAAATCATTTACTTTCACTCAAAATCCTATTTTCTAGCAACAAAAGAATAATTCGTTCGGCCAATACAAGCATAATAAGTAAAAAATCGTGTCGTTTCGGTTTCGGTTTCGGTTTCCGGATCAGAGATCTGAGAAAAACCACGTACGTAAGAGGCCTTTTACGTCCTGGTCAAACGGTTAACTAACACGTGGATGCGCCACGTATCGACGGAGGCAACACGTGGAGGCACCCAAGGACGTCCCTTTGGGTTATATATAGCAATCCAAAACTTGAGTATTTTCTCATCATCAAAACACAAAGAAAGCAATCAAATTAAGTTTAAGCAAAAAACCAGAAAGAGAGAAAATGGCAGACAACAAGCAAAACATAAGCTACCAAGCCGGTCAAGCCACTGGCCAGACTAAGGTCGATCTCTTGACTCTTACACTAAATCTGTTACAGGAAACTATGATCTTTTGTTAATGTTGTTTGTTGGAATTAGTTTATCTGTTGATAAATGTATCTATGAGAGGCCTATATATACACGTAATAAATGCATAAAGGATTAAAATGTATTTTCTTCTTTAAACTAGTTTGGTTAAAATGAAATTAATTTTGGCGAAATGTGTGAATGTATAGGAGAAGGCAAGTGGAATGATGGACAGGGCGAAAGATACAGCTGCTTCAGCTCAAGACTCCATGCAACAGGTGCAATTTGATTTGAATAATATTTTTAAAAAGTTTAAAATATCTATATTTTAAATAAACCAAAATATGTATATATATATATATATATAAAGAAATATAACCGTAAAAGTGAATCGTAGGCTGGACAACAAATGAAGGAGAAGGCACAAGGAGCAGCTGATGTGGTGAAGGAGAAGACCGGCATGAACAAGAACACTTAACAACTTTCAATTTTCTTTCCTCTGTTGGAGTTTTTTAATAAAATTTGGGGGGTTTTAATTTTCACATCACTCTGCTCTGCATGTTATTATGCTGCTTCTGATGTTATTTCCCTTTTTCGGATGTTTATGTAATCTTCTCGATATATAGTTAATAAATATCGGTTTTTCTAAAGCTAATTTTATTTTTCTTAATCATGATATATATATAAGACGAGTGTATTTTTTTTTGTTTTTTCGTCGAAATATGATTTTATTAATTTGAAATATGATACTTTGATTATAAGGTATTAGTTAATCAATAAGATGGATAAATATATTTTGAAAAATAAATATTGTTCAGAGAGCTTTTTCGTACAATTAAATGGGCAGTCTCATTTTATTGTTTTTGATGTGAACTAGCGCTAAATATTAATATCATTAATTAAATTCATAATTGATATAACTTTTTGAAAACTTTGTAAGATGTCGACCAATTTGTTTGCAATGGCCTTCAAAACATTAGGCAAAATTGAGACTCCAAGTGTGCTTAATTTTGGAAGTTTCAACTAAAAAAAAATAATCTGGAAATTATTTTGGAACCTTTTGGATTCATTTAAAATAATTAGCTTTTTTATCCCATTAAAATAATCAATCAGTTAAAAGATTGAAAAACATAATGTGAAATCATGATTTAGTTGAGATTCCAAAAGTGCCTACGCAGGGGTGATTATGGATAAAATTGAGAAAGATGTATTAGCTTCTTAAAGCGCAAAACTATTAAAAAAAAGTAGGGGGAATAGAATAGAATAGAATTTAGTGGAAGGAACCATTCGGTAAATTATAAAATTAAAAAGAAAATCCTCTCTAAAACCCTAAAACATCAGGCGACTAGCCATCGACGAGCTCTGTAATCTTAGATTGAAAGAAGGATGATGTATCAATGGCGGTTGTTGCTTCTTTTACGGAGTTACCGTTCTTGTCATCGTTTCCAGGTAATCTCCAATTCGACGCGATCCTTGTCTACTTTACTCCATGATTGTTCTCTGCTACAAACCCAATGTCTTCTTGCCTTTCAACCGCCATTCACGAGCTCTGTTTCCCGAAGAAGCTTTTCATCCGAGTCTGCGATCGAAGATAAACCTTCTGCTGAGTCTGTCGTGGTTGATGTTTTTAGCAGATTGACTAGTAAGGATGAGATTACGAAAGAGCTCCATTCGAATAGTATTGTGATTAGCCATGACTTAGCGTTGAAAGCTCTGAGGTCGCTTGAGTCAAGCCCTGATGTTGCACAGAGGTTTTTCCAGTGGATTTTGGAAGCTTCTCCTAGAACTCTCTCCTCCAAAGGTTATAACACCATGCTGCGTACTCTAGGTGTTAATGGGCTTGCTGATGAATTTTGGATCTTGGTTGATGATATGAAGAAGAAAGGCCATGGTGTATCAGCTAATGTTAGGGACAAAGTGGGTGAGAAATTTCAAAAAGATGGTCTGGAAGGTGATTCGATTAGGCTGAAAGAGCTTTTCGCTTCAGGTTCTATGGATAATTCATCGGATAAGGTTTGCAATAGGGTGTGTAAGGTTGTGATGAAGGATCAGTGGAATGCTGATTTGGAGAAACAACTAAGGGATTTGAAACTCCAGTTCAACACCGATTTGGTGAAGATGGTTGTGGAAAAACTTGACGTCGAACCGAGGAAAGCGTTGATGTTCTTTCGGTGGATAGATGAGTCTGGCAGCTTTAAGCACGATGACAAGACATATAACGCTATGGCCAGGGTTTTGGGGAAAGAGAAGTTTCTCGATAGGTTTCAAAACATTATTCAAGAAATGAGGAGTGCTGGTTACGAAATGGAAATGGAGACCTATGTTAGGGTTTCAGCAAGGTTCTGTCAGACTAAAATGATTAAAGAAGCTGTCGAATTGTTCGAGTTTGCAATGGCCGGGAGCTACACACCCACCGCTCACTGCTGCAGTTTACTGCTCAAGAAAATTGTCACTACCAAGAAATTGGACATGGATTTGTTTTCAAGAACTGTGAAAGCTTATACCGGAAATGGCAACGTCATGGTGGATTCTATGCTGCAAAGTGTCCTCAAGTCTTTGAGGAGCGTTGATAGGTTTGGACAGAGCAATGAGGTGTTGAAAGCGATGAAAGAAGGCGGCTATATACCTAACGGTGATCTGCAGAGTGTGATTGCATCGGGACTTAGTCGTAAGGGGAAGAAAGATGAAGCCAATGAACTTGTGGACTTTATGGAAGCCTCTGGAAATCATCTGGATGACAAAGCAATGGCATCTTTAGTTGAAGGGCATTGTGATGCTAGAGATCTCGAAGAAGCTTCAGAGTGTTTCAAGAAGATGATTGGCAAAGAGGGAGTCTCTTATGCGGGTTATGCATTTGAGAAGTTGGTGCTTGCTTATTGCAACAGTTTTCAGGCAAGAGATGCATACAAGCTTTTCACCGAGTTAGTGAAACAAAAGCAGTTGAAACCTTGGCACAGTACGTACAAAATTATGGTGAGGAATCTATTGATGAAGAAGGTAGCAAGAGATGGTGGGTTTGAGGAAGCTTTGAGCCTTGTACCTCTGATGAAAAATCACGGTTTCCCTCCTTTCGTGGACCCATTCATGGATTACTTGTCAAATAGTGGAACAGGCGCCGAAGCTTTCGCTTTTCTGAAGGCTTTGACTTGGAAGAAGTTTCCATCTAATATAATGGTTCAGCGTGTATTAGAAGCGATGTTGAAGTCTGCAAGGCATAGTGAAGCTCAGGATTTGCTGTCTCTATGCCCCAGTTATATCCGTCGCAATGCAGATGTTGTACAACTTTTCAGTTCCATGAAACCTGATAGATGTTGTTTAGAGAAACCTTTGCCCGCTCCTGCTCAAATCGAAGCCTAATCTATTTTTTCGTGCCCAATTTCTGCTGCTGCTTGTTTGTTTCATTGTGTATATTATTGTCCTGCTGAATGTTTCGTATCTAGCTTAGTGATCTAAATGGAAGATTCTAACGATGACTACGGGATCTGTTTAGCTAAACTTAAGAAGTGCAGATAGACCATAAGAGCTTGAGAAAAGCTTGAAGCTTCATTTTTTGGCTATATAGAGCTCAACTCTTTGTTCCTGATACATGAGCTTGAGCAGCTGATACTAGCATAGTACTGTTAAAAAAACTATATTAGGCCCATTTGCTAAGTCAAATTCAGGCCCATTAGCTGGCGACAAATTATGAAACTCTAAATGACCTACCTACGCGCAGTTCACTCAGCCACAAAGATGTCATGTTGATGTTGTGCAACAAAGCCGTAAACTTAACTACTTAATAAGAACAGAGAAGCTTGGGCTGGGGCTAGATGTTCTCGGCCCAATAGAGAAGAACAAGAGGTTTTCTAGAAATTTATCTTGAAGCTTTCCACTTATATATATATAATAAGTAACAAGAAATGAATGAATGTGAATCTTGTAATTAACGCTGATATTGTGTGATTGAGTAATTGACATCGTATTATCGTAACACGACTGCATGATAAAGTAATACTTTCAAATAATGATCATTGACTTCTAATAATGTATTGACATGTACATAGGACAAGGCAAAACAAAGCAATCTAATAAGTTTATAGGATTGCCATGCTTTCGTCTTGCCTCTGATTTCTGAACACTCTCTCTCTCTCACACACACACACACACATATAGACGTACATACGCATGCATGTATATATGTATCGTTAATGAACAAAATGAATCAATCACGTGAACAAAGGAGCATCATCACACATCTTCTAATGATGTAAATCCTGCCTTTCTGTTCTTTGAGATACTTCCCGAGTCTTCTACTTTGTGATTTCTTCTCCTTTCTCTTCAAGTTCATGATGCTTTCCATATTTCCTTGAAAACCGGTTGATATAACAATGATTTAGTCTCAAATACTAAAGATATTTATGGTGAGATTTTTCCCAAGAGTTACGAATCTTCTAGAAGATTTAGATAGAGTCGAGATAGAGTGTGTGATTTTGTGAAGAGGGAAGAGAGCTTTGGAAGATAAATGATTTTATGGGGGAAGATACTTGTTCGAATGAGTTTGTGTTTTATAGGGAGAAGTTATTGTCTGCATTGTACATTTTTATAAATTAATAAATATCCATCAGAAAAAGTAATTTAATATATATATCGACGAACCATGTAAATAATAATAATAAGAAGGATGGTCTTTAAGCAAATTATATTATATTCTCATTTTTGTAAGGTTGAGTCACGTCACCTAACTTTACATAGTAGCAATGTGAAAATCCACCAACCAAGATACATATTGGTCGGCCATTTGGTTGCATGCCTTATTCTTTTATGCACTATAATAACAAGTGTCAACAAAAAAAATACTAACATTAATTAATAGGAATAGTTTTTTTCTTTTCTTTTTTAAGCTACAAGTCTTATATAATAAGCTCATGTAATATAACTGCGGTCGGGTATATGGAATTTACATCAAAGACAATATAGTACTTGTAATAGCTATGTCTTTTATTTTTGTTTTTTTTAACAGATTGGCTGATTCAATAGTTAGAGCCATTTTGCTTCAAATGAAATGAACAGATCCCACAAAAATGAGGCTTCTTTGAGTCATTTTTACTCACAAACAAGAGTACATCCATTTTCATAACTTTAGTTAATTTAATATATCTACATAACATTACATATATATATATATATATATATATATATGTATGTATAAACGAACGAAGTTGTACTATACGTCGGTGTGTAAACATGTAATTAGTGTGTATATGTCCTGTTTACCAATTTGTATCTCACGAATTATATATTGAACTATTCCCTTATGTTTTGTAACGTTTACTGCTTTTTAAAATTGGTTAAAGTCGAAACTTATTCTAAAAATGATTTCCAAAACTATTGGAAAAGTAGTGTACAGCTTAAGAAAGTTATCTACGAAACTTCCTAATAAGCTCAATTACTAGTTTCTACTGGAACAAGATTAGTTTTTTTTTAATTACTTGAAACTTGTTAAGGCCAAAACACAATCCCACATGTCTTTTCTCGTGTTCCACCACCAAATCAGCCGTAACTTGAACAGTTGAACCTGGCCTGCTTCATTCAGCTTCCACTTATATCATTCATACAATATAACCCAATCTCTCCAATTGTATAAAGATATTTCTGATTAATTTTATCTAGTTACAGTTCAAATACCAAAGCTTTCATATTTTGCTATAGCGCCTTAATTTTTGGAAATCGTTTTGTGTGTCCCCTTCTACATACTATTAGGATTTAACCCACGCTAATTATAGCGTGAAATATTTTTTTATAAAAAAAAATTGTTTTAAAATTTAAGAAAATTGTTTTAATCTTAATTTTACAATATAATTAACTAATGATTATAGATATAAAACTGTCAATTTATAATAATTTATCTATTTAACCCGTTTTGCAGTGAACTAAAATATTATTCGGGCTAACCCGCAAAAACTTATAATATTGAAAACATACCTCTAATATGCACCGTTAAATGATTCTAGTTTTTACGGTTAGTCTACGAACTCTTAAAAAAAAAGTTTTCTTGTGTCCAACTTTTTATAAAATTAGTAAAATATTTTTCAATTTTTGTTTTGATATATATTCAAATAAAATATAATAAATTATAGTGAAAAATATAGCAAGATTTTGAATAGATTTTTTTTCTTTGAATATATATGAATTAATTATTATTTTAAAATATATAGTATTAAAAATAATTAAATAATTAAATAATAAATAACTTTTTAATGCAAACTATATATATTTTCTATATTATAATCAATAATTTAAAAAGACTATTATATCCTTTCCTATTTCAATTATTCTTTGTTATTTGTAATGTCATTTCATGTAATAAATTACAAAATAAAGTTTATTTTTTAAAATATCTTCTTAAATAATATTATAGAGATATCCCGATTTTCCCTATGCCATGTTTCAAAACAGAACATTTTGATTTTATACATATTTGACTGACTATATATATTTACTTACCAATAAAATCTATGCGTACATATACATGTCTTATAGAGATGTTAAGTGGGTCCAACCCTTCCCGTTAGATTTGCCCCGCTTGATTCATTAACAAAAATTGTTCGACCCGCATCTGCCCTGCTTGAACCCGTGGATAACCCGTAAATATTTAAAAAAAAAAAAATTTAGTAAAATAATATATTTAATAAAATAAATTTCACATCAAAAAAACATAAATACACAATTTTTTGAAAAAATAAACAAAATAATTAATTAATTTATATATATTAAAAAACAAATCAGTTAACAAAAAAAAAAATATATATATATATATATATATTACAAAATATTTCAAAATTTTAATAGTATTTAGTAAAAAAATTTTTTTTTTTATAATTGCGGGTAACCTGCGAGCCCCGCAGGAAAAAATACCGACCTACACCCGTCCCACATTTGAAAACACTCGACTCGCACCCGCCCCGCTTTTTGGCATTATGAAAATTTTCGACCCACACCTACTCTTTGGTAGATCAAAACCCGCAGAATTCGCGGATAAATACTCTAATTGACAGCCATAATGTCTTACCATAGCTCGGTATTCCTATATATTGCGCCCCTCCCGCGAAAAGTCATCGTAACCAAGATCCCATTGTAATTTCTTTCAAGGAAAATAACAAAAAAATCTAAAATTAAAAATTTCGTCAATCATCCCCATGTTATTATTATTACAATTTTTTTATTTTTTTAACCAAAGATAGCATGCGTTTACAGATAGATTCACGTGTATTATCAACGGTACTATCATCTTGAAAGGCAAGTCGAATAATAAGAAAATGTCTTGAACTTGTGTTGTTTGCACCCAATTATTTACAATTTCAAAAATAGGATAACACAGCTAAATTAAAAAAAAAGGAGCATGCCGCACGTGAAATTCGCATGGCTAAGGATTACTGTTTGGCATAACCTAGACAACTTTTGTTATCTTGTCTCCTTACTTAAGTAGTACTGTACTGGACTTAGTTTCATTAAAAGCTATTCATGATAATTTTACCACATCAATTAATTATTCGTTAGTTAACAATGAAATTAAACACAATGAAGAATCATTAATTAACCCGTATCTTGGTCTTGGATGATTCAAAAGATAGTGTCCGTAATTAAACACTTGTCCAGTGCAACGCATCAAGAACCAGTTTCGACTTTGTATTTTTGGTTCACTAATCATTTGAATTAAGGTATTGGTTTCGGGTTTATGAAGCATCCAATCTCTTGGAACTAATAATCTAATTAATTAGACCATTACATACCAACATTATTGCATCCTATATATCAGTTCCTACGTTGACCTCTATAATTTGTCCTCTATTGTTTGAGCAAATGTATTTTATTTAATTAACCAAATAATTGTGGTAATAGATCTTAGAAAAAATTCCATAAAAATACTCCAACTAAATTTTGATAAGTTTTTTAATATTCTAATTATTTTCGTGTCCATAACCTTTTTTCTTTATTATAATACCTCAACTTTTAGATTTATGATCATTTAATACCTCCAATTTAAAAGATATAACCTCCGTTATCTTTTTATTTTTTATTAATTAAATATTAATATTTTTAAAAAATATATATTAAAATTTCAAAAATTTCAAAAAATCCCAAACAAAATTGAAAAAAATTCCAAAAAACTAAAGTTAAGAAACAATAGTTTTAATTTTTAGATAAAAATATATTATACTTTAATTTTTGAATCTTTGAACTAAATAAATAAATAAAAAGACTTATTGGGGCTTAGCATACTTTAGTTCTGAAAAATTGGACTTATATTAAGCTTACTAATGGACTCAAATAAGTTATTGGGCTTACATAATTTCCGTTATTGCTTACATGTTGTATACAGAATTCGGAAATTCAGAAACCCACCGAAACAACATGTCAAAGAAATTTATAAGCGATGTAAGAAAATAATTTCCTAGGTTGGATCGTTCTATCTATACATGATTCAGTCATATCTAACTCATTTGATGTTCTAAGCATCAAGTTAGGTGTTGATCTTGTATGATTTAAGAATTAAGATACTATGCATTGTGGGTTTTCATCACTATTAGCGTAATTGATGTGCTTTTAACATCATGTGTGTGTGTCTTAATCGCTCTACTACAGCACTGTCCGAAGACTCCGAACTTACATTTCATATTCCATGGACTTATTTGGCCCACTGTAATCATGAGCTCTCTAATTTATGGGTCCCGACTAAAATGACTTAAACCCGGTTCGATCTTAAGATTCAGTGCCCAAAATCGAGTTTTATTATTAGTAATCTTACTACACTATTGAAACCGGTCCAATGCTACGGGACTTGGTTTTGTTTTTTGTTCTTTTTTAGGTAACATGGGGTAATCCGGGTTTTTTACCTCCCGACTAATCTTCTGGATGAGTGATATTATCCACTAGTATACTCATCGAGTTTTCAAATGGACATAAATCGTAGCACCATCTTCGATGGACCAAATGCGATTTGGTTTTGTTACACAATAATCAAACTAACTCGATCAGTTTACACTTATATCATGTTTCTATTTATAGAATTTTACGGTATTCAGATAATTATATGTTTTGGACCTATAGTTTTCGAGGTCCGGACGAACCGTTAATATATATCCCATATGACGCCTCCAAAAATGTATTTATATTTTGTATTTAACAAAAAATAATGTTTTTAAATTTTGAAAACGAGACGTTTAAAAACTTTGAATGTTTCAAACAATTAATTAGATATAAGGTTTCAACGTAGGTCACATTTAATGACATGATCGATGATGATAATAACACGCACATGGATTATATATACGACACAAAACTATTCCTTTCCAGTCCTTTTTCAATCTTTGGAATCCAAACAAAGAGATTCCGTGCTATACATTGAAAACAACCACACACTATATATTACTCCATTAATCTAGCTATATTGTTCGAAGATTTCTTCTCCAATATATATATATATGACACTCCTTTATCCATCAGAATTCAAATGTTATTGTAGTGTAGACCAACTCATTAGAGAAGATCGACTGCTTTTAATTATAACGATACATAATAAAATTGACGTGCAAAATGAATTGTAGATAGATTAGGTTTCAACGGCTAAAAAGAAGTTGTTACAAGAAAGAGTAAGCATCTGATCATTTTCAACGAAAGATTTGTAATTGTCATATTATTCTATTGAAATGAATTTCAAATATTTCACATTAATGTGGATATTATCTGACATCTCACGGTGTTAACATGTTTTATACTCATAAATGAGACTATAGTATAAACATCAACTTCACGTATCCGCCCTGAATAAGTGAATAGACGACTCTGCCATAACTTTTCAACTCATCAGTATAGCTCACAAATAAATAGTACATATCTAGTCGAGAATATTATAACATACTCCATGATTTTGTGTTACATATCTTCAGATGCTATCTATGATTTGACTATATATACTCCATTTCTTTTAAAAAAATATATAAGACTTGAACTTTCACACAAGTGAATTATTAATTTTCTAATTTTCTAATCCTTTTTAAGTCAATTTTGATATGCAGAGAGAAATGGCCAAACATGTTAAATCAATCAATCCTTTCTTGCTAATCAATTCCATTAACTTTAACTGTCACTATAGAAATTAAGACATGAAAAAGAAACAAGAGCTAAAAAGAAAAAGATGGAACATACCAAGCGAATTTGTTTTCTATATATGGATTACAAGTACCCAAAACTACGAAACAAAATTTAAGATAAGAGTACTAAAAAAGTCAATATTTTCAAGTAAAAATCAATATAATCCCTTTTAAATTTCCTCCTCTCTTACTCTTCCTTAGCTTACCTTTGCTCATTCAAAATAGACATTGTTCCTTTCCAATGGCTTTGGGTGGTGAATAGCTTGAGTTTAACCTACGAGAATGGGGTCGAAAAGGTCATTTAATTCGCGAAAACCCGAGTTCTAGAAGGTTTTCTGCCTCCTATACTCGAAGCTTCCGAGATGATCACAAGTCTTCTAGAACAACCTTCACCATCTCAAGTACTGCATCTTCTCCCGGCTACTCCCTCACAGGTAATGATAATGATAATGTTTTCATAGAAAATGTTTTGAATTTTTGAAGTTTTTTGACAGATGAGATTGACCCATCAAATTATTCATTCACCAGTGCAATCAAGGGTGAGCTTTTTCATGATTCTCAACTTAAAGCTGAAACTTTTTGTCTGACCCTTGGCAAGCGTTATTGGATCTAATCCAAAATTCGAAAACTCCATATATAATTTGATTCGACCTATGTGCAACTAATCTATTTACGGGCAATTAGCATTAGGCTTCTACCATTTATTTGAAGTAGAATTTCAAAAAACTCTTTATAAGAAATCTAGTATAATTTTCGTGACTAGTTATAGTATAGATTGTTGCAAATGAAATTAGATATGTTTTTCGATAACCCTTTGTCGAAATTTGAATCAACAACTACATCATTATATGACACTTTAATACTAGTTTGTTTGCATTCATTGATAAGATAAATAAATAAAAGCTCCATTATATTTTACCAATTGAAAGGGAAAAAAAAAACTCTGTATATGAACAAAAATAGAGAAAACATTTTTGTTTGTTCTGTCTTTTTCTTACCATACAGCATTGCAAGCGAAAACAGTGTACAAGAAGAATTGGGATTGGTTAAAACCAGAAGGTGTTGAGTTAAAATCAAAATGGAACGAAGCAGAGAAGTATATTTGTAATCCTTGGTCTGGTGAAGTTCCCATGGAGTGTTTGTCTTCTAGAACTTTGAATTCAAGGTCTTTCAGAAACTTATCCACCATGTCTACCCCACTCATGATTTTACCCTCTATCCATAATCTCAACAATCCCAACGTTAGAATCATTCAAGAGGATCCGATATCTCCAGATCCTGTTCTTATTCAAGGTCATTGATTATATTCTTTGTTAATGATCTCATAAAGGCGGTTTTGTATTTTGTAACAAAAAAGGGGTTTGGGGGTGTTTTTGAGCAGAAAAGAAAGTTGTGGGGTCGAAACGAGATGTGGGTGTGCAGAGTGCACCGGTAGATGTTAGTCCAGCGAAGACGCCGCCGATAAGTGAGAGATCAACGAAAAGACAGGTGGAAGCTGATGATTCGTCGGTCGAGTATGCACTAAAGTTGAAAGCTCAACAAGAGGTATGTATAAAATTTGGGTTTTTGCTCGAATTCGTGATTTTACACATATTATAAAAATGGTATTCAATAATAGTACATTTTTTGTTTGACGTTAATAATAGTATTAATTATTTTTAACAAATGTATTAGTTACATTACATAGTTATATTTAGTGTATACTGTTGATCCGTAAATCACACAAAAAGGGTAAAACAGTACTTTTAATCGGAATCTCGTTTATAGATCTAAGTCGGCGGTTACAACAGATTTTAAGTAAGAAGGCAAAGACAAAAGACTTGAGGTCGGTAATGAGCTCTCTCTTGTATTCTCTGTCTCTGCGGAAGTTGTGGATCTCTTGATGAATGGACCTTCTCCTATATTTATATTGTCTTGAGGCAGCTCTAAATGTGAATATTCCCTTTTCCTTACTCGATTAGGGAATGGAAATATTCCGGATTCCCCTCCGAGATAAGGATATATTCCTTATTCTTCGGCGGTCTATTCGCAAGGAATATTTCCATTTCCGAGATCGGCGGGAAAGAGGAAATATTCCGGTTTCATCTGTTGTAACGGACTGGGCTTGTGATGGGCCTAGATCGGTAGCCGAGGTGGGCTTTCAGCGAGATCCCGAGCTCGGCCCAATGTTTTCGGGCAGACTTATCCTCGATCCGAACCATCGTAAACCGGTCTTGATTGAACCGATCTCGGTTCGAACCGAGTTAAACCAGGGGGTGCTAATCCCCCCTCTAACAATTGGTCCCCCCCTCAGTTCGGCGAGGGAGTTTACGAGTTCGGTGAATTTTTGGGGAGTATTCTTTAGCTCGGTTAAAACTGAGATCGGTACGATCTGATCAGATTCTATTTCGAGTGCGGCGGATTTTTGGGTTTGGCGAATTTTGAGTTCGGCGAACTTCTTTCGAAAGTGTAGATCGGAACTCCCGTGATCGAATAGATTTTGGAACTTTCGAGTTCGGCAGATTTTTGAGTTCGGCGAACTTCTTTCGAAAGTGAAGATCGGAACTCCCGTGATCGAATAGATTTTGGAGCTTTCGAGTTCGGCATATTTTTCTCGGAAAGAGTGTGCCGCTTTATCTCCTTTAGTCGCGGAATTCGAAGAGCCGCGTGTCGATTCGTATTCTTTGGCTACAGAATTCGGAGAGTCGTCATCATTGCGTTTTTCTTTATAAATACCGTTCGATCCTCCTTCATTTCTCACTTCTGTTCATTTTCTTCAAAAAGGTATTTCTCTCTCTCTCTAGAGCTCTCCCTTCTCTCTAGAATTTATTTCTCTTTCCGTTCTCCGATCGTTTTTCCGCCGTGATTCTTCCGATCTGTTTGAAGATCTTCGAACTTTCTGGGCGATCTTCAAGCTGTTCTTCGTCAGTATTCAAGTTGTTCTTCATCATTTCTTTCTTTCGATCGATATGGTTTCAAGGACTTCTTCTCCTTCTGTTAAAGACCGAGCTTCTCCATCTAAGTTTCCCGACCTTGGGTTGTTCGTCAACAGCTCTGATTCGAATTCGGATGGGTTAAGTGACGTCGAACGGGAGATGTTCAGACGCAACTCTCAGCGTTCCGCGGCGGGGCCGAGCAATCCTAGAGTTTCGGTCGAGGTCCCGCATCTCGTCGATGAAGACTTGTCTGAAGAAACTGCTGAGTCGAATGAGCAAGTTCGGGCAGATGCCGAATTCGCCGCTCGGCTTGCCGAGGATGAGGATGCGGCCGATCTGGACAACCGTGCTGCTTCTCCAGCAGGTCGTCCTAACGAAGGAGACGACGGTCCCGTATCGGCTGCTAGGCGGATGGTTGAGAGGTCGGCCAACATCGGCCCATCTCGGTCCACCGCGGAGACGATCCAGATCACCTTGGAGCGGTGCGATGCTCCAAATGACTTGCTTTTTAAGATCCCGAAGGCTACGGATCGCCCGTGGGATGCTCCTGACGGTTACATTTGTGTCTACGAGGAGCATCTCAGAAGTTGCGGGCTTCGGTTTCCCATCCCAGAGTTCGTCTATAAGTACTGTAAGAGGCGGCACGTCGCGATCTCTCAGTTGATGCCGGCCACGGTGATAAACATTATGGGTCTTCTTTCTCTCGGGGAGGAGTGCGGTATCCCTATTACGGCGAAGGTTTTCGAGAGGTTGTTCCGGGTGAACCTGTCGAAGGCAAAACCGTGGTTTCTATCGGCAAATGCGAAACCGGAAGCCGACCTTGTTACTGGGAACAAACCGAGCAAGGTCAACCATTGGAGCGTGATATGCTCAATTTAATACCCTAAGATACTAAAGCAGTTGTTGTAGTAAGTGTAGGGGTCGAACCACAAAGAACTCAAAAATCACTCAATAGATTCTATAGATCAGAAACAAGCTAAACCAGATGATGTAATTGAAAAACAGGGTTGCAAGTAAAACGTTTGTAAATTCAATTTGGGGAATGTAGGCTTAGGGTATTTCTCAGGAAATCAATGAATGCAGCTAAGCTACCTAACAGGATCCAGATTAAGCACTGTTCTAGAACTCAAATCACTAAAATATAATTAACCAACTCTCGTTGCGAAAACTATCTAAATCTAAATCCTAGAAATTCCAAATCTCTTTGCGAATCCTAAAGTCTAAATCAGCTTTAAAATCAGGTTTGATATGTTCACAAATCAATTAAACCAAATCTCTTTGCGAATAATCAATTTGCTCACCTAAGGTTCTATCAGGTAATTAATCGCACTCTCGTGCCTAATTAATTATCCTAAGATCTAAGTTCCAGATTCGTCAACCTAGAATTAGCTTTGAGAACAACCTAAGGCGAAGAACTAATTTAGATAGTGAATCCTAACAGATAATCAACCTAGCATTCAAAGAAATCCCTATGAGAAAACCCTAAACCTAACAGGTGATCTACTCAGACATGGATATTAAATTAATAAACATGTTGAATAAATACTCTTATATTAAATCAGAAAGAGAAACAAGGTTTTGAGATCTGATCTCGGACGAAGGGAAACCAGACTTGTCTCTCACCAAAATCTCTCTTAAACCTAAACAATAATAAAGCATAGCCTAAACAATGGCTGTAAAATCCTATTTATAACCTAAATCACGATTTGGGGCCTTCTTGTAATTATCAAAGTCTTCTGGGTGCTTTTGCAATTCTCCAAGGTTTCATAACTAGTCGCGGCCCATGAAATCTCGATGAGTGTCGATCGATACCAGGGGGTATCGATCGATGCTCGGTGCTCAGATCGGGCTCTTAGTCATCAGACTTCAGTCTCGCTCCAGAATGCTCCAGAAAAGCTCCAATAATTCCAATTAAGCTCCAGACGTGCTATAACCTGTGAAAGACTCTAAAAGACTCCAAAACACAAGAAAAGACTCTATAAAAGGACTTATATCATGGCCTAAACAGGGTAAAAACCATGATATATCAACTCCCCCAGACTTAGCCTTTTGCTTGTCCTCAAGCAAATAGAAGACTAAATCAGAAAAAGAGGTTTGAAAACGTAGAGACTCACCTGTTCCTGAACCATCGAAATGACCTTCTTTCCAAGCGCCCAAATGTTACCTGATCAGCTTTTGATCTGACCACCATGTACTTCTCCGTAGACATTCGCAGCTTTTCTAGACTCCACACAAAATCCCACAGCATTGTTCAAGTAAAGCCCTCATCGCCAGTTTCATCGCTGCAGTTAATGTTCAAGAACCTCCTAGATTCTTTACCAGACAATATCATGACAAAGGAACCACCCTTTTTAACACTTTTTGTATCAATTTCTCTCCCCCAGACTTATTTCTTATTATGTTCTATTTATATATATTTTTTTTATTTTCAGCTTAGCATATACACATCAAGGTATGAGACGCGAGTATTGATGGTGTTTGCCACCGAATCCCCGGTTCTTCCCTCTCTATGTATCAAAGGATGTCGGCGAATAATGGCATCATAGGAAAATCCTAGCCTCGCTTCCAATCCTTTGTGTGATCATCCCCTCTCAAGTAGAATAATGGGATCGCTGGAAATTTTCCTAACCCTCTACTCAGAAGAAAATCATTTCAATCTTTTATGCTCTTATCTATCAACTTATTTCAGGGGAGAGAGATACCATAATTCTAAACACACGGGTTCCTTTATCAGATATGAATGATGAATCAAGCTCTATGAACACTAACCATATTGATGAAGTGCAAAAATTTGGCTCAGGTTTCAGAAGAACTCTGCTGGAGACATGGATGTTTTCTAGTCAACTGGTCAGCCTTTGGATTTTTCATTAGTCGATCTAGAACTGATCCTGTAACACTGTGCACTCAAAAACAAAATCAAATCAATAGGTTCAAGCACAGGATCATCATCTCCAACAAATTTTTGACTCAATAAAACAGTTTTGACTCGATAAAACGACTGACTCTAAGAAAAACGAAAACAATGTCAGCAGACACCTCCCCCAGACTTGAACAACACTGTCCCCAGTGTTATCTAGCCTAGAGTCAGTGAAAGAAACAAAAGAAAAGGATAGAATGAAGAGAAACAAGAAATTACCTTCCTGGAACAGCGAGTATCGATCGACACACAGCACGGTATCGATCGATACCACGCTTAGATCGACTTGGTGAACTTTCATCCGCGATTGGTGTCGATCGATACCAATGGGGTATCGATCGATACTTAGGCGATTGCGAGTTGCTCCTTGTTCATCCTGACACAGACTCAAAACAAATGAAAAATCAAAAGGAAAAACGACTCAAGGACAGACTCACCAGTGGGTTGCCTCCCACCAAGCGCTCGTTTAACGTCAATAGCTTGACTGTAACGCCATTCAGGCTGTTGGTGCATCATCCAGAGGCATTATCTGCCCTGTTGGAATCTCGGCTTGCGCCCAATAGTGTTTCACTCTTTGTCCATTGACAGTGAATTCCTCGCCTGTGCGATTTATCAGCACCACAGCACCATGTGGTCTGACCTCTTTGATTGTGAAGGGACCTGACCAACGTGAACGCAGTTTACCAGGAAACAATTGCAAACGAGAGTTATACAGAAGTACCTGGTCGTTCGGTTCGAAGTGTCTGGAGATGATCTTCTTATCATGATAAGCTTTAGTTCTCTCCTTGTACAGCCTCGAGTTCTCATAAGCATGGTGCCTGATCTCATCCAGCTCGTTCAGCTGAATCAACCTCCTCTCAGCAGCAGGCTTGATGTCGAAGTTCAGCATCTTTGTTGCCCATGCAGCCTTGTGCTCAATCTCTACTGGAAGGTGGCATGCTTTCCCATACAGCATTTGGAAAGGTGTAGTACCCAGCGGTGTCTTGAAGGCAGTCATGTATGCCCAAAGTGCATCATCCAGCTTTGTAGACCAATTATTCCTAGAAGCATTCACTGTCTTCTCCAAGATCTCCTTGATCTGCCTGTTGGAGACTTCAACTTGCCCACTTGTCTGAGGGTGATATGGAGTAGCCACACGATGGTTCACACCATATTGCTTCAACAACCTCTCGAACACCTTGTTGATAAAGTGAGAGCCACCATCACTTATCACAATTCGAGGTACTCCAAAGCGAGGGAAAATGATGGTCTTAAACAGCTTAAGAACCACCGCAGAGTCATTCTTCTCACTGGCTATCGCTTCCACCCATTTAGACACATAGTCCACAGCAACCAGGATGTAGGTCTTCTTGTGTGAAGATGGGAAAGGACCCATAAAGTCAATGCCCCAGCAATCAAAAACTTCAACCTCAAGGATGAAATTTTGTGGCATCTCATGTCTCTTACTGATCTTCCCTCTCCTCTGACAAGCGTCGCACTGTGAGACGAAAGTGTGAGCATCCTTGAACATGGTAGGCCACCAGAAGCCTGCTTGAAGAGCCTTGGATACTGTCTTGAAGGTGGCAAAGTGTCCAGCATAGTCTGATCCATGGCAATGAAACAAAACATCTGAAACCTCTGATTCAGCAATGCATCTCCTGTATATGCCATCAGAACAATGCTTGTACAAGTAAGGTTCATCCCAAAAGAATCTCCTTATGTCGCGCATGAACTTCTTCTTGTCATACTTCTTGAGGTGGTTTGGCTTTGCATCTGCAGCGAGATAATTTGCAATATCAGCGTACCATGGAGTATCAGAATCTGCTGCAGCGACGAGATGGTGGTTAGAAACGACTGAATGATCGATGATGAAAACAGCGTCTGAATCGTCAGGGTATCGACCGATACCATCATGGTATCGATCGATACCGGAACCTGCAACTCGTGGAAATTGCTGATTCTCGGCCAGATTCATCTGAAACCCAGTTTCAATGAAGTAGATGGCTTCCTCAGGTAATTGATCATCAATGGGGACGTCCTCATCGATCCGCATCCGCGAGAGATGGTCAGCAACTCCATTATCTATGCATTTCTTGTCCTTAACCTCAATGTCAAACCCTTGTAGCAAAAGAACCCAACGACAGAGACGAGGCTTGAGATCCTTGTTATTCATCAGATACTTGAGAGCAGCATGATCGGTATGAACAACCACCTTGCTCCCAATCAAGTAAGATCGGAATTTCTCAAAGGAGAAAACAACAGCAAGTAGCTCCTTCTCTGTGGTGCTGTAATTCCTCTGAGCATCATCCAAAGTCCTGCTGGCATAGTAGATGACGTGCAGCTGCCTGTCTTTCCTCTGACCCAGAACTGACCCCACAGCAAAGTCACTGGCATCACACATGATCTCGAAAGGCAGAATCCAATCAGGGGGTTGCACAACAGGAGCACTCACTAAAGCCTTTTTGATCTCCTCAAAGGCTGCAAGACAATCGGCTGTGAAATCAAATTTGATCTCTTTGCACAGCAGAGCAGTGAGTGGACGTGCTATCTTGGAGAAATCCTTGATGAACCTCCTGTAAAAACCAGCATGACCAAGGAAACTCCGAATATCCTTCACAGAAGTAGGTGGTGGGAGACTTGTCATGACCTGAATCTTGGCTTTGTCAACTTCGATTCCAGCTTCAGAGACTTTGTGCCCAAGTACAATGCCATCCTGAACCATAAAATGACACTTTTCCCAGTTAAGGACCAAGTGTTTCTCTTCACACCTCTGGAGCACCTTGCACAGATTAGTCAAACAGATCTTGAATGATGACCCATATACTGAAAAATCATCCATGAACACCTCCATGAAGTCCTCGATCATGTCTGTGAAGATGGACATCATGCACCTCTGAAAAGTGGCTGGAGCGTTGCACAATCCAAATGGCATTCTCCTGTATGCGAACGTGCCATAGGGACACGTGAAAGTGGTATACCCTTGGTCATCTGGATGGATAGGAATCTGGAAGAAACCTGAATATCCATCAAGGAAGCAGTAGTAGGGATGACTGGCCAATCTCTCTAACATCTGGTCAATGAATGGCAATGGGAAGTGATCTTTCCGTGTGGCCGCGTTCAACTTCCTGTAATCAATGCACATTCGATGTCCTGTGATAGTCCTTGTGGGAATCATCTCATCCATGTTGTTCTTCACCACAGTTATCCCTCCTTTCTTAGGAACAACGTGCACTGGACTGACCCAAGAGCTATCTGAGATAGCATAGATAACTCCTGCATCTAAGAGTTTCATGATCTCTTTCTTAACCACTTCCTTCAGGTTTGGATTCAGCCTCCTTTGATGCTCAACTGAAGCCTTTGACACGTCCTCAAGATGAATCCTATGCATGCACAGGTTCGGGGAAATACCTGAAATGTCATCAAGAGAATAGCCAAGAGCTTTGCGATACTTGCGCAGCTTGCTTAGCAGTAAAGTGACCTCTGCGTTGTTCAAAGAAGAATTAAGGATTACAGGGTACGTGGAATTAGGACCAAGAAAACCATACCTTAGATTCGCAGGAAGTGGTTTGAGTTCCACTTTAGGAGCGTTCTCCTCGCTCCAATCTCCAAGCCCAGCAGCTTGCATAGTTCTTTCGGCCAAACTTCTTTCTGGACGTAGGGTATCGATCGATACCATCCGAGTATCGATCGATACTGGTCGTGCTGAATCGAGTATCCTTCCGTATTCAGCAGCAGCATCGTGTGGCTTAACTTCGGACTCAGCAGAACAGGCCAATGCTCTCTCCAATGGGTCCTCAGGATGCATCTCTAAGAAGTACTCCTCAGCAATATCACAGAAGGTATCAACGAAGAAAGTCCGCCCATCGATGGTTGGTCTTTTCATCATCTTTTCCATGTTAAAATTCATGACCAACTCACCAATGTTAAGAGATATCTTCCCATTCCTGCAATCAATCAGAGCACCAGCTGTTGCTAGGAATGGCCTTCCCAAGATGAGAGGATCTCTGGGTTCCGAATCATACTCCAAGACAATGAAATCAGTTGGGATTAAGCAGTTCCCAATCACAATCGGAACATCCTCGAGCAATCCTTCTGGAAGTCTAGTTGAACGATCAGCGAGAATCAGCGAGATTCTAGTAGCAGTGAAGTCTGTCATTCCCATCCTCTTAGCAACCGAATATGGCATGAGGTTGACACTTGAGCCAAGGTCACAGAGAGAACGCTCAAACCTGTCAGTAGCTATTGTGCAATCCAAGACAAAGCTCCCTGGATCTGGAAGTTTCGTTGGGATCCTGTTGCTTAGGATTGCACTGCACTCATGAGTGATCATTAGACAGCCTTCTTCAAGGTTCACATTGCTGGACACCATCTTCTTGACATACCTCTTGAAAGCTACCGAGGTCTTGATAGCATCGATGAAGGGAAGTTCAACAACCAGTTTGTCCAAAATTTCCTTGCATTTAGCATCCTCTACGTCTTTCTTAGTCTTCCCAAGAGCTCTGGGATAGGGTACCCTCGGGATGTAGACCCTCTCTGGTGCTGCTTTAGGCTTCTCCTTCACAACCTCAACTTCTGCATCGTCTTCAGGTTCGGTATCGATCGATACTGGGGGGGTATCGATCGATACACGGGAATTTGAGTTTTCCCGTCTGAGAATCGCGATCGGTGTCGATCGATGCTGAGTAGTGTCGATCGATGCCTTAGCGATTTCAGTGTCTTCATCGTCAGACAACTCGAAATTTGCATTAGGCTGATCCACTTTTGCCCCTGATTTGACCTCCTTACCACTTCTCAAGGTAACTGCATTGATGTGTGCCCTTGGGTTCTCTCCTTTTCCTGGTAGAAAACCTTCTTGTCTTCTTGAACTCTCTGAAGTCTGAGCTACTTGAGTTTCCAGCTTCTTCTGACCAATACCCAGAGAATCGATCCTTCCACTCAGATCTTTGTACATGGCATCCATCTTACCATTGAAGGTTACTGTAATCTGCTGCTGTCCTTGAACGAGTGTTTCAAGCATGGCTTCAATCTTGTTCTCTGATGTCTTAGCAGTCACAGGCTCGTAAGAAGGACTTCCGTAGTTCCTGGTGTAACCACTGATCTGGGCAGGTTTCTGGTTGAATCCTCCTTGCTGGAAGTTGTTGAAACCTCGATTGTTGTTGTACTGGTTCCTCTGTCCCTGAAAGCCAGAACCACCAATGTAGTTCACGTCTTCTGCTTCATTCTCATTGAAAACCTCAACATCCTCAGCAAAATGGACAGCTTTTGTTGTCTTTCCCAGCAGAAGACTGTGCATAGAATCTAGTTGAGCCTTAAACTCAGCGATCTGCGATCCATCTTGATTACCAGCCAGCTTCTTGCGCTCGAAATCTGCACTCTTTGTGCTGCTGCTAGATGCAAAATTCTCAATTAACACATAGGCGTCCTCAGGATAGTTGGTGTTGAAGTTCCCATTGCTTGAAGAGTCCAGAGCCATCTGATACCTCCAATCTACTCCTCTGAAGAAGATACCTAGCAGCTGCACATCAGAGTATCCATGGTGTGGACAGTCTCTTTGGTACGATCTGAATCTTGTCCAAGCAGCCTTGAACGCCTCAGTAGGTCCTTGAGAAAAAGTGGAGATCTTATTCCTCAGATCTTCAGATCGTCCATCATCATAGAAGTTAATTAGGAAGGCTCTCTTGGTGTCTTCCCAATTAGTCAGTGATCCAGGAGGTAGCTGCCTCAGCCAGTAAGTAGCCTCTCCACCTAGAGAGTAGGGGAAAAGCTTGCAGAAGAGATAATCGTAGGACACTCCATTGCTCTTGATGCTAGTGACCAAGTCCTCGAATTTCTCTACATGATCCATTGGATGCTCATGAGGCAAACCATGGAAGAGATGCTGTCCTACTAGAGTGTAGTAAGCAGGCTTCAGCTCAAAGTCATTCCGCTCATACGCAGGGGGACGAATCGCGGAGCGATTGGCGAAAAATTGCTCTGGCCTGTTGTGTTCACCAATCGTTCTACCACGATTAACCACAGCATCCCTTGCGTTCCTAGCGGCATTCTCAGCGACAACCGGAGCAGGTTGAATGACAATCCCCTCTCCATCCAGACGTTGTCCTTGCTCATTGCACAACCGACCCTGTTGGTCCCTGTAAGCTCCAGCAGCATCACGAACCAACCCAACTTGATTGTTGTTCATCTTAGCTGACTTTTTTGCTTTCCTGTTTGTGCGTTCCACTTGTGCTAGCTGTTCCAGTGATAGATCAACTAGCGGAGTACTCTTTTTGCTTCTGGTTTCAAGATTATGCATGCACCTGAAATCACAAGTAAAGAGCGTAAGTAACTGAAATTTACGACGGGTATCGACCGATACTCAAGGGTATCGATCGATACTCGGGCGATTTAGACGAATTTCCTAGCTAAAATCTAACGGCGAATTGAGTCCCCGGCAACGGCGCCAAAATTGATATGGATGTTTTCCCGCCTGTAGTATAGTGGTAAGTATTCCCGCCTGTCACGCGGGTGACCCGGGTTCGATCCCCGGCAACGGCGCCAAAATTGATATGCTCAATTTAATACCCTAAGATACTAAAGCAGTTGTTGTAGTAAGTGTAGGGGTCGAACCACAAAGAACTCAAAAATCACTCAATAGATTCTATAGATCAGAAACAAGCTAAACCAGATGATGTAATTGAAAAACAGGGTTGCAAGTAAAACGTTTGTAAATTCAATTTGGGGAATGTAGGCTTAGGGTATTTCTCAGGAAATCAATGAATGCAGCTAAGCTACCTAACAGGATCCAGATTAAGCACTGTTCTAGAACTCAAATCACTAAAATATAATTAACCAACTCTCGTTGCGAAAACTATCTAAATCTAAATCCTAGAAATTCCAAATCTCTTTGCGAATCCTAAAGTCTAAATCAGCTTTAAAATCAGGTTTGATATGTTCACAAATCAATTAAACCAAATCTCTTTGCGAATAATCAATTTGCTCACCTAAGGTTCTATCAGGTAATTAATCGCACTCTCGTGCCTAATTAATTATCCTAAGATCTAAGTTCCAGATTCGTCAACCTAGAATTAGCTTTGAGAACAACCTAAGGCGAAGAACTAATTTAGATAGTGAATCCTAACAGATAATCAACCTAGCATTCAAAGAAATCCCTATGAGAAAACCCTAAACCTAACAGGTGATCTACTCAGACATGGATATTAAATTAATAAACATGTTGAATAAATACTCTTATATTAAATCAGAAAGAGAAACAAGGTTTTGAGATCTGATCTCGGACGAAGGGAAACCAGACTTGTCTCTCACCAAAATCTCTCTTAAACCTAAACAATAATAAAGCATAGCCTAAACAATGGCTGTAAAATCCTATTTATAACCTAAATCACGATTTGGGGCCTTCTTGTAATTATCAAAGTCTTCTGGGTGCTTTTGCAATTCTCCAAGGTTTCATAACTAGTCGCGGCCCATGAAATCTCGATGAGTGTCGATCGATACCAGGGGGTATCGATCGATGCTCGGTGCTCAGATCGGGCTCTTAGTCATCAGACTTCAGTCTCGCTCCAGAATGCTCCAGAAAAGCTCCAATAATTCCAATTAAGCTCCAGACGTGCTATAACCTGTGAAAGACTCTAAAAGACTCCAAAACACAAGAAAAGACTCTATAAAAGGACTTATATCATGGCCTAAACAGGGTAAAAACCATGATATATCAGAGCGCCCGATACTTCTTTGTGAAGATCGACAAATCTTCCGTTGAGTGTCCGGGAGGGAGTTACCGAACTCAATGGAGGACTCCTATTGGTAGATACTTGTTCTTGATTTCACCTTAGTGCCTTATTTTGCCTAAATTATATTTTTCTTTTCTGTTTTCAGCTCGTCATCCTCCAGGCTTCCTTATCACCACGCCAGGATTCACTTTTGCTCACGCTAAGCAGCTGAGTGCGGCTGGGAAAGTTCGGTGGCCTGAAGCCTACCAAGAGAAGCTTGACTTGAAAGCAAAAAGAGTTCTTAGAGGTTGGTCGGTCGACTTTTCTTCGTAGTCTGTTGATACCGATCTCCCCTTTCCTTTTCTTTTATTTACTTATCGTTTTCCCCTTTTTCAGCTAAACCGTCTCGTCGTCGGAAGATGAAGTTTGATGACATCCCCGATCTATCTGCCGAACTTGACGGTGACGAGCGGGAGATGAATTCTGAAATTCCTCCTCCTCCTGAAGCCGAACCGGCAATTGTTGATGAAGGCATCGTTGGGGACGATGTTCCTGCTGGGGAGCAAGTTCCTGCTGAAGGGCGCACCTCTTCTCCCGCCGAAAAGAAGAGGAGAAGGAAGACTAAAAAAGGAGCCCGGCAAAAGGCTGATCACACAGCCGGGGTCGGCACTACGCCTGCTGAAGGCGACGAAGGGAATACCGGCCCCCAAAATGTTGGAGGTGATGATGGGGGTTCTGAACCCCAACGAGCCGAAGAGGAGACGGTGGTCCTGTCGGACGATTCTCCTGTCTCGAAGAGGCATCGGGCTTCAGCACCGGAGGTCGAGTCACTGGGTTTTGCCGAGACGTATCGGCAGGTTAGCTTCGGCCCGGAATTCCTCCCTCCGGTCGATCGTCTGTATAAGTCGGATGAGTTCAGGAAATTGGCCCAGACTACTGCCGAGGTAAATGCCTTTTTCAAGTTCGTCTCTTCTTTCTTTCGATTCTTCTTTCTGATGTTCGCTGTTTTTGACAGATGATTGCCCAGACGAATGAGATCGTCGGGTCATACGATCGTGAACTCGGAGCTTCGCGCCGTAAGGCTTTCGAAGCGAGCGTCCAAGCCGTGGAACTCCGCAAAGAGCTCCGAGTCTCTGAGGATAGAGTGGGAGCCGGCGATCGTGCAGTAGCCGAGCTGACCCGCGAACTAGCCGTGCTGAAGAGATCCAATGCCGAGCTGGAGTTGGAAAAGGATGCCCTTGCGACGAAGCTATTCACAGAGACTTCAAGGTTGCGGGCTGGCCGCTCTCATCAAATCCTGAAGAGGAAAGCGGTAACTGAAAAATGCCAGGTTCGTCTTCAAAAAGTTAAGGACCATCTGGCGGCGGTTGATCAGGCAAAGAAACCATTCCTGGCCGTTAATCAGATCCATGGGATCCTCAGCTTCTGCCAGAGTCTGAAGACGAAACACGGTATCGTCGTCCCGCCGTCTCGTATTGAAAAGCTCGAGAAGCTTAAGGCTGAGAAGTCGGCAGAGTACGAGGCGAACGACCTCCGCGAGCTGGAAGATGCGGATCTAATCGTCTCGCCCTTTACTGATCCGGTTCACCCGGGAATTTCGCCCTCGATGGGTAACGAAGTACCGCCAGGGCTTGATGAGTTCGGTACTAACCTAGCTTCGATGTCGGCGGACCAAGCTGAAGCGATGCGGAGGCAAGGTGTTTAGGCCTTTTTCCTACTTCATGTAATTTGTTTCTAGTTTTCTTTTGCCCGAATGGGCTTATAACTAGACCTCTTGGACCGGAGGGTTTTTAAAGTCCGGTATCCGTTTTGTGGTTTTGCCCGAGGGGCTTTTGAACGAATCTGATTTTTATCGATCTTCTTTTTATTTTGAGTGTTATGCTTTATTTCTCAAGTTATTCTTATGCCGTGTTCTGATATATTTGAAGTCGTACATAATACGAACCTCTCGAATTTATCGTACACAGTGGTGCCGTAAACTGTACGGTCTTAGCCGGGTGAAGAGGATAAATTCGACTGAACCTGTTCGAGGTCGGCAATCCCTATCGTAGATCAGCTTACTGCTTTTGCGGTTGTTGAGAAATCGGCTTACTTGTTTTTGCGACTGTTGAGAAATCGGCTTACTAGTTTTTGCGACTGTTGAGAAGTCGGCTTAGATTTGCGAGGAAGGACGTTCGGCTTGACCCTAGAGTTTAGTTTAAGAGTACGTGAACAGCTCATCTTAATATGCTCTAGGTTTCTCACATTGAATCCGAGTGTGCGAGACGGACTTGGCTTATTTAGCTCGGATAATCTGAGAATTTGGTGCGAGACTGATCTCGGCTTTGAATGTGGAAAGTGTATTATCCATTGCACCATGAGGATGCGTGCGAGCTAAGCTCGGCTTTATCAGATCGTCTGGCCAGGACGTTGATATGTAACCGTTGGTGGTTGAAAATGCGAACTGTTGAAGTTCGGCAAACTAAAAGTTTGACTTAGAAAATATGAACTGTTGGAGTTCGGCAAACTGAAAGTTTGACTTAGAAAATACGAACTGTTGGAGTTCGGCAAACTAAAAGTTTGACTTAGAAAATACGAACTGTTGAAGTTCGGCAAACTAAAAGTTTGACTTAGAAAATACGAACTGTTGGAGTTCGGCAAACTAAAAGTTTGACTTAGAAAATACGAACTGTTGGAGTTCGGCAAACTAAAAGTTTGACTTAGAAAATACGAACTGTTGGAGTTCGGCAAACTAAAAGTTTGACTTAGAAAATACGAACTGTTGGAGTTCGGCAAACTAAAAGTTTGACTTAGAAAATACGAACTGTTGGAGTTCGGCAAACTAAAAGTTTGACTTAGAAAATACGAACTGTTGGAGTTCGGCAAACTAAAAGTTTGACTTAGAAAATACGAACTGTTGGAGTTCGGCAAACTAAAAGTTTGACTTAGAAAATACGAACTGTTGGAGTTCGGCAAACTAAAAGTTTGACTTAGAAAATACGAACTGTTGGAGTTCGGCAAACTAAAAGTTTGACTTAGAAAATACGAACTGTTGGAGTTCGACAAACTAAAAGTTTGACTTAGAAAATACGAACTGTTGAAGTTCGGCAAACTAAAAGTTTGACTTAGAAAATACGAACTGTTGGAGTTCGGCAAACATAAGGTTTGGCTTAGAAAATACGAACTGTTGGAGTTCGGCAAACATAAAGTTTGGCTTTGAAGGTACGAACTATTGGAGTTCGGTAGAATGCCTTGGTAAAATTTTATTAATGTTATAGCTGCGCCTTGTGAGGGCTGCCTACGTACCTTCGAAAGAAGGATCAAGCCGTTCGTAGTTCATATGACATATTAGAATCGAGCGTATGTGTAGTAGCTCGGTGATATTTTTTTTTTTTTTTTTTTTTTTTTTTTTTTTTTTTTTTAGCGCTTGAGGGTTGGCCTAGATGTAGTACCGCTTGAGGTTCATGGAATTCCACGAACGGGGAATGGGGGTTCGTGGAATTCGCTTAAATCTGCTTTGATGTCCTCGTAGAGCTCGGCTCCGATTCCTACGCATCTCTTCGGATTGAAATCGTCGATATTGACTTGGACGATCGTTTCGCGTCGCGGTAAATCGGGATCGTTTGGATTTTTCTTCTTATTGATCACGCAGGTGCGGGGAGTGGTCCTCAGTTTGCATTCGTTGATGAAACACGTTCGGGACATCACTTGGTCGCCTTTAAGGGTGAAGATTCCGGAAGGTGTTGGGAACTTGACGCATTGGTGATACGTTGACACGACTGCTTGCATTGAGAATATCCACGGCGTGCCAAGTATCACGTTGTAGATCGCTGGTTTGTTTAACACCAAGAACTTGACCATTCGGCATATTCCCCCGGTATACATAGGAATTTTAACCGTTCCTGCTGTCATGGTTTGCTCGCTCGAGAATCCGGTGAGTGGTTCGATGTTCGGTCTGATTTGGTTGTCGGGAAAATCCATATTTTTTAGCGTATCCTTGAAAATCACGTTAACCGAGCTCCCAGTGTCGATCAAAATTCGCCCGACTACGACATCACCGATGAGTGTCTCGACGACTAACGGGTCGTTATGCGGCATATGAAGTCCTTCCGTGTCGGCCTCAGAGAAGGTGATCGGCGTTCCGCAGGGTGTAGTCTGATGTGACTGTTTTGCGGCCACTGCTTCCTTACTGTATGTCTTCAGAGCTCGGACGGAGTAGTTGCATGTTTCCAACGCGCCCATGATCATGTTGATACGTTTCCGAACCTGCGGAGGTTGCTGAGCTTCCACGTTGTCCTCTCGATCCCGTTTTGGCTGTTCGTCGTCGGTTTTATTTTTAGGCTGCTCGGTAGCCTTGTTTGGTCTGGAGTTACGTCTCCTACCGTTATCGTTACGGTGCGGTCTGTTCGAGGGTTGGAAGGCTCCTTCGACTGGAACTTCCCCCTTTTTGTACTTCATCATCAGGAACTCCTGTAGATGTCGGCACTCTTCGGTCGAATGATTTCCATACCGGTTATGGAAATTGCAGTACGGTGCGGATTCAGTGGTGTCGGGCTCTTTTGGCTCATCCGACCGAACCCAAGTGTTTGACCAGGATTGCTGAGCTTGGACCGTATTGACGGGTTGTTTCGGGGGAACGCACAGTTTGTCCTTAGTGGCGGGCTGTTTCGTCATTGCGTATCGCCTATCTTTCTCGGATCTTTCCTCCTCTTCCATGATGAAGATATGCGCCCTGTGCAGGATGTCCTCCAATGTCTTTGGATTATTGCGTTTGATCTCCCTGTGAAAGTCCGATTCGTACCAGGTGGCTTTGTAAAGAGCCTCGATTGCGGCTTCGTCGTCGATCGTGCAATGGGATACAATCGCTTTGAAACGTTCCATGAAGTTGCGTAGGGGCTAGTCCTGCTTCTGCTCGAGGGCCCAGAGTTCGGCGTTCTTTGTTTTCTGCTTGATAAACATGGTGAAGCGTTTGAGGAATTTGGTAGTGAGCTCGTTATAGCTGTTTACCGAACTTGGCTCGAGCGCTGAAAACCAATCGAGCGCGGCTCCGGATAAGTTCTCCACGAATAGTTGGCACATGGCTGCGTCCTTCTCGGTTTCCGAGCCGAAACGAAATCGGTTCATTGTGATGACAAACGAGGTCAAGAAGTGTTTAGGATCGGTAAACCCGTCGTATGATGTGATCTTGACTCTTTCCAATCGTCGGACTGGAGTGTTGACGACTTTGTCGGTAAACGGCGTCCTCTGTGACTCTTGAATTACCCGGTCGATTTCCGGCGCCGAACTCGTAGCCTGATGGACTTTGGTCCGCATATCTTGTAGTTGGGCCTGGAACTTGGCGAATTCCAAATTCACGGCGGCTTGGTCCGTGATGTTGATTTCCGAACCGGTCGCGGAGGATCTTCTTGTCGGCGGGTCGATCGTGCCTGGGGGTTGAGCGTCGGTTAAGTCGGACAAGAGATTTCGGCGTAACGTGTTTTCGTTGGCGGGGGTGACCGGGTTTGGATCGAGGATACCGATCTGATTTCGGCGCTCAAAATGGGATGCTATGAGAGACGCGATCCGCTCTTCGTTCTTTTTGTTAATTTCGGCGAACTGCGCTGTCATAGCTTCTATGAAGACGGTCGGATCCGTGAATATCGAAGCAGCCGGAGGCTGTGGAAGAGTCCGAGATGGATTGACCTGATTGTCTTCTCCAACGGGTATGGTCGGAGGGGGTCTTCCTCCGGTTGTTTGTAGTTCGGTATCGATAGGATTGAGCTCGTCGATCCGTGGGTTTTGATCATCAGTTTCTGAGCTGTTGACGGGGGCTGCGGTGGTATCGGCTGGAAGAACCATTGCCGAACTTCAATCAAACGATATCCGAAAGTACTGTTCTATTATTCCCCACAGTCGGCGCCAATTGTTGATCCGTAAATCACACAAAAAGGGTAAAACAGTACTTTTAATCGGAATCTCGTTTATTGATCTAAGCCGGCGGTTACAACAGATTTTAAGTAAGAAGGCAAAGACAAAAGACTTGAGGTCGGTAATGAGCTCTCTCTTGTATTCTCTGTCTCTGCGGAAGTTGTGGATCTCTTGATGAATGGACCTTCTCCTCTATTTATATTGTCTTGAGGCGGCTCTAAATGTGAATATTCCCTTTTCCTTGCTCGATTAGGGAATGGAAATATTCCGGATTCCCCTCCGAGATAAGGATATATTCCTTATTCTTCGGCGGTCTATTCGCAAGGAATATTTCCATTTCCGAGATCGGCGGGAAAGAGGAAATATTCCGGTTTCATCTGTTGTAACGGACTGGGCTTGTGATGGGCCTAGATCGGTAGCCGAGGTGGGCTTTCAGCGAGATCCCGAGCTCGGCCCAATGTTTTCGGGCAGACTTATCCTCGATCCGAACCATCGTAAACCGGTCTTGATTGAACCGATCTCGGTTCGAACCGAGTTAAACCAGGGGGTGCTAATCCCCCCTCTAACATATACTAGATATTTTAATGTCCTACATGTTTTGAATTAAATTCTGTAAGTTATGGCCAAGCATGTGAGAACAATATGAGTTTATAACAATGATGATGATTATTAGTTTTCGGTACGACTTTGCATTGGGCCATTCAAAACAACTGATTTAAATGATCCAAAGGCACGTACGAAATAATTGCATACATTTTTGAATTCGTTTGTTGCAACATAGTTTAAATTTAGAATCTTTCACAAAATAAAAGAATACATGTGTACACTGTATAATTATTTGTTTTAATCATGGAAGAGACAATGATAAGACTGCACATATTGTTTGTTTATATATATATGAAAAATCTTGTGTATATAGAGACACCAATACATACGTAATATTGTATCCTTGTTAAGATTTAGATTCTTTCATGATATTATGAAAAAGAAGCACAAATGGTCGTACAATACGTGAAAGTATCAATTATAGAAAACAGTATCATCCAACTTTGATGCTTGTTATGATTTTGTGTATTCCATAATTAAAAGGCTAATTATATATATATATATATATATATGTACACATGTTTGCATCTATTTCACAATTGACGAACTATATATAGGCAGGTAAGGATAATTCGACTAGTTGAACCATATTCAATCAAAATTTTTAAAAAGAATTATATAAATTTGACTAGTGATTATCCACCTGATTAATTGCTTATATCGAGGGGGTGCATGTTTTGGGATTTTGAAGGATGTGAAGTTAGAAGAAGAGAAGCAAAATCTGATGACAAAAGAAAATCAAGAAGAGAAGAAGAAGAAGAAGAAAAGAGGAAGTGGATTTTTTTCATGGATGAGAAAAAGGCAAAGGCAGCCAAGAAAATCCAAATGCATCTTTCTCATTTGTCTTATCAAAGCCTTTTGAGCTTCTCAAACCAATAAGAGTGAACAAAAATATACGTTATAAAGAGTGAAGAGGTTCTCTTCGGGGTTGATACTTGTTTTTCCCCTTATTAGTTAAAATATTTATTTTTTTGTTTTCATTTTTACTAAATAAATTCAAGATTAAAAAAAATCTTAATAACTTAAAAAACTATCCAATCTCTATTCAACCACGTATCACATTCAATCTAATTTAAAAATATATAAGAACTTTTTTAACTTACTTACAATATTTTTTTTGCCAAATTCATTGTCACACATTCTATCTAACTTACTTAAGCCTTTAACACAATTCTTGCCAAATTTATTGTATTTCAAAGTAAAAATAAATAAATAAAACAAGTCTAAATTCATGCTATTCATATATCTAAAATGTATCTAAAACATTTAATATATATAAATTCAAGATTAAAAAAATCTTAATAACTTAAAAAACTAGCCAACTTCTATTCAATCACGTACCACATTCTATCTAATTTAAAAATATATAAAAACTTTTTCAACTTACTTACAATATTTTTTTGACAAATTCATTGTCACACATTCTATCTAACTTACTTACGCCTTTAACACAATTCTTGCCAAATTCATTATATTTTAAAGTAAAAACAAATAAATAAAACAAGTCTAAATTTATGCTACTCATATATCTAAAATGTATCTACGAAACAAAAATACAAAATTAACTTAAAACATTTAATATATATACAGAAAACAAATATAAATACCCACTCAATGAATTTTACGGTAGAAAATTATATTCTGGTAATGCGCAGAGAAGTGCAGTGCCATCTGAGACTCCTAATCCTCCGGCGAGCCAGCAATAACAACAACAATCAAGAAGAAGTGATACTAAATTATTGTCGGAGATTAAAGACTGACTCATGAACAATTCTACCCCGATCGATCCGGTTTGCTCCTTGTCTGCTCAAGCTAATTCTACGACATTCTGATTTTGAAACCCTCTTTGAACGAATCCAACGAAAGGGATATGGATAGAACGACGACAAGGAGAGAGAGAGAGTGTGTGTGTTCCGGCGAGAGTGAAAGAGACAGAGAACCGACGTGAGGGAGAGGGAAAGAGGTCCGACAAGAGGGAGAAGGAGAGAGCCGGTGCGAGGAAGAGAGAAAGAGAGAGAGCCGGCGAGAGGGAGAGAGAGTTCAGGCGAGGAGGAGGAGAGAGAGAGAGAGCCAGCGAGAGGGAGAGAGAGAGATCAGCCACAAGAGAGAGAGAGAGAGAGAGAGAGAGAGAGAGAGAGAGAGAGAATGGAGAGTGGTAAATCATGACTGGACATGGCGACGATGAGAGCACAAGTAGTGGAGGCGTCACCGAGTGCAACGTCGGAGAAAGTTTGAGAAATAAAACGAGAACGCCGCATCGATCGACTATCGATGGACTGAGAAAGAGAGCGACTTCAAAGCTCGAGGAGGCGGTGCTTAATTGCATAGACGAATCAATCCGATAAACGGCGATTCGTAGACAATTTTACCGTTTTTAGAATCTATCTATGAATAAAAATGGCACGCAAGCCAAAACGACTCAGCAGCATATGAATACATTTTTATTTCATCTCTCTACGTCGTGAAATAGTCAGTCTTCAACACTCATTACACGAATCTTTGTAAGACCTCTTTAGATTCTCAAATTGATAGAACAACATTTTATATATACCCGACTGGACATGGCGACGATGGGAGCACAAGTAGTGGAGGCGTCACTAAATGCAACGTCGGAGAAAACTTGGGAAATAAAATGAGAACGACTGATATTTCGTACTCTTAGATGTTCAAAAATTCTTGATGCGACCGAGTCTTTCATATTTTTCATTATAACATGAGACTGATAACCCAATGTATGCTTACAAGCAGAAATTTTACCGGATCGCGTCTGAACATGGCGACGATGGGAGCACAAGTAGTGGAGGCATCACCGAATGCAACGTCGGAGAAAACTTGGGAAATAAAACGAGAACGACTGATATTCCATACTCTTAGATATATAAAAAACTCTTATTGCGACAGAGTCTTTCATATTATTCATTACGACATGAGACTGATAACCCAATGTATACTTACCACTTAATTACATATTATAAAATCATTTTCCCAACAACTAAACAAAGTTAGGGAGAAAAAAATAATATGTGCTAAACTAAATAAGCTAAAAATACATATTTAAAAAAAGACCACCAAAAATCTTGTAAATAAAAATACCCGCACGCCAGCGCGGAGACTCACCTAGTACCAATAAAAGATTAATGGCTACGCAACAAGGGCAAGGGAGAGTAATGTTTGCAAGATCTTACAAACTAATCTAAACAATTACAAAAGAAAAGCTTTTATACAAGACATTTTCTCATTGATTTAAAAGATTGTAAAATAATTTTGGTTTGTTCAAGGTTTCTCAACAAACTAAAGTCTACTAAGATCTCCTCCACCAGATCGAAGTTATATATCTGTAAAAAAATTCATTGAAATCAAAAACTACTTTTATGTAAAGATTATTTATAGGTAATTTGAAATAAGCATGTTCTTTTAATAAATAAATACATGCTCTCCCTTTTGCCTTTCTTCTCTTCTTAAGTTGTTCAGGTGATTAAATATCATCTGCCTTCCATTCTACAATGGCAAGAGTGTGGCGGCCACCGCAAGCAATCGATTTAGCTAACCATTTTCCTTCTTCTTCTTCGTCTGCGTGATTAAAGCTTCCTTCAGGCGGAGGAATCTTTATAGGTAACTCCAATGGCTGTCCTGTTGTTACTTTCCTTCCATTACCAAGTCTTCCATGGTCTCCTCTACCAAACTGATCAAAAAGAGAAACAATAATCACAAGATTGAACGTTTTTTGCGTAAAATCCAAAAGCGGGACTAACCGAGAAGATTCTTCCATCTCTTGTCAAAGCAACTGAATGTGTTCCGCCGCAAGAAACCTATTTTGAAACGGTTTTTAATTATTATTAAAGGTTAAATGCTTTGACCTAAATGAAATCCTCTTTTAGAGATCTCAAGATCATTAAGGTTAAATGTTTTACTTACTACCTGAATGATATCTTCTTCACCTACAAGGTTAACTTTCTGTGGAACCATTTTGCTGCTCTTGTCATTGTCACCGAACCCGAGTCTTCCGTGTTCTCCTCTTCCCCAACCATACACCTAAAAATTACAAGACCAAACACATTACTATATCTTGGTGGAAAAGAGGATCTAGTACATGGTGAAGGACTGTTGGAAACTTTGAGAATACGTTTGAAGAGTAAATGAGTTCTAATACCTCTCCTTTATCGGTTAAAGCGGTTGAATGCCATCCACCCGCAGCAGTATCAACCTACAGATGCGTTTAAAGAGAGATAGAGAGAGAGAAGTTGTTGAAGCTTATGCCTTTTGTAAATTAAGCATCAGAAGGCGGTGGTGCCATTCGAATACTTATAATCAGAATCACTTTTTAAGTGGGTAGAAAAGGAATCAAGAAAGGGAAAAACCAAACGAACCAAAGTGAGATCATCCAGGCCTTGGACTGGAACAGGATGAGAGCTTGGCTGGGTATCACCGGTTCCAAGTTGTCCATATTCGTTATTACCCCATGCCAATAATCTCCCATCTTCTTCAAGAGCCAGATTATGAAATGCTCCAACAGCGATAAGACGGACATTTTCAAGTCCTTGGACTCTTACAGGAACAGATATCTGTTTTCTGCAATATAGAGGAAACCAAAACCCAACAATTTAGTAATAGCCTAAAAATGTATACTACTGCTTTGTGTCAGTTTAATTGTTTTCTATACATGTCACCGGGAGGCCACGGTTGACCCCAAGTCCACACATGACCTTCCCGTGTCAGAACCACCGAGTGAGTACCACCTGCAGCTACCTGTTAACAAGATAAACACTCAAATGGATTATTATTATTATCCGTTGAGGAAGAGAAAGTTGAGGCAATGCAGAGAGATTTAGAACACGAGTTGGTTTACCTGTCGGACTGTAAGTTTCGGGGCACAACGCTTAGGGATCACAATATCTCTTCGCACGGGTCTACCCATCTCGTCTTTTAAAGGCTCTTCACCACATTGTCCATATTCATTCCCACCTGCGTGTATATCCATAATCATTTTCAATACGACTCACCCAAAAAAAAAAACAGAGAGAGAATACACACAATCAATAACATTAAACTGTACCCCACGCATATGCTCGGCCTTGATCATCAACAGCTAAACAATGCCAACCACCAATTGCTGCCTATCATCCATTAGAAAACAACAAAACTGGTAGTTCCATCTGATAATCTAACGAAAACCACATTGAATTTAGTAGAAAGAGAGATCAAACCTGAGTAATCTTGACACTGGCAAGAGCCTTAACTCGACTAGGTACATTTTCTGTCTTTGTCTCTGGTGGGTGTCCTAATGTACCTCTTTGATTCCAACCCCATGTAAACATCTGAAAATCAGTTTTAAACAACACAAAACATAAGTTACCGAAATAGAGCTTTTAAAATCTGAACTTTCTGATTCAAACCTTTGCTCAAACTACTGAAATAAGGACCAGAACCAGACCAATTCCATGATAACACAGCAAAAACCGGTTCAAGAAAACAACTTAAACCTATTTGGCCGACTTCTAATCAAGATTCACAGCTTAGAGACTTTTCCCACAAGAGAATAAGACAGAGAGCTTCATCGGTTATGATTGATGGGACAAACCATGTTTCTTGGTTCCTTAAAATCTTACAAGAACTTAAAAAACCAAAACTTAAAAAGATAGAAACCATATCCCCGAATGCTTAGAGACCAATTAAAACAAGAGAAAAATCTCATTTAGATAAACCCCAAATGTATGATATTTGGATAGTACCGTGCCATCATCGCAAATGGCGAGGGAGTTACGGCTACCGGAGACAACGGAGCGAACAGAGTAAGGCTCGAGAGCTTCAACGACACAGGCCCATTCCTTTTCTTCGTTGGTACCAATTCCTAGTTGCCCATCTTCTCCAGAGCCCCTGAGGGAAGCGGATAAAAAAGACGGTAAGAGAGAGGCCAAGTTTAGAAACAAGAGTGAGTGAAAAATCGAAACTTCGTTAGTGAAGAGAGAAGAGTAATGGACCAGGCTATGATTGAAGTTGCTGAAACCATTTGGGAGAGAGAGAGAGAGAGAGAGAGAGAGCGAGAAGAGAGAGAAGGTGAATGTATGCACAGAGACAAGCGGAAAAGCAAAGCAGTGGGATTCGAGGAGGTGGTAATAATAGCGATATCTTTATATGTTAGATTATTAGATTAATATTCGTAATTCAAGACATTGATTTGCGTATATTCGTATTTCTATAAATATGCAAAAAAAAAATGATTTTACGCTAGTATGTGTGTTCGGAGTTATTTTTAAAATTTGCAGCGGATTAAAGATATTTGACGAGGTTACTATTTCAAATTCTATATATTACTGCCAGTTGAATAAAAATCATATACAAAATATAAAAATCACATATGGAAAACATGAATAACTTACAGAAAAAGGAAAAAAAAAAAAAAACTAAAGAAAGAGAGAGACCCATGATGAGACACAGAAGGATAATATCGTTTGAAGAATAAAATTTGAGCTGCTTACAAAAAGGGTATATACATACATAAGCATTTTGTATTTTTTTTGTTTGTGAATAAAACTTTGAAGCTGAGTTTTTTGTTTTCTTTTTCTTGGCGTAATTAGGTTTCTGAGTTTTCAAATCATGATCTTCTCTCTGCTTCTACAAACCCCATATCATATGTTTTAAGGAAACTAGAGCCAAATCCATACTTAGAAACGCCTCTCTCTCTCTGGTCACTTCCACGTCTAAAGTTTGTTTCCCTTCTTCTGACTCAGGTTTTGACGCCTCGCTGATCTCATCACCACCCGCCTCATCCTGAAAATTAATAACACATGAGCGTTTAATCAAAATTTTACTTAGTACATGAAATTTCTAAACACATGTAAAGATGCTTTAGATAGGAGTAAAAAGGAAAAGAGTTAGGGAGGGAGACAAAAGTGTACATTGATGTCAGAAGTCCAGAGGGTGAGATTGTCACGGAGAAGTTGCATTATTAGTGTACTGTCTTTGTATGATTCTTCTCCTAACGTGTCCAGCTCAGAGATTGCTTCATCAAAAGCCTGTGAAAACAATTGATCATTCGAGTGTTACAAAGTCTGGAAGCACAAACCTGTTTGGCGAGATTAATTGCAAGCGCGATCAGGTGAGTTGAGAATCTCATAGTAGAAGACAGAGAAGTTAAGAGCAAGTCCCAATCTAATCGGATGAGTAGGAGGCAAATCAGCAAGTGCAATATCCTACATGAGAAGAAAAACACCATAATCGTTCATCAAGATAACCCCTTTACTAGTGTCTCAAGAAGCAGATGTTGATCCCGTGGATCACTAAGTGTGTTTAAAGGATGATTAGGGGACGGGAGGTGAGATTTTCGTTAATAGAGCAATTTAACCACGATTAAGACAGGTCGGGAGAAATATGAGTAGGCCGGGGGCCGCGTTTCGTTTTATTGATGAAAGAAAGGTGAACACTTTTGAATTACGAACTGGTTCCGAAGGACGTCCAGTTCGGCGTTCTAAAGTGTTGTCTTGTTACAAAGAGGTCGGATAACTCGTGGAAGGTGAGAGTAAAAATCAGAGACCCCCTCTCATTAATGACATATGAGGGATATATATAGTCGGGATCGGCTTCCTGCTCCCCGGAATCTCGGGCCACGTGTCGCCTGCGGCCTCTTTTGCGGGTAAGGTGGCCTAGGAGGCGTGTCCCGGCTTTCGAGGGGAGAGGTCATGATGAGCTCGGCGTGGCGTGTTGCAGAGCAGTGCACTGTTTTACCAACTCTGCTCCACCTGCTCCCTCCTGCCCTTGTCAGCTCTGCAGGGTTGGTGGGACGTTGGGTGGAAGGCACGTCCCTACGCGGGTAGGGTATTGCCTTACCGACTCCCACGCACCTATTCTTCTGACACTCCCTGCTCTGGCGGGGCGTCAGTGCGGGCCCGGGGTGTGTTTTTTTCAGGTCGGCTACCGAGCTGAAGAATGGTATTGCAGGTCGGCTACCGAGCTGAAGAGCGGTCTTGAAAATCGGTGATATTAAGTCCGGTTGCCGCACCGAAGGACAGCCTTTCCTAAGATGGGCCCAACTAATTGGGGGTGCTAGGCCCACCTCCAACAATAGGCCCTCCCCCAGTTCGGTATCGCGAGGCAAAGTGAGCATGCCGAAGTTGATCTAATGTTAGTTCGGCGCATCTTAGGACGGTCTTTCCGTGCTCAACTGTGTGCCTTTTCCGAAAAACTCGTAGGAGGTTGGCACGTGCCCACCACGTGGGACGACAAAGGGCGCTTCGTTTTTCGCGTAGACCGCCCACGCGCGGCGTGCAAAGGACGCTTCGCGTTTATCGAGGCGTCCTTTTCTTTTTGGCGTGTGGGACACGAAGAGACGTCATCATTACGTTTCTGGGCGGCCGTGCTTCTTGTGACACGTGTCCAGGCGTCGCTTCACTGTCCCCCTTCTTCTATTTAAATCCCCCTTCTTCCTCCTGTTAAAACCTTCTGCGCATAACCCTAAGGTAACCTCCTCTCTCCGATTTCTTCCTTCTCTTCCTACTTCCTTCCTGTTTTTTTGATTTCCTCCTCTCCGTGCGATGGCTCCGATGTTAGACGGTATCCGAGCTGAGTCGAGCGAAGAATCGGCGTCCCGCGGTGGCGGTAACGACTCTCCGAGTTCCTCCTCCGGTGATTCCGAGCATGCCTCTTCTCCGCGACGAGGGGCAGACAGTGGGGAAGAGTTGGCCCCCTCGACCTCGGGGGCCGCCCCGTCGCTTCCGGGGACCCATCTCCGGCCGAAAACGGTGGTTAGATCCTCTGGCGGTCGCGGTGCTGGCCAAGCTGGGGGCAGAACCGGGCATCTGGGCGGCCGCGGTGGTCGTCAGGGCGTCCGTGGAGGCGGAGCTCGAGTGGCCAGGGTGAGGTCCCCCTTGGTCTCCTACGAGCAGGGAGGGTCACCGACCTGGAGCACAGCGGAATCGGTGACCCTCCTGGGGAATCTGTGTGGTTTTTCCGCCGGCGTTGAGCTCAGGATACCCAGGGCGGAGGAGCGCCCGTGGACTCCTCGGCCGGGCTTCGTCTGCTTGTACGAGTCGTTCTTTCAGAAGTGCGGCTTGCGCCTTCCTCTCCCCGAGCTGTTCGTCCAGTACTGTCGGGCGCGGGGCTTGGCCTTCTCGCAGGTCTGCCCGTCCACGGTCCAGGGGATGATCGTGCTGCTGACCTTGGGGCATGAATGCGACATGGAGGTGACGTTGCCTATGTTCGAGGCGTTCACCCAGCAGAAGGCAAACCCCGGGATTCCTGGGACCTTCTATGCCGCTTTCAAGCCCGCGGCGAACGTTCTGGAGGCACCCAGCTCGGGGTCTAGGGCGAGCAAGCTGTCGAAGGTCGAGGACTGGTCTCGCAGCTACTTCTACGTCCGGGCTACCGCCGTGGCTGGGCTCGATCCGTTGGCGAGATATACCCGGGATTGGAATTTTTCCCCGGGTAGGAACTTGCAGGTCGAGCTGACTTCTCTTCTTTGGTTGTCTGACTGATGATTTTTTTTGTCTTGCTCTGCAGGCCCTCACTCCTCTAGATTCAAGCTACCGGACTACGAAGGTCTGCTTGCCGTGCTCAGGACAGTGCGCCGGAGAGAGTGGAAGTCCTTCACCGCTGCGAGAATCGAAGCTGCCATGACCGGAGGTTTATTATTATTATTTTTTTTTTTTTTTTTTTTTTTTTTTTTTTTTTTTTTTTTTTTTTTTTTTTTTGTCGAACTGACGGCTCTTCCTTCGCAGGTAGAGTAAGGTTTGTCAATCCGCAGTACGCGGATTCGTTTGTTGCCCCGCCGCCGCCGATACCCGAGGTGCCGGTCAGGCGAGACCCGGCACCACGGGTTGCGGGGGATTCCTCCGCGGCGACTCCCTCGAAGAGGAGGGAAGACCGGGCTGCCGCCGGCGAGACCGGCAAAAAGAAGAGGAGGACGGGAGAGTTCTCTTCCGGAGGTCGGGAGGTCACCCGGCCTACACTGACCGGGCCGGAGCCCGAGGTGCCTTTGGCCGTTGGGCCAGCAGGGGGGGTTGATGAGACCCGGGCCCAAGGGGGCGATGGGGTCGGCGAGACGATCGTCGGCGCGGAGGATCCTGCTGCTGTGCAGGAGGCCGAGGATCGCAGCGCCGAAGTGGGCGGCGCCTCGGGAGGTTCCGACGGTGGGCCTCGGGACTACAGCTTCTCCTTTACCCACGAGGATGGAAGCAACCAGGTAATCGTTGATCCGGACGAGTGCGCCGAGCTGGCGCAGGCCATGATGTTCGGGCAGAGGTACCCGCACTTCGTTCCGCTGGAGATGGCGGAGTCCGACACCTTCCGTCAGGTGGCGCGATCCGCAGCTCGGGTAAGCTCCTGCTCTGGTCTAACTGTTTTTAGCTAGACTCGTTGCGCGTCTTTGTTAACAATTTGTTTAATGCAGACGATGGCCCTTAGTGCCTTTCTGGCGGAGGCCTACGAGAAGAGGCTCGCCGAGCAGGCCGCCTCGATTAACTTCCTCCGGGAGTGCCGGGAGTCCAGCTCGCAGATCCAGTCTACCCGTCTCCACGGGTTCGAGAAGGAGCTGAGAGATGAGAAGGCCCGATCTGCGGCGCTGGAAGAGGAGGCGGTGCGGTTAAGAGCCCGGGAGGTCGAGGTGGCCAGTCTGCAGTCTGCACTAGAGGCCGAGAGGGACCGTGCTGCAGCTGGGTGGGATCGGGCGTCGGGGCTCGAGGAGGAGAACGGGCTCCTGAAGGGGGAGCGGGAGACACTCCGCTCCAGGGTGAAGGGGCTGGAATCCGCCATAGGCCGGGCCAAGGTGGCCGTGGCTGCGGAGAGTGATCGGGTGTCAGCCCGGTGGGAAGCGCGGAACCGGAAGTGGTCCGCGAAGATGGAGAAGATCCGCGCCCACCTGGACGGGCGCCGCCGGGCCTTAGAGCCTCACCTTCTGTACAGCCAGGTGACTGGCGTAAAGGCCTGCCTCAAGAGGATGGAAGCAGAGGACGGGGTGTCGGTACCGTTCTACCGGTATCAGAAGCTGGACGAGGACGAGGCGGCATTCGGTGCCGTACTGGACGGGATGGACTTTCCGGATTTGACCCCGGAGGATCTGGAAATCCCTCTGGACCGTGCTCACGGCGTTCTGCTTGAGCACATTATACCTGTCGCTCCTTCTAGCACCCCCGTGGTGGATCTGACCTTGGAGGCTCCGCTGGCTGCTGAGGACGCTCTTGCGGTCGCTGACACCGTCCAAGCAGATCCCTCGATCCCGTCTGCTGACGAGGGAGTCCCCGAAGCTGCTGGGATTGTGCAAGCAGATCCCTCGGTCCTGTCCGCCGCTGAGGCCGACACGGATGCGCCGTCCGGTGAGACCGGAACCGACGTGCCACCCGGTGGAGTCGTGGTTGAAGAAGGGTCTGGGCAGCCCTTCCTTGGTGAGTACGGGACCAACGCGAGGATGGTGGCCCCGGCTGATTTAGATGGTACCCGTGCTGACGGGAGGGAAAACCGACCGGCCGATGCGGCCTTGTAAAAACTTTTTTCCTTTTTGTTTTCTTTTTGTAGACTGGGCCGTAGGCCGTTTATGCAAAGAGCAGGCCGTTGGCCCCTCTCTTTTTGTAAGTGCCGTTTCGAGGCTTTTGTAACGACTAGGCCGTTGGCCATTTTTATAACAGACGAGGCCGTTGGCCCTTTTGTGATAATCGAGGCCGTTGGCCCTTTCTTTTTTTTTTGTGTAAATGCCATTTCGAGGCTTTTTTGATCGGTAGAGTAGGTCGTAAACCGTACTCTGTCAAGTAAGCAGGTCGTGGACCGTGCTCTTGTATTGGGTGCGAGGTAATCTCGGCTTAAGGCACTTATTGCTTGTGTACCTTGTTTTTTTGGTGCGGGTAGCGAGCCCGGCTTAGAGACACTTAATGCTTGTGTGTCTAGTAGAGGTGCGAGCCCTGGGGCCCGGCTTTGGCACTTATAACTTGTGTGCCGGGGAGAGCGAGCACCGGAGCTCGGTCCCCTTTTTTTTTGTAGTGCGAGCGTTTGGAGCTCGGCTTATTATTTTTTTTTTTTGTAGTGCGAGCGTTTGGAGCTCGGTTTTTTTTTTTTTTTTTTGTAGTGCGAGCGTTTGGAGCTCGGCTTTCTTTTTTTTTTTTGTAGTGCGAGCGTTTGGAGCTCGCCCTTTTTTTTTTTTTTTTTTGTAGTGCGAGCGTTTGGAGCTCGGTTTTTTTTTTTTTTTTTTTTTGTAGTGCGAGCGTTTGGAGCTCGGCTTTCTTTTTTTTTTTTGTAGTGCGAGCGTTTGGAGCTCGCCCTTTTTTTTTTTTTTGTAGTGCGAGCGTTTGGAGCTCGGTTTTTTTTTTTTGTAGTGCGAGCGTTTGGAGCTCGGTTTTTTTTTTTTTTTTTTTTTTTTTTTTTTTTTTTTTTTTGTAGTGCGAGCGCTTGGAGCTCGGGAGCGTTTGAGCGTTTGGAGCTCGGCTCCTGTGCGCAGGTCGGGGACCGTTTTCCTTTGTCTAAAAGGTTTTATTAGATTAATAGCTGAGCCCTGGTTAGGGGTTGCCTACGTACCCTTTAGTAGAAGGGATCAAGCCAATCGTAGTTCGTTTGTTTACAAAAGCGGAGAGCGGATTGGAGCCCGGGGGCTTAATAGTAGAACCGTTTGAGGTTGATCGAGTTCCATGAGCGCGGGATGGCGTCGCCGTTCATCGTGACTAGCTCGTAGACGCCTGGTTTTACGACCTTGGAGATGAGGTAGGGGCCCTCCCAATTGGCACCCAGCTTGCCTGCGTTTGGTTCGGCGGTGTTTTCGAAGACCTTGCGGAGGACCAGGTCGCCCTCGGCGAAGAACCGGCCTCGAACCTTCTTGTTGTAATATTTGGAGGCGAGCTGCTGGTAGTTCTGGATTCGGAGTAGGGAATGGTCCCGTTGCTCTTCAAGGAAATCCAGCTCGCTGAGTAGGACGGCGTTGTTCAGTGCGGGTTGCTGGGTGAGCATAGCGCGGCGAGGAGTGGGGAGCCCGACTTCGGATGGGGCCATTGCTTCCATGCCGTGGGAGAGGTTGAACGGTGTTCGGCCAGTCGATGTCTTTGGTGTTGTGCGGTGGGACCAGAGGACTCCATCGAGCTCGTCGGCCCAGGACCCTTTCTTGTCGTCTAGTCGCTTTTTGAGGCCGTCGAGGATGGTCTTGTTGGTGGCCTCGGCTTGTCCGTTCCCCTGGGGGTACCTCGGAGTGGACTTACTTAGTCTGATTTTCCACTTCGCGCAGAAATCTTCGAAGAGGGCCGATGTGAACTGGGCACCGTTGTCGGTGACGATCTCGTACGGGAGCCCGTGCCGGCAGATGATGAACTTCCAGACGAACTTTCGGACGTCCTCTGCCTTGATCTTGGCGTATGATTCGGCCTCGACCCACTTGGTGAAGTAATCGGTCATGACTAAGAGGAAGCGCTTTTGGCGAGATCGGGGAAGGGGCCCGACTATGTCCATGGCCCACCGCATGAAGGGGTAGGGTGCCACCGCAGTGGTGAGGAGCTCGGTTGGACTATGAATGAGGGGACCGTGGCGCTGGCACTTCTCGCACCGGGCTGCGAATTTGTCGCAGTCTTGGAGCATTGTCGGCCAGTAGTGGCCTTGGTTTCGTATTCTCAGGGCGAGAGCCCGGCCACCGGAATGGTTGCCGTCGGCGCCCTCGTGCATTTCCTTCATCGCGTCGATGGTTTCCTGCCCGTGGAGGCAGGCGAGCAGGGTTCCCGAGGCGCTCCATCGGAACAGATTGCCGTCCAGCATTGTATATTGGGCACACTTCTTTCTTAGCCGCCGGGCGGCCCATCGGTCTGGGGGGCGAATGCCGTCTGCGATGTATAGCAGCAGATCGATTCGCCAGTCCGGCAGTTCGGGCTCGGCCGGGGGCGGTGGTAGGTTCTCGGGAGGTTGGGCGTCTTCGTCAGGATCCGCGACCTGGGGACCGATCAGATAGGCTCCCTTTGGCAGCTCGATGCTGGGGAGGTCGATACTTTCCACCGGGATCACCCGTCGTTGCTCTGGAGCCGAGGTGGAGGCTAGTGCTGCGAGGGCGTCTGCGGAAGTGTTATCGCCTCGGGGGATTTTTGTCAGGGTGAACTCGGAGAAGTCTGCGGCCATGCCTTGAGTCACCTTGAGGTAGGCGTCCATGCGATCATTCTTGGCCTCGTACTCCCCGCTGAATTGATTGGCGACGAGCTGGGAGTCGCAGTAAGCCCGGATTTTCCTTGCGCCGACCTCTTTGGCCAGGCGCAGGCCGGCAATCAAAGCTTCGTACTCGGCCTCGTTGTTCGATGCCGGGAAGGCTAGGCGGAAGGACTGTTCGAGGATCTCCTTGGTCGGGGATTCGAGGCGTATGCCGACGCCGGACCCGTGCTTGGAGGCCGATCCGTCGACGTGCAGAGTCCACACTTCGGACACCTCGTTGACTGCCAGCTCGGGTGCTAACTCAACTAGGAAGTCGGCCAGCGCTTGAGATTTGATCGCGGTCCGACCCCGGTACTCGATGTCGTATTCGCTCAGCTCGACAGCCCACTTCATTATCCGGCCTGATCGGCTCGGGCTGTGGAGGATGTTCCTGAGGGGGTAGGTGCTTAGGACGGCAATCGCGTGGGATTGAAAATAAGGCCGGAGCTTCCTAGCTGCGACGACCACTGCCAGGGCGAGCTTCTCCAGAGTCGGGTACCTGCTCTCCGCGTCGTCGAGCGACTTGCTGATGTAGGAGATGGGTTTTTGGTCACCCCGGTCCTCCCGTACTAGCACGCCGCTGACTGCTGACGTGGAGATGGCGACGTAGAGGTAGAGGATTTCGCCTTCTTCTGGCTTAGACAGGACGGGGGGAGTGGATATGTACTCCTTCAGCTGTCGGAGGGCGTCCTCGCATTTGTCGTCCCACTCAAACCGCTTGTTAGCCCGGAGTAGTTGGTAGAACGGGAGACACTTGTCGGTAGAGCGGGAGATGAATCGATTTAGCGCGGCGATTCTCCCGGTGAGTCGTTGTACTTGACGCGTGCTCTCCGGGGATTTGAGCTCAATGATAGCTCGGATCTGCTTGGGGTCGGCCTCGATCCCGCGCTGGGTGATGATGTACCCGAGGAATTCGCCTGATGTGACGCCGAAGGAACACTTGGCCGGGTTCAGCTTCATGTTGTATTCGTTCAGCGTGCGGAAGCAGGACCGGAGGTGTGTGACGTGGTCGGTTGCCACCAGAGACTTTACCAGCATGTCATCTATGTATACCTCCATAGTGCGGCCGATTTGGTCGGCGAACATCCGGTTGACGAGCCGTTGGTAGGTGGCCCCGGCGTTTTTTAGTCCGAAGGGCATTACTTTGTAGCAGTAAATGCCTCGGTCCGTGATGAACGCGGTCTTCTCCTGATCATCAGGGTGCATGGGGATTTGGTTATACCCCGAGAAGGCGTCCATGAAGGAGAGTAGCTCGTTTCCCGCGGTGGCTTCGACGACCTGGTCGATTCGGGGGAGGGGGAAGCTGTCCTTAGGGCATGCCTTATTGAGGTCGGTGAAGTCCACGCAGACCCTCCATTTTCCGCTCTTCTTCTTGACTACCACTGGGTTGGCTAACCAGTCCGGGTATTTCACCTCGGTGATCGAGCCGGCCGCGGTGAGCCTCTCTACCTCATCGTTGACCGCTTGGGCGCGCTCCGGGCCAAGCTTCCGCCGCTTCTGCTTGACCGGCCTGCAGGTTGGATCCACGTTGAGCTCGTGGCTGCACGTGTTCGGGTCGATGCCGGGCAGGTCGCCAGTAGACCAGGCGAAGGTGGAGACGTTCTGCCCCAGGAACTCGACCAGCTCTTGCTTGATGCTTTCGTCGAGGTCGGTGCCGATGCCGACGCAGCGGGCGGGGTCGCGTGGGTCGATGTTGACCTGGGTGACAAGGTCCCGCCCGGGAAGATCCCGGGCGCCGAGCTCGCCGGGCTGAAGCGCATTGATGGCCAAGCAGGCCGGCGCGGCGCGGCGCAGCTTGTGCTCGATGGCGAAGCAGGCGCGGGAGACCCTCTGGTTACTCCTAAGAGTGTATGTGCCGGCCTGGTTGGGGAACTTGAGGCACTGATGGTACGTCGACGTGACCGCCTTCATCGAGTGCAGCCAGGGGGTTCCGAGTATGATGTTGTAGATCGGGGTGGTGTCGAAGACCACGAACTTGACGATTTTCGTGACCCGACCTACGTAGACCGGTAATTCGATGGTGCCGATTCCGTTGACGGTGTCCCCGGCGAAGCCGGTTAGCGGGATGGAGTGCGGCTTGATCTCGACCCCGTTCAGGTTCATCCTGGCGAGGGTATCCTTGAAGATGAGGTCGACCGAGCTGCCCGTATCGACGAGGACTCGGTTAACGTCGCAGTCGGCTACGCGGACTTGTACGACGAGGGGGTCGTTGTGGGGCTGGTGGACCCCGGCCGCATCGGCCTCAGTGAAACACATCCCCCTCTTACTCGTGTCCTGGGCGTCGATCTCCGGCCCGGAGTGCCACTTCAGGGATGCGTCGGTCCTCCTCTCGTGACGCTTGATGGACCGCACTGAGTCGTTGCACGAGAGGAGACCTCCCATGATCATCCCTATCAAAGTGCGGGCCGGGGGAGGCGATCTGCCTGTTTCCCGGTCTCGCGAGGGAGATCGTCGCCGCTGGTCGTCATTCTGGGCGCGGTGGTAGGTCCTAGTCCGGTTATCCGCGCGACCTTGGTTGTCGCGGGGTTGATCGTGATCGCCGTCCCGAGCATGCGGTCGCAGCCGCTCTGGGACGCTGATTTCTCCCCGCTGAAATTGTTTTAGCAGGACCTCTTGAAGGGCGCGGCAGTGAGAGGTCGGATGCCCCTTTCGCCGGTGAAAGTCGCAGAAGGCCGTCCTGTCGTATGGCTCATCTGGTCGGAACTCCCTATCGCTCGGCTCGTCGGGACGCCGATCCTGCTGGCGGGGATCCCGTACGTATTTGTTCCAAGGCAATCCCGGGGCGGGGGTGGGGGGGAGTACGGGATCGTGTAGGCGGAGGCCGGAGGGCGGTCCGTTGACAAGGAATGCAGCGGCCTGCTTTCCCTTGCTGCGATGGTACTCGTCGTCGTAATGTTGACGGGGCTCCTGATACCTTTCCTGGGGCCGCTCCTTTGGGGCCGGGGCTTTGTGAGAGGCACTGTTTCTTGATTCAGCCGCCTTCTCTTCCTCGAGCTCAACGAAGAGTCCAGCGCGGTGCAAGGCGTCTTCCAGCGAGCGCGGCCTGTTGAGCTTCATATCGTCCTTGAAGGCCGAATCGGCCCGCAGTCCTTTTCTCAGAGCGGGGAGCGCTGACTCGTCAGTCACGTTGCTCTGGGAGGCCGTGGCCTTGAAGCGCTCGATGAAGGACCTGAGCGACTCCTTTGCTCCCTGATTCATTGCCCAGAGGTCCGCGCTGGATGCGGACTGGCGGATGTAGATGGAGTAATGCTCGAGGAAGGTGGTCGACAGGTCCCTGAAGCTGTCGATGGAGTGCGTCTTTAGCCGAGAGAACCACGTGAGGGCCGGGCCGGTGAGGTTTTCCACGAAAAGCTGGCAGTGAGCGGCTTCGCGCTCGTCTGGTGAGAAGTGGGCGCGACCCATGGCGATGGTGAACGCCGTGAGATACTGGGCCGGGTCGGTGGTGCCCGCGTAGGGCTGTAGCTTGAGCTTTCCGAGGTGCTGGAGTGGGACGGAGGCGATCCGGCGGGTGAACGGCGTGTTCTGCGTCTCTCTGAGGACGCGATCGATTTCTGGGGCCGCGCTGGTGGCTTGGTGGATTTTGGAGGACATCGCACGGATGGTCTCCTTCATAGCCTCGAACTCCGCGTCTCTTGAGCGCTCCGCGCTGGATCGGAGATGGTGGGCTTCGTCTCCCGGGTGCCTTCCTATGGCCGGGACGAAACGTCCGTCCGGCCTTTCGGATCCAGACGGCGAGTCGCTCGGTCGGCTTGTCCGGAAGCGGGGGGTTTCTTCCCGAGAGACCGGTTCTCTGGGATGGACGTCGGGGGACCCGACATTGTCCGACCGGTCGCGGGAGGCCCCTAACGTGGCGAACCGCTGGTCGGTGGCTCGCGTTAGCTCATCGATCCGGGAGAGCAGGGTCTGCATCATGACGGACGGCGTGGGCTGGTCTTCCGGTGCTCGTGGCGCGTTGTGGGCGGCGGAGCCGTCGGAATGGGCGGGTGCTGACGCCGGGGGCGGGGCCCTGGAGAATTGCTCTCGAGGAATCGCTTGATCGGCAGCCGCTTGGGCTGATGACGGAATGGTCGCCGTCGTTCGAGTCGTTGGCGGGGCCGTTGTCGGGGCCTGGGCCGTTGTTTGGGCCGGAGTGTCCTGGTCTGACAACACTCTTGGGGTCGGGATTGCCATCGTTGCTTCGGTCGTGTCGGTGGTTGAACTGCTCCTTGCGTGTAGAAGAATCTCTTGCCCCTCCTTCTAGCGCCAATTGTTGATCCCGTGGATCACTAAGTGTGTTTAAAGGATGATTAGGGGACGGGAGGTGAGATTTTCGTTAATAGAGCAATTTAACCACGATTAAGACAGGTCGGGAGAAATATGAGTAGGCCGGGGGCCGCGTTTCGTTTTATTGATGAAAGAAAGGTGAACACTTTTGAATTACGAACTGGTTCCGAAGGACGTCCAGTTCGGCGTTCTAAAGTGTTGTCTTGTTACAAAGAGGTCGGATAACTCGTGGAAGGTGAGAGTAAAAATCAGAGACCCCCTCTCATTAATGACATATGAGGGGTATATATAGTCGGGATCGGCTTCCTGCTCCCCGGAATCTCGGGCCACGTGTCGCCTGCGGCCTCTTTTGCGGGTAAGGTGGCCTAGGAGGCGTGTCCCGGCTTTCGAGGGGAGAGGTCATGATGAGCTCGGCGTGGCGTGTTGCAGAGCAGTGCACTGTTTTACCAACTCTGCTCCACCTGCTCCCTCCTGCCCTTGTCAGCTCTGCAGGGTTGGTGGGACGTTGGGTGGAAGGCACGTCCCTACGCGGGTAGGGTATTGCCTTACCGACTCCCACGCACCTATTCTTCTGACACTCCCTGCTCTGGCGGGGCGTCAGTGCGGGCCCGGGGTGTGTTTTTTTCAGGTCGGCTACCGAGCTGAAGAATGGTATTGCAGGTCGGCTACCGAGCTGAAGAGCGGTCTTGAAAATCGGTGATATTAAGTCCGGTTGCCGCACCGAAGGACAGCCTTTCCTAAGATGGGCCCAACTAATTGGGGGTGCTAGGCCCACCTCCAACAGCAGAAACAGAATTTTAAAACTCAGCAAGGTACCTGTGGTAATCTCCTTTCATCTTGAGGTAAAAGACTTTGGACTCAGCCAAAGATGCAGTGGGAATCCAGAAGGTTTCGATCTTTCCTCTGCTTTGTTCCTTGTGTTCAATGGAAGAAATGATCCTCCACGAAGCTCGCCTAGCACCAATCACGCTCTTGTAAGCAACAGACAAGAGGTTTCTCTCTTCCACAGTGAGCTCCTCGGTCTTTGCAACTTTCTCCATGAACTCAACCATTTCCTCATAACGTTCAGCTTGCTCGGCTCACTTGGCTAAGTACACATTCTCTTCCCGAGTAGACGACATATTTTCTTATCACACTCTTGTTAGATCGATCCTGTGTTTCAAAGTTCATGAACATCACTGATCAACAATTCCCAGGAAACATCCAAGTCATAAAAAAAGACAAATTTTCATAATCATCTCGTTCGGACAGATCAATCCAGGATAAAACGAACACTGGAAACACCAAAATGGATCGAAATAAATCGTAACTAAGCCAGATCTCGAAATACCAACGAACAGAGACAAGAAAACCAAACAGAGTAAACGAAGTCCACAAAACGAAACAAAAAGAGGGAAAACAAAGGAAGAGATGGGCCTTTTTATTTTCGCAAAAGGCCCAATAGTAGCCTGACAAGTGTCTAATGGTGTTTAAGTACATGGTTGGTAAATTTGACTTTGAAAATATTTCTGCTTCCATTCCCATTATGAAACTTTCCAATCTTTCCTAAATCACAATAAAATTATTTAAAAGAAAAAAAAAGCTTCCAACACACTTCTGCTCCATAATGAATTTTATACAAAGTGTTCACTGTTAATCGCTTTTGACTTTTTAGACATTCCGCTTAAATGCTGTGATTACTGTTTCCTCTTTTTTCATCAATATTCAGTTTTGTAATGATGTATTTCAAACCTAGTTGGAATAAACAGAAAAGGGAAAAAAAACAAGTAGTATTATTATGAAAAAACTCACAAAACAAAATAACTAGAGATCACTCTTTTTCTTCTTCTTTCCACTAGAGACCACCATCAAGTTTTTCTCATTAAAAAAAAAAAAGAAGAAGATAGATTCGATGGAGATTATCTATGACAACAAAAGATACAGAGGTAAAAAAAACAAGTTTGTTCAACAAAAAGGAAAGTTTCAGATGGTAAAACTCAAAACTCGAAAGAAGAAAAAGGTGAAAAAAACATAGTTTTAAGTGGGCTTCCTCATATTTCTTCCAGCACGAATCACTTCATCCACTAATAGCAACTGCGAAGCAATCACCGGCCTGCGACACATTACCAAACAACTGAATTAGGCTTCTGATTATTTCAAACGCCAATTTTAGAGTTTGTGGTTTACAAGCTTGCGTTTTGGTTTTGTACATACCCTGAATTGATAAGTTGGCGTTTCACCGAGTAATTGTCGAAAATACCAGCAAGCAGAGGGTCCACGGGTTCTCCATCCTGTAGATTTAGTCCTACGACGTTTCCTTTGTCATGCTCACTCTGTATAAACATAGAAATTCAGTAGATATCTATATATATTCAAAACCGTTATATATAATATAGGAGCATTATCGAAAGCGGAAAAAGAGGAAAATAAAAGTATAATACCGTTAGAGAAATGATAACGTCTTGTGTATCAAGTCCAGCATTTTCAGCGAGTGTCTTGGGAACCACGAGAAGGGCGTTAGCAAAAGCTTCAACACCGAGTTGAGCTCGCTGCAATTTGCCCACAATTAACATTAGCAACCGGAAAAATCAACAACTGGTATTGGAGCTGAGAGACATTACTTTATACTTACCCCTTGAACGGTTTTCTTGACTTCATTGATTAAGTGTTGTCTGGCCGCAACTTCAAAAGCTCCAGCTCCCTGACAAAAGAGGCAAGCGTCACACACTATAAACACACAAAACCAAAACAATCACACTAAAATGGAAATATCTTCGATCTTTGTGAAGAAGAAGGGACTTACTAACACAACACACTCATCTTCTAAGGTATTCTTAACTGATCTTAAACCATCACGGACAGCGTCCTTAATTTGAGCAATGGTGTGGTCGTTAGGCCCTATAAAACCAAGGAGTTCATGATCAGGTGTGTAAAAAAGAAAAACCGACCTTCAAAACTTAGCAGCCAAGAGATAGAAGTTTGGGCCTTTGTACCTTTTATGAGGATAGTACACGAATGAGGATTCTTCACTTGCTCAACAAATGTGTACTTTTCTTCCCCAAGAACGTGCTCATATACAAGTCCAGCCCAGCCAAGACAATCCGGAGTCAAGTCATCAACGGAGTTCACTGCTTCTCCCCCACACGCCAAAACCAATCGTTCCATGTTCCTCCTCTTAGCTCTTCTGAGGGCGATTATCTGGAGAAACAAATAAACGTAAGGAAACAGAAAGATAAATGGAATGTAACAACTAGTAGACACAAGAAACCGAGTACGAGACGAGAGACAAGATTAGTGGGAGATCTAGGCATCTAAACGCTTTTAGGTGCGTACTCTTAGTGGAGAACCTTTTCTCTGTTGGTTTCAATTCATTTTGCCTTAACATTTCAATTCACTTGATTTCACAATCTTTTTTAGAGTTTTTCATACTTTTCTGGCAATCGGAATAACAGGAACACAAATTATGGATGCCGAAAAAATACAAAATTAGTCATCGCTTACCCCTTCTCTAGCAAGAAGATCCAATGATGGGGGATCAATACCCTTTTGATTTAAGATAACAAAGCTGTTATCATTACCAGTACAAACCTGCATGAGAAATAGACCATGTCAATATCTGGAAAAAAAAAACAGCATATGGCTTGGATGTAGTAGTTTCAAACGCACCTTGTTCTTCAGCTCAATAATTTTCTTCACTCTTTCATCAACAGAACGTCGCTCAGCAGTAACCATGGCTTCCCTCTGTTCCGCATTTGAGTAGAAAAACCCTGCATTAATTTCACTGATATATACAAAGTTAGGCTACAAAATGAGTGATACACGGGATAGATCCTCTAACTTTTAGTCTTTCATATCTCTTCAACCAACCAACCATAGGTTTATATTACACACCTCTTCTCATACTCCAGTGACACATTGCAAGTAAGGATGTGACAATTCTCTGCACGTCGCTTCATGTCAGGGTGTCTTGAACCATGATCCAGAACAAGCCCCTCAACCTAATACAAGAAAACCAATCCATAAGATATTAGCAATGGGCGCATAAAGCTGACATTTACGATCCACGATCAGCAAAAGGATTTAATCCCATACACGAGTCGTTCTACTAGAGTGAAAACCCTTAAATTCCGACAGATCAAAGGCATACCAATCGTGTGTCAACATCAAATTTATGGCGCATGTGCATTATCTCAACCATAAACAGATCAATAGGTTCCTCAGGCTTCCGAATGCAGAGAACCTGTTATGTGGGGGACGGAGCTGATTAGAAGACAAACAAGCTTGAAAACCAAAACTTAATTCATAGATTAGTTCTCATATATATGTGAAAGATGCACGATGATATTCAATGAGAGATATCAGTAAACTTACCGAATTAACAACAATATCAGTCAATTGATCAGCTAAGCCTTCATACAACTAAGTAGCCAGAAAAACTGCAAGTTAGAAGTGAAGAGAAAAGCCTGTGATTGCGAAAAGATAAAAAAATCACCAGATGAAGAATACCTTTGTTCTTAGCGTTGTCCTGGCAACCATTTTCAGGATCTCTTTATCAGGCTCGTCACCCATAACCACAGGTGTCTTGAAAGTGTCGAGAAATTGGAGAGTAGCTCTTTTAGCAATCTCGAAACCATCAACTAAGACACGTGGATGCATTCCTGAGACACGTATAAACAATTTTATTAGGACCAGATGGAAAGAATTATTATATAAACTGATTCAGAAAATGAAAGGCATACGAATCTAAAACAGATATAGAGAAGCATCAAAACAACCCAACTGATCAAGAAGTCAGACACAAGCTAATTTGGCTAACCTTCATCGATGCAACGCTCTGACTGTCTCATGAGCTCACCAATGAAAATGACAGTGGAAGTAGTACCATCACCACTTATGTCATCCTGAGCAACAGCCGTCCTTGCAATCATGATGGCTGTGGGATTTTGAATTTGCTGAAAAGATAAGCAAGTAAGCTTTATCAAACTATTTCTAAAGATTTGTGTCTGTCATTTCATTTTTTTTATCACCATACCGAGTTCCTACTAACTAAGTAATGTTTTTTATTATCATATTCAATTTCCACAAGCCCGGCGACTAATATTTAAATGACACAAGTTTCAAGTTTCTGTAAAACTCTTGTGACAAGTAAGAAGAGATACTATTAAGCTAAAAAATTAAATCAATCAACAAGATCTAGCATTCTTTCTCGGACTCACCATTTCCTTCAAAAGCGTGTTCCCATCCTTGGTAAGCTTGATATCCCCGGAACCACCAACAAGCCTATAGCGAGTGATCGATAAATTCGCGTGAGTAGGGGATAAGAACAAAAAAAAGTGAAGGCATACAGGGATCCAAGAAAAGAAGAAGTAGAAACAGACTTACATCTTTATGGTTCCCTTAGGACCGAGATTCGACTTGAGTACATCCTGTAAACCCTTACCGGCGTTGATGGTCATATGAAGCGCCGCCGATTTGTTAAGCACCTCGGCATTAGGATTCAGAACACGCACAGACATCTTCGATGATGGGAGATCAAAGTCGTCGAAAGAGAAAGAAACTGGAAAGAGAAGAGTGATTCTAGGGCTTTTCTCTTCTGGGAGCTTCTCTTTTATTTCTTCTTTTAAAATTTCGGTGTTGCTGCCAAGTGATATACTCGAAATGCATCCATCAAGTCTGCCAACGACGTCGCATTATCACACCAAGGAAAAACCCTCATTGAACTAGAGACTTGCAGTTTTTTTTATTAGTATTTCAACCCATTTCGTTGCAAGGACGAACATCAACTTATGTTCAAATATTGAACCAAAAACAGTGAACACAAGATTAAAATTTACATCAGACATATGACAATGTACATTAAAAATGATATATTTCCATGAAATTAACATAGAAAAACTTTCATTAGAAAAGGTCAAAGTTTTAGGAGATTATTTCAGTGAATTCATTTTGGTTTTTCATCCTTTTTTTACTGTTGTACATACATAAACAATACATGTCCCCAAATTCGACAAAAAATAACAGGAATGGGAGATTTTGTAACCACAAGAGACGACCCAAGACAATACAATGAAAGAAAGAGCAGATGAGAAACTCCATTTTACACTTACAACTGAGAGAATCCATGACCATAGACGAGCAACGAGCTCATGAACATCTCTGGTTCCAACTTGGCATCCCACAATATATAAGTAAACATATGGACCAATGATAAAAGATAGAAAGAAGAAGAAGAAGAAGAAGAAGGTAACGTTACTGAAGCTGCTAGCCTATTCCTCGAACTCATGCATGTGATCCAGAAGATAGTTTGCAGCCAACTCTTCGTCCTTGTTGCACGCGAAGAACACTTCCAGCACCAATGCTCTCTCGAATCCCATTGCTTCCAGCTGTTTTTTTATCAAGGTGAACCCGAGTTGATCAATCATTAAGAGAGATGCAGACTTTTTCTTTAGAGGAAATATCAAAGTGGAAAAAATAAATAAAAAAGGAACTGACCCGTTCGATTGCTTCGCGCTCCTCAGGTGTGACTTGGATCGCCTGTGGTTGTGGCATTCCCGCCTCCAATTGGCCTAAGAGGTTGCCGCTAATTTATACCATGCATAAATTAACCAGGAAAATAATCATTTTTTAAGTAATCAAAAGCCTCCCAACATTTTGTTATTGACAGGCGTGTTACATATGAATCATAATGGTAATGATTATACATACCTTTCTCCCCCTCCTTCAACGGGTTCATTGATTAAACGTAAGAAGTCAGCTTGATGGTCTTGAATCAACCGCATCAAGTTTGGGTTTTGCTTTCCCAGTTCCTGAAGCATAGGCTGCAGAAAACACATGGATGGAATTCATTTGTAACGCTATCAAATGACTTTACCCAGCGAAAGCCTGACAACTATTTCAGTTTTTCTGTGAGTTGCATCAACATACCTGCAGAACTTGAGGGTTTGCTTGCACCATTGCTCGCAGAGCTTGGAACTAATATACACCAGAAAACAATAAACACATCACACATTGATATCTAATATACTCCTTTTTGTCAGCAAGTGTAAGAAGAGAAACAGCTCATACCTGTTGGCTGTTGCGCAGGAAGTCAAGTGTTCCGCCACCAGGATTTGCTCCAACATTTGGCAACCCCTGTCAAAGATAAGAGTAGATATTGGTTACACACCAAATTATGATCAACACTTTTAAATGAACCAAGTATGCTTTCGATCTCCAGGTGTAATACCTGTGGGAAGAGATCTAACGGATTTGCATTAGGACCAGTTGCAGGTGCCGCTGCAGGTTGCTGAGTCTGTGCTGGAAGATTTGCTGGCTGTCCACCACTAGCTGGGGCACGGGCAACTGGTGGAACTTCAGCTTGCTCAGGGATCCCCTAAAGCATAAACATTAGTAAATTCTCTGGCTTTAGTGGCAAGGAAAATAGTAGCCTATAATAGTGGCAAGGAAGTAGACTATAAGCCTAGTGACCAAGATGATAGGACACAGCATATTCAGAGAAAAAGAAAATTGAACTCACAGAGTAAAGATATTCCACAGCTCTTTCAGGGTTGTTAAATGCAGCACGGAGTGCACGGACAACAGTGTCACGATCCCAGGTTCCTCCACCCATGTCAAGAATCTGCTGAATGGTACTCTCTAGATTACTTCCAGCGGCCAGATTTGATGCTGCTTGTCCGTAAACATCACCCGGAGATCTATCTTAACCAAAAATAAGATGAAACAAAATAAGAGTAGGTCAATTTCTGAAGCAAGCGGAAAATTTCATGGACTACATTGAAGATATGCTAACCCAGCAGGAGTTGATTCGGGTGTGGGAGTGCTTGCTGGTAGAGTAGCTGAAACAAGTTGAGGTTCAGGTACAGGTGCAACCACAGTTTCAGTTGCAGCTGCAGGTGTCGGTGCAGGTGCATCTCGCCTGCACAGGTTTGGGAAGATTGGGGGGAGAAAATCGAAGTTAGTATTAACATAGAATATAAACAGTTTATCTCAGAGAAATTTCCGAACAGAAAATACTTGTCCCTTAAACTCACATTGCTACAGAAGGTGGAGGCTGAGGGGAAGTTGAAGGCTGTGTTGATGAGGTAGGCATCGACTTAGCCTAAACCAATGCTAAAGTTAGATCATTCAACAAACAAGTTGCAGCATCTCATTGTTTATGATGATGCAATAACAGCAGAAGCAACTGACCTGCGGTGTAGGGCCAGCAGATGCACTAGACGCTCCAGTTGAGGCAGGTTTATTCTACATGTTTAACCCCGGAGAGCATAAGTGAATATAACGTAATCAAAGACAACAAAACTACTAATGATTCCTCAGATCCAAATGCACCTTGGTCATCATAATGACAATAAAACTGTTGTCAGCGACTTTGTTCTCCTCAATTGTGGTCTCATCTTTAAGCACTTTCCCTTGGTGAATAAGCATCTGTTTTGCAGCAGGATAAACATCTGCTCCCTGCACAGTCTCTATGTTCTTCTTCACATCAGAAACCTGAATAAGTTGAAGAAAATAGTCAAAAGCAAGGACTTTTACATTTACAACCAACAAACTAGCAACCTCATATTTGATCATCTTCGGTTACAATGTCTAAAAAAGTTGACCAAGAAAAGTCAAAAAGCGTGGAAGCAAACAAGCTATAGTTAGCTCAGCAAGTAAATAAATCTTACAAAATTTGAATGTTGTAAAATTCACAATTAGGAGACGCAGAAGCACAGTGACAAATACAATTCAATGATAAAGCCAAATCCCCCACTACAAACATACACCAAACTTATCCAGTTTCATATATGGCAAAACAAAACCCATACACAAAGATTGCTGAATTGTATCAATTCTCTCTAGCAACATCGCAGAAACTAACTCTCAGATCACGGAAAAAAAAATGTAATGAATAGAAAAAAAACCCCTAAACTTAGACAAAATCAAAGAGTAAAATACGGAAAAACCGCCTCCGGTACGGACTCAATTAACGAGTAAGAAAACTAAACTGCAGAAACTCACATACCGAATCATCGGGTTTTACTTGGATTTCGAAGTGAGTCCCCTTGAGAGTTTTCACAAATATCTTCATCTTCTCGACTCCAGCAAAATTCCCGTTCCGGTGACCGAATCTCCGGCGAAATTCTGTTACGAACGATTGCCGCCGGCGATAACTTCAGAATCAGAGAGAGAGAGAGAGAGAGAGCCCCTACCCTTTTGCGTTCCCTCGATATCTCCACTGGATTGTGGCCCGAAGCACATGGGGTGGTACTTTCTACTATGCCACGTCATCCTTCTTTTTACCACTTCGATTATGTCATGTTGACAATTTTTCTGATTACAGTCGTGAAAAGATAGGCCCAAAATGTTTCTAAGTTAGGCCCACAATATTTTATATTGTGTACAACAAGTAGAGAGTCCACTAATCGTGGCCATTCTTCTTCTTCGTTTTTCATAATGAACAAAAACAAAAGAAACAGAAAAGTAATATAAACTCTTATCCAATCTTGAATTTTATCTCTGTAAATAAGTTTTTACATGCTCTATCTTTGATCACCAGGGGAAGTGCAAATTTAAAAAGAGGGGGGCAAAAATATAAAAGTTATCGGCTTGGCTCAATGGTATCAGAGCCGACCCGAATGGAGCCGATGCGGGCAAAACTTCTAAACAAAAGTTAGAACAGAGAGCTTAGAGCATAAGCTCAGTCTTCCTCCTGACACGTGCCAAACACGCCGATCTTTCTCTTTTTAACAGGTACCACGTGATACGCACGTGACACCGTCTCGAGACTTAAAGTTAGGTCAAGCTTAATCTCCCCGGAGGAGCCCTGCACAGCCGGCGACGACAATGTCATGACCTCCGACCCATAGCTTTCCGATTCTTTGCTCTCTCCTTCATGAGCAGCCACAATTTCAGACTGGTGACTCAACGACGACTCGTGACTAGCCTCTTCGCCGCCGGATTTTCCCTCCGATTCTGCCCGTTTAGCGACGGCGGCGACCCGCTTAGTCCGGCGAGTTTTCGCCCGTTTCGACCCACTAGCTGCTACAGCAGCGCCGGAGTTCTCATCCTTAGAATTATGTCGGATGTCATACATCTTCAACGGCGGACCCTGGCCGTTCGTCGCCGCATCAGTGGCAATCTCTGTGATCGGTTCACCTTTCATCACCGCCTCTACGGCGGCTTGACAAAGCTGCCAATTTCCCGACCATAACAAACCCACTGAACCATAGATCGGATTCACAATCCTCCCACAAGCTTCGTGCAACAACGATCGGAAAATCCCTGCAGAATTTCACACAAATTCCATTAAACCACGACGTAATCAAATGAAATAATACGAAACGAAATGATCAAATACGTTTTCGAGATTTCAACACAAAAATCAAATGTCATCAAACGGCGTCGTCTGCGTATAAAGGAGTCATAATACGGCGTCGTTTTTGAAAAACCACTAACCAGGACGAAGATGATCGGGACCGGCGTTGATGAGGTTCATGAGTCCAGCACGGCCATAGAACTTGGCGAGAAACACGGTTGCGTTTGCTTGCGCTTCGGGCGATTTGATCCAAGCCAAACACGGTCTTATACTACAATCCTCACTACACCCTTTTCGAAGAACTCTGCATCCATTACAGCTCATCCGCATCTTTTTTTCTCTGCTAGATTTTGATTTTTCCACAGTAAACAATAATCCAACACACACAGAAACCCAGTGAGAACAAAAAAAAAATCGATTTGAAAAATGTTTGTTTCTGTTTTGTAAGATGTTTTTTTTTGGGAGATTTTGTAGGAAGTGGTGATAGATATTCGCAAATTATATAAGAAAGATGATAAATAGCTTTAAGGGATTGAAAACGTTGAAAAGAAGCCCCTGGGTTTTTGGGATCTGAGAGATAAAACCAAGGGAAGAAGAGAGAAGACAAAGAGTAGGAGATAAGAAGAGCTGTTTTTCTAAAGACAAGTTGGCTGTTTTTGTCCTTTTTCTTTCTTCTCTTTTTTTCCCAGAAACGCCGCGGTTTTTTTTTTCTTCCCTGGTTCGAGGTTTTCACTTCTTGTATTTCTTCCACAAGTCTTGTTTTCATACCCACTCTCAATCACCACGCGCGTGTCCTACACGTGTTACAACATTTAATTATTATGACTGGTGAATTATTAAACTATTTTAAATCCTAGATTTCACAATTTAATTACCTTTCAGAATATTTAGATACATTCAATATGGCTTGATATGGGCGTAGATCATTGAGTACTTTACTAGATACTTAGATAGAGCATTCTGACAATTCATAATTAAAAATAATAATCAGCTAATTTTAGATGATTTATCAAAAAACTTTTTGTTAAAGATCGTGTTATCACTTGTAAATTTGTGTCTAAAACTATTTTTTTTTTGTTTCTCAGTTATTTGATAAAAAAACCTATATTCCCTGGTTTTAGGGGGGGAATCAAAATCTCTGTTCTTTTTGCTTAAAAAAATAAGCACGTGTCTATCACGCTCGCGCGTCAGAAAATTTGGTCGAATCGCCACATTTTCAAAAAAGTGGGGTCCACACATAGCTCCTGGTTTTTTGGAAAAGGATCCCGTTTATAAAAACTGCTTTTATAATTAATCCAAAACTAGTGACTGGTTTCTGGTTTTTGGTTTTTGGTTTTTGGTTTCTGGTTTCTGGTTTTTGATATTTTCTTCTTGGGACTGTGTGTGTATCTTTTGTATTCTGTTCGCCGACGGTTTTGTTAAGAAAACGTAATCTATTTATTTTATTTTTGTTTTGTCTCTTAATCACATTTAGTTTAATTCTTATAATTCAGACAACCTAAAACCAGCTTTCATATTTTTACGTAAATCAACTTCAAGTAATCTATAACCAAGAAAACATTTCATTATTTTGAAACTCTGCACATTTGAAATAGTTGAGTTATGGAATCAGTGACGTGTTTTCTGAAGAATATTTTACAAATTATTAACAAGATAATAGTAAGTATATTGTTAATGGAAATAATCAGTTTTCCATATGCAAAATAAAATAGTCAAAAAATTGTAATTATCAAAACCTGATTAGCTAACCATATACTCCCAAAAAAACACATACTACTAACAATACGTGTAATAATACTGCATCTGTTTCGTACATACATGATACATCATCCGGTGCAACAATACGTAATTTGATTTCCATGGTTTTGGGCCTTTTGGCTGAAACTTTAATGAAGTTCAAAACAAAATTAAAGAGTCAAACCGAATTCCATTCATTCAATTCGATTGGGTTTACAGGTTTTGTGAAAACATTGAAGGAATTTTCTTCTTCTTTGAGTAGACCGTAACTCGTCAGTGTCACGTTCCGGGATCCTCTTCGCAAGTCAACGACCGACGACTCCGTATCAGTCACCATTAGTTGCGAATATTTAAAAGGAGAGAGAGAGGTAAGGAAACTTGTTTGAATAATAAAAAGCATTCATATTTATCGAACTTAACAAAATTACATTTTACAAAAAGAGGGAGAAACGTAACTATACAAAAGAGAACTTACATTTTTACACATAAAAATAAAAAGAACACTCCAAATTGGTTTAATATGTTACAACGAGACTAAAATTAAGATAACACATGATTTTACTACATCTTAGTTACCGTATATATACACAATATTGATCTCAAAGTTTAAAGAAAACTGCGGTAAAAGCCTTAACTGGTGATGGTGACTCATCTTTAACCTTTCTTTTCCTCTTCATCTTCAAAAATATAAAATATCCGCTTCAAAAAATTGGAGCCTTGATTCTGGATTTTATGTACACTTTGTGATTCTTTCATCTTCTAAGCCATGGCCGGGATGCTCGAGTTTTGGCGGTCCCTGTTCAAGCAATCGAATCCTTCTACTCTATCAGCTGCTGGTTTAAGCCCAAACTTCACTCGACCACAACCTCCTCCTTTGACACGAGATGGAGATGGAGATTGGAGGAATGGCGCGAGTGAGGGTGAGGGTGAGGGTGAGGGTGAGGGTGAGGGTGAGATAGGGTTGTGTTTCTCATCTCCAAATCGCGCATCTTGAGCTAACGGGTTTGCTGCTCTGCTCGGGGGAGACCCAAGGAAAAATGGAGGTGATGAAGCTACAGTAGATGATTTCTCTTCCTACAGAGAAAGAAGAAGACAAAGAGAATCATAGTTTAGACCACAAGACACAATATATGGACAATCATCGTCTTAGAGCAACTACATAGCCTAGCATTGATTTTGATACAAAGAAACACAAGTCAAGGAAATGCTGCAAAACCATATAGTTCAAACAAAGGAAGACAAGTGAAATCCAATAGACATTGCTTCAATACACAACCCAAAAAAAAAAAAGACGAACCTTTCTACGAATTATGTCCAAAAGATCTGCCCCGGCTTTAGAATCACAGACATCAGATGCTAATTGACTGTAGAATCCCAAAACAAAGTAAATCAGAATTTTGTCCAAAAAAAACCGAATTTTGTGGGCAAAGACAGGCAATAAGAGGAAGAGAGTTTATCAAACCTAGAATGTAATCTAAAAGGATGAAAGGGGAGAATGGCAACGCGACGAGGCTTAGGACAAACAAGAGAGCCCATTGGATCAAGAGTGATAGGAGCAAACCCTCTGGATTCATCACGGGACATGAAGGCGTTCTGCTGAAGGTTACAATGATTCATCTTCGAACCACTTTTATCCACAGTAGAACGCCTAATCTGTTGCATCAGGTGAAACAAAAGAGAGAGATCAATAAAACAAAAAAATTAGGGCTTTCAGAAAGAAAAAAAGAAAATTGAAAAATGTGTTTAATTTGAAAATCCCAACGGATAAGAAATCGGAAGAATACTTGGTAAGATCTGAACAATTCGTACCCAGATCGAATTTGAGGGAAAATTTCATTACGAAGAAAGATTGGGTATAAAAAGTATGTTTAGAAACAGAATAAGCCAACGAACACGTTGACCAGAAGAAGCCAATTTCATAGAAAATTAAAGAATGAAGAGCACAGACGTATTGACTGGACTAGAAACGGAAAATTTTCAAAAGACCAAAGAATACGAACAAGATAAGAATTTAAACCTTAGATCTGCAACAAACCGTTTATAAGGAAAAATATAAGCAAAAGACAAAAAAAAAGCTTTGATCTGTCATTTCCGACATTAACGGAACTTGATAAAGAAGAGAGAGAGAGAAGTATACAAAACCTTAAGAATTTAAGACGAAACAGCGGCGATAAGCGTGAGGGAAAGAGGAGGAACAGAGCGGCTATGAAGGCACTTTATATAACATGACGAGACTTGTCCGAAAAAAACCAAAAAATGTGAATAAGGTTTTGCGTAACAAAACGATGTCGCAACGATATAAGAAGATTTTGGTCAAAGAGCAATAAACCACATTTAAGCAAAATGTTAGACTATAAGCATAAAACTAAATGGTGCAAACCAATATGCATATGTATATGGTTACAAAATATATATATCATATATTTAAACTTTCAAATATGTATAGATATTCTAATATTTTTCAAATTCCAAAAGATTTTATATTATTCTATGATTATGACAACTATTTTTCTAATTGACAAACAAACCAATTCTATACATTAATTTTCTATCATTTCCTACGGATATATATTGGGCCCATTGGATATGAAAACCTATCAATAGGCCCAGTTTTGGTAAATAACATCAGCCAGGAGCAGATCCAGACCGTCCAAAATAGGGATCTCAAAAGAAACCCTTAATATTTAAACCTTTGCTTCACCAGATTTGTGTTGCCTCTTGAACACCAAGCTCTGAAAGCCGTAAACTTTTCTGCCTTCTAAGGTTCCTCGTCGTTATTAACTGGTACGCTTCCAAAACAATTTCCTTTCAATATACTATTCGCGGGATTAGATATGCGTTTTGGAGGAAGATGTTTAGCTTAAGTGAGAGTTGTAATCCATGGGTTTGATTAGGCTTACAAGTAGAGTGATCTGCTTAATTATTTTAGCTTTTGTAACCAATTGAGAAATGTTGGTCTTTCTTACTATCGAGCTAAGAACTTTCTTTGGGTTATGAGCTGTTTGTTTCTTTGGTCAATGTGATAAATTTGGATTTTATGATTAATAAATTTTGTTCTAAAATCTAGAAATTTCGAAGCTTTTAGTTGCATAGTGTCAATATTTTGCTGTGTAATTTAGCTGTTGAAGGTGAGGAAACTTTGCTTGCCACTAGATTTGTGAATTTGGTTGAAATTCGACTTATCAGTTTCTTTGTAGATTTTAGTTAATATCTGTCCGAATCTCAGAAATGTTGATTTTCTTATTTTGTGTGTGTCTATGTTGTTGCTGTTCTAGAAACTGCCAAGATGTTCTCTGCTCAGAACAAGATCCACAAGGACAAGGGTGTGGCACCAACAGAGTTTGAAGAGCAAGTTGCTCAGGTTCTTGCTTTATGTCTTTGTTGTCTTATTGTCTTCATTTTGTGAATGTTTTGGGTTTTTTTTTCTCGGGTGTTCATTGATTTGAATGTTGTTTTCTTTTTTCCGCAGGCTTTCTTTGACTTGGAGAACACCAACCAGGAGTTGAAAAGTGACTTGAAAGATCTGTACATTAACCAAGCAGTGTATGCTCTCATTTTTTATGCCTGCAAGGATCTTAACTATGGTTTCCCGACTAAAATATCTCTTCTTTTTATTCTTTCTCTGCAGTCACATGGATATTTCTGGCAACCGCAAGGCTGTTGTGATTTACATTCCATTCAGATTGAGGAAAGCTTTCCGCAAGATTCATCCTCGTCTTGTCAGAGAGCTTGAGAAGAAGTTCAGTGGAAAAGATGTTATCTTTGTTACCACCAGAAGAATCATGCGTCCCCCAAAGAAAGGCTCTGCTGTTCAGAGACCACGCAACAGAACTCTCACTTCCGTCCATGAAGCAATGCTTGAGGATGTCGCTTACCCTGCTGAGATTGTAGGAAAGCGAACCAGATACCGTGTTGATGGCACCAAAATCATGAAGGTAAAAAAACTAACAACACATTTATCCGTCACTCAATGCTTTTAAGCTCTTAGTTAATATGTTTCAACTCTCAAATTTTTTGTCAGGTCTATTTAGAGCCTAAGGAGAGGAACAACACTGAGTACAAGCTCGAGACAATGATTGGTGTGTACAGGAAACTTACAGGGAGAGATGTAGTTTTCGAGTACCCAGTCACAGAAGCTTAAAGAGATGAATGCTTGTTGGATTCTTTTTTTGTCGGATAGAGATCTTTTGATTCTGTTTGCGAGTAACACTCTTTGGAAAGATTTTCTTGTTTCAGTAACTTAAGTCTTCTTCAAAGTTCAATTTACGAGACCCTTCTCTTCTTCAAGCTTTCATAGATCGGGTTACATTATATCAAAAAAATTCACATCGAATTTGTAATTTCTGGGCACAAAAGTGCATTGACACATTTCGATTAAAAATACAATAACTGAGAAAAAGCTTGTGTAGTTCAACTATAGAGAATACAGAAACCTATTGTTCACTCCTGCTCTGTACAGCTTCAAGTCAGATGAAGACTTTAAGTGAATCTCAGTATCTGCAGGCACAAATAGAACATCTCCCATTGAAATCTCATCTGCTGAAGCGTCTGTAGACGTTCTTCCTTCACCTAGGAGTACAAGCAGAAGAGAAGGGCCTGGAACAGAGGGAAACACCGTCGAGGCTCCACAGGGAAGGTCACAGAGATCAACTTCAAACTCCTCGAAAGGAGGGAGGTATCTTGTGATGTATGGTCGAATCCGTGATCCCTTCAGGATTTCAGGAAAGCCCTGAAACTCAGAAATGAGAATTCAGTCACTAAACTGCAAGCATTTTTACGTCTTGGTGTATACCTTGAGTTTGGTTTTCAGTTAAAAGGTTTACCAGTTTATATGAGAGCATGGAACAAAGTGTTTGGATATCCAGAGGCTTGGAAGTGAGGCCAGCCCTTACTACGTTGTCTGAAGTCGCCATGACCTCAATGCACTCACCGAATAAGTATGCATGGGGCTCGTTTGCACCGAGGTACAAGGCTTCACCAGGATTGAGCTTCACATAGTTGAAGAAGAATGCAGATATGACCCCGATATCATCTGGATATTGCTTCTCTAGCTTCAAAACCAGCCGTTCCTTGTCTGTCAGATGGCGTTCCTGCATAAATCTCAAGGGAGGGTTTCAGACAGTGGCATTTTACAAGACAATCGATAAGAGGAGAGATCATTAGAAAGAAAAAGAAAAAATATGAGTAAAGTAGACGGTAACACGGAAGTTGGACGGCTGACCTGACTCTCCATATGCAGACGACGTATTAGTTTAAATACGATTTGCTTTGTTGTATCCGGACCTGCAGACATAAGCAGGGTGAAGATTGTTCGGACAGCAGATTTCACTTTCTCCTCATCATGTTCACTGATGCAGAAGACTTGGTTTGCTTCTTCACTCCCAACAAGTTCTTCAATCTCAGGAATAGCACGAATGACACTCTTAAGCTCCTGCAATATTTGTACAAGAAGAAACTTAAATCCTTCAATTCAGAAAATATAAGCTACCAATCATAGAGCTACTCTCCAAAATCAATTTGTTGCCAAATTTTTGGTAACATGTTTATGTTCTGAGATATATCCAAAGGAAAAGAGGAAAGTGCTATAAGATTAATGTGCAACATCGTGAACGAACCCAAAGATTTCTTCAACGAATCTAATCTCAAAACTTAGGCTCATACTTAGAGAGCAGTAGAGGAGGAGACACTAATCACTCATATAAACGATTCTTATCAGACCAAACAACATGAGTTATACTAGTCGAAATTGGGAAACTAAGTGGGCCATTGCAAAGGTTCATCTTTTACAAAAAAACAAAAACTTTGACAACGATAAAGATAACGATACCTGAAGAGGTATAAATCCACACAGAGCCTCGAATTGGGTATAGGCCAAGGCCATTTCTGGTTTGTGATTGTCGTCTTTATAAAGATTTGGATGAGCTTTATGCATTTTCTTTGCCAAATTCTTATCTGGATGTGCTTGAATCGACAAGGGCCTTGCCACCGACAACACCTATCAGATTTTACAACGTTTAAATCACATTTCTGCAACTCAGAACATAAGAAATTGCAGTAGAGATTCAACTCTCTATCAGACGAAATGAGCAAAATCATTTCTGAAAATCGTAAAATGCAGAGATTTTGGAGAAAATTTCAACAATGTGGCAATGTATAGATGTCTGTACCTTGAACAGAAACGGGAGATCGCAACCCCATTTCTCCAAAACCCTATTTCCGAGAGATTTAGGGTTTTCGGTAATCCACGATCTAAGGGTCATGCCATTGGACCCATCGGCATCAGCCAAGTAACTAGGACCGGACTCGTGAGTCCCCATCCAAAGCTCGGCGTACGGTCGGGTCGAATCGATCTGGTAATCAGAATTCGCCGCATAAACCCTGTAAACGAGTGAATCCGACCCAATTTTCCCCCAATCGTAATCCTTAACGGAGCATCTCAATCGGCGAAGCCGTCGTCGATCTGCTTCACAACCGCCATTAGCCTTGACGACAGTAGCGATCTCCATTACAACAAAACTCACGATTACGACGTGTCTCGGAGATAGTCAATCTCAAGTATAAGCTAAGCGCCCATGGCAATGGAAGAAGACTCGTTCCCGAATCGTGGAGATTTTGTATTTTATAAACAGAGAAAGGTATGATTGTAAAATCAAAAGTCTGTGGTTCAAAAGTGGGAATAAAATATAAATGTGGGGTTGAGATGTTTAACTTAAGAAGGTGGGAAAGTGACAGATGTTGTAAAAAATCACGTGCTTTGCCGACGGATTTAACGTCCGTCCGTGGTTCGTGGGCCGTTTGCTAGCTGTCCACGTGGACTGTCACGATGACTCACTATCACACGTCTCAATAACTAATAACTAAATAAATATAAAGTAACCCGACAAAATATAACCAAAATAAAATGTTAAACACGTTATCATTTTTTACGATAATTCCAAATTTAGTCATTATCTTTATCTACTAAAACATAAGTCATATGACCAATTACATGCTGACATGTGGCAAACTTACAAAAAAATTTAAAAAAATTCACGGAAAAAAAAAAACTAAAATCACTAATATCTGTCCGAAAAAAAAAAATTCCCTAATATCTAATCCTAAAAATCCATAAATCTTCTCCTGCTACTTCACGATCTCTTCACAATTTCAACTAAAAATCCCTAGATTTTCTCACACAGAGCCACTACTTCACGATCTCTGAAACAGTTCCAACTTCCTCTATCATATTATCATATACATACGATGAAAAATTCTCGATCGCTTTCAAATTGTTTCAGGTCTCCCTCTCCCTATATTCTTCTCCATCGATCCATTTTGTGTGTTCTCATATTCATTTTTTTCTTTTTTCTTTTTCTGATCTCTGATTCTGGGTTTCGTTTTTTGGATGTTTGTCATAGTCATCATCTATAAGACAAAAAGATTAAGAGGACTGGAATGCAGAAGGCTCAATTCAACAAAGAATATTTCCAAAAGGAAAACAGCATACCCTGAATAACATTGTTATTTGGATCAGTTTCCTCGAGGACTGGAATGCAGAAGGCTTCGGTCTTTCCTGTGCCGGTTTTGTATCGCGATCGGATACACAATCGCAGCATCAATAAGCATGATGTGAGTTTTTTTTAATGTTTTTTTTCTAAACATTCTTTAGAAAAATAAAGCTTTAAATTTGGATACTCTTTGATGAACATGCAGGGCGATCAAGAGATCGAATTGTTTCCACAAGAGTGGAGGGAAAGACCCGTGTCACATGTCGAGCAATCCTTACATGATCATATTTGGAGTGACAAAGATCTTGCTCTCTCAGATTCCTGATTTCGACCATATTTGGTGGATCTCTATTGTAGCAACTGTCATGTTCTTCACTTACCTTGCCATTGGTCTAGCCCTCGGATTCATTCAAGTTGCAGGTAAAAAAATAACTAGAAAAGACTCCTATAATCTTCGTGAAAATTGAAAATTGTTTAATTTTGAATTGAATTCTCTCAGCAAATGGAGTTTTCAAAGGAAGTCTCACATGAATAAACATCGGAACAGTGACTCAAACACACAAGATATGGAGAACCTTACTTGAGTTGATCTTATTGCTGGTTTTTTAAAGCCTTATTTTTTTGAATATAGCAAACATAAATTTTTTTAATTTTGCAGAGTATAGCAAACAGAGGAAAATTTTAAATATAGCAAACAAAATGTTTAACTTTTAATTAATGTTGAAATCTCTTCTGTTTACTTTCTTATGTCTTTCTTTCTTTGATTATAGTATAATGGCACACCATCCCAAGAAACCAACATAGTGGAATGACCACTAACACAACCTGTTAAAAATATTAACCGGATCGAAGCATTTTTATTTTGACAATAGTTGGACTGCATTGTATAAGGAAATGAAATTTAGTAGTAATTTTGTTTAAAATTATCACATGCAATTTATAATTATAAGTAACTTTACCGGTGCGTAGCACCGGGTATAATCCTAGTATCACATTAAACCAGAAAATAAAAAATCTAACGTTGACAAACATAAAAACAGAAAAAAATCTGATCAATAACGGAAAAATAATCTAGCCGATACGTATACGTTTGGTATATTTTTTATTTAATAAAAAGTTTGCTTTCTAGTTTTTTAAACCAACAAAACTCCATTTTTATAAAATCAGTGTTATATTGTTGTAAACGTAAAGACATTCAACACCAAAAGATCACCAAATCACATTTATATTAATCTCCATCTAATACTACTAGATAACAGACTTTTTTCTTTTCCTAGATAACAGAATTGAAAATCGTGTATTTTATTGTTATAGCTTTAAAACATAAAATAAATTAACGGAAAAGATTGTGTTTCATGAGTGTTAGTGTGTTACAACACAATTTTTTTTGGTTGCATTGAAACAATCTTGAACTAGACTAGTTTGGGGCTTTTCATATTAGCCCATTAGAATGTTATGGGTCGTAGGCCTTTTGGTTCGGCGCGTGACTCTTTTCCTCCTCCACGTGCGTGCGGGCGCGTCATGTTTTGTACTAGCAATCTTAAAAGATTTCTCATCGGAATCACCTCTTACTTCTTTTGCCTTTTATATTCCTCCCTTTCTTTTAAAAGCTTACAGTTTTCACCCCTGGGTTTAATTTTAATATATAGAAGTAGACGGTTTAATTTGTAAATATAACACAATATTGGGATTCCAGAGCTACATCTGTTTCGTTAAAATCAAAGTGGACCAAGGAAGATGCGGGAGTGAGATTGATCCATTTTGTGGAACTCTCAGTGCGGCATGCATTAGTACAGTTGACTCGTTCCATTTCAGGAAAAAGGTAAAGTAACAAATCATTCCGGCGAATCTTCTCTCCTTTTCCGGCACTGATCTCGGCGGATCGCCAATTTCTCGCATGGCGGTGGATAATGCGTATCTGATGCAGTTCGTCGACGAAACCTCGTTTTACAATCGCATTGTTCTGAGTCACCTTTTGCCGTCGAATCTGTGGGATCCTTTACCGCATTTTTTCCAGACATGGCTCCGGAACTACCTCGCCGGAACCTTACTCTACTTCATCTCCGGCTTTCTCTGGTGCTTCTACATCTATTACCTTAAACTCAACGTCTATCTTCCCAAAGGTGATTTTATTGGTTCTCTCGTCGGTGGACTCAGTTGTATTTACCTTGAGATCATACTTGTTTAATTTCTGATGATTTCACTTTTTGATAGACAATACTCCTGAGCTTTGTGATTGCAATACTCTCCTCCTTTGACCAAAAAAAAGATGTACTTTTGTCTTCAGATGCCATTCCTACAAGAAAGGCTATGCTTTTGCAAATATATGTGGCGATGAAGGCTATGCCTTGGTACACTCTTCTTCCAACTGTCTCCGAGAGTATGATTGAAAGTGGTTGGACCAAATGTTACTCTAGGATAGGCGAATTCAGCTGGCTCCTCTATTTTGTTTCCATCGCAGTATATCTTGTTTTTGTTGAGTTTGGTATTTATTGGATGCACAGAGAGCTTCATGACATTAAGCCTCTATATAAGTATCTCCATGCCACCCATCATATCTACAACAAGCAGAATACTCTTTCTCCGTTTGCTGGTAAGTGTTTTCAATTTCTTTTACTTACTCATGTAAAATATTGGTAGTTGAATTCGTATCTGCATTTCTCATCTACAAAGTAGCCAGAAAGAGCTAGAATTATATAAATTTCATATAACTTCCTTACGTATTGGCTCTCAGGGCTTGCGTTTCACCCACTAGACGGGATACTTCAGGCTGTACCGCATGTGATAGCTCTGTTTATAGTGCCAATTCATTTCACAACCCACTTAGGTCTTTTGTTCATGGAAGCAATATGGACAGCGAACATCCATGACTGCATCCACGGTAACATCTGGCCAGTAATGGGAGCAGGGTACCATACGATCCACCACACCACATACAAGCATAACTATGGTCACTATACCATATGGATGGATTGGATGTTCGGGTCTCTTAGGGACCCTCTCTTAGAAGAAGATGACAACAAAGACAGCTCCAAGAAAGCAGAGTGAGAGAATGCCCATTTGGGTTACTTGTCTTTTGTGTGTTTGCTTGCTTGTTCAGAGTATCAAACCTTTTTATCATTTTCTTCATCTTCATGTGTTTCTCTCAACCTTTCCAATTAAGTTGTTTAGACACACTGACTGCACATTTGCTGTCTAGTTTTTTTAATTCCAGGTAAATCTTTATTCTTTGCAAGACTCGATAAAAGCGGTAAATCTTGAAACAAAGGTTTTGTGACTTTTCTTCACCATCTAAGTGAGTGTGGGCATTGCCAATAATATCTCACCGTATATAATTTGCAGGAATAAATTTCAAATTTAGAACTTTAAAGGAATCCCAATTCTGGATGATGTGGTTTGACTTTGGAAGAGGCCACTTATTTGTTGAGTTTTCATTTTCCAGGTCCGGTTCAACCGGTCCGGGCCTATTCTTTCTTCTTTGTGAGTTTTTTCTTTCTCATTTGTCTTAGTTTTGAAAATTTGGATGAATATACAATTTGCTTCAGATTCTATATATTCCTACAAGAGAAGCTATGATTCTGCAAATATATGTGGCAATGAAGGCTATGCCTTTGGATACCATACCACATACAAGCATTACTATGGTCATTATACCATTGGGATGGATTGGATGTTTGGCTCCCTTAGGGTTCCATTTAGCAGAAGAAGACAACTTCAAGGGGGAAAGCAAAGTGATAATACATGTTCAAAGTTTCACGTTTTTCTTCATGTGTTGTTCTTCTCGTGACTCTTAAGTCTTTCTATTCACTTTGTTGGAATTAGAAACATGACTGCGCAATTTGCTGCAAAGTTTCTGACTTTTCTTTTAATCTTTAATGCTAATATGTTGTGGGTATTCGGAGGATCAATCTCTTTCAATAGCCTTATATAATTGCAAGATGATAATATTTCAAACTTGGACCTTTTAGATTAAAAATCTGAAATATTTATTAATTTCCCTTAAATTTGCGGTTTGATCAATTTTACCACATTTTTTTCTTCTAATTAGGCATCTCATAATTTTTATAAAGAACGATTTCTTCATCATCAAATGCATCAAAACGCGCTCTCTCTCTCTCTCTCTCTCTCATCCGCCATGAAAATATATAAAAACACCCTTTTTGTTAACCCACGTTTTCTTCATAAGCTACTAAACAACCCACAAGGCGAATCGATCAGAGTCAGGTAAATTCCTCCTTTTCGCTTTTTACACCCGAGAAAATCTCAAGGTAATTTTCGTTCTAGTTTCAAAAAAAAAAAAAGGTTCTTCTTTTGCATATCCAGGGGGAATAAAGGTCGGTACTTTCACATGGGTTTTTTTTGTAGACATACAAAACATTTATATTGCCATTCCCACTTGTGTAGATTAGGTTTGTAGATTAGGTTGTCCCACAGAGTCACTGTGTTGCTCTACTTATCGCTCCTTCAATTACTGTGATGTTGAATTTGGTTTTCATCTACTCATTAAGATGGCGTTTCTTGTCTGTTTCTGTCTTCTTCCTCTTCCTTAATTCTTAATCCTTCTCGACTTTTTCGACAGCTAGATTTTCTCTTTATTGTTCCTCTTCACTCTTCAGCTACTTTTGGCACTTTTAACTGCTACGATACGATGCCTTTCCCTCGTTTTCAGAATTTTGGGGGTTTTTTCCAGGTTTGTCGATTCCTGCCAATGGTTTTGGGAAAGGTTTAAAATTGGTGGCTTTTGCTTGAATCTCTCACTTCAGATTGATGTGTTTCTTTACACGTTTGTTTTCTTCCATTTCCAAATTTTAGGTGAATTTACTAGTTAGCCTTATTTCGAATGTCATTGCAGAGTGTTAGGTTTGCAAGAGTCTCAATTAAACCTTCTAATTTGGATGATATCAAGTCAGTGACTCTTGGTTCCACATTCGTTTTGGTGATCACAATTTACTTAATCATGGTTTTGTTCAATGAGAGTAAGAATCTCTTTTGGGCTGAAGTTATAAAGAATTCTTTACTGTTCTTTTCTCTTGTGGTTTTAGTGATTTCTTTGCAGATAAGTGATATATTTTGGTGGGTTTCTTATAAACCTTAGTCTCCAGCATGAAACATGAAGATGGTTATTATATTAGGTGCTTAATATAGAAGAAATACTTTTTTAAACCAATCAGTTATGGCAAAGACAGACTTAGTTTACCAAAGATTGGCATATCCCCATCTCACCTGATTATCGGATTTTGTATTATCCTATAACAAAAATTGAGCTATAAATCGTAGAATCGTTAAGTCCTTAGAAACATTGTCTGTGGATTTGTTGGGAAACTGCCGCGAGGCACTTAAGTTTCGGTAGCTTAGTAGGAAACTTCTGTTCCTTTTATTCAGTTTATGCAGGCGGGTATAGTTATTAGATAGGTTGATTTAAGACAATTATCAGTCTTTAGTACCATGTATAACCGCATTTGTATACCAGACCAATCAAAACTCTTGCTATTCAATATAAACTGCTTTTCCAATCAAGTCTTCATCCATAAGCATTAGCAAATCGATTTTATTCGCATGTTTCAATCGAGTAAAAGTGCACATGCTCAGGAAAGTTTAGGACTGTTTCTTCCATAATCTTGTTTCTTGAGTATTTGGGGTGGTACTCTTTATCTTTCCCAATAAAACTTATCACCCGGGAGAATTTGTGATTCTTGATCTTAGGCTGTGACAAACCGGGGACCTGAGACTTCAAAAACTGCTGATAATTGGGTCTCACCATCTGACATTCCACTCATAGAACCTAGTAGTAAAGAGGTACCCTAATTGTCTTTTCACCATCGGTTTTTGGCGAGTCTAGTCCATGGTATTGATGAATTAAATTTAGGATAACACTGATTTACGAAGCTCCATTTTGGTAGAGGGCTCCATATTATGCTACAACTAGATTTTCTATTGAGTCCATGTTGCTATTTTTACCCGCAACTGCTATCTATTTCCGATTCTTTGCCTTTCACACAGTATACGTACCTTTCTTGCTTAGATTGTTGGTTTTTCCATCTCTGTGGCCGCTTTGTGACGTAAAGAGAAAAGGGAAGATGATTTGATTAATGGCATTTTTTACTTCTCCAAGCAGCACAGGATGAGAGAGACACAACTAGGCGCTCACACTGTGAGGTCCCATGGAATGACTCTTGCAAGGACTCACATGCATGATTGGATCATACTCGTGTTGCTTGTTATTATCGAGTGCGTACTCCTTATAATCCACCCGTTTTATCGCTTTGTTGGGAAAGATATGATGACTGATCTCAGCTACCCTTTAAAGAGTAACACCGTACCGATTTGGGCAGTCCCAGTAAGCTTCCAGTAAAGTGAAATTCTAACATTGGCTTCAGAGATTTTTCACAATATAAAAAATGTTCCTTTCATCGGGATGACAGGTCTATGCGATGCTGTTGCCATTGGTAATCTTCATCGTGATCTACTTCCGTAGAAGAGATGTATACGATCTTCATCATGCGGTGCTAGGTCAGAATTCCGAAAAGAGAGTAATGTTTACTTCAAATGTCTTCTTTCATATATAATCTGTATTAAAGCTGGCCCTTTTTTTCCCGATGTGCAGGTCTCTTATACTCTGTTCTGGTGACGGCAGTACTTACCGATGCAATAAAGAATGCAGTTGGTCGACCACGCCCTGACTTCTTCTGGCGTTGTTTTCCCGATGGCAAAGCTGTATGTCTCCATGAGTTTTACTATTGCGTTTTAGATCTCGTTCTGCCCCTTGAATTTTGATTTTACTTCTCAGCTTTACGATAGTCTCGGAGATGTTAGATGCCATGGTGATAAAAGCGTCATAAGGGAAGGGCACAAAAGCTTCCCAAGCGGACACACCTCATGTAAGACCAACCTACTTTTTCTTTCATGAGCATCTTATGCCGAACAGAAAGTTTTGGATTTCAGTCTTTTATAGTAGAGAACTAGAAAGAAGCAAAAGAGTAAAATGGGGTTTGATTTAGTTTTCCCGAATAAACGCAGTTGTAACTTTTTACTGAGCATTTTACGCAAATATACAAAAGAAAGTTCAATTAACAAAAGTAGAAAGAAGCAACGGAGTAAATTGCAGGTTTGTTTTGTTTTTGTAGGGTCTTTTGCAGGTCTGGGATATCTGTCGCTGTACTTATCGGGAAAGATTCAAGCATTTGACGGTAAAGGCCACGTTGCAAAGCTATGCATTGTCATACTCCCGTTGCTATTTGCAGCTCTTGTTGGTATTTCCCGTGTAGATGACTATTGGCATCACTGGCAAGACGTCTTTGCAGGAGGCTTGCTAGGTTTGTTTTCATTCTCTACTCAAAAAGGTCAAAACTTGTTCCCGTTAAACATCATACAAACTTATACCATCGTCTAAAATCGCAGGTCTAGTGGTCTCTACGTTTTGTTATCTTCAATTCTTTCCGCCACCATATCACACCGAAGGTAAAAAAGAATTGCGGATGTTTCTAGATGTATTGTTAACTGATGGTCAAATGTTTGATATTTTTGCAGGTTGGGGACCATATGCTTACTTCCAAGTGTTGGAGGCGGCACGAGCGCAAGCAGCCGAGAATGGAGCGGTGCAGGGTGATAACGGTGAAGAGGAAGACGGTGGGTTTATGGGTTTACATTTGGTGGATAATCCGAGTATGAGGAGAGAAGAAGATGTAGAAACTGGTAGAGGCTGAGATGAAGAAACTCTGAAGCTGGTTTGTTGCCTTCTTATGACACTCTCTCTTGTTCTTTTAGATTCTTTGACAACTTTAGTAGATTTCTGTCGTTTGGTTTAACGGTTTAAGGAATCCGGTATTGGTATTGATTAAGGTTGATGTCTTTATATATATATATATATATATATATATTTTTTTTTTTCTTTAAATTTGTTCAGTTCAGATAAATAACAAAATTTGTTTAGTTCAAATTTTCTTTTATTGCAAGTTTTGTAACGTTTGATTTTCAGAGTTATGCGTGGCAAATAGAGATACGAATAAGCCAACTTTCTCTATCAAGGCTTTATTAAATGCCAAAAACAAAGCAGTGGGGTTATAGGCCCATGGGCCTGTTAGAAAAGATCTGAAAGGAGTGGCATAGATGTAAATAAAAGAGTAGCTGAGGGATAATGTAGAGAAGAAAAAAGGTTGCATTGAGTACGAGTGTCCATGGCTCGATTATCACGCCCAAAGTTTTTTTGTTCTCCTCTCGTTAAAACCTTCACATTTGTCACAGAGTCTCGTAGCATCGAAATAATCGACCTTTTGTTTTCTCTCTCTCTCTGTGGGATTCGTTTTTGTTATTTAATCATCCTTCGATTGATTCAGAGAAGAAACTAGAGAAAATGGCTATGGCTATGGATCGGATCGTGGTTTCCCCTTCTTCTTACGTTTATCGTCCTTCTCAAGCTCGGGGTTCCAGATCTTCCAGAGTTTCCATTGCTTCTACGATTCGCTCTGCTACTACGTGAGTTTCCTCGCTTCATTGTCTAAATTCGAGTTTTTCCTGATCTGGGTTTTTGGATTGAAAATCTCGATTGATCCACTTTACTGTTCAGCAGCTTTTAATCTCATTTCGTTTTTAATTTGTTAGTATAAGCATTCATCGGGATTACCAGTTTTCTGATTAATCTGTGGGCTTTTTTCTTTTCCGGAGAGAAGAAATTTCCTTCCAACTAATATATGATGCAAAGGGCAAATCTTTGTCTGTTTTCTACAACATCATTTTAATTTTGCTAATCTCTTATTGTCCTTAACGCATGCATGAATTGTTTTGTGTTCTTTAATTTCTCTTACTTGGTTGTTGGCCCATAAGACTACTCTGCTGATTCATGTATTTGTTTGCTTGTGATAGTCTTTTCACATACCACCAAAATCATTTACTTGTTTTTGTAATTTTCTACAGATGTGAGTTTTCTTATATTACTTGCTTGCTAATTGGTTACCTGAAGAACACACAACTTTAACTGATATCTACGTGCAATTTAGGGATCTATCTTCCAACTCTGCTGATTGTGGGAAATGAAAATTCATGCATTTCCAATCTCTATTATTTCTGCTGCATTGAGGAGAACAGATATAGTCTATCTTATTTATCACTCGCTCAAGTCCTGTTGAATTTTGGTTAATTGCAGGGAGGTTACGAATGGAAGGAAACTGTATATCCCTCCTCGAGAGGTGCATGTCCAAGTGAAGCATTCTATGCCACCACAAAAGTTGGAGATCTTCAAGTCCTTGGAAGGATGGGCTGATGAAACCCTCTTGACTTATTTAAAACCTGTTGAGAAATCGTGGCAGCCCACCGATTTTCTTCCAGAAGCTGAGTCAGAAGGATTCTATGACCAAGTCAAGGAGTTAAGGGAAAGGTGTAAGGAACTTCCGGATGACTATTTTGTGGTGCTTGTTGGGGATATGATCACAGAAGAGGCACTTCCGACCTACCAGACAATGTTGAACACCTTGGATGGAGTTAGGGATGAGACAGGAGCAAGTCCTACTCCTTGGGCGATATGGACGAGGGCTTGGACTGCTGAAGAGAACAGGCATGGGGATCTTCTTAACAAGTATCTTTACTTGTCTGGTCGAGTAGACATGAGGCAGATTGAAAAGACTATTCAGTACCTGATTGGTTCTGGAATGGTAAGCTCCTCTGATATTTTTCTGCTTTAAGATTTTCGATACCCTCATCCTCTGAAATTGCATTTGTGCTCTAGTAAAGAGTGACCTAGGATGGAAATACAATAATCACCTACGTATTTGAATTGAGTGCTAAAATTGGTTAGGATGGAAATACAATCACAAATCATGTATCAGTTTTTACTTGTGGTGGAACTTATGTTGCCATTTCTATGTAAAGCTTGTCTTCATAGTGACAAATTGCAAATCTTCTTGTTTGCAAAATACGCGTAGTTTATGTTATCAAGTTCTGAAGATAGAGTTGAAGTGATTCCTCTTAGGTGCCACTTTAAACAAAGTTTCTTTTGTGTGTAAAGTTTGTATTCCCTATTTCCCTTTTATGATTGATTGTCTTATCTTCTTAGGATCCAAAAACTGAAAACAACCCTTACTTGGGTTTCATCTACACTTCCTTTCAAGAAAGAGCGACCTTCATTTCACATGGAAACACTGCCAGACTGGCGAAAGGTCGTGGAGATTTGAAACTTGCGCAGATATGCGGGACCATTGCTGCTGATGAGAGGCGCCATGAGACTGCTTACACCAAGATTGTAGAGAAGCTCTTTGAAATTGACCCTGATGGCACGATCTTGGGATTGGCTGATATGATGAAGAAAAAGATCTCAATGCCTGCACATTTAATGTATGATGGGCAAGATGATAACCTGTTTGAGCACTTCTCAACTGTTGCCCAGAGGCTCGGTGTTTACACCGCCAAGGACTATGCTGATATTCTGGAGTTTCTTGTTGAACGGTGGAACGTTAAGACTTTGTCAGGCCTTTCTAGTGAAGGACACAGGGCCCAGGTAAATTACCACCATGGAAACTTCTACTTCTTTTAGTATTCGACTTGTGATGAAACCTATAAGTTTATGAATACTTCCGCAGTTTCTCTTAGTAGTTTTTGGTCATGGGTTAGCTGGACTGCTTGGTCTGTTTTGTGTATATGAAGGTCTGATCGGGACCTGAACTTGAATTCTGACTCTATCATGGCCTTTCAGGACTTTGTGTGTGGACTACCTACAAGAATCCGCAGAATTGAAGAGAGAGCTCAAGGAAGAGCCAAAGAAGCAGCCAAAAACATACCATTCAGCTGGATTTTTGGTCGAGAGATCAGGGCTTAAGTAAACAAACTCTGTTTCAAATTATCCAAAGTAAGCCATAAAGTTCTTCGCCGACATCTCACCGATGACGGACCACTTTTAAGACCCCCAAAGTTCATTTGAATATGTTTTGTTTTATACGGAACATTGTAGATAAAGTTATGTGGTTAGGTTATGTTTCTTGTTTGAATCAGTGAAAGACCAAAAAAAAAAGCTGTTTGAGTGTTCGTAGTGATAATAATGTCTGGTTTACCAAGAACAAGACTTTAAAAAGTTTGCTTTTCTTTTTTGATTCTCTTTTTGTTGTATTGGTATTAAACAATGTTCTCTCATAAGTAAATAAATGGTCTGTAAAACTCAACAATTTTCCCTCTCGATTGCTTGGCATTTTCTTTTTCATTTTAGTAGTACTCAACAATACAAAAGATGTTTTTATAATTTACTCTACAAAATCTGAAGAACAAATTTTGATTCATTCCTTATTTATAATATGAAGAAACCATTAAAAACAGATCAAACTAGCATTTGATACAAAACCCTCCCTCGATCGAAATCATTACAAGAAGTCAATGTTTTCAAACTTGGAACGGCCATGGCGAATCCTTGAGAGTCTCTTCACTCTGAATCTTACCAGTTCTCTTCATAGAAACTCCATTGTTGTTACCACCACCATCGACATAAGCATAGTACTTCAAGAAGAAGGCAAGCACAAGAACGATCCACTCAAGGCAAAATATCAAAACACAGAGCCCACCAGCTAGTTTCAAGATCAAAGACGCTTCTTTCTCACGGACATAAGAGTTAAAACTCTCGAGGAAATTCGATGTGTTGGTGAAGATGAGAACAGAGACGGATCCTTGGAAAATGGCGGTGAGGACAGTTGCGATCATGTGTGCTGCGTGACACCGGTTCTTACCGTAGGACGCGGCTGCACAGCTGGAGACGGCGGCTGCGATTGTGGTGGCGTGGAGGAGGATGAGGAAGAAACCGCAGAGCGAAGGGATTAGACGGAGAGAGAGTGTGAGTAAGATGCAACTAGTGGATGCACCAAGGAGGATGTAGTTCGAGAAGATAAATATTTTGTGGGTGTGGTAGTGAGATTCGTGAATTGATTATTGTGGTTGAGGAATTAAACCCATGATGATGAAATTTTCTGATTCGGGTTTCCCACAGATTTAGATTTCGAGATGGAGAAGAAGAAGAAGATAGCTTGTGAATTGTGATTGTGTGTATTCGATTTGGGAAGATCGGAATGGGTTTTATGTAGACAAGTGAGAGAGAGAGACAGCGAGATTCCAACGGTCGGATTTTCCAAGTGAGAGAGAGAGACAGCTTGGATCGACGGATTCAGCTGATGATCTGTTGGTCTCTGTTCTCACTGGATTATGCATAGATCTCTCTCCTCTCGTTATCAAATTTGACGATGACGACATTTTGAAGTCTCAGTTTCAAGACTATAATCATATCTTGGATTTCTTATATCAGATGATCGTTCCAAGAATCGAAGAAGAAGAGGCCGAAGAAGAAGAAAACAGAGCAGATGAGAATGGCGGAAACAGAGCAAGTAGGTTTCTGCAAGAGATCAAGCTTCAATTCAAAAGGGTTTTCGCATCTAGATCTGCGGATTTAATCTTGAGATTTCCATGGAGAATCATATCAAATCTTCCCGGATTCATCACTCTGAAACTCTCAGCGGATTATCTCTTCACCAGACAAGAAAACGAAGCAACAACAACAAGACAAGAATCATCATCGGTTTCGATTCCCAACATGGAAAAGCCTCCTCTCGTCGAAGAACTCACAATCCCATCAGTCTCCGATCTCCACAAAGCCGGAGTTCGATTCAAAGCAACAACAAATGGTAACATTTCAACGGTAGCATTCGATTCAAACACTGATCAATTTTACCTCCCTGTAATAAACCTAGACATCAACACAGAAACCGTTCTTCGGAGCCTCGTTTCTTACGAAGCTTCGAACACTTCAGGACCATTAGTGTTCACTCGTTACACAGAGCTGATAAACGGAATCATCGATTCGGAAGAAGACGTTAGGTTGCTTAGAGAACAAGGCGTGCTTGTGAGCCGTCTCAAGAGTGATCAAGAAGCTGCGGAGATGTGGAATGGTATAAGCAAATCTGTCAGGTTGACCAAAGTTGGGTTCTTGGATAAGACTATTGAGGATGTTAACCGGTATTATACCGGAAGGTGGAAAGTGAAGATTGGGAGATTTGTTGAGGTTTATCTTTATGGTTCTTGGCAGATTTTTGCGTTTTTTGCGGCGGTTTTGCTGTTGATATTGGTTTCGTTGCAAGTGCTCTCTTTGGGGTTTAGATACTTGAGGTTGCTTCGGCTGAGAACCAGTTAGGTGAGATTGCAATTGGCGATGATGTGATTTGAATTTGGATTTGGATTTGGATTTGGTTTTGGTTTGGTTTGGTTTGGTTTGACTGTGGTTCTCATTTGATTTGGGTTATGTTGAACCTTATACGAAACTTATAACAGCATGGTTTTGTAGTGTGGTTCACTTTGTTTCTGAAACATTTTGGTTCAATTTTCTATAAAATAACAACTTTCCAATCTTATGTCAGTTTTGGTGTCGGTTGCAATATTTCAGTTGAGAAAAATGATCTTCATTGGTGGTAGATGGAATTAAAAAATAATAATTTCTATTGTTATTTGTTTATGAAATTTAGTAATTATTGTTATTGGTTTATTGATTTTGTTATTTGACGATTTTAAAATTTCATTCAAAATTCATTAAAAGTTTTGATTTTTTTTTTCTAGAATATATATTTTTTAAAATACCAAAATTTCATAAAAGATTTGAGAAATCAACAAATAAAAAATCTGAAAACAACATTGTGCCATGCTACTTTCAAGATCACGTATCTACTCTGAAATTTGTTTTGCAATTAACTTCATCTCACCATATACTAATAAACCCTAATATTACTAATATTATGAAAACTATACTATTACGAAAAGTAGCATGGTGATACTAAACTATTACGAAAACTAGCATTGTGATGATATATAAATATACTAAATAAATGTTAAGTACTATTACGTTCTTGAAAGAATAAAACATAAACCTACAAGGCAATTGAATGATTTTTTTTTAAAGCTTGAAAACTATGAGGTGAGAAATAAGACGGCGAGATTACGAGACGCGATCTCTAGATAAATCTCCACATTTCTGCTTTCTCCCGGACTATCTCCAACAGTAATTTATGATTAGCCCTATACAAAGTTTGTGAGTAAGTGATTTGATAATGTGCATGAAATATCCGTTTTTGCTTTTTCATATCATTTTCAACTATGTAAAGTTTTTTTTTCATAATATTTTCAACCATGTCAAACTTTTTTCTTCACTGATTTTGATATTCTTTCTCATTTTCTTTGGCTTTCTATAAAACAATAGAATCTCATATGTATTTCACATAAGTTGAACCCATAGTAAATATCATTGGCTTAAATTTTACATAGTCAATGAGCAAAAATTGTGCAAATTAACAACAAATGTAGAAATTTAATGCCAATTTTGATAAAGTTTGTATATTCGTGACAAGAATTTAGACCGCCAAGCATCTCCACCTAAGAAGTCGTTGTTAATTCAAAGAAAAGCCAACTCCAATCTCAAATTCACTCGGAAGCAACAAAAAAAAAATAAAAAAACAAGAGAAAAATACTTACAAAGAGATGTCAACCAATGCCGAATTAGAGAAAGTGTGATCGAGAGTATCTTCATGATCGCTATTTGATGCAATATGATAGCTTCATGAGAAACTTGGTAAATTTCAAGTTTATTACTACTATTAGGGTTTATTTGTATGGTGATATTAAGTTAATTGCATATTCCATAACAACTTTCATAGCGGATGGCCTAGAACTTACAAGTTATCAGATCTTATAAATCCGGTATAAAATGGGCATTAACAAAGGATGAACCGAAATAAATCAGGTAAACCCGAACGAATCAAAGAGAAATTTCATGATTTTGGGCTATGGCCCAATATTATAGGGGATCAAAGAAAAAGCATGCCCATCTGAAGGCAGAAATTAAAAGAGACCATATTTTCGTTAGCCCAATATAATAGGAGATTTGAACACATGCCCATATGGCCCAATATTATATTAATTTATTTTAATTTATTGGGCCATTTAAAATTTTATATGTTATTGGGCTTGTTATTTTTAGTCCATTTAACTCATTTTAAAAAACCAAAAAATAATAATAATGTATAATCGAAATAAACGAATGAACCGAATCAATAGAATAAACCGATAATCCAAATTATACAAAAAATTGCACAAAAATTCAAAAAAATTTGGTTACTTTTCGGTAGCAAATTTGGCCTAATCTTTTAGGCGAATGGGATTCGACAAGTATTCATGCATGATCCAATTGGTTTTAACACTTTTTGATTTCTATATTATTAAAACAAGAGCATTTATGAAATCTGTTTCCAAATATTCTTTTTTAGAAATAAATTAAACATATTATCAAACATTAATTAAATCTATATAAATTTATAATTATGTGTTTTCCATATAAAAATAGTTTAAAATATTTAAATATATATAATCTATTAAAACAGAGATACTTTTTGTGTCAAAACATGAAAAATATATATAAATCTATTCTTATTTTGGATAACTATATTATTCCCTTCATTTTATTCTTTTTGCTAAACATATATTTTTGGTTAAATTAAAAAAAATAATTATATTTGATTCAATTAAATAGTAGTTTAATTAATTAATCCGATTATATATATATGTATTAATCCGATTATATATTATTAATCTATATTTCATTTTTTTTTAAACTATGTTTTTTATTTTATATTGATTGCTGCTTATTCGAGAATATATGAAAATTAAAAACTAAATTGTTATTTCTTTTGGAATTTCAGTATGGTATAAAGTATAAACAATTTCATTTGGTTAAACGGAAGTAGAAAAAACCAGTTTTTTGCAACAAAAGTCCTCCTTTTTTTGTATTCCTTCCAATGATCTCCTTAAATACATTAATGCTTCAAATCGAAATTGAGAGAGAGAATAGGGTTTTTGGGTTTAGAATCTGAAACTGCTCTCCTGAAGATAGTCCCGGAGAAAGAAATGTGGAGATCCTGGAGAAATGCATCTCGAAATATCGCCGTCACTCGAATCTCTAAGAAGAAGACCCAGACTCCATCGATACCCTCACTTTCCAGATTCTCATCGTCTGGAAATGCGTCTGCCCGAAACCTGAGGTTCTTCTCCGCGAGCCCTACGGAAGAGAACCCAGTCTCGTTACCTACGGATGAGATCCCAATCTCTTCAGCTGCAGAGCTTACCCTTGAAGGATCGAACGCTTCGGATTTGGGGTTTTCCGAAAGTGGCGATTTTGGTGTAAATGGTACATCCGCAGAAGCCATGGGAGATTCAGATACTGTTACAATCAAAGCTTCTGACGATGGATCCGTTGTAGAAGTCGGGGATTCTCGGGCTGACGAGGTGTACCAATTTGACGACGAGAAGTTAGAATCTGTGCTATCTTTGTTACGGAGTGATGAAGAGTCATTGGAGTTTGGTCTTAAGGCTCTAGATGTCGATTTACACTTAGAACTTGTGGTCAAAGTGTTTGAATCCCCAGGAATTTCAGGTAAGAATTTGATTAGGTTTTTAAGGTGGGCAACTAAGAAAGAAGAGATTACTGTTACCACATCACTTGTAGAGTCTCTTGTTGTAGCAATTTCTGGTGATACACGTAGATTGGATGCTTATGGTTTGTGGGATTTGGTTAAAGAGATCGGTGAGAAGGAGAATAGTAGTGTTTTGACTCTGGAGATACTGAATGGATTGATAGCCTTGTTTGGGAAGCTTGGCAAATCTAAAGCTGCTTTTGATGTGTTTAGTAAAACCGAAGAGTTTGGCTTTACTCCAAATGCAAAAACTTATTATCTGACTTTGGAGGTGCTTTGCAAGCGGTCGTTTATGGAATGGGCATGCTCTGTATGCGAGAAAATGCTTAAGAGTGGTGTGTTACCAGAGGGAGACCAGATTGGAAACATCATCACTTGGTTTTGTAAAGAAGGGAAGGCCGAAGAGGCTTATTCGGTTTACGAATTGGCAAAGGCGCAAGAGAAATTCCCGCCTCCTAACTCTGTTGCTACTCTGATATGTGCGCTCTGCAAGAATGACGGGACTGTTGTGTTTGCTCAGGAGATGCTGTGTGATTTATCTGGCGAGGCTAGGCGACGGGGGATAAAACCGTTTTCTGATGTTATCCGTAGTTTATGCAGGATGAAAAATGTTAAAGACGCTAAATCTTTGCTTCTGGATATGATTTCTAAAGGGCCTGCTCCTGGAAATGCGGTTTTCAACCTGATTGTCCATGCTTGTTCGAGAACTGGAGATCTGGATGAAGCAAAAGAGGTTTTGAAGTTGATGGAGAGTAGAGGTTTGAAACCAGATGTGTACACATACACAGTCATCATTAGCGGTTATGCTAAAGGAGGGCTGATGGACGAAGCTCAAGATATTCTTGCAGAAGCGAAAAAGAAACATAAGAAGCTTAGTCCTGTGACATATCACGCACTCATCCGAGGCTATTGCAAGATTGAAGAATATGACCAAGCTCTGTTACTTTTGAATGAAATGGATCTTTTCGGCGTGAAGCCTAATGCCGATGAGTATACGAAGCTGATACAATCATTCTGCCTCAAAGCTTTGGATTGGAAAAAAGCAGAGATGTTGTTTGATGAGATGAAGCAGAGAGGCTTGCACTTGAACGCGATTACTCAGGGGCTTATAAGGGCTGTTAAAGAGATGGAATCTGAAGCCAAGGTAACTGAAAATTGTGGTAATTCACTTGCTGCAGCATAGAATCCGATCCGATCTGATATTTGTCATTGTTCTATCTTTTGGTTTGAAATCCCAGAAGATACCTTGTTCGTTCTTTTGTTACTGGACTTGTCTTTTGTACTCCAGCAATCTCCAATAACTTATAAGCCTTCACGGTCACATTTCGGTTTGCATTTGGGTTTCGGTTCATTTTTTTTAGCTATTGTTTGAATAGTGTATCAGTTTACCCCATGGTCATATTTCGGTTTGCATTTAATTCTCTATATAATAACAACTTTCCAATCTTATGTCAGTTTTGGTGTCGGTTGCAATATTTCAGTTGAGAAAAGTGATCTTCATTGGTGGTGGATGGAATTAAAAAATAATAATTTCTATTGTTATTTGTTTATGAAATTTAGTAATTATTGTTATTGGTTTATTGATTTTGTTATTTGACGATTTTAAAATTTCATTCAAAATTCATTAAAAGTTTTGATTTTTTTTTTCTAGAATATATATTTTTTAAAATACCAAAATTTCATAAAAGATTTGAGAAATCAACAAATAAAAAATCTGAAAACAACATTGTGCCATGCTACTTTCAAGATCACGTATCTACTCTGAAATTTGTTTTGCAATTAACTTAATCTCACCATATACTAATAAACCCTAATATTACTAATATTATGAAAACTATACTATTACGAAAATTAGCATGGTGATACTAAACTATTACGAAAACTAGCATTGTGATGATATTTAAATATACTAAATAAATGTTAAGTACTATTACGTTCTTGAAAGAATAAAACATAAACCTACAAGGCAATTGAATGATTTTTTTTTTTTAAAGCTTGAAAACTATGAGGTGAGAAATAAGACGGCGAGATTACGAGACGCGATCTCTAGATGGATCTCCACATTTCTGCTTTCTCCCGGACTATCTCCAACAGTAATTTATGATTAACCCTATACAAATTTTGTGAATAAGTGATTTGATAATGTGCATGAAATATCCGTTTTTGCTTTTTTCATATCATTTTCAACTATGTGAAGTTTTTTTTTCATAATATTTTCAACCATGTCAAACTTTTTTCTTCACTGATTTTGATATTCTTTCTCATTTTCTTTGGCTTTCTATAAAACAATAGAATCTCATATGTATTTCACATAAGTTGAACCCATAGTAAATATCATTGGCTTAAATTTTACATAGTCAATGAGCAAAAATTGTGCAAATTAACAACAAATGTAGAAATTTAATGTCAATTTTGATAAAGTTTGTATATTCGTGACAAGAATTTAGACGGTCAAACATCTCCACCTAAGAAGTCGTTGTTAATTCAAAGAGAAGCCAACTCCAATCTCAAATTCACTCGGAAGCAACAAAAAAAAACAAGAGAAAAATACTTACAAAGAGATGTCAACCAATGCCGAATTAGAGAAAGTGTGATCGAGAGTATCTTCATGATCGCTATTTGATGCAATATGATAGCTTCATGAGAAACTTGGTAAATTTCAAGTTTATTACTACTATTAGGGTTTATTTGTATGGTGATATTAAGTTAATTGCATATTCCATAACAACTTTCATAGCGGATGGCCTAGAACTTACAAGTTATCAGATCTAATAAATCCGGTATAAAATGGGCATTAACAAAGGATGAACCGAAATAAATCAGGTAAACCCGAACGAATCAAAGAGAAATTTCATGATTTTGGGCTATGGCCCAATATTATAGGGGATCAAAGAAAAAGCATGCCCATCTGAAGGCAGAAATTAAAAGAGACCATATTTTCGTTAGCCCAATATAATAGGGGATTTGAACACAGGCCCATATGGCCCAATATTATAGGGGATTTGATAGATTTTATTTCATGCGGAATCAGACATCCGTTACCCTTGCTACTACTAGGGATGAAGAGAAAATTGCAATTACATCAAATTCAATGCTAGTGCATAACAAAAAGCAATTATAAACCATATACTCACATTACTATATGGTTTCAAATCCACAAAACCATTAATGATTCAATGCTAGTTCATAACAAAAAAAAATACAGATTTGTTATAAAAAAAAAAGATTCAGGAAATTCTTACGACCACTTTGTTCTTCTTGCCTGAAGAGAGAACAAGACCTTTACCTTCAACAATATCTGCTTCCTCAACTCTCTTATTCTCATCATCAACTCTCTCATTGTTCATATAAACCCCACCTTGCATCAACAATCTCCTTGCAGCAGATTTGCTCTCAAACAAACCCGCAGAAACCGATAGATCCACAACTGAAAACCCCGAGACTCGGTCAATAGGCAGTGAACAAGAAGGTATATCCTCTGCAATTCTCTCAATCAAGTTCCAGTCAAGCTTTGTCTCAGCTCCTGGTCTTAAAGCTTCTGTTGCTTTGATGGCTTCCTTCAAACCTTCTTCACCATGTACAAATCGGGTTACTTCTTCAGCGAGTTTGATTTGAGCGGTATTAGGGACATACCCGGGTTTGCTCATTTGATCTTCCAAGATCTTTATCTCATCCAAACTCAGAAAAGTTAGAGTCTTTAAGAAGCGTATCACATCAACGTCTGGAACTGAGAAGAAGTACTGATAGAATTTATAAGGCGATAACATCGAAGGAGATAGCCAGATTGCTCCATCTTCTGATTTCCCGAATTTTGTACCGTCGTTTTTCAATAGGAGAGGAAACGTTAGCCCGTAAGCTGCTTCTTCAGTTTGGAGAATCTTCCGGATCAAATCAGTTCCAGCTGTTATATTACCCCACTGATCACTCCCACCTATCTGAACATTGACCCCTTCCTTCTCGAACAAGTGAACAAAATCATAGCCTTGCAATAACTGATAACTCAATTCAGTGTAGCTAATACCTTGCTCTGATTCTAATCTCTTCTTCACACTCTCCTTTGCCAGCATAGGTCCAACCCTGGCAAACCGACCCACTTTTTTCAGAAAGTCGAGCATTGTCATATCTTTCCACCAGTCATAGTTATTAAAAATCACATAAGAGCTACCAGAACCTGGATTGCAACCCAGAATCTTGATGATGATGTTTTTAATCCCGGCAATGTTTTTCTCCAATGTATCGGCGTCAAGCTCAGGTCTTTCAAGGCTTTTACCGGATGGGTCACCAATTCGTCCCGTGGCACCACCAATTAAACCAACGGCTTGATGTCCACATCTTTGGAACCAAGAAAGGACAATGATACCAAGTAGATTACCCAAGTGTAAACTCTCAGCTGTTGGATCAAACCCGCAGTAGACCTTTAGAGGAGCTACGCTAGGATCAGAACAAGCAGATCTGAGATTCTCGCTGGTGATTGACTCGAGGAGTCCTCTTTCTTCGAGTATATCGACTACATTAGGGCGAGAAACAGTAGATTGAATTGAACACTTAACAGAGGAGAGCAGAGGAGTTGTAGAAGCGGAGAAAAGGTGATGAACTTGGAGCCTTGTGAAGAAAGTGGAGGAGGATTTGTCAGGAGAAACGAGTAAAGAAGCCAGACGTAAGGGAGATAAGAAGGTTCTGGAACAAATAGGGAAGATACTCCTTGAAGCAAGCGTCGTCCCTGTTGCATATGCCATGGGTTTATAGGCTGGAACCTTTGTTGAATAGCCAAGCTGGTAACTAAAACTGAAAACTAGATAGAAACACCATTAGCTGAAAACAATGGTAAATTACCAATCTTTATTCTCTAAAACTGTAAACAAACATAGGCGCAAGTAAATGCACAAGTTGATCTGATAGTATACAAAACTGAAAATTCCAGTGATTTGGAATGAAACGAATCGATTAAGCCTCTGAAAAATCCAAATTTCTCAGGCAGGCAATTTGACAAACAGCTTATGGGCATTAACAATACAGTCGAATATTCCCCAGGAAAGACATCGTTCAATCTCCAAAACTGGAAACTTCAAACCAAACTAGAAAGGAATCCCAAAAATTTACACCAAATTAGAAAAGGAATCCCCATCACAGCTTGATGAGAAGAGACCCAGAGAAACTACAACCAAAAATAAACACATTCGCAACTTCAGCGAAGTTACAACACACCTAAATTGGATAAAGTTTCCACCCAAATTATAAACTTTGAGAAGAAAGAAGCGAAAGAGCTTACTACTGGTTTGCAGCTCCAGGAATGGAGTTTGTTTTCGACCTTTGCTTTGCCACACAGATCAAATGCTTCAGATTATTTGAAACCAAGATAAACCGAAAAGTTTTCGGTTCAGTTGAAAAATCTACACCAAGTTCGATTGAAACGGTTAAGATACAAAACCGGGTTCTTAAAACCCAGTAAAGTTCCTGGTGTTTCTGTAGAAAGTAGAAAAACCCTTTCTTTCTTGGAGCGAATCAATGGTTTGGGGTCTCTTTCCCGTTGATCCTCTCTCAGGTTTTTCCCCATTAGATTCGATTTTTTTTTTTTGGACTTCTATCACAGTATGTATTTTATCTAGAATTTATAATCTTTCGTGGAGATTCGTATTGGCTTGCAAATGAAAGAGTTTGATTGCTTCCTGTTTAAATCTTTCGCCATCCTATTTTTAATGTATAATTTTTAGCGACTCTTTTACCTTTTCATAACTGTTATCTGATAAATGTAAGAAAAACCCCAAATTTCATCTGGGTTTTGCTAGAGAAGTGAATCTGTGTTTGCCTTTTTTAAGAATCTCGAGTTTTGGACCCTTCATTAGTTGTAGAATGATTTGAGTCTGTGTCTCAGGTGAAGATAAATACTGTATCTTTTCAGAAGGGAATTACAAGATTGGTCGAAAAGGTATTATCACATGTAAATCTCTTCGTTTTTCTTACACTTTCATCGTCTTTCTTGATCGTTGTTTCATAAACTTCGTTAAATCTGTGCCCATGCTATATTTATTCTCTAGGATGTGACATAATTATCAATAAGGATAAGGGGGTATCTAGGATCCACGCAGAGTTAGCTTTCGATGCAACAGCTGTTTCAACCTCTCGGAGGAACAAACCTTCCGATACCTCATTTGTTATCCGTGTCAAAGATTATTCTAAATATGGGACCTTTATCAAAACTGACCTCGGGACAAAATATAAAGTTCATGAACTACCTGATAAGGAGAAAATTCTCAAAGATGGAGATGTTATCACTTTTGGTACAGGTGCAGCAACTTACAGGTATTCCTGGCTAGTCAATGTGATGTTTTTTTGTTGTATGTATCTTCATGTAATATGGCTTATATCCGTCCCTTTTTCAAATAACATCATTGCAGGTTGTCTTTTATTCCGCTGGTGTTTTACTTCTGCCTTTCCTCTGAGACCGTTAAGGTGGATCGGTCGGTACAAGATTCAGTTTCATCAATCGGTTAGTGAAAAACCTTATCTCCTGCCTAATGCAAGTAAAATTGCATATTATCCCCATTGCCTGAAAATATGTAGATATTCAGGTGCTCGTATCGCTCCAACCTTGACTGAGGAGTGCACCCATGTTCTTGTTGAGCCGCGTATGCAAGTGAATGAAGCTCTGGTCAATGCAATATTAGCCAAAAAACCCATCATTTTGACGAATTGGGTTAAGGTATGTCAGAGAATTCTGCTGTCACCCCTCGTTTGTTGTTCGTTTATGGGTTTTAACTTCAGTGTTTGTCTAGCTTCTCGCAGAGAAAAGTATCCGCAGCGAAATTCCTGGATACAGCCAGTGAGTATTATTATCTTAATGATTTTCCCAACAAACTCTGCAGTTACTTACATGCTAAATTTAATACAGGTACAGACCATCAGTGATGGTGGAAGAAGCTTTGGTGGATGTAATGGAACCAAACGTCCGTGAAAAATGTCTAGAAGGATTTACTTTTGTGTTGGAACCAACAGACACGGTATAATCTCTTATTTGTTTAAAAAGAATCCGACTAAATTATTGATGAACATGCATTTACCTATTCCTGCCTTTTTCTTTCGCTATTTCCTTTTTCATATTTGTTTTTTTCTTCTTTATCCAGTATAGATTTGGAAGCAGCTTCCCATCTTTCCTGAAAGTATGTGGCGCAGAGACTGTTGCCATAGCAGACATTAGCTCCATGAGTCAGGTTTGTGCTTTTATACTTTTTTGCTCATTTGTTCTTTCTATAAGTAGCACTAACAAGCATAATCAACTTTGCAGGAGTCTCAGTATGGAGAAACTAATCGCATGATATGTGTCATCCCAAAAAGTTCTGGAGACAAATTTGGCCGTTTGAAGCATCTCAGTCTGTTGTCTAGAGTGAACGAAATGGATTTAATATGCGCTATCTTGTCCGGAAACCTACCTTCGACTTCGTTGATACCACCTTCCGGTGAATACACAATGCCAAATATATTTGCTTTTCTTGAGATTATAAATCGCAAACCTCTTATCTTGAAACATTTCCTGTTTGTAGTTGTAATTTCATCATCGTGCTCTACGGATGAGACAGTTGTAGCAGATTCTGATGCTGAAGAGGAAGAAACAACATCGTCTGTTCATATGATTGATGCCACTGAAAAGGCAGAAACACCAGAGCAGCCTGCTGCTATTGTGATAGAGGAGAGTCCTGTTACAATATTGGAAGAAACTATGAATTTGAATGAGTTTAAAAGTGTAAACGTATTGGCAGATAGTCTCCGTGAGAAGAACCCAAGTGATAGTCTCCGTGATGTGACAATTCGAAGGGATCAAAATGATGAGCCTGAATGTGGGAACTCGGAGATTATCTACACTCAAGATCTTATTGTTAGGGATTTGCGATCAATTAGAAATGTTCGGTCTACAGGCGAGGAAGGAGTTGTTGACTTCAAGCGATTCAGAAAGGCAAGACAGAACCTTTAGATTCTGGACAAATGTTATGTTCGTGAGATGATGATTTTTTCTTTTTTCTTTTTGGTTAGGGAAATGTTACATCCGGAAACAGCTTCAGTAGCCTAATACCTTTCGCCAACGATCCATACAAGTAATCTCGGGTCTTTTTCTTGCTCGTTAGCACCTAAAGTATTTTCCTCTCTGTTTACTTAGCCGTTTGTTTTGGCGATTACAGAGAGTACGATAGCGGGGAAGTGACAGATTTTATGAAAGAAGAGAAGAAGAAGAAGCAGATGGAAGCCGTTGCAGAGGACTTGTTTAACAATGAAAAGGTGTCGATCAACATCATCTTGCATCAAAATCTAGAGATCATCCAGCTATTTTTTCTTTACACTTATATCAAAATATGCAGGCTAGAAAGCGTGGAACAGCTGGTTCCATTCGTGGGTTTCTCTCTCGAGTTTGAGGTTTCAAGGTGAAATGCAATTGTTGTTGTGGGATCTTGCTCTGTAATCTCTCAGCTTTGTTTGTTCTTCTTCAAAAGGTCTAAGCTTTCAGTTTTTTTTCTTCATGGCAGCCGGACTACTTTAGGGTGAATCAGAAGAAGAAGCTTCTAGAAGATCGTTTGAGAGTGGTGGCATGATTCTGGTTTCTGGATCACAAAGAACTAATCAAAAGATTGCCTTTTTTGGGTCTTTATGACGTAACAATGCCTCAGATGTACACTGGGAAGTGTAGATACATACACACATATATATATATATATAAATATCTTTGGTTTCTCTGATGAAAACAAAAATTCGATTTTTTCTCAGAACTGAAAACATGTGGCCATTACTTCCCTGTTAACTCGAACAGATACAAATTTTATCCTCTCTCTTGATCTAAACACAAGTTACAATGGAGTGGCCATGGTCGGCCATCGCTTCTTCTTCTCCTTCTTCTTCTAGTTGCTTCTTTGCCTCTCCTAATCCTTGCTTGTCTCTCACTGGACGAACGAATTTGAATTGTGCAAACAAATATCCATCGAACACTTTGCGAGACAGCAGATTCGACTCGAAGCATAATCTGGTCACTGGCGTGATCTGTAAACGTCGAATCTATGGAGATTTCGCTGTCCGGAGAAGCACCACAAGCAACAAAAATGCGGAGGAGACTGAATCATCTTCATCTTCGTCTGTAGATTGCGTCGGAATGGGATCAGACGTGGAGTGCGTATACAACGGAGAAGATGAGGAGAATCGAAGCTCCGGAATCTTGAGCGGAGGAGAAGGATCGTTGCTTGAATGGACGGTTCTGATTTCACCCTTCTTTTTCTGGGGAACGGCGATGGTGGCTATGAAGGAAGTATTGCCGATAACCGGTCCTTTCTTCGTCGCTGCGTTTCGGTTAATTCCGGCCGGTTTGTTGCTGGTTGCGTTTGCGGTTTACAGAGGCAGACCTTTGCCTAAAGGAATCAATGCTTGGCTCTCTATTGCTCTCTTTGCTCTTGTGGACGCTACTTGTTTCCAGGTCTGCTTACTTGAACTGAGCTCTAAGAGTTAAGTTGATAAATTCTTGTCTGAATGATAATGGTGGTAATAATGGTGATGATGATGGCTCAGGGATTTCTTGCTCAAGGATTACAGAGGACTTCTGCTGGTCTAGGAAGTGTAAGGAAGTTTTCTCTCTACTACCTTGTACGCTTGTCCTAAAATGACCAAAAAACTTTCTTGGTCTCCTCTACCGCGATGCTTTCAGGTTGCTAATCTGCAACTTTGTTGCAGGTTATAATTGATTCTCAGCCACTGACTGTAGCTGTATTAGCATCCTTCTTGTTTGGTGAGTCCATTGGAATAGTGAGAGCTGGAGGTTTGGTTCTCGGGGTTGCCGGACTTTTGCTTCTTGAGGTAAAAGATTTTACTTAATCATGATCTAAGCCAAGACCGAGCTAGTATCTCGATAGTGTTCTTGCAACTTGAGGATATGTGTGATTCGTTACAGGTTCCATCAGATGGTAAAAACTTTTCCTTGTGGGGAAGTGGAGAGTGGTGGATGCTCCTTGCAGCTCAGAGCATGGCTGTTGGCACCGTGATGGTTCGATGGGTCTCAAAATACTCGGATCCAATTATGGCAACCGGCTGGGTAATGATGCTCTGAGAGTTCTTCTTACAAGAACTAAACTGAACTAAACTAAGCGTGTCTCTGATTTTATCTGCAGCATATGGTAATCGGTGGCCTTCCTCTTTTGGCGATTTCCATTATAAACCATGACCCGTTTTTTAGCGGCGGTTCTCAAGAGCTATCCACAAATGATGTTGTAGCACTTGTCTACACATCCATTTTTGGCAGTGCGGTTAGCTACGGTGTTTATTTCTACAGCGCGACTAAAGGTTCTATTTTGCTGCCCTCTCGTGATGGTATGAGTTTCAGATTTCTGATGCTTTTATGATGTCTCTTTTGGCAGGAAGCCTGACTAAACTCAGCTCACTCACCTTCTTGACACCAATGTTTGCCTCAATCTTTGGGTAAGACCAAATTCAGCAAAACAACAAACAAATCCATGATTCGTTCTGATAAGTTTTTTTTTTTTTAGTATTTGGTTCGTATTCTGATATGTTTGTTTCGGACCAGGTATCTGTACCTGGATGAGACTTTCTCCTCGTTGCAACTGCTCGGGGCAGCTGTCACTTTGGTCGCTATATACTTGGTCAACTTTCCGGAAGGCAACGACTGAGACACTCTCTCAGTTCGTTCTGCATTTTTCAAAGTTTCTTAAGAATGTAAAAACATTAATTATTTTTATATACATATTTGTATATAATAAAGTGAATAATCATAGTTCAGTGTTAACCATAATAAGCAAGCTTCATATTAACGATAACAGATGAAATGGAGGAGAGTCCTGTTATGCACAACTCGATACAGCATAAGCATATTCTCTTCCTTCCTCCACAACAATTACAATCAGAGATCAATCATACTCTCTGGTATGCATAATTCCAGGTTAACTTGTCTTCTTGTCCTCTGGTTTACTTTCCATCCCAACCATATCATCCATATCAGCAACTAGTCTCTCCACAGGCACCTTGCTCACATCCCATCGCATGCCTATGTCTGAAACCAAACGACTGACGCAGTACATGCCATAGCCAGCCACAGCCAAACCACCAAAACCTGCTACAAACCTGAGTGGTGAAGAAAGAACAACGCTGGCTGCTGCAACCATTGAAGCGGCTTGACCGCTCCTTCCCACGTCAGTGTTTGCTACCAACAAACCAGTTTTACAATAGATGGCGAAATCTTCACAGTTGTTCTTGAAAACATTGTACACACCGAAACCATTTTGCAAGAGGAAGTTTGCACGGTAAATGACTTCTTCTGGAGGATCTGAAGATGCTATTGTGCATATGCCACCTCGAGGTTTGGCAAGAAAAATAGCAGGAGAGACACTGTACTCGAAGACGTAGAGATCACCTCCAGCGAGGAAGCAGTCGAGACAAGAAGAGATTACACCACCAACCTTGGATCTATCTCCACAATTAGGACATGGGCTATCTCCATGATTTGGGGATGAACTAACAATGATCTTGTCCAAGAAAGTCCCAGTTCCAGTCTCTTGCCCATCCCCACGAGTGAAATGGTTGACTTGTCCGTCACCTACATAGATTCCTGCAAATCATACACATATAAGTTAACAAGATCACAAAGAAAAGTTCCCAAAAGGATCTAGAAGTGGGGGCTAAAAGCCACAATTTATCTATCAACGTAATGATTCTACGGGGAGGTTAAAAAGACTGCCAAGAAAGGTAGTGCATGAACAATGTTCAAATGAAGCCAAAACTTCAAACTTGTTCTTCTTAACATACTAGGATACACAGTTGCATCTTTGAGCAGTTTTCACTAATCACATTGCCAAATTCAGGCCTATTCATCTAAATAAACTTTCTGCGAAATGAAATCCAAAACCTAGCAAATCTACATAATGAGCAATGAGGATTGAGCCTCATTGAGTCTAAAACAACACTAGAGAAGTTAGCATTGAGGTTGCTGTCAAATGTTAAACCAATACCACAATCCCTTACAACGATCAAGGATCACTATCTAGCCTTCTAACAGAGAATCATTGTGAACGTCATATCATAGAAATCTCCTAAACCAGTAAACCTTCGATTCATTTTGATCAAATTCAAACAGAAAACTCATACTTATTCTTCCCCAGTTTTGAAGCTTTCGCGAATCTCAACAGTTAATCGAATTGAGACAAGTATGAAAATCAACTAGCATCACCATGAATGTAAATGTATGTATCTATAAATAGGGATCTAGAGAGATCGTAGTACCGTGATGAGCGTAAACATAGGCCTGACGCCATGAATAGATGTGATCGCCTGGTTTCACATCATTTATGGAGATTTTGTTGGAGAGAAACCCCATCGTCTCGATTTCTCAAAATCCCCCGCCGACGAACAAAGAACCAGAGATTACGCGGCGGCGGCGGAGAGGGAAAGCGAGAAGAAGATCTGATTTTGCTTTGTGTGTGGGGTTTTCTTTCCCCTGGAAATTGGATAAATCATAAATTTAAATTTTCAGAAAGGAATACAAATGTTTTAATTGACCCGTAGGAGTTATTTTACCATAACCTTTAATTAATCAAGCAAACCCCAACTAATGAAATTTAAAATTTAACGCCTCTCGAAACGACACCGTTACGTCGTTGGGCCTCAAACGCAAACGATTCTTTCAAAACGACGCCGGTTGCACACAATGTAATGTGCTTCTCTTTATAAAATTAAAGCCCATATTTAGTCCAGGATCTTCGCCTCTTTTAAAGCCCCTAAAGCAAAATCTTGTTTTGAGAAGAAGAGTTGCCATGGAAGTCTCAAATCACGCCAGAAAACGGAAAGCTATCGACGCCGGACACGACTCGCCGCCGTCATTACCACCGGCGTATCGAGGCTCAGACGGCTACGAATCTAACACTGTAGATTTTTCTCTCCTTGAAGCACTTGAGAAATCTTCGCATAATCCAGTAGAGGCAGTTGATCTTAAAACCCTAAAAAAGCTTGTCCTATCCTTCGAGCGGCGTCTTAGGGACAACATAGCTGCTCGCCTCAAGTATGTGGAGAACCCCGAAAAGTTCGCAGACTCTGAGGTTGACCTACACGATGATTTGCAAAAGCTCAAGGTTCTCGCTGGGGCTCCGGAGCTTTACCCGGAGCTTGTTGCTTCGAATACGGTTCCCTCGATTGTGAATCTCCTCTCCCATGAAAACGCCGATATCGCCAACGATGTTGTTCAGCTTCTTCAGGATCTGACTGACGAAGATGCCTTGGAGGATAACGACGAGCCGGCGCGTGTGATAGTCGACGCGCTTGTTGAAAACAATGTGCTCGAGCTCTTGGTTCAGAATATGAACCGGTTATCGGAGGCAGACCCAGATGAGGCAACGGCTATATACGCAACCTTGACGGTGATTGAGAATCTGGTGGAAGTGAAGCCGGCTGTAGCTGAAATGGTGTGTGAACGGACGAAGCTATTGCGGTGGCTTCTTATGAAGATCAAGGTTAGGGATTTCGAGGGTATCAAGCAATACGCGTCTGAGATTCTGGCGATTCTGCTTCAAAATAGCACGGCGAACCAGAAACGGCTAGGGCAGATGAATGGTGTAGACGCTGTGCTCGAGGGTGTGGCGATGTATAAGTCCAAGGATCCTAAAACTCCTGACGAGGAAGAGATGTTAGAGAATCTATTCGATTGCTTGTGCTGCCTCTTGATGCCATTGGAGAACAAGGAGAGGTTCGTGAATGCGGAAGGAGTTGAGTTGATGATTATTATCATGAAGCAGAAGAAATATGCTTACGGGTCTGCGATTCGGGCTCTCGACTTCGCCATGACCAACTATCCACCTGCATGTGAGAGGTTTGTGGATGTTATGGGACTGAAAACAGCATTTGCTGCTTTCATGGGTAAGGCAAGTTTTTCAATCCCATTTCTTATTTTCTGAGCATCTTTACAAACTCTCTAGTGGTTTAATGAGGTTTTATATTCTGTATCTTCCGTTAGAAAATGCTTGCATAGATCAAAGTAATGTGTAAGAGGCGATTCTGAGGTATACTTGCATAGTGATTTTGTTTAGTTCTTTAAATGTTTAGATTCCGCTTAACAAGAGGATCAAAAGGGAGCGGTATAAGGAGGAGCTAGAGGAGCGAGTTATCTCGCTTATTGCGTCATTATTTGGTAAGAAAGCAAGTGATATGTTCATGTAAAAAAGTGTGTTCTGCTTGCATGCTCTTGATGCTAATTCATTAGTTTCTTGGCGGTTTTCTGTATCTTTCAGCTGGGATTCTTAGGGGTTCTAGGAGAGATCGTTTGTTAAGCAAGTTTGTTGAGAACGAATATGAGAAGATTGATCGCCTTATGGAACTATACATGAGGTAATATAAGTGTTCTGTTTATCTTTATAATACCATTTTGAGCATCTGATGAAAGAGCCCACATTCCTTTGTGATAGCTCTGTTATGTATCTCAAAGTTGTGTCTTTGCACTTGGCAGATACTCTGATAGGGTTAGATCAGAGGCCGAGAGGTTAGACGAACTTGAGCTTGATGACCTTGAGGTAATTCAATTTCTCCTCAATTTTTTTCAGTGTTTTCATTCTGAGCTTGAATCTGTTGATGAACTGATTCCACTGTGTTGCTTTCCAGTTGGATGAAGATGAAAAATATAATCGGAAGCTAGAATCAGGCCTCTACAGTCTTCAGGTTCGACTAAGTTTAGTTTATCCAGTTTCATGTCTGTATCATCTGCGGCATGGCAAAGGTGCCTCATATGTTGTACATGTGCTACACTGGGTTTTAAATAGCGTAAAGCGCCCTAAAGCTACAAGGGGCTCGCTTAGCGCTTAGCGCTATAGCGATCGCTATGGATCGCTTTATGTTTTTTTTTTTTACGAGAAATACATAAAGCCAAATCACGAGATACGTTCTATGGTTAGCAACTAGAACGTAGACTACAATCCGCCGACACCTTCTCCGGCGCCGGGGCCTTTCCCGGATGATGACGAATCGTCGGTTTTCTGTGTTGATGACCTAGGCGGCGTTGGCTCGTTGGATTCCACGTGTAAGCTCGTCGCCGATTTGAATCTCACACGTGACCGTTACATCTCCGGGAAGGGTAATCTCCAGTCTTGCCCGGCGTCAGATTGTTTTGCCAATTTCCAGGATGTTCGATTACTGTCAATATCTCCGGGAATTTCTCATTGGCTGAGAACTCGACGATTATCGTCGAAACCTTCCGAGATTTGACGACATTTGGTTAACCTGTTTCTATGGTTAGCAACTAGAAATCACGAGAAATACATAAAGCGATCGCTTCGTCGCTTCACCCCTATAGCACAGAAAATCGACAAAAGCGATCGCTTCATGGGTAATGCCTCGCCCCTACCTATTAAGGCGATGACCCCTTCGCTTCGTCGCTTTGAGCGCTATAGCGACCAAAGCGATCGCTATTTCAAACCCAGGTGCTACATGACACACTTATACAGGCCTCTACTCTTTTAAAAATGATTATTATTATTTTTTTAATCTTGGTCTTTCTATTGTTTCTTAATTCTGAGTTTACTTCTGACATTGCAGCTTGTTGCTGTTATTCTGGGGCATATTTGGTGTTCTGAGTAAGTATTAAAACACCCTTAAAATGCATTCCTAAGCTTAGTTTCAGGCTTACTAATTTGTAATCGTTCCTTCTATGTAGGCATTCTGGAATGAGAGCTCGGATCGAGCTGCTGTTGAAGCAACAAAAGCTTAGTAAAAACGACGTCAAGGAGATACTTCAGGTTATCTTTTATCACCGTAAAGTACAGCAATTAATTGATGTTTTGACTTGATGTGGAGAAAACTTTTGAACAAGTTGATTCACTGAAACCCAAGACGGATTAGCTACTAATAGATGTTGACATGGCGTATGAACTCAACCATTTCGTGGAAACAAATCTCTCTTTTTCATACCATCTTGTGTTTACTCTGCGAGCAAATTTTATTTTTCCTTGTTGCTTGCTTTTGCTAAGATGAGTAAGGCATTGACAGGAATATCATGACAACATTGGAGATCTTGAAGGACCAGAGGAGAAGGAACGAGGACAGGCGAGAATCCAGTTGTTCATATCGGCAATGTGAGTTAGAGAGAAAAAAGATGGAAAAAACACAAATGGCTTCTCGTATCAGATTCCAATTTGTATTGGGACCAGAGAGAGATACTCTGTTTTATCTCAGAGGGTTTAAACAACTTGAGAGCAAAAAGTCATCACGAAGTACATTGACTCCTTTTTTTCTTTTTAAAAGTGTTGTGACCTTTTCAATCGAAGAATATTTTTTTGACTTAAAAATCATTTTTCCGGCAGCTTCTATTGTATCCGTGATTTCAAACTCTCTTCCACGTTTATATATATATATAAATGTTTATTGACAACTATCTACACAAAGGTGGACGTGCCGGAGTGGTTATCGGGCATGACTAGAAATCATGTGGGATTTGCCCGCGCAGGTTCGAATCCTGCCGTCCACGGTCTTTTTATTTATTTATTTTAAACCACGCGTCCTCCACTCGTCCCTAAACGTCCGCCGTTACCAGAGATCTCTCCAGAAAGTCCAAATTTAAAACGAGCAGAGTCGCTTTCTCTCTCTCTCTCTCGCTAGCTGAAAATGGCGAACTCGAGAACTGTTTTGATGTTGTGCGGTGATTACATGGAAGACTATGAGGTCATCTTCTTCCTCTACTACTTTTTCTAAAAAATCTATTTCTTCTTATATATTCGCTTGTTATGTGTATGTTCTCTCAGGTGATGGTCCCGTTCCAGGCTTTGCAAGCTTTCGGAGTCTCAGTCCATACCGTCTGCCCCGGAAAGAAAGCTGGTGACTCTTGCCCCACCGCTGTTCACGATTTCTGTGGCCACCAGGTCACTCTCTCTCTCTCTCTCTATTGATCTCCATGTGTAGGTGTGATACGATCCATTAAAATCAAATTTAGAAATGCTTCACTTTCAATTAGATGATACTTGTATCGTCCTAGGAAATTCTCTCAGTTTTGTATTTCCTGATTAGATTTCTTAGAGCAATTTGCAGACCTATTCTGAGTCACGAGGTCATAATTTCACGCTGAATGCAACATTTGATGAAGTTGACCTCAGCAAGTACGATGGATTGGTTATACCAGGAGGACGGGCTCCTGAATACCTGGCCATGAATGCCTCTGTTGTTGGGTTGGTTAAAGATTTTTCAAGCTCTGGAAAGCCCATTGCCTCTATTTGCCACGGCCAGTTGATATTGGCTGCTGCAGACACTGTTAATGGTCGAAATTGCACAGCTTATGCAACTGTTGGACCTGCCCTTATCGCTGCAGGCGCCAACTGGGTGGAACCAACAACACCTCATGTCTGTGTCGTTGATGGTAGTTTGATTACTGCAGCTACGTATGAGGGCCATCCTGAATTCATCCACCTCTTTCTCAAGGCTCTCGGCGGTCAAATAACTGGAGCAAATAAAAGAATCTTGTTTCTTTGTGGGGTAAGCGACCTTACTATTCTCTTGACTCAATTTTTTTAGTTACCATGCTTTTTCATTAGTTTTGCTTACCATCTTGCTTTAGCATCTACTTCATATGTCAGAGCCTCAGGAGCTGTCGATCCATCAGCACTTCTCCATTTATTTGTTGAAAATATCAATAGGCCTGAATCCCCTGATCCAGAAGCCATGTGATTGGGCTAACTTTTTACTTTTAGGAGTTGACAGGCTTTTCTAGCTTTTCAAACATGGCCGAAGCATAGGTTTTGCTGTTAAATGAATTACGCACTTGGCTCACATTACAGTTTTTGACCTTTTGCAGGATTATATGGAAGACTACGAAGTCAAAGTCCCTTTTCAGTCCCTTCAAGCTTTGGGATGTCAAGTCGATGCGGTTTGTCCAGAGAAGAAGGCTGGTGATCGCTGTGCAACTGCAATCCATGACTTTGAGGGTGACCAAACTTACAGTGAAAAACCAGGCCACACTTTTGCTTTAACTGCTAACTTTGATGGCCTAAATTCCTCCAGTTATGATGCTCTGGTCATTCCGGGAGGCAGAGCTCCAGAATATCTTGCCTTGAACGAACATGTCCTTAACATTGTTAAAGAGTTCATGATTTCTGAGAAACCAGTTGCATCTATTTGCCACGGACAACAGATCTTAGCTGCTGCAGGTGTCCTCAAGGTCAGTTTTGTTCTTTCGTAGGTCCAATGAAGTTGATTATGTTCTCTCTTTCTCTTGCCGCTATAATTTGTATAATATGAAATTGTTTGAGAAAATTTCTCTTAGTCTGATTTTATGTTACCTGATTACTGATGCAGGGAAGGAAATGCACTGCTTATCCAGCCGTGAAACTGAATGTGGTACTTGGAGGAGGAACTTGGTTAGAACCAGATCCAATCCACCGATGCTTCACTGACGGGAATCTGGTAACTGGCGCAGCATGGCCGGGACACCCAGAATTTGTGTCACAGCTAATGGCTTTGTTGGGCATTCAGGTTTCATACTAGCCCATGTTATGCAAGCTCCCCTGTCATGCGGAATCCGTCCAACCTACTCGTCTGCTGTGTAATGTACTAATGTGTGTAACGCTTGTGGTATATGTTACTGGAATCTCTCCTGTTGAGGATTGTGTCTTTGGTGTTTGTCTAAACTGAAGCCTTTTCTTTGAGTTGGAAATAAAGTTTCGGAGATTTGTTTCTTCTCTATCTAATCCTTTGAACGAACCTTTATAATTGAGTGTCCACCCCTAAGAATGTCGATAAATAAACAATATCTTGATCATATTTCTTGAAAACATTTACACATACATAACGAGTCATAATAACAGCAGCAACATAGTTTACATTGATACAACCATGAGATTGGTTCATTCCGAACCAACAGACCTCGCTGTTTCAATGGCTGCAACCAGATCATCATATTTCGCACCGGTCACTTCCTTGACGACTTTATTATCCTTGAAGATTTTGAAAGTTGGAACCACTCTTATTCCTAGCTCCTTTGCCAATGGCTGCACCAAACAAAACAAACACAAAGAAAGAAAGAATTTCAAAGTTATTATGGGCTTAAACAACAACAAGAAGAAGTAACATATTAATATTTAAGCCGATGATCCATTTCCATGCTTGGACATTGTCCTTAGCTACTCATGATATTCGGTTCGGTTTACCAACAGATTGGTGGTGAGAAATGAGATTTAAAAGCAGAATACAAACCCGGTTATCTGGGTTGCAGTCAAGCTTTAGAAACACAACGTCCTCGTACTTCTCGGACAAAGCTTTGTATTTAGGGGCAATGACTTTACATGGACCACACCTGCATAAGATATACACATCTTATCTTATGTGATGTCTCAATCTGTTTCGGACATTCTTTTGTGAGAAAGGAAGCATCATCAGCCAATTGGAAGTGGAAACATACCATTGAGTATACATGTCAAGTACGACAATCTTTTGACCGGCGGCTTTAACGATGGGCCAGAAGGTGTCCTTATCAACCTCCGTCACTTGACCAACATTAACATTCACGGTTGTTGGAGGTGGGGAGAAATCAGCGTCCCAGAGCGGCTGCGACCGCATGCTCGGGACGGCGATCACGATCAACCCCGCGACAACCAAGGTCGCGCGGATAACCGGACTAGGCCCTACCACCGCGCCCAGAACGACGACCGGCGGCGACGATCTCCCTCGCGAGACCGGGAAACAGGTAGATCGCCTCCCCCGGCCCGCACTCTGATAGGGATGATCATGGGAGGTCTCCTCTCGTGCAACGACTCAGTGCGGTCCATCAAGCGTCACGAGAGAAGGACCGACGCATCCCTGAAGTGCCACTCCGGGCCGGAGATCGACGCCCAGGACACGAGCAAGAGGGGAATATGTTTCACTGAGGCCGATGCGGCCGGGGTCCACCAGCCCCACAACGACCCCCTCGTCGTACAAGTCCGCGTAGCCGACTGCGACGTTAACCGAGTCCTCGTCGATACGGGCAGCTCGGTCGACCTCATCTTCAAGGATACCCTCGCCAGGATGAACCTGAACGGGGTCGAGATCAAGCCGCACTCCATCCCGCTAACCGGCTTCGCCGGGGACACCGTCAACGGAATCGGCACCATCGAATTACCGGTCTACGTAGGTCGGGTCACGAAAATCGTCAAGTTCGTGGTCTTCGACACCACCCCGATCTACAACATCATCCTCGGAACCCCCTGGCTGCACTCGATGAAGGCGGTCACGTCGACGTACCATCAGTGCCTCAAGTTCCCCAACCAGGCCGGCACATACACTCTTAGGAGTAACCAGAGGGTCTCCCGCGCCTGCTTCGCCATCGAGCACAAGCTGCGCCGCGCCGCGCCGGCCTGCTTGGCCATCAATGCGCTTCAGCCCGGCGAGCTCGGCGCCCAGGATCTTCCCGGGCGGGACCTTGTCACCCAGGTCAACATCGACCCACGCGACCCCGCCCGCTGCGTCGGCATCGGCACCGACCTCGACGAAAGCATCAAGCAAGAGCTGGTCGAGTTCCTAGGGCGGAACGTCTCCACCTTCGCCTGGTCAACTGGCGACCTGCCCGGCATCGACCCGAACACGTGCAGCCACGAGCTCAACGTGGATCCAACCTGCAGGCCGGTCAAGCAGAAGCGGCGGAAGCTTGGCCCGGAGCGCGCCCAAGCGGTCAATGATGAGGTAGAGAGGCTCACTGCGGCCGGCTCGATCACCGAGGTGAAATACCCGGACTGGTTAGCCAACCCAGTGGTAGTCAAGAAGAAGAGCGGAAAATGGAGGGTCTGCGTGGATTTCACCGACCTCAATAAGGCGTGCCCTAAGGACAGCTTCCCCCTCCCCCGAATCGACCAGGTCGTCGAAGCCACCGCGGGAAACGAGCTACTCTCCTTCATGGATGCCTTCTCGGGGTATAACCAAATCCCCATGCACCCTGATGATCAGGAGAAGACCGCGTTCATCACGGACCGAGGCATTTACTGCTACAAAGTAATGCCCTTCGGACTAAAAAACGCCGGGGCCACCTACCAACGGCTCGTCAACCGGATGTTCGCCGACCAAATCGGCCGCACTATGGAGGTATACATAGATGACATGCTGGTAAAGTCTCTGGTGGCAACCGACCACGTCACACACCTCCGGTCCTGCTTCCGCACGCTGAACGAATACAACATGAAGCTGAACCCGGCCAAGTGTTCCTTCGGCGTCACATCAGGCGAATTCCTCGGGTACATCATCACCCAGCGCGGGATCGAGGCCGACCCCAAGCAGATCCGAGCTATCATTGAGCTCAAATCCCCGGAGAGCACGCGTCAAGTACAACGACTCACCGGGAGAATCGCCGCACTAAATCGATTCATCTCCCGCTCTACCGACAAGTGTCTCCCGTTCTACCAACTACTCCGGGCTAACAAGCGGTTTGAGTGGGACGACAAATGCGAGGACGCCCTCCGACAGCTGAAGGAGTACATATCCACTCCCCCCGTCCTGTCCAAGCCAGAAGAAGGCGAAATCCTCTACCTCTACGTCGCCATCTCCACGTCAGCGGTCAGCGGCGTACTAGTGCGGGAAGACCGGGGTGACCAAAAACCCATCTCCTACATCAGCAAGTCGCTCGACGACGCGGAGAGCAGGTACCCGACTCTGGAGAAGCTCGCCCTGGCAGTGGTCGTCGCAGCTAGGAAGCTCCGGCCTTATTTTCAATCCCACGCGATTGCCGTCCTAAGCACCTACCCCCTCAGAAACATCCTCCACAGCCCGAGCCGATCAGGCCGGATAATGAAGTGGGCCGTTGAGCTGAGCGAATATGAAATCGAGTACCGAGGTCGGACCGCGATCAAATCTCAGGCCCTGGCCGATTTCCTAGTCGAGTTGACACCCGAGCTGACAGTCAGCGAGGTGCCCGAAGTATGGACTCTGCATGTCGACGGATCGGCCTCCAAACACGGGTCCGGCGTCGGCATACGCCTCGAATCCCCGACCAAGGAGATCCTCGAGCAGTCTTTCCGCCTGGCCTTCCCGGCATCAAACAACGAGGCCGAGTACGAAGCTCTGATCGCCGGTCTGCGCCTAGCAAAGGAGGTCGGTGCGAAGAAAATCTGGGCTTACTGCGACTCCCAGCTCGTCGCCAATCAGTTCAGCGGAGAGTACGAGACCAAGAACGATCGCATGGATGCCTACCTCACGGTGACCCAAGGCTTGGCCGCAGACTTTGCCGAGTTCACCCTGACAAAGATCCCCCGAGGCGATAACACTTCCGCAGATGCCCTCGCCGCGCTAGGATCCACCTCGGCCCTGGCCCAACGACGAGTGATCCCGGTCGATAGCATCGATTTCCCCAGCATCGAGCTGCCAAAGGGGGCCTACTTGATCAACCCCCAGGCCGCGGACGAAGAAGCACCACCTCCCGAAGTTCTACCACTACCCCCGGTCGAGCCCGAACTGCCAGACTGGCGAGTCGACCTACTGCTATACATCGCAGACGGCATTCGCCCCCCAGACCGATGGGCCGCCCGACGGCTAAGGAAGAAGTGCGCCCAATATACGATGCTGGACGGCAATCTGTTCCGATGGAGCGCCTCGGGAACCCTGCTCGCCTGCCTCCACGGACAGGAAACCATCGACGTGATGAAGGAAATGCACGAGGGCGCCGACGGCAACCATTCCGGTGGCCGGGCTCTCGCCCTGAGAATACGAAACCAAGGCCACTACTGGCCGACAATGCTCCAAGACTGCGACAAATTCGCAGCCCGGTGCGAGAAGTGCCAGCGCCACGGTCCCCTCATTCATAGTCCAACCGAGCTCCTCACCACTGCGGTGGCACCCTACCCCTTCATGCGATGGGCCATGGACATAGTCGGGCCCCTTCCCCGATCTCGCCAAAAGCGCTTCCTCTTAGTCATGACCGATTACTTCACCAAATGGGTCGAGGCCGAATCATACGCCAAGATCAAGGCAGAGGACGTCCGAAAGTTCGTCTGGAAGTTCATCATCTGCCGACACGGGCTCCCGTACGAGATCGTTACCGACAACGGTGCCCAGTTCACATCGGCCCTCTTCGAAGATTTCTGCGCGAAGTGGAAAATCAGACTAAGTAAGTCCACTCCGAGGTACCCCCAGGGGAACGGACAAGCCAAGGCCACCAACAAGACCATCCTCGACGGCCTCAAAAAGCGACTAGACGACAAGAAAGGGTCCTGGGCCGACGAGCTCGATGGAGTCCTCTGGTCCCACCGCACAACACCAAAGACATCGACTGGCCGAACACCGTTCAACCTCTCCCACGGCATGGAAGCAATGGCCCCATCCGAAGTCGGGCTCCCCACTCCTCGCCGCGCTATGCTCACCCAGCAACCCGCACTGAACAACGCCGTCCTACTCAGTGAGCTGGATTTCCTTGAAGAGCAACGGGACCATTCCCTACTCCGAATCCAGAACTACCAGCAGCTCGCCTCCAAATATTACAACAAGAAGGTTCGAGGCCGGTTCTTCGCCGAGGGCGACCTGGTCCTCCGCAAGGTCTTCGAAAACACCGCCGAGCTAAACGCAGGCAAGCTGGGTGCCAATTGGGAGGGCCCCTACCTTATCTCCAAGGTCGTAAAACCAGGCGTCTACGAGCTAGTCACGATGAACGGCGACGCCATCCCGCGCTCATGGAACTCGATCAACCTCAAACGGTTCTACTATTAAGCCCCCGGGCTCTAATCCGCTCTCCGCTTTTGTAAACAAACGAACTACGATTGGCTTGATCCCTTCTACTAAAGGGTACGTAGGCAACCCCTAACCAGGGCTCAGCTATTAATCTAATAAAACCTTTTAGACAAAGGAAAACGGTCCCCGACCTGCGCACAAGAGCCGAGCTCCAAACGCTCAAACGCTCCCGAGCTCCAAAAGCTCGCCCTACAAAAAAAAAAAAAAAAAAAAAAAAAGCCGAGCCCCAAACGCTCGCACAAAAAAAAAAAAAAAAAAGCCGAGCTCCAAACGCTCGCGCTACAAAAAAAAAAGCCGAGCTCCAAACGCTCGCACTACAAAAAAAAAGGGGACCGAGCTCCGGTGCTCGCTCTCCCCGGCACACAAGTTATAAGTGCCAAAGCCGGGCCCCAGGGCTCGCACCTCTACTAGACACACAAGCATTAAGTGTCTCTAAAGCCGGGCTCGCTACCCGCACCAAAAAAACAAGGTACACAAGCAATAAGTGCCTTAAGCCGAGATTACCTCGCACCCAATACAAGAGCACGGTCCACGACCTGCTTACTTGACAGAGTACGGTTTACGACCTACTCTACCGATCAAAAAAGCCTCGAAATGGCATTTACACAAAAAAGGGGGCCAACGGCCTCTTTCATTATACAAAAGGGCCAACGGCCTCGTTTATTACAAAAAGGGCCCACGGCCTAATGATTACAAAAGCCTCGAAACGGCATTTACAAAAAAGAGAGAGGGGCCAACGGCCTGCTCTTTGCATAAACGGCCTACGACCCAGTCTACAAAAAGAACCAAAAGGAAAAAAAAAAAAAAAGTTTTTACAAGGCCGCATCGGCCGGTCGGTCTTCCCTCCCGTCAGCACGGGTACCATCTAAATCAGCCGGGGCCACCATCCTCGCGTTGGTCCCGTACTCACCAAGGAAGGGCTGCCCAGACCCCTCTTCCTCAACCACGACTCCGCCGGATGGCACGTCGGTTCCGGTCTCACCGGACGGCGCGTCCGTATCGGCCTCAGCGGCAGACAGGACCGAGGGATCTGCTTGCACAATCCCAGCAGCTTCGGGGACTCCCTCGTCAGCAGACGGGATCGAGGGATCTGCTTGGACGGTCTCAGCGACCGCAAGAACGTCCTCAGCAGCCAGCGGAGCCTCCAAGGTCAGATCCACCACGGGGGTGCTAGAGGGAGCGACAGGTATAATGTGCTCAAGCAGAACGCCGTGAGCACGGTCCAGAGGGATTTCCAGATCCTCCGGGGTCAAATCCGGAAAGTCCATCCCGTCCAGTACGGCACCGAATGCCGCCTCGTCCTCGTCCAGCTTCTGATACCGGTAGAACGGTACCGACACCCCGTCCTCTGCTTCCATCCTCTTGAGGCAGGCCTTTACGCCGGTCACCTGGCTGTACAGAAGGTAAGGCTCTAAGGCCCGTCGGCGCCCGTCCAGGTGGGCGCGGATCTTATCCATCTTCGCGGACCACTTCCGGTTCCGCGCTTCCCACCGGGCTGACACTCGATCGCTCTCCGCAGCCAAGGCCACCTTGGCCCGGCCTATGGCGGATTCCAGCCCCTTCACCCTGGAGCGGAGTGTCTCCCGCTCCCCCTTCAGGAGCCCGTTCTCCTCCTCGAGCCCCGACGCCCGATCCCACCCAGCTGCAGCACGGTCCCTCTCGGCCTCTAGTGCAGACTGCAGACTGGCCACCTCGACCGCCCGGGCTCTTAACCGCACCGCCTCCTCTTCCAGCGCCGCAGATCGGGCCTTCTCATCTCTCAGCTCCTTCTCGAGCCCGTGGAGACGGGTAGACTGGATCTGCGAGCTGGATTCCCGGCACTCCCGGAGGAAGTTAATCGAGGCGGCCTGCTCGGCGAGCCTCTTCTCGTAGGCCTCCGCCAGAAAGGCACTAAGGGCCAGCGTCTGCATTAAACAAATTGTTAACAAAGACGCGCAACAAGTCTAGCTAAAAGCAGTTACACCAGAGCAGAAGCTTACCCGAGCTGCGGATCGCGCCACCTGACGGAAGGTGTCGGACTCCGCCATCTCCAGCAGGACGAAGTGCGGGTACCCCCGTCCGAACATCATGGCCTGCGCCAGCTCGGCGCACTCGTCCGGATCGACGATTACCTGGTTGCTTCCATCCTCGTGGGTAAAGGAGAAGCTGTAGTCCCGAGGCCCATCGTCGGAACCTCCCGAGGCGCCGCCCACTTCGGCGCTGCGACCCTCGGCCTCCTGCACAGCAGCTGGATCCTCCGCGACGACGGTCGTCTCGCCGACCCCATCGCCCCCTCGAGCCCGGGTCTCATCGACCCCCCCTGCCGGCACGACGGCCAAAGGCACCTCGGGCTCCGGCCCGGGCAGTGTAGGCCGGATGACCTCCCGACCCCCGGAAGAGGACTCTCCCGTCCTCCTCTTCTTTCTACCGGTCTCCCCACCGGCAGCCCGGTCTTCCCTCCTCTTCGAGGGAGTCGCCGCGGAGGAATCCCCCGCAACCCGTGGTGCCGGGTCTCGGCTGACCGGCACCTCGGGTATCGGCGGCGGCGGTGCAACAAACGAGTCCGCGTACTGCGGATTGGCAAACCTCGCTCTACCTGCGAAGGAAGAACCGTTAATTCGGCAAAAAAAAAAAAAAAAAAAAAAAAAAAAAAAAAAAAACCACCTCCGGTCATTGCAGCTTCGATCCTCGCAGCGGTGAAGGACTTCCACTCTCTCTGACGCACTGTCCTGAGCACGGCAAGTAGACCTGCGTAGTCCGGTAGCTTGAATCTGGAGGAGTGAGGGCCTGAAGAACAAGACAAAAAAATCATCAGTCAGACAACCAAAGAGGAGAAGTCAGCTCGACCTGCAAATCCCTACCCGGGGAAAAATTCCAATCCCGGGTGTATCTCGCCAACGGATCGAGCCCAGCCACGGCGGTAGCCCGGACGTAGAAGTAGCTGCGAGACCAATCCTCGACCTTCGACAGCTTGCTCGCCCTAGACCCCGAGCTGGGTGCCTCCAGAACGTTCGCCGCGGGCTTGAAAGCGGCATAGAAGGTCCCAGGAATCCCGGGGGTTGCCTTCTGCTGGGTGAACGCCTCGAACATAGGCAACGTCACCTCCACGTCGCATTCGTGCCCTAGGGTCAGCAGCACGATCATCCCCTGGACCGTGGACGGGCAGACCTGCGAGAAGGCCAAGCCCCGCGCCCGGCAATACTGGACGAACAGCTCGGGGAGAGGAAGGCGCAAGCCGCACTTCTGGAAGAACGACTCGTACAAGCAGACGAAGCCCGGCCGAGGAGTCCACGGGCGCTCCTCCGCCCTGGGTACCCTGAGCTCAACGCCGGCGGAAAAACCACACAGATTCCCCAGGAGGGTCACCGACTCCGCTGTGCTCCAGGTCGGTGACCCTCCCTGCTCGTAGAGGACCAGGGGGGACCTCACCCTGGCCACTCGAGCTCCGCCTCCACGGCCGCCCTGACGGCCACCACGGTCGCCCAGACGCCCGGTTCCACCCTCAGCTTAGCCAACACCGCGACCGCCAGAGGATCTGACCACCGTCTTCGGCCGGAGATGGGTCCCCGGGAGCAACGGGGCGGCCCCCGAAGTCGAGGGGGCCAACTGTTCCCCATGTTCGGAATCACCGGAGGAGGAACTCGGAGAATCGTCACCGCCACCACGGGACGCCGATTCTTCGCTCGACTCAACTCTGATACCGTCTAACATCGGAGCCATTGCACGGAGAGGAGGAAATCGAAAAGACAGGAAGAAAGTAGGAAGAGAAGGAGGAAATCGGAGAAAGGAGGTTACCTTAAGAGTATGCGCAGAAGGTTTTAACAGTAGGAGGAAGAAGGTTTAAATAGAGGAAGGGGGACAGTGAAGCGACGCCTGGACACGTGTCAAAAGAAGCACGGCTGCCCAAAAAACCTAATGATGACGTCTCTTCGTTTCCCCACGCCAAAAAGCAAAGGACGCCTCGATAAACGCGAAGCGTCTTTTACACGCCGCGCGTGGGCAGTCCACGCGAAAAACGAAGCGTCCTTTGTCGTCCCACGTGGTGAGCACGCGCCAACCTCCTACGGGTTTTTCGGAAAAGGCAAACACAGTTGAGCCCGGAAGGACCGTCCTAAGATGCGCCGAACTAACATTAGATCAACTTCGGCACCCTCACTTCGCCTCGCGATACCGAACTGGGGGAGGGCCTATTGTTGGAGGTGGGCCTAGCACCCCCAATTAGTTAGGCCCATCTTATGAAAGGCCGTTCTTCAGTACGGTCACCGGACTTAATGTCACCGACCTGCAAGACCACTCTTCAGCTCGGTAGCCGACCTGAAAGCGACGTACTCCGGGCCCGCGCTGGTGCCCCGCCAGAGCAGGGAGTGTCAGAAGAATAGGCGAGTGGGAGTTGGTAAGGCAGTACCCTACCCGCGTAGGGATGTGCCTTCGACCCGACGTCCCACCAACTCTACAGAGCTGACAAGGGCAGGAAGGAGCAGGTGGAGCAGAGTTGGTAAAACAGTGCACTGCTCTGCAACACGCCACGCCGAGCTCATCATGACCTCTCTCCTCGAAAGCCGGGACACGCCTCCTAGGCCACCTTACCCGCGAAAGAGGCCGCAGGCGACACGTGGCCCGAGATCCCGGGGAGCAGGAAGCCCGACCCCGACTATATATACCCCTCATATGTCATTAATGAGAGGGACTCTGATTTTGACTCTAGAACAGACCACAAGCTACCCGACCTCTCTCTTTGTAACAAGACAACACTTTAGAACGCCGAACTGGACGTCCTTCGGAACCAGTTCGTAATTCTAAAGCGTTTACTTCTCTCTCATCAATAAAACGAAACACGGCCCCGGCCTACTCATATTTCTCCCGACCTGTCTTAAATGTGGTTAAATTGCTCTATTAACGAAAATCTCACCTCCCATCTCCTAATCATTCTTTAAACACACTTAGTGATCCACGGGATCAACAACGGTTTCTAAGCTACACCTCACCACAGAGGAATCCCCTCTTTTCCCAGTATCCAATGAGCAGAAACCAATCTTCGTCGTCGCGACGCCGGAGTAAGGGATCCGACACTGCTTCCTTACGGGACCAAATCCGCCGGTGGCCGGAGATAAAGCCGTCGGAGAAGGAGCGAGACGGAGAGAGAGAGGCATTGTTTGTTTGGGGAAGCTCACCAATCCAAGACGATGAAATGGAATTCGAAATCAGCTTGTGTGCGGTCTCAACGGAGTGAGCGTAGAGCTATATATTTATTGATTTGCTTCTTCTTTTTTTGGATTTTAAAGCGCAAAAAGACGATATTATCCTCGAACTGCTGCGGATGAACAAGGATATTCGGGGGTAATTATGTCAGTTATATTTTTTTCGTGATAGATGAACGGGAGGTGTAGATTTCTCCCGATGGAATTGCGTTTGATATTTATGTTTTGCTACTAAATGACGATTCGCTCCCTCAAATCAAATGTTGAGGAATAATAAATAATGATGAACTTTTAAAAGAAAAACATTTTTTTCGATATGAACTTTAAAAAAAAGAAGTATAACCATTTTAGACTAAAATACACAATGCCAACAACTTGATAGTTCAGTGTGATCAAATAGTTTTTATTTTCTTTAAATTCTCAGATTTATTATAGTAACCGGTGAGTATGTTATCGTTAATCATACATTCTTAAAATCTATATTAACGCGAATAAAAATGTTAAATAAAAGTAAAACTAGTATAAAAGAAATCACAAGTTATAGAATTCAAAATAAACATCTTTATTGGTGGCAAAACATATCTCAATTTTAACCAAGAAGAATTAAATGTTATTTTTTAATTCCCTATATAAGTGATCATACCAATGGTATGTGAGTTTAAGTGTAAGAAGAAACTGTCAATACTTTGTTACATTTAATGATTGATTTTAGTAGATGTGTCTATATTTCTCTAACGAAACATGAGTCAGAATCTTTTGATATTTCATAATAAATTACAAAATCCAGTTTAGCAAAAAAATTAAGGGTAATTGCAACATCTATTATTAAATAACAATAATATTAACTCATACTTTTTTGACACTATGGAACAATAACTATTCACAATAAAAAGTCTAATATATCTTTAACTTTTCTAACTGATTTCATTTGCATTTTTCACGACAGAGAAGAAAAAGAAAAAGAAGGTGGTGCGACGGAAAAAACCACGACGGTGGTTATGACGATGCAGAAGGTGGTGACGACGGGAAAGACTGCGACGGTGGCTACGGCGGCAACGATAACAAAGTTATCCAATATATTATCAATATACTTTTGTTATGATAACAAAGTTAGATAACCAATAACGTATTGTTTATATGATAAGATAATTGGGTTATCACGATAATTTTTATATTTTCATATTTCACATATTTCGATGAAATGATAACTAGTGGTTTAATATGATAATTTCATAAAAATTAATATGATAACTGATTTAACATGATAATGATAATGTTAACGATGTTAACAATATGTTTTTCTGGTGATAAACAGTAGTCGTCGAGTTTTTATGAACAGTAACTCCGACCGTTGATGAACAATGTCGGCGGATTCTTTTGTCAAAAAATAAATTTTTATACTAATGACATTTCTGTAATTATTCAAAAATCAAAAATCATTTTAGATTTAATTATTTTTTTCTTCTTTCCTACTTACCTGATTTACAAATTATTATTACTACTTACCTAATTTATCAATCAACAATTCATATTCACTTAAATTACCTAATTAATTGTTATAAACAAGTAGTAATTTTACATCATAAATGATAACAATTGACACAGGACAGAGGCAAACAACTGCCGCCAAAGTGAAGCTAAACGGTTAGTTCAGATTCCTTCTCCAACATCGGACTTTTTTTTATTTCTAATTTAGGAAAAAAAAGAAGAAGTAAAAAAGTATAGTTTTTAGTCAGTTTTTTGGTTGTTATAATTTTAAAATATATTTATTTGTAAGTTTACCAGTTTCTTTCTTCTTCTACCTCTTTGTCCCAAACCTCACTCCACCGCCAAAGCTGACACTTTTTCTTCTTCTCTTTTTTTGTTGTTTACTTTTTCTCCATTAATAAGTTAGGAATATCCTCGGTAGCGTTGACGGAGGATGGATGTAGCATCCCTAATTCAATTTTGAGGTTGAAATTGAATGATTAGAAGTTGGGGGTTAATTTCGCGTAAATCATTTTTTTCCGGGTGGGTTTAATTGATATTGTTGGAAGTTTGGGGCCATTTGTGAATTCGAAAAATTGGCCCCACATATGTATATATGCGCGTAAGCATCTCCCTCTCCGAGCTTCCCCGATTAACCTAGCCGTCAAGTCGTGCTGCTGTGTGGTGAGGGATCGAGAGAAAACTCGAGTGGGTGGATCGCCGTGAGCCAAGTCTTGACGCGATCTCGTCTTCTCCACGGTAAGAAAACCTCTCTCTCTCCTTAGTTATTTCGTGCGGTGCGGGGTCGCTCGGGGTCGTGCGGCTGAGTCGACGGAGGGTGGAGAAGGAGAGTGGTGTCATGGAGAAGATCGTCGGGTTGTCGTCAAGCCTTGACGGTGAAGAGGACTCGACGGTGCGTGGGTTGGAGTCGGGATTGTGGATCGGGTTTGGGGCCGTGGTGAGCTCCGGTGGTGAGCTCCGGTGTGGGTTTGGAGTCGGGATTGTGGATCGGGGGTTGGGCCGTGGTGAGCTCCGGTGGTGAGCTCCGGTGGTGGCGTCGTTGCACCGGCGATGGTGAAGACGATGAAGTTGATTTCCGGTTAGACCGGTTTAATAATCGTATCGAGTGTGTTTGATTTGTTTTGATTATTTTATTATTCTTTTATTTTAGGTGGATTAATAGAAGGTTATTCATCCCGGGGAGTTCTAGAAAATTGCTGAATTTCCTCGTGAAACTTTCTGTGCGGGAATAAGGTGAGTACAGGACCATAGGCGTAATTAAATAATTTTGATAATTGATGTGATTTCGTGATTATAGGCCGTTTACGATCTCGGAGGATCTAGATCGAGTGTTTCATGAAATGTTTGATTTATTCGGTATTTTCGTGATAGTCTATATTAATTGTCTTAATTATTTGTTAGCCTGTAGATGGGAGGATTGTCTCACTAAGTATTTATCGAAATACTTATGTATCTCTTATATTTTAATTGATGCAGGAAAAGAGAAAGTGTGACCGTGGAATCAGGGCGAGGAAGAGGGGGTGATCTAGACTTGTCGTTTATTTGATTATTTTATTTAATAATTTATGATCATGATTATTCGGATTTTTAATCTTGGACCGGAAATTATTTGGTGAGGTTCAGTTATTATTATTTATGGGAATTTTAATAATTAATTGCAAAAAAAAAAAAAAAAAAATGGGTGCGGTTGTTTCAATTTGGTATCAGAGCATTTACGGTTCTAGTACGGTTTTAAAAAAAAAAAAATTTCGCTATTAGAACTGTCTATGTGAGTTAGTCAATTGTTGAGCTTGAAGTTCTAGATCATCCTCTTCGAGCCTTCAATGAGATTCCACGGTAAGACTCGTGTTTGTTTTACTATTGCTGTTGTCAATTAGTAACAAGTGGGTATTGCAGATGGCTGATTCTGATAGCGTTGGGCAAGGTCTCAGAGGTCGGGGTGGCAGAACCGGCCGTGGCGGCAGAGGTGGTAGGGGTGGCAGAGCAGCTGCGAATGTGACGCAGAGTGTCATGGTGGAGCAGGGGGCGTATGATCACGCCGAGGGGGAAGGTCAGTCGGAGCCAGCGGCCGTGTATGGCGCGATGCCGGCGCCGGGTGGTGCTCAGGCGGGTGCGGGCCCGAACCCGATGGCGGCTGTTTTGGGCATGTTGGCCCAGCTCTTGGAGAGGTTACCTGGTGTGGTACCGGCTCCAGCTCCAGTGGCGCAACAGGGGGTTGCCGCGATGCCGGGTGTTGTTGCTCCGGGAGTTCCGGGAGTGGTTGCTGAGGCCGAGCCAGTGGTTCCGTCGTACCTGAGGGTGATGGAGCATATGCAGAGGTTGGGCACCAAGTTTTTCAGTGGTGGTGCTCGACCGATTGAGTCTGATGAGTGGAGGTCCAGGTTGGAGAGGAACTTCCAGTCGATCAGATGCCCTGAGGAGTATAGGGTTGACTTGGCGGTGCATTATCTGGAGGGAGATGCACATGAGTGGTGGCAGGGTGTTGCTGCGAGGAGGGCGGGAGTAGTGTTGTCTTGGGATGAGTTCCAGAGGGAGTTCGATCTCAAGTATTTTCCGCGGGAGGCTCGCGACAGATTACAGGGGGAGTTTCTGTACTTGTCACAGGGGATTCGTTCGGTTCGGGAGTACGAGGCCGAGTTTAACCGGCTGAAGCGGTTTGCTGGTCGGGGTGCAGATACCGAAGATGAGTTGATTTGTGCTTTCATGCGAGGTATGCGTATCGATCTCAGGAACCGATGCATAGTCCGCAAGTTCGAGTCGGTGTCCGAACTGGTGGAGTGTGCAGCGAAGCTTGAGGAGGGGATGAGGCAGGAGGCCAGTTTAAAGGCTGCAGTACCAGAGGTTCCGCGGCGGCCTCAAAGTCAGGGTGTTGCTCCGAGCAAGGGCGGTAAGTCTGGTCAGCAGCAGGGACAGAAGAGGAAGTGGGAGGATACTTCCAAGGTAGCGGGTTTTGGACCACGTTGTTTCGGGTGCGGAGCCTATGGACATCGCGTGGCGGATTGTTCTCGAGGGGGTCAGGTGTGCTTCCATTGCAAGGAACCCGGTCACATCAAGAAGGATTGTCCGAAGTTGGCTCAGCCCTTTGTGAGGATCGAGGCACCGCCTCCGAAACGGGCCGCAGTGGCACCGAGGGTGTTCACCATAGGCGCGGAGTCAGGCGAGGCGAGCGGCAGCAGACCGATTACTGGAACCCTTAGTGTGGCTGGGGTAGAGTCACATGTGTTGTTTGACTCCGGAGCGTCCCACAGTTTTGCCACACCGGATTGGGTGTCGGGGAGCGGTATCCAGGAGGGGTTTGGGGACCACTCGGGTGTGGTGAGAGTTGCTGGGGGTCGTTTGTTGAGGACTCAGGGCTGTGTGGAGAGTGTCGACATTCTTATCGCCGGGGAGCTGATGCCAGCGGATTTGATAGTGTGTTCAGTAGAACTCTATGACATCATTTTGGGTATGGACTGGCTAGGAAAGTTCAAGGCTCATTTGGATTGTCACCGGGGCCGTGTGGTTTTCGAGCATGCTAACAGAAGACTGGTTTATCAGGGGGTGAAACCGGTGCCGGGAGGCATCGTCGTTTCTGCGGTTCACGCGGAGCGTTTGATCGAGCAGGGTTGTGAGGCCTATTTGGCTACCATTTCGATACCTGGTGAGGTTGGGGAGTCAGCGGTGCGGGATATTGAGGTGGTCTGGGAGTTCGAGGATGTGTTCCAGCAGTTGAGCGGGTTACCACCATCCAGGTCGGATCCTTTTACCATTGAGTTAGAGCCCGGGACGACCCCGTTGTCTAAGGCTCCTTACAGGATGGCTCCAGCGGAGATGGCTGAGCTTAAGAAGCAGCTTGAGGAGTTGTTGGAAAAGGGTTTCATTAGACCTAGCAGTTCTCCGTGGGGTGCACCGGTACTGTTCGTCAAGAAGAAGGATGGGAGCTTCCGGTTGTGCATTGATTATCGGGGGCTGAACCGGGTTACTGTGAAGAACAAGTACCCATTACCGAGGATCGATGAGTTGTTAGATCAGTTGCAGGGTGCTTCGTGGTTCTCTAAGATTGATTTGGCATCGGGTTATCATCAGATCCCGATAGCGGAGTCGGACATCAGGAAGACGGCTTTCAGGACAAGATACGGGCACTACGAGTTTGTGGTGATGCCGTTTGGGTTGACGAATGCACCGGCTGCGTTTATGAGGTTGATGAACGGCGTGTTCCAGGAGTATCTGGATGAGTTCGTCATCATTTTCATCGACGACATTCTAGTGTATTCGAAGAGTCCTGAGGAGCACATGGTTCACCTGAGGAAAGTTCTGGAGAAGCTACGGGAGCAAAAGTTGTTCGCTAAGCTGAGCAAGTGTAGTTTCTGGCAGCGGGAGATCGGATTTCTGGGGCACGTCGTATCTGATCGTGGTGTTTCAGTGGATCCAGAGAAGATTCGCTCGATTGAGGAGTGGCCGAGACCGAAGAATGCCTCGGAGATTCGCAGTTTTCTGGGTCTGGCGGGTTATTACAGGAGGTTCGTCAAGGGGTTTGCTAGTATGGCGCAGGCCATGACCAAGTTGACCGGGAAAGACGTTCCTTTCGTGTGGTCGGACCAGTGTGAGGAGAGCTTTGTGAAGCTCAAGGAGATGCTGGTGAGTACTCCGGTGTTGGCCTTGCCTAAGCAGGATGAGCCATATGTTGTGTTCACAGACGCGTCCAGGCTGGGGCTCGGTTGTGTATTGATGCAGCAGGGTAAGGTAATCGCATATGCTTCCAGGCAGCTGAGGAAACATGAATGCAATTATCCTACTCACGATCTTGAGATGGCTGCAGTGGTGTTTGCATTGAAGATCTGGAGGTCTTATCTGTATGGCGGTAAGGTTCAGGTGTTCACAGACCACAAAAGTCTGAAGTACATCTTTACCCAACCGGAGCTGAATCTGCGACAGAGGCGATGGATGGAGCTTGTTGCGGATTATGACCTGGAGATAGCTTACCATCCCGGTAAAGCGAATCTTGTAGCCGATGCTTTGAGCAGGAAGCGGGTTATTTTAGACACTGAGCGAGATACAGAGGCGTTGGTAGGCATGGTGAGTGCCCTGAGACTGTGTGCTGTGTCTGAGGAACCTGAGCCGTTGGGTTTAGAGGCGGTGGATCAGGCGGACATCCTGACTAGGGTGCGGGTAGCACAGCAGTTGGATGCAGAATTAATGCAGGCTGGCAGGGCAGAGCGGTCTGAGTATGAGTTATCCAGCAATGGAACTATCCTTTTGAGGGGCAGGGTGTGTGTACCGAAGGACGAAGTGCTGAGGCAGGAAATCCTGAGGGAAGCACATCAGAGCCGCTTCTCTATTCATCCAGGAGCTACCAAGATGTACCGTGACCTCAAACGGTATTACCAGTGGGTAGGGATGAAGAAGGATGTTGCCAACTGGGTTGCGGGGTGTGATACCTGTCAGTTGGTGAAGGCTGAGCATCAGGTTCCGAGCGGGTTGTTGAGGAGTTTACCCATTCCGGAGTGGAAGTGGGACATGATCACCATGGATTTCGTGGTGGGTCTGCCGGTTTCGCGAACCCAGGACGCTATTTGGGTCATCGTCGATAGGTTGACCAAGTCTGCGCACTTCTTGGCCATAAAAAAAGACCGACGGTGCGGAAGTGTTGGCCAAGAGGTACGTCAGGGAGATTGTGAAGCTGCATGGGGTACCGGTGAGTATAGTGTCAGATCGAGATCCGAAGTTCTCCTCGCTGTTCTGGGGCGCTTTCCAGAAGGAGGTGGGCACTAAGGTACACATGAGTACAACTTATCATCCCCAGACCGATGGGCAGTCGGAGCGGACTATCCAGACGTTGGAGGATCTGTTGAGGATGTGTGTGTTGGATTGGGGTGGACATTGGGCGGATCATCTGAATCTAGTGGAGTTTGCGTACAATAACAGCTACCAGGCTAGTATCGGCATGGCACCATTTGAGGCGTTGTATGGTAGGCCTTGCAGGACCCCGTTGTGTTGGACACAAGTGGGGGAGAGGAGCCTGTTGGGGGCTGACTTTGTGCAGGAGACGACTGAGAAGGTCCGGATTGTGAAGTTGAACATGAAGGAAGCTCAAGATCGTCAGAAAAGCTACGCAGATCGGCGTAGGAAGGAGCTGGAGTTCGCAGTTGGCGATTTGGTCTACCTGAAAATGGCCATGTTGAGGGGCCCGAACAGGTCCATTTCCGAGACGAAGTTGAGTCCGCGATATATGGGTCCCGTCAGGGTGCTGGAGCGGGTCGGACCGGTGGCTTATCGGTTAGAGTTGCCGGAGTCTATGCAGGCATTTCACAAGGTGTTCCACGTGTCGATGTTGAAGAAATGTTTGCACAAGAATGATCAGGTGGTCACGGGGGTGCCATCAGATTTGACACCGAGCATGGTGGTGGAGGCGAGGCCTCTGAGAGTCCAAGATCGTCGGGTGAGAGTGATCAGGAGGAAGAAGGTTCCTGAGATGCAGGTGTTGTGGGACTGCAATGGAGCCGAGGAGGTGACTTGGGAGCCGGAAGCGAAATTGAAGCGCAAATTTCCCAAGTGGTTCGACAAACTGGAGGGTTAGCCGGGTGTTTCCATATCGTTGTAACCATGGTGTTGGGATTTTGGGAGTTATTGCGTTGTTGTACTCGTCTATTTTATGGTGTTATAATTAATCGATGTACTTTGGAGCTTTTGATTATTCAATAAAAAGGTGTTTTTATTGAATATGTTGAGTGGTGGGTTTACTAGAGGATTAGTAGACAGGTTGGCGGGCTACTAGTGGTAGTGGTCCGATAGCGGGGGTGCGGATACTAGGTGTTTAGTAGCTGCATAGGGCTGATAGATCCGGATTGGTTTGGCACAGGGTGGTGACCCATATAGCGGCATCGGAGTGCACTGGTGAGTCACTGCCGAGTGTACCTGGCCGGTTGGGTTTCGACGTGATTCCTGATTGGTGAGACAGGTCACTAGAGAGATTGCCGTTGTCTGGCTCTCTATGCGTTAGACGGATCGATCCATGGTGTTGGGTCGTGAAGTCGTTATACTCCCGGGCGTTGGAGTGGTTGGCCAAACCAAGTAGGAAACTAGGGCGCTATGGTGTTGAGCCGTGATACCGTTGTTAGTGGGGTTGGAATAGCGGTCGCGCTACGCTGAGTTGGAATAGCGGTTGTGCTATGTTGTGGATGTTAGCTGGATGTTAGATTCGAGGACGAATCCATGTTAGTGGGGGAGAATTGTAGCATCCCTAATTCAATTTTGAGGTTGAAATTGAATGATTAGAAGTTGGGGGTTAATTTCGCGTAAATCATTTTTTCCGGGTGGGTTTAATTGATATTGTTGGAAGTTTGGGGCCATTTGTGAATTCGAAAAATTGGCCCCACATATGTATATATGCGCGTAAGCATCTCCCTCTCCGAGCTTCCCCGATTAACCTAGCCGTCAAGTCGTGCTGCTGTGTGGTGAGGGATCGAGAGAAAACTCGAGTGGGTGGATCGCCGTGAGCCAAGTCTTGACGCGATCTCGTCTTCTCCACGGTAAGAAAACCTCTCTCTCTCCTTAGTTATTTCGTGCGGTGCGGGGTCGCTCGGGGTCGTGCGGCTGAGTCGACGAAGGGTGGAGAAGGAGAGTGGTGTCAAGGAGAAGATCGTCGGGTTGTCGTCAAGCCTTGACGGTGAAGAGGACTCGACGGTGCGTGGGTTGGAGTCGGGATTGTGGATCGGGTTTGGGGCCGTGGTGAGCTCCGGTGGTGAGCTCCGGTGTGGGTTTGGAGTCGGGATTGTGGATCGGGGGTTGGGCCGTGGTGAGCTCCGGTGGTGAGCTCCGGTGGTGGCGTCGTTGCACCGGCGATGGTGAAGACGATGAAGTTGATTTCCGGTTAGACCGGTTTAATAATCGTATCGAGTGTGTTTGATTTGTTTTGATTATTTTATTATTCTTTTATTTTAGGTGGATTAATAGAAGGTTATTCATCCCGGGGAGTTCTAGAAAATTGCTGAATTTCCTCGTGAAACTTTCTGTGCGGGAATAAGGTGAGTACAGGACCATAGGCGTAATTAAATAATTTTGATAATTGATGTGATTTCGTGATTATAGGCCGTTTACGATCTCGGAGGATCTAGATCGAGTGTTTCATGAAATGTTTGATTTATTCGGTATTTTCGTGATAGTCTATATTAATTGTCTTAATTATTTGTTAGCCTGTAGATGGGAGGATTGTCTCACTAAGTATTTATCGAAATACTTATGCATCTCTTATATTTTAATTGATGCAGGAAAAGAGAAAGTGTGACCGTGGAATCAGGGCGAGGAAGAGGGGGTGATCTAGACTTGTCGTTTATTTGATTATTTTATTTAATAATTTATGATCTTGATTATTCGGATTTTTAATCTTGGACCGGAAATTATTTGGTGAGGTTCAGTTATTATTATTTATGGGAATTTTAATAATTAATTGCAAAAAAAAAAAAAAAAAAATGGGTGCGCTTGTTTCAATGGATCTCAGGCGTAGACAGTGGTCTTTCTCGGCGATTTTGCTGTCTGCGGCAGTCGTGACGTTGCTCATTGAATCGGCGGCAGCGGAGAATTTGGTATTTGAGGTTCGAAGCAAGTTCGCCGGGAAAAGAGAAAAAGATCTCGGAGCTCTCAAAGCTCACGACGCTCACCGTCACTCTAGACTCCTCTCCGTCATCGATCTTCCTCTCGGCGGCGATAGCCAGCCTGAGTCTGTTGGGTTCGAATCGCCATTACCTAAAGCTGTAATTTTTGGGAATTTTGTTTTCCTCTTTGTAAAGAGAGAAAATAAATTTGGGAATTTATACAGAAAGACGATTTCTTTTTGCCTATGAATGTGGAATCTGGAGAAACCTTTTAGCTTTTGATCTTTTGAGATTCTCCACTGTTTGTTGGCTCATTGTTGACTCTTTGGTTGCTTGATTATAAACCATTCTATGCAATGACCTTCTTGTGTCTGCTATTGTGAAATGTCTGACTCTTGTTCTTGGTTTGGTTTATTTTATTTCAGTTTGTACTTCACTAAAATCGGACTCGGAACTCCATCAAGAGACTTTCATGTCCAAGTTGATACAGGAAGTGATATATTATGGGTGAATTGTGCTGGTTGCATCAGATGTCCAAGGAAAAGTGATTTGGTAAAAGCATCAATTTTTATCCCCCAAAAGAAGAGAATCTTAAGTTACATATGTTTTAGTTTCATTATCTTTCAGGTAGAGCTGACACCTTATGATTCGGATGCTTCGTCCACTGCAAAATCTGTTTCCTGTGATGACAACTTTTGCTCTTACGTTAACCAAAGATCCGAGTGTCACTCAGGTTCGACTTGCCAGTATGTTATTCAATACGGAGATGGAAGCTCGACTAATGGATACTTAGTGAGAGATGTTGTGAATTTGGATTTAGTTACTGGAAATCGTCAAACCGGTTCCATCAACGGAACAATCATCTTCGGGTGAGTAAAGAGGATAACAGCTTCTTTCTTCTGTGCATTGTGCCAATTCCAATTGATGTTAATCTGTATTTTACAGGTGTGGGTCTAAACAGTCTGGTCAGCTCGGTGAATCCATATCTGCAGTTGATGGGATAATGGGATTTGGACAAACGAATTCATCTTTTATATCTCAGCTAGCTTCACAAAGAAAAGTCAAAAGGTCTTTTGCACATTGCTTGGATAATAACAAAGGAGGCGGTATATTCGCCATTGGAGAAGTCGTGTCACCGAAGGTGAAGACTACTCCTATGCTCTCTAAATCGTAAGCGAATGCCTTTTCTTAAATCTATTCTTTTCGATTTCCTGTCAAAATGTTTTGAATTTCATACACTGATTGTGACCCTTTTACAGATCTCACTACAGTGTTAACCTCAACTCAATCGAAATTGGTAATTCAGTTTTAGAACTTTCGTCGGGAGCCTTGGATTCGGGAGATGACAAAGGAGTCATTGTTGACAGTGGTACAACTTTGGTTTATCTTCCCGATGCTGTTTATAGGCCGTTAATGAATGAGGTGAAGACACTTATTTTCTTTTGTCGTTCTCTGTCGTCTACTAAAAAATTCTTAACATTTTTGTTTGTTTTTTCCTTGGTTTTTTTTTGCCAGATCCTGGCTTCGCATCCAGAGCTTACCTTGCATAGGGTTCAAGATTCGTTTGCTTGTTTCCATTATACCGACAAGTAAGAGTCTAACTCATTGATTTGTTGTTCGGTGTTTCGTATTCACTATTGTTTGAAATGATACTGTCATTTGGTGGATATGTACTAGTTTGTGCTCTTCGGTTTTACGCTACATCGGATGGGGTGGCTGATTTTTACTTCAAGTACATTTATGTTTGGAGTTTTTGACCCTCTGAAAATCCACTGACAAATTCACAGATTAGATCGGTTCCCACCTGTCACATTTCAGTTCGACAAGTCTGCTTCCTTGACGGTGTCTCCTCGGGAATATCTATTCCAAATTCAAGTAAGTCTTGTTCTTGTTCTGACTCCTGATCTTGTTCTGGCTCTTTATCTTGTTTGTATTCTTGTTCTGACATAAAACCGACTCTAGGGAGACACATGGTGTTTTGGCTGGCAAAACGGTGGATTGCAGACTAAAGACGGAGGAGCATTGACAATTCTTGGAGGTTTATCTCTCTCTTCCAAAAATGTCTTTCATCATCGAATCGCCAAAAATAAAAATTAAGTCTTGATTTGGTTCACTCGGCAGATATGGCGCTTTCTAACAAGTTGGTTGTCTACGATATCGAAAACCAAGTTATTGGATGGACCAATCACAACTGTAAGCATCACTGATCCTATCTTTGCTAAAATTTATGAGATAGGAGGCTTTAGGTGGTTTGACTGTAACGAATCATTCACACAGGCTCCGGAGGAATACAAGTAAAGGATGAACAAAGTGGAGCAATCTACACAGTTGGTGCTCACAACCTGTCATGGTCGTCTTCTTTAGCTATTACCAAACTTCTTACAATTGTTTCTATCGCAATTCCTTTCCTCTGTAACATTGCTTTATAGCTTCACAAAAACCCTCTTGGTAAAAAGTTTGTTCCTTTTGTTGTAATCAGTAAAGGATTCGATTCCCATTTGTTTTAAAAATGTCGTTTGCATGATTGTGAAAGAGAGATGATATTGACACAAATCTGCAGTTGCGGAATTGGAGCTTTTTGAAAAGACAAAAACAGGAAATATTCCCCTACAGACGGACAAAATTAAGCCTGAGGGGGTTTCACACGGAATCACAGACACAAGCCATTATTACAACATGTGACGTTTTTTCACTCTTCTTTACTGACAAAACCCAAAATAGCATAAACACCAACATGAAATAAATACATAAATAAAAGACAAAACTGACAAAATTTTATGTTCCAACAAAACCAATGAATCTTGACTTAAGAAAAGAATAAGAGATCAATGTAGGAAGGTGAAAAAAAAGACGCAGTACCTTCTCTTGGGTGATTTATTTGATTATGATTTATCACCACTCAGCTTCTTCACTTCAAACTCTTCTTTCTCTTTTCACTTTCCAGGCACAAATCTTGGTAAGTTTAAAAGTGTATTAACTCTTGCAACACCTTCTAGTGCAGAATACTCTGTTCCAGGTTCTGAATCCAAGTTATCCTCTCCTTTTATCAGCTTTTCGGCTTCACTTTCGTCGAGAGCAATCTCTTTCCCGGTCCTGACAGTACTCGAACGGCCTAGACCGCTTGGTCCTGATGCATCATCATTCTCAGTCGCGGTTTTTAGTTCTTCGTCTTCTTCATCTTCTAGTTTGGAGATGGAAGATGCTGTCGATATGGCGTTTGTGTTGTTGGAGTCTAGATACAAGCAAACTGCAGCACAGTCATCGACTTTGGAGGTCGGGTATTTGTGTCTCCAAGCTCTAACCGCAGACTCGACTAAAGCTCTTGCTGCAGAGGAACGAGATGGTGCTGAAGCTACAATCGCCACTACATCTTCATTTGAGAGAACATCCCAAATCTATCACACAAACATAACATTAGAAATGTGAGCAAAAAATGCATATGGAAAAGAAATGTGTGAGAGAGAGAAAGATTACCCCATCTGTAGCCAACACTACAAACTCATCTTTTTCGGTTAATCGACGAAAAGACACTTCAGGCACAGAGATTAGACCAAAATTTTTAAGACAAAAGTCTCCAAAAGCACGTGCCATAGCAAGTCCAGGCGAGTCACAATTTGGCAGCCAAACTCTACAAACTTCAGGTTCATCTCTAAGAGCAAATACCCGTCCACGACACTTTTTTATTCTCTCTGCCTCGGCTGCAAAATCAGTTGAGGGAAAAAAAAAAGACAACTTAAATAATGGGATCCATCATGGATCCACATGAACCAACCATCATAGAGAACACTCATTCAACCTGGGAGATTTGGCTTGAGATCCACAGTCAGTTGAACAGCAAGAAGAGCATTTTCACTGTCTCTTGTGCCCATCACAGCTCTTGAGTCTCCAACATTTCCAATAACGAGATATTGACCCTACCATAATGCAGAGGAAATATATAATAAAGATCCTGAAACAGTGAATAAGGCTTAAACTTTAAATGAACCAAGCCGAGACAATACCTGCTTGATCAAAGTCACAGCCGTTGTCCCACTGCAGAAACAGTCAACACTTCCATGGAATTTAAGTTCTCTATCCATAACTTTGAAAGCCTTAAGAAACGCCTCTTTCAGAGTTTGAAACAATTCAGAATGGGACACTTCCGTGTTGTCCTTTTCCATGTCAACGGATAGCCTAGGTTCTTCTTCAGCGGATACAAAAGAAGCTGCAGCATCTTCAGAGTTGTTGATGTTGCTTGCATTATTAATGGTGTTGATCGCCTTTAGATCACCTTCAACTGGCACTTTTGCTTCCCAATAAGCACTTAATTTGAGAGGAAGATTGTCTCTGACTCTCTTTGCAACCATATGACCATATGGACCATGCCCATCAAACACTCCACAGAAGATAGTATCTGTCCTCGAACCAAAATTCTGCGGATGAAAACACGCATCGATTAGTATAGAAAACCTGCTGATTCTAAGCACAGATTTCAATATTCCAAATCTCCTATAGTGTGCAATACATAGAGAAGAGACAGCAGAGCCTATCTACCCGACCTCCTGGAAACCATTTTGAATCTAAGTGTGCAACTAAAAGGTGAACACTTTGATGTAAAAACCAAGATTCTAATCTAAATCCTTTAGTGGTTAGATAAAAGCTGTGGAGAAACAATAGGACATATAAAAACCATTAAAGAACAATAAAAAACGGAAGACTTATGGATCTAACTAACCTCCCAAACAACCATGGCATCTTGATTAGGCCCTTTCTTGCCTTGTTGAGTGAAGATACAAGCAACCTCACTTGATCCATTCAAGAACATCCGACCCGGAAGCCGATGCAAGGGCTCTTCTCTCCTGTAATCAAAGGACGAGTTCCTGGAACCAGGTCTCTTCTTCGAGTTCTTCCTCTTCCTCACACTAAACGCAGGAGAGCAAGGAGAGCCCGGTCTAGGGCTCCTGCTCTCTGCAGATAAACAGGACCCCATTCTCAGGGCCCTGATAATATTAAGAAGGCACTCCAGACCAACAATGGTACAATCACACCCACGGTCCTCCAGCGAGAAAGATTGAAGCTTTAGATCCCAATTATCACCACAAAGAGCAATGATGAAAGATCTCTGTAACAACAATCCCTTTTTAGATCCCAATGATCACCACAAAGAGCAAATGATGACTCAACTTTAAGAAGAACAAACCTCTGCTTAGTTTCAGCTACTTTCTGCAACAACTCTAATGGTCAAAATAACTTCTCAGCTGACAACACAGAGCAGTGATTCTTAAACCCAACAAATCGCCAACATTGAATGAACGAAAAAATGCAAGCCTTTCAAAGCTGACCAAAGATAAGGTAAGGTAAGACTTCTGGGTCTGACCCTTTTTGAGTCTTCAAAGACGAAAAAAAAATACGTTCTTTCTCTCTTTTTTCTGCTGTACAAATAAAATACAGTTATTTAACCCCAAAAGTTTTTATGAGAAAAAGGAACAGATCTACGTACGTAGATTTTTTCTATTGGCACTACACACACACAAAAAGAGAGGTGTTTGTTTATTTATACATCAGAATCCATCAAACAGTGATTGGGAAAGAGACTAGAAACACGAGAATCATCAAAACCCTTTCTCTCTCTCTCTTTTTCCTACAATAATAAAAAAAAGACAATCACTGAGAAAAATTAAACGCCACAAAGAATCAAACTTTTATCATCAAATACCCAAATTCGAATTCGAGCTGAAAAGATACTCACCAGGAGATGAGACAGATCAATCAAAAGATAGGAGGATCTCAGAATCAGATTCAATCCGGGAAATGAACCAAAAGAAAACGGAGAAGACGAGGAAGAATAAGCGTAAGATTCTGTTCGCGCGTAGAGAGAAACAAGAAGAAGAAAAAAGGGTAATTGAGAGGAAAAGAAAAAAAAAAAAGAGAAGATGAAATTTGAGGAGAAAGAAACGCAACCACCAACTACAAACCCGTTCTTTCTTCTTCGACTTTCTACTTTTGTGTAGAGAGAGAGAGAAGAGAGACAGTAATGGTAATGGTGGAGATGGGTCACACACTCTCTAAACAAAACAATACAATACAACCAAATATGTATAGAGAGATTTTTCTTTGGGATGATGATTTAATTTTCTATTTTTTAATATTGTTTTTTTATTATTTTCAGGCTGGCACAATTAACATGGGGTTGGATAAGAATTATATTATAATATATGGCTGTGAAATTTTAAAAAAATCCATACAAATATCAAATCATTTTACATATATGATGAGGTCTCTCTCAACCAGTCAATCATCCCATAAAGGTGAGAGTCTATCATATTTATTATATGATTTAAATATGGTGTGTCTATACTGTTAGTAGGTTCTAAAGGATATATGTAAATGATTTGATATTTGTATGGATTTTTATACTTAGTTTCAAATTGATACATTTAAAAAAAAATTAATATGTAATTATATAAAAAAATATAGTTATTAAACAAATTTCTATAGTTTTAAACTAATAGTAATTAAATAAATTTATATGAAACAAAAAACTAAAAAATCCTTCTTTTTAAAATGAAAAGAATATAAATCATATTTATTTGATTTATTTTCTCAAATGTATGTGGTTATTATGGAAAGAATGTCGATAAATATAATTTAAAAAATTCGAATAATAACAGTAAAAATGACGAGAAATAAGACAAACATTAAAAACATACCAAAAACATAAAGAATGTTCCATCTCTAGTAAGATATTTTAAGAAATGTGAATGTGATCAGTTTTTTTTATATTTTAAATAGCATAATAAAATGGTATTGTGTGTAAATTAATTGTTTCAATATTATTTATACTATTTAAACTGGGGAAGAAACAAAAAAAAAACTGATTTTCTTCTATTTTAAATATCTGAATGATAGAACAATATATTCGTTATAAATCGACCCAAAATTAGTCAATGTATACATACATACATACATTGTGAATACAAAAACTGAAGCCACATGTCGGCAACGAGACGCAGATTCCAACACGTATCAACTTCTTCTCATGCAGCAGATCTGCAGATCAACATTTTGAAGACGACAACCTGTTGATGAGCTTTAGTTTGTCTCTCTCTTTCTCTTATGAAACCCCAAAATCATTTTTGACTTTTTCAGTCTTATCTTCTTCCTTGGTTGCTTGCTTGCTCGAGTCCGATCTCAATCAAAATAATCCAACTTCTTTTGGATAAAATCTATATGATTTAAGTTAAACATGGACGAGTTAAAAAGATACCTTTTGGGTTTCTTGATTTGGATCAAGCAGCTTCTAGTAATCGTTGATCGATTAGTAGATGCTGATTAGCGATTATGACCGGTTTAATCGTTGACTAATCAGTCATGCTAGTAGTAGCTAGCGTCGATTATTTTGTAATTAACACAAATTCCGTAATTATCAGAATGATTAATCGCTAATTCAACTATAAATTTATATAATAGATTAATCGATCGATCGGTTATCCACTTATCAATCACATCTCCCGATCTATCTCTAAATAGTAAAGATACCAAAGTCATCATCATCATCATCATCTTCACTTCTTATCTCCAATAACACCAATCATCATCGATTTTGAGTCATGCTTTTTCCATCAAAATTTTAAAAAAAATAAAAATGCAACACAATGGGATTCGAACCAGTGAGTTTGTGTAAGTGTAACTTTTCCAAGAGAAGTCAGAGACGTTTCAACAATTCTCCAACGAAACTGTCTCTAGGAACATGTGGAACTTCCTCTTCACTTCCCTTAACGATCTTCTTCAATGTCACAACACCTTGACTGAGTTCTGTTTTGCCTACAATCACCATCCAAGGAATCCCTGAATTCGTAGCACGATCGAAATGCTTTACGCTCCTTTTGCTCACAAGATACTCTGCATTGATATCAGCTTCCCATAGCTGACTAGCCAATTCCGCAGCTTCCCCTAGTTTATTATCCTCCATTATACTAACCAAAACCTGTGTCTCCGTAGGTCGAACCACCTCCTTTCATAGTAAAAAAAAAACAAAGTTCAAAAACCAATCTTTTGAATTAAGGACAACAACAACAACAACAACAAAAGAGCATAAGACTTTGGCAAGTTACTTGTTTTTGTTGCTCTTCCATTATGTTAAACACTCGCTCGATCCCCAGGCTCACGCCAACCGCGGGGACTTGCCTTTTTCCAAATATTCCTATAAGGTTATCGTATCGCCCACCAGCAGCAATCGTTCCAACCTGCAGAAAATAATAAATTCATTCATAATTTACTTTCTTTTTCTAATTGAACTGCACCAGGCAAGTCGCAGGGTTTTTTTTTACCTCTGCTCCTTTACAAACGGCTTCAAAGATGACGCCTGTGTAGTAATCAAGACCTCTAGCTAGACTTAAATCAAAGACTATTCTGTGACTGCACTTTGATCTCTCAAGAGCTTCAAACATGATACTCAACTCATCAAGAGCTTCGCTTGATGATTGGTTAGCTAAAAACTCGCTCCCTTCTTGTCTCAGTTTAGACAATAGCTCCATGGGAGCTCCTTTCTCCTTGACAAAGTTGCCAATTCTGTCTGCAATCTCTGAAGACAAACCCTTCTCCTCCACCATTTCTTTCTTCACTTGCTCAAATGATTGCTTGTCTAACTTATCGATACTCGAGCAGATGGTTCTGAATTTCTCAGGTGGTACTCCACATATCTCCAGCATTCCATCAAGCAACTTTCGATGATTTAGTTTCACCTTTTTTATATTAAAAAAAAAACGAAATCAAGAACATAAGCAAGGAGAAAACAAACCAGGAAATACCAAGACTTTGAGCAAAGTTATTACCACATAATCTCCGATCTCCAATTTATCAAGGAGTTCAGTTAAAATCTTGACAACTTCGAAATCAGGTCCCATTGGTTCGGACAAACCAGCGATATCGAAATCACACTGATAAAACTCTCTGTATCTCCCTTTAGATGGATTATCCCTTCTGTACACCTTAGCTATTTGGTATCTTTTGAATGATGTGATACCATTCATAGCCACATACCGTGCAAATGGAACGGTTAAATCATATCTTAGAGAGCAAAGCTCTCCACCCTGGAATTAATTAACCACGTGAGCATGAATTCTATCATCATTATCCACAAAACTGATTAAATCGCAGTAGTCGAGATGAGTTTTACCTGATCAGCAATATCGTAGATCAACTTTGAGTCTTCTCCGTACTTCCCCATAAGTGTCTCCCTCAATTCAAAAACAGGAGTATCAAGTGCAGTTGCACCATGTTTCTTGAAAACGTTTTGTATGATTGAAAATGCTTTTTCTCGGACTATCATTTGTTCTTTAGCGAAATCTCGAGTACCCTGTCATAGAACCAAACAAATGAGAAATAGACTCGAGGCCTAACATTTTGATGCTGAGATCACAATTTACCTTTGGAAGCTTGGGAAGTCTCCTGTTTTCATTACTTTCTACAATCTCTTTCACTTTAGCCAAGAAGCAATCAAAACCGTGACCCTCGGGATTAAAAAGATTTAAGATTTGCTCCACCCATTGGTTCAATGACTCCATCTGATCATCACCACTTGCTGCCTCATTACTCACCAATCTATCTTTGATAAACTGGATAACTACGCTTGTCCCCTTCCCTAAAACTGTTTTTTTCTCATTCTTTTTCTTTTTCTTATCGCTCTTGGACTCCTCTTTTTCCACATCTCCGCTCTTCTCAACAAACAATTCTCCACCAGCAAGTGCAAAAAAGGCAGCAACTGCTTCCAAACCAACAATTCTCCATACAATCCCCAGAGACTCATTCAATTTATGAGCAAATCTGCAGTAATCCTCTTCAGAGAGAGCATTATAAGCTAACGTAAGGCCATTCTTCAGGTTCTCATACTCAACACAGCTCTCTTTGAACAGTTCAGACAAACCATTCCTCAGATTCTCATTTCCAATAGACTGAAAACACAGTTTAGCACGAAGGAACGAACATTCTCCCAAGCTCTTAATTGGCATTGACAAAGCTGACAATGTTGCTCCTAAAGCCTCACCAATTCCAGAGCCAGTTTTGCCTCCTTTAACACCCGAATTCAACTCTACCCGAGCATCCGAGTGCAAGCTTTTCACAACATCTCTGAATTTTCCATGAATCCTCGGAATTTTTGAAATCTCTTCGATTTCAAATTTCCCCACAGCTTTAGACCCATTCAGCAAAACCTTGAGATCACCAGCAACACTAATTGCATCTTTATAACCAAACCCATCTCCTGAATCCAACGAGCTAAACGAAGTGATATCACCTTTTGTAGCCTCACAACTCAAGGCAGCAACAGAATCCACAATCTGAGAAAGAGCCGTCGATTTGTAATCTATAATCGAACATAGCCCAATCAACGAAGCACACGACTTCTCCAACACAAAATTTTCCCCTTCTGTCACTTCAATCTCACCAAATTCGAAATTCTCAGTCTTGGAATTCAGAATCTTCAATATCCTAACCGGAAGAACAGAACGAACGGTGGAGGAAGAAGAAGAACCGGAGTTCGACAAAAGAAGCTTGTTTAAGAGCACAACCAAAGAAGCTCGGATCTCTTCATTCGTTAACCCTTCAGGGATACCAAAGGAGCTTCTTTTGATCAATTGAAGGGTTTTAGTGGAGAATCTCTCGATCGCAGAAGAGTCGATCCCTACATTAGCTACGCCGGAAGCAACCTTGTAAGCGGAGGAAGAAGAGGACGAAGATCCTTTCCCTCCGAGAGTGATCGTCAATGTCTCCGCCGCCATTATAGCACGTACAGAGCTGAAGCCAGACAGAGAGATATGAAACGCAGTGATTTTTTCGGCTCAATGAAACGCAGTTTATTGCTTTATATTTAACCTAAACGAAGCGCGCGTGAAACTGACGCGTGAGATCGAATCAAATACATAACGATCTTTTTTATTTAGTAGTAACTCCACAAACTCAACGGATTCAATAGTTCAATAAACCCTTCAAAGAAGTAAACTTTACTTGATAAGCCACAAAAGAAACACAAAGCTCAAATGCAACAGCTTCCAGATTCAACAAATCAAGAACCCTTTTTCTTTCTTTCTAAACCGATAATTCGATCTGCGAAACTAGGATTCCATCAGTATCTGCATAAAGCCATTCGCCATCGCAAATCCGAGTCCCAGCAATGTTCAGTGGAACTCTTTGGTCACCAAGTCCTTTCTTACTAGCCTTTATAGGATGAGAAGCCAAAGCTCTCACTCCAATGTCGCAACCATTGATCTCATCAACATCTCTGATGCAACCGTTCACTATGATCCCCGCCCATCCGTTGTTCTGCGCTTGTACTACCGGGTTTCCTCCAAGTATCGCACAACGTAAACTCCCTCCACCATCCACCACAAGAACTCTTCCATTGCCTGTTTTAAGATTTTAAGCATCAGTAGTGAGTTTTTGATGTGAAAGATAAAGAGAACATAATGTGGTTTATTGTAAGCAAAGCCTCGGATTTCAAGAAGACCCTTCTCATCTCTAGTCACTAGAATGATAAGATCAAAGGTGGAATTTTTTGATGATTTTAACATCCTGCACCCTCAACATATATCATCTGTGAAGTGAGTTCTTTCTTGATGTGAAAGTACAGGGCAGACTATCTGGTTAATTCTAAGAACAGTGAATCGTTATCTATGAAGCTCACCGCTTTCCACATCACAAAGTATCCCATTGGCAAAGTGATTGAAAAAGTCTACAAACTGAGCAGTAATTACAGAGTTTCATTACTACTGAATCAGATAGATGATCTTAAACTTGTTCAAACATAGTTTCACGCAAAGAAAGATTGAAGCTGTTTTGACAAGTAACTAACCAGAATATGTAAATGATCCTATGAAAGTTCATATATATCTTAAGGTCTCTCTAGGAATAAAGTTTCAGTCTTTAGAAATCTCTATAGCAAGAAAGAATCATGAATACCTTTCTCTTCGATAAACTGACGGATCAAGCCATTGTCTTCAAATACTTTGACAGTAACTACTGGACCTGAGAAATTTTGACGACGACCGTAAATCTGGAAAATGGGTTGCAGAGCACGGAGCTGCCCACTACGGATCAGCTCTTGATTCGCGTCACAAACTTCCGCAGTGGTCACAAACGCCATTTTTTCTTCTCACCTGGATTAAGAATTACTGGTAATATGAGATTTTGCGGGAAATCGCTCAAAACCAGATGGTAAAATTCAAATCGAGATTAATCCGAGAGAAACAAAGTTATTCACGGTCAATCCATGAAACCCAGAAGGAAAATTCATTCATTTCACAAAATCAATCTGGATAAATAGAAGGGATTAGATCGAATCTCATTTCGCTTACCTGAGATAGAAGAAACACGGATGAAGAAAAGAAAACTCTGTCTGTGTGCTCAAGTCTCAGAAATGAAGTGATGATGATTTAAAGCAGAACAAAGTCGTAAACATACTTGCTTTGCTTTGCTTTGCTCTGCTCATTTCATAATAATAAAATATTGACTTTTAACTTTTATATAAATCAGATCGAAGGTAGCTTCGGAAAAAGGAATCTTTTTGCTTTTCCTTTTCTCTGGTTTCGACTCTGTTTACTAGAGTACCATTTTCTTGCCTTTTCTCGACTTTTTATGCGTTTTACACATCTCAGAAAAAAATGTAAAATTCAAGCTTACATCATTGAAAGATATTCATAAACTCAAATAAAAATGAAACTTGATTTCCATGGAATATCTAAAAGTCTCACGTCTCCCAATTATTACCATCACAAATATCAAAAAGATAAAGGGAAAGAGAAAGATTATCCAGAAGATTTCAGAGTTTGTGGATGGTTTTCATGTCTATGGCTTCACCCAGAGTTCCTTTCTCAACATGATCCCACCACTTCATCAAGAAATTCTGAACCACCAATCTGAACCATGGAGACAGTTTGAGACCTTCCTCGCCTGCATCTGCTTTTTTCACCAGCTCCTTCAGCCCTTCCCGGCTCACATACTTGATATCTGCTACTTCGTCAGGGTTTGGTTGAACCTTCACGTCCCGCACAATGAAGAGTAAGTAGTCGACTGCAAAAAGAAGGCCAACGGAGAAGAAACAAAAGAACATCAATGTTCCCGTTAACGTTTTTGCGAGTGTGTATTCAAGAAAAAAAGGTCAACACGAGTCTCAGAAAATGGTATTTACGTTCGTGCTCTCCCCATTTGCCATCAGAAGGAGCCTTGTAAAGCATACGTCCCAAGGCAGTAAATTCATCGACTGGTACATCTTCAGCTACAATACCAAGCTCGTCAAGAAGCTTTCTCTGTGCAGCATTCCTCACACCTGATGAGCATGATACAAACAGTGAGGTCAGTAGTCAAGTGAAGCTGCAGTTCGCTGCATAGACAGTAAGAAGCACTGAATTGTTTGCCCACTTTATACTAACCAAGTGCATCTTCCTCGACAAGCTCTGATTCACGGTAAAGAGGATGGCTGCAACAAGTGTTTGTCCACACGAGAGGGAAGGTCACCTTTGCTTTCGACCTTTGCTGTTCAAAAGAGAAGAAGAAATTTCAGTAGGATGGCATATGAGCTAGACCCGCCAACCATCTCACGAGAGCATCGCAGAATCATTGCCACACCCAATAAGTGCAACAAAATCTCTAGAATTAAGCTTATGATCTACCTACCCATATTTATTGAGCTTATTTTTCTCTACAAAAGGATGATTCTAGATATAACACCAGCATGTCTAGTACCACACATTTGTATACAAGACTCTGACTTATCTTGAATTCAAAGCAATCATAAGCAAATACCTGGAGAAGCAACTCATAGTTTGAGTTGAATAAAAATACACTAAAAGCCCTGTGAAGCAAATTCTTAGCTTCAATATTTTCCATCAGATGACCTGCAGATTTGATAAGGTGTCAGTATCTTGAATAGTGACATAGAAAGAGATTCGAAGTAAAACAACCATCCTCTATCACTTCAGTATGAATAATGTGCCAAAAAAACAAGCGAGTAGTTAATTTTCTTTAACCATTTCCCAGCAGCAAGATCTTATATTCGTCTATTTCAAAGATTCAACAAGACAGAATTTACTGTCATTGGAGAAAAATATCCTTTTCTTGTTAAAAAGGCACAACACTGCAATGCAAAGTGCCCTATAATACACCCATACGCTATAGGAAGGATGATTTACAAGCTTTGTCACACTGAAGATGTTTACTAGCTACACCATAGATAATATGTTGGATACATTAAAGGAGAGGCCTACGACATTTGTTGAAAACTCAAAAGATGTGATCTAGAGAGGCTATGAACAACATTAAATCAAAGCAGCCACGATATGTCAAATCTTGATGCACCAACTGCAGCTAACTTCAGCCATAGGAGAATAGTAAAGAAGCACATGAATTTCAAAACACTAAGAGGTAGGATAGGATGAGACTCAAATCAAGTTCACTTACAATTATATTTGCTGTCATGCCCCACGACACGATCAGTTTCGTCAACAAGAATGCATCTGCAAGCAAGATAGACAATGAAGAAATCAAGGAGACCGAAAACTTAGAAACAACACTTCTATCAAAGCGAAGGATCAACCATCATCATCAGAAAACTAAATCCACAAGTCATTTATTATTACACCAAAGGCGGCAACAAATCAATAGGCCTATGTTCCTGAACCATGAGTAATACAAAAAAAAAACCAAATCCCAGGACCTAATTTCGTCAATTTTCCCAGCAACCTACACGATTCAGATTCGAAAATACGATTTGAAGACAAAAATGTAGTATTTTGGCAAACCCCAAAAAAAGAAATCGAAATAGGGAAAATGAAACGGAAATGAAAGACATACTCGTCCTCAAACATGAGGCGTCTCTGAACAGCATCCATTCCAGCATCTATAGAGTCTGTCATGGTGGTCGCGGAGAAAGCACGAAAAGTCGATAACTTTCTGAGTGAAGTGGGAACAGATCGGATCGACGATAGAGGAAGATGGCGAAAATGGGAAGAAGAGGGAGATCTGAGGCGAATCAATGGGAGATTAAATATAGAAGAAGCAGACATTGGTGGTGATGCGCTCCCCTGCTTTCTGCCTTTTTTTATTATTTTGTTTTGTTTTATGTCCACGACTATTACCATGTACCTCTCCGCATTCTATTAAAACACTCCTCACAAATACGGATAAAATTTTCCTTTTTTTGTTTCTCAGCTTTCCTTTCTCGAAAAAACAACAAGGTAATTTGCAAACAAAACCCTTAAAGTAACCGTGTTTTGCAAGTCAATCCAATAACTATGAAACATTACAAAATTATCCTTTATTTGATCAGAAAATACCTTTTTTTTTGCCTTTTTTTGAAGCTGCAAGCCTGCAAGCACATCAATATGCAGACATCTTCTTGTTTTCAGGGTCTTTAGTTCCAATCTCACTTATTTATTAGCTGTTTTTTTTTAACAGAAAACTCTTGCAGGCAAGAATCTTTCTCATAAATAAGAGAAGATGGTTCTTAAATAAATAAAAACCTTTGTTTCTGTTCAGACATAAACAAAGGAAACCGTAATTCAGAATGAGCTGCGAAGTACGTCAATGTGCAGACATCTTGTTTTTCTGATATGACAAAAAGTTTCTTAGCTACAGGATTGGGCACATTATCAGATTGCCTCTTTGGTCTTGAGTTTTTTTATCGGATATACGTACTTAGGTAAGATTTGGTTCGGTTTTGGGTTGTTCTTTTCCGGTGTAGTTCGGTTTAGGTACATATACTATTCGTCTGTCCTGATTCGCTGACTCGATCACGTGGAGACTGATAATGGAAATCAAAAGCAGATAAGTATATAATAACTACTAACATTTTATATATGTAGAATCCCATATTTTACAATAGGGCAAATTGAAAAATTTGTAAAGTAAAATACATAAATAAATCGATGATCATAATATTAAAATGATATCGATACAAGAATTTGGGGAAGAACGGATTTGCAGAGGCGAGACACTCTTTCCTTAATTCTGAAAACGCCTCGTAGTGTAACGGTTGCATAGCGTTCCGAATCCCATGATACAACTGCATTTTTCTTATGATTCGCATCACCCAAAATCATAAGCTTTCGAACCATTTTTCTGTGTTGTACTCTCATGGAAAAAAAACCATAAGACAAGAGAAGAAAAAGAAAGTGATGATTCATCTACCTTCAAATGAGAGATTGTTCATATATATATAAAATGAGAGAGGAGTCACAAGACTTTTGTGGTCTCCATTTTCTAGGAGTAATGCACAAGTAATTGTCAAATTAATTTGTGGTAATAAAGGAGAAGAAGATGTTATAGAATTGACCACATCAATTCTCAAATAATGATGATAATTATTCATTATTATTTTTTGACCAAGTATATAATTTATGTAGTGATCAATTACATAAATAATAATTTGATGCAAAAAATGGGTTATTGGGTCAAGACCCATTTACCCGAACCAACACTCAAACCCGAGTCCGAGCTCGACTTGACTCGCCGCGCGCGCGTGCATATGGTTTAGTGTGAGTTTGCTCTTCTCCTCACAAAGTGGTCCTAAGGTTTTGAACCTTGTTGGGACTTCTCCAATATATATACAAGAGGATTTCACCTCAAGTTTCCAATGTGGGATATTTGCTAGTTTTTACACTTAGCCAAATTTTGAAGCATTTCAAGTTTTCCAAGTCATCCACTTTGGATCTCCATTTCTCATTCAAATCAACTCAGATTTTGACAAGTGAATACACTATGTTATAGTGCTCACGGCAGCGATTTCATCGTGCCCGAAATCCGGTCATTCCGACAGACGTCTCCGCCGGATAATCCACCGGAAAAGTGGTCAATGCCACTTCGTCAAAAACGAGTTCCAACAATATATACACTCTTTCCTTCTTTTTGTTTTTTTCTATTTACGTGTTAGATTAGGTGTAAAGACACCGTGATAGGTAAAACAGAATATGGCCTCTTCTAGTTAAAGAATGCTAAACAAATTGGATTATTTGATTATCTAAAACAAAAAAAAGACATCTTTAGAGCACAGTTTTCTTAATACATGTGCTATATATAGTCAGAAACCTTGTCATGCAGTGCACATTGTATAAATTGGAAGATGACTCGATACTCTTTACCTCCTCCTCTGTTTTCCATTTTTATCAATTGTATATGTATAGTCACTTTGAACAATTAGCTAAAGCCATTTTAATGCATGTGCTATATATAGTCAGAAACCTTTCAATACTAAAAGAGAGGGTCTTTGAACAATTAGCTAAAAGCCACTTTAAGAGTTGACAAGTAAAAAAAAAGAAAAAAAAAAGAAGATAAAGCAACTTAAGCATTAGTGGTCATCGAGTTAATTGACCTCTCATGCATCAGTTTTAATGAAGAGTAGCCTTTCTGTACATCTCTATCGCTAGAAAAACCAAATCAAACTTCTGCTTATGAATCTTGATATAAACTAACTTATCCTCCTAAAAGAATCATCCAGTGACCGGTAAATCGAAACTCGGATTAGATATAAACCCCGAACCATATCCCACTTGGTTGCTCTCGTTTTCAAACTTAAGCAGCCTGCGGTTTCGGTTTCTGGACATTTTCTTCTTCATAGACCAACCTTTTCCTCTTGGAACCATAACCGTGATACCGATACATTATGCTCAAGAGACACTGCCTCAAGCTCACGATATCAAACGTCTCTATAAACTTCAAGTCCCTTTGTCTCCACTTCAAGCCCGCGTTCTTCTGGTATTCCTCGAGCACCGATGATAAACACCAGCTCTGAACTTTTCTTAAGCATCCCACCAAACAACCTGTCCTATGCTGCATTCATATTGAGTTCACCAAAAACCATCAAACCATTAGTGTCCTGTAAATAACTAATCACACAATCTCTTAAAAGACCACCAAAGAGTGTCCTAAAAACAGGCCAAACGCCTAGAAGAAGAAGAAGAGAGATAAGGGTTGATGTATATTACCTTACCACGTTTGCAATGTATGAGAATCGGATGGTTTCTTACATCTACAGAGACAACAGAAGAGTCACGAAACAGCTAACAAAAAGCCTATAAACATCAAAGACCGTAGTTGATTCCTTACCAACTAAGACTTTGAGAGCATCCAAAACTGTATCTTTTGGCATTAGAGTAGGAGGATCCTGCAGATCATAAACAATTCGACATAAGGAATCAAAACCAACAAGAAACAAGAGAGATTGTTGATCAAGAGAGTCTTCCAATGAAAACGCACCGTTTTCCCTTGGATTCCAAATTGGAAAAGCTTAATGTTGTTGGCCTCAAGAAACTTGAGATTCTCCTCTGGGTATGGCTCAGGGCAAAGATAGCTGTTTTGCCAACCAACCAAAGATTTGATTAATCCCAATCGATATCATCAATTGTGAAAAACCAATTAAAACAGTGAAGATAATCAATGGTCTTACATGATGGAACGAAGATTCAGGGTTGTGAGGAAAGCGAAATTCTCGGGTTGAGGAAACCCAGATCGGTAAATTCCGTCTTCAACCATGGAGAAATTCGACGGCGAGACTAAAACACCACCGTCGTGATCATCCGTTTCCATTATCAAACACATCGAATTCCAATACCCTCTTTAAGAATTTACTGCTTCCTCCAAAATAACGAGAAACAGAGCAAAACCCAGGAATCTAGAGAAAGAATTGATGGAATTGATTTGAGAGAGAAAAAAAGGGTTTTTATAGGGAGGAAAGGGGATAAGTGGGGTTTCTATTATAAAAAGGATACAACTTTGAAAAGCGGACTCAGATTTAGCTATGGAATCTCTAGGATCTTGACACGTGTCGTATCTTCTGCTTTTCATTACACCTCACAGCTGACATTTCTTAGTTTTTTTTAGTCATCCTTTATCAAATTTTAATAATCCAACCAAAATTCTCAAATATTGTGGTCGAATCGCAAACAAAATTAATAAAAACTTGAGTGGTCTCATTTGAATTTTCCTTCTATAGACTGAAAGTATTGACTATTGACAAGAAAAGAAGAAAAAACTGTTGACCAAACAAACAAAAAAAGTCTAAAGACTATGTATATCCTTCTTAATCACAAATAGGATAATACATATTTATGTTATATGAATTATTTCTATCAGCTAAGTATCCAATTTAGTATATCTAAATTGAGAATCTAATCTTTTCCATTTTCTTCTGGATAATCTAATCTTGCCCACAGTCATAGCTAAGATTGATTCTTAAGATTCATATTTAGGGTCTGATTATTTGACACTTGTGTTGTGTTTAAAATGCTAAAATACTATTTCTATAAACACAACATTTTAGTGTTTTTATTAAACGTTTTATTCAGTCTGCATTTGTGTTTACAAATTATAGAAAAAACGATATTGTTTCTTTTTTAATTTATAATTTGTTTATGTTCTGTTTTTTTTGCTCAACCAAAAAATATTATTAATTTAATATAATTTAGTTTTATAATTAAATTTTAAATTAAAATCTTTCTTCTCTTTTTATTTTTTAATTTCTTTTTTTTTAATGGTTGCAAATGCTCTAAAGAGAGATGATTATAATTTTAAGAAACTGTTTTTTTGAGGCATAAGACAATTACAAAAAAAACTGTTTTTTTTGTTCTGTATCTATCAATCAATCCAAGACATCTTCATCATATATAAAGAGAGATGATTCTAATTTGTTAAGAAAGAACTTCAAACTGTATTTTATATTTCCAATTGAGAGTTTTCCCCCAAAAATAAAACCCAAAAAGATTCAAACTTTTTTGTGTCTTTAGCTTCAATGGATGAATAAAAAAACCTAGAAGAAAGTTTCAATCTTCAGTATAACCAATCTCAGCCTCTGGCTTTATCCGGTGCAAAGAGGCTCCATTGGCATCTTCAACAGAATCAGTCTCAACCTCTGATTTTATCCGATGCAAAGAGGCTTCATTGGCATCTTCAACAGAATCAGTCTCAACCTCTGATTTTATCCGATGCAAAGAGGCTTCATTGCCATCCCCTGACTCATCATCATCAGAGTAAACACTTTGATCATCATCAGTATTGGAGCTATGAATGTGAGTATGCTTTTCCTCTTTCTCCTCCTTCCTTGGTGAATCATCATGATCTCTGTCGCTATCATAGCGCGAAGAAATGCTTTCATCATTTGATTTCTGGCTGCTTTTACCGCTTAGCCTCTCATCATTGAATTCCACCTCTTCCCAGCTATATCTATACTTTATCTTCAAGCTCTGCGCCGAGTTCTTCTCATCAATAGGCTTTGGTGGGGGACCTTTTTGTTCCTTTTCATGTTCATCATCTGAGTTAGGATCAGACCCATCATCAGATTCCGTCGAGCTATCTTCCTTCTCCTGCTTATTCTTCTTGCTCACTCTCTCCTTTACGCTGTCCAAAGATGATTCTTCGTCTGATGATATACTAGACTTGTCAACTTCCATTGATGCAAGATTTGAATCATGCCGGCTTAAGGCTATAGACATGCTCTTGTCCCTGAAGGATAAGATAGGAACTGCTGTGGGAATACCGTCTTCTGTAGACATGGAAAGGAAGCTAAGTGCAACCATTACATCGCTTATCAAAGGACGAGCTGCTGCTTCCTCTTGCACACACATTGAAGCTATTGCCACTGCTTGGTTTAACCCCCGCTCTGAGAATTTCTTCCCCAGAACTGGATCTGCCATATCCGGGTATCTTTTCGGATCTCTAAATATCGGTTGTGCCTACAAAGAAATGGGGAAGGGGGGGGGGGATTTCTCAAAAAGGATATAACTTTATGATATGATTGATTAAAAACAAAATAAACAGAGCAATCTCTATGGTTTGTTGTTTACCCAAGAAACTAAGTTCTGTTCATCATTAGGCCTAGTAGTATCAAGAGCTCTTCGACCCGTGATGAGCTCAAGCAACACAACTCCAAAGCTGTAGACATCTGATTTCATAGTGAGATTTCCTCCTCGGGTATACTCAGGCGCGGAGTAACCATAAGTTCCCATTACTCGAGAAGATAGAGCCATCATCTTATCACCTGTCCCTGGTCCTAGCTTATGCAGGCCAAAGTCAGAGAGCTTAGGACAAAACTCATCGTCCAACAAAACGTTTGAAGCTTTCAAATCTCGGTATATCACAGGTGGATTCACTTTATCGTGCAAGTAATCAAGCCCTTGCGCTGCGCCATACGCGATCTGCATCCTCCTTGTCCAGTCCATCGGTTGGCGGTCTGATTTTGGCTCTGCAAAACAAACATCCAAAAAGCTCAGCTTTTCCAAGAGTTAAAAATGTGTTGAAAAAGAAGCTCTCTACCGTGAAGATGGTCTTGAAGGGAACCTCCAGAGACATAATCATAGACCAAAAGCCTTTGATCTCCATCGGCGCAATACCCTACAAGCTTAACAAGATTTGGATGATCGAGCTGGCCTAATGACAAGACCTCAGCTTGAAACTCTTTGTTCCCATGTAATCCATGCTTGTCTAGTTGCTTTACAGCCACCACCTGCACATTCCCCAAAACAAGACAAATATGAATCGTTGACAACTTTGGTGATAAATCATTGAATTGTATCTCAAATTCCCAATTCTAAGTTTAAGTATTGAACCTGGCCAGTAGATTGAAGGGTTCCTTTGTAAACCCTACCGAATCCACCTTCTCCTAGCAAACACTCCTGCCGGAAATTCTTTGTCGCCGTCGCTAATTCCCGGAAAGTGAATGTTTTCAGCGTCGTTCCTTCCGATTGCTCTGTTTCATCTGACCGTCTCCTCTCTATAAGAACACGGGAAAAAAAAGTACCAATTTTTTTTGTTTTTTTTTACCGATCGAATCAAAGACGAAATCGAGAAAGCTTAGAAATAGGTTTTCAATTTTCCACTCTCAGAAAGAAGCGAGCATTCGGACATAACATAACATACCATGTGGTCTGGCTTCGTTGTCGTGAGTCTCATCCGTACTTGAAGATTTTTTACTCTTTGGCGTAGAGAAACACGGGAAACAGTGCATGATGATCCACAATCAAATTGAAGTAATTAAAGGGTTAAAGAAAGGCCTAATTAAGCGAAAGAAACAGAGGAAAGACAAAGATTTGTTTTGGATTTAGCAATGGGTCGGGTCCTTCATGGGGCAGATTGAAGGACCCACGTAAAAGGAGAAACGCACGAAATGAGAAAGAGAGGAAGAAGAAGAAGGAGACAAATCCAAGCCACCGGAAATCGATGAAGAAGAGTGACTGACTTCTCCGAGGAAGAAGGGAAAGAAAAAAATAGTTTGGAATTCTCTGTCTCTCAAGAAACGCTTCCATCTCCCAAAAGCATGGAGAACCACCCTTCTTTCGATTGCTGTCAAATCTAATTTTGTATCTGTAAAAATTAGTTACGCTCCTCCCAAGTAAACATCTTAAAGTGGATTAATCATCTGTCCCACAACAAACTAATTCTTTTTTCTATATATATTTTCCCCTTAAAAAACGCTATTTCAGAAAATCAGTCCTAAATTGCAAACTAATAATCTTGGAAGTCCCTTAGTCCCGTGGTTGACTAAAAGTTAATTAATGTTTTTACACCAAAAAGTCTAGATTTCAATTCCTAGACGATGCTATTTCTACAGATTATTAATGGAGAAAATTGTTCTTGTAATAGTTCTTATAATCTGTAATAAAAAAAAAAATTACAAAAAAAAAATTTCTGTAATAGTTCTTCTAATCTGCAACAAAAAAAAAAAAATTGCAAACTAATATATATTATTTGTGATGAATAAATCCGTATAATATGATGATTTGTGTTAGTATTAATGATGTGTTATTATCCAAATTCAATCCTACATAATAATGCATAATGTTTATGCACAAAATTCTGATCTATTCAGGCCGAGCCGTGCTTCACGGTTGTAACTTGTAAGTTATCAATTTATTTATTAAAACCGACCGGGTCGAATAAGTACCCGCCCGGTTCGTCCCATATAATTTTCCCGCCCAACTAAAAAGTAAAACCGCCAAAATGATTTTCGGGTCGAATCTGATAAGACCTAATAGAGAGAGAGATGGAAGGGTGAGAGATGGAATCAGCTCCGACGGGATGCTTCAAATGTGGCCGTCCCGGTCATTGGTCTCGCGATTGCCCATCCTCGGCTCCGGTCGCCGGTAACTCCGCTTCTTCTTCTTCCACTCCATCTCAAACCCCTAATAGTGACTCTCAGAGATCTTTTGCCAAAAGTGCCGCCGCGCCTGTTCCCAAAGTGACGAAGACGAGAGCTCAAAGGCCTAAACTAACAACTGATTTGCTGCTCTCCGAGGATGGTCTCGGCTATGTTCTTCGCTATTTTCCTAGATCCTTCAAGTATCGTGGCCCAGGGAAAGAGGCAAGTCCTTTCCTTTCTTTTTTATTCTCGCCGATTCTATTGATTTTGCTGCTCTCTCTCTCCTCTCCTTTCATCGGATTCGGAATATTATATTTTCTAGGTCAGCGATTTGGGGAATTTGATACGGCTCTACAGTGAGTGGCACTCTCATTTGCTACCTTACTATTCGTTTGATCAGTTTGTGCATAAAGTGCAACAAGTCGCTGCTACTAAGCGTGTCAAGGTACTTTTTCTGATGTTGCAACTCTTCTTCATCCACATTTAATATGCCCTATGGCAATTGTGAATCTATGAATCCGGATTTGAAGGCTGAAAATGTGTTCAGATGATTCTATCAACCAGTTCCTTTGGTGATCAATCATTGTGAATCTGAGAGTGTGTTAGGCTGTTTTTGGTATATGATCATTGTGCTCACACCTTAGTCTTTACTTCCCTAACATACTTCGCTTCTGCCTCCAGTAACTATGAACTGTATATTCACTCAGTGAGTATGTTGCATTTGCATTAAAACTTGGTGCGCTTACAAAAAACTATTGTGCTGTCCTTTCAGATTTGTATAAACGAACTGAGAGAAAGGCTCGCCAGCGGAGTTGATCCAAACAAGTTATATGATAAGCAGGAGGAAAATGCTGTTCCTTGTAATGATCAAGGTATCTCAAAACAGATGAGCTTTTTCCCTTGAATCTTCTTAATGTCTCTCTCAATGCTGCTTATTCTTGGAATTTTGTTGGCTGCATAAGTGTTGATATGGAAAAAGGAAACGCTTCTTGTGTGGTTGCATTCCACTTAAGTTCAGTTTTTATTACTCCGTCACAATCTTGCATTGCTGGTGCTTTTGCAGGTAACACAGATATGGATCAGCCAAGTCATGACGAGGATAACATACCATCGAAGAGCGTAGATGTTGATGCTGATACAAATGCTGATGCTTTTCAAGACAGTATATTGAATGAGATATTTGATAATGCAATGGATTCGACACATACTTGGAAGCAACCGAGCGATGATCAGAACATGGATAAAAGCAGTGAACTGACAGAGGAGCAGAAAGCACGTATGGAAGCTAATAGATTAAAGGCAGTGGGGAGAGCTCAGAACATCTCTGAGGAACATCGAGTACGAATGGAAGCTAATAGGCTAAAGGCTCTTGAAAGAGCCAAAGCAAGGCTCGAACCAAATCAAGATTAGCTTTGCTTTATTACTAGAGATGTTCAATTTGGATTTTCCATAAAATATTTTGGGATTTTGACTAAAAGAAATAATTGGAAGTCTGTAAACAATGTGCAATCGAACCGGCTACCATATGTATTGGTTTTGCGGTTAGATGTTAGTTCGGTTTTTGGTTTCTATTGGTTTGGTTGAAACTCGGTTTAGGACCCAAAATTATGGACATTGGCAAAAAAGCTCTTAATTGTTAGCACATTCAATTTTAGCAGATTTTTATATAGAACATAAATGATTTCATTTTATATATATTTTATGAATTAACCAAAAAGGACAAAGATAATGAAACAAATAATAAATTTTTGTGACGTGTGTTCTCTACCGTCCAATTTTGGTGGAGAAGATAAAATAAAATTGGCACGCACACACGAGCAAAAAAACATCCGTAGGGGTAATTTCGTCTTCCTACTTACATAAACTTTTAATTAATTAATTTTCTCTCAAATTTCTTGTTTCTTTTGTGTGGAGGTGAGACGAGAACGCTTTTTTGCTTTTCGTCTCTCTCTTCACTTCCTCTCACCTCTCTGTTTACACGATTCTTCTTCTTCTTCTATGTCTTCTTTCTCCGTTGTCATTTATTTCTCTACACTCCATTTTCTTTTTAGAGGAATTACGATTTCGGTCTCGATTATCGGCGAATCATTGAGAGTGATGACAGTATAATGTCTTATGCTTATCATCATCATCATCATCATCGTCGGAGACATTCCTCTTCACGTCTATGGATTTTAATGCCGGAGTTCCTATGTCCTCTCTTTCACCTCTGATGAATCAAGGTCCGATCAATTTCTTCATCTCTTTTTTTTTTCAGTTTTGATCGGAAAAAATGTTGATTTTGGTTTTTTTCTTAAGGATTGGGTTTAATTTCGATTTTTTTTCTTGTCTTTTGGGTGGAGGTTCTGATCAGATGCAATGTGGCAAATGAATTTGAGTTCAGATGAAACAATGGAAACTGGTTCTTACCCAGAACGACCAGGAGAGCCGAATTGTTCTTATTACATAAGAACTGGACTTTGTAGATTTGGCTCAACTTGTCGGTTCAATCATCCTCGTGATCGGGAACTGGTATGATACGTTTTGTTGTGTGTGTTTTGATGTTGGAGTTTAGAGATCTGTTTGGTTGGATCCAAAGTTGAAAGCTTTTGATGATATCTCATAGGTTATAGCCACTGCAAGGATGAGAGGAGAATACCCTGAAAGGATTGGGCAGCCTGAATGCGAGGTGATCGAGTTATTGAAAACTTTTCTCCTTCACATAATACGAAAGACATTTTTTTTGCTGTTTGTTTATAAGAAGTTTGATTTTCCATTGGCAAATTAGCATTTTCTCAAGCTTTCGTATCGAGTTGAGTCATCTTCTTGCACAAACTAACTTACATTGGATGCTGTATGTTTGTGTTGCTTAGTACTACCTTAAGACAGGAACCTGCAAGTTTGGAGTAACGTGTAAGTTTCATCATCCTAGGAGCAAAGCTGGGATTGCTGGAAGAGTCTCTCTCAATATGTTAGGCTATCCTCTACGCTCGGTATGTTGACTTTTGACCTCTCTGATTTCATCACACTTCCCATCGTTTAGAGATTCTCTTTATCTCATATGCAGAATGAGGTTGATTGTGCTTATTTTCTAAGAACTGGACACTGTAAATTTGGTGGCACTTGTAAATTCAACCACCCTCAGCCTCTACCAACAACCAACATGATGGTTCCTGCTTCAGGCCAACAGTCTTATCCTTGGTCAAGAGCATCTTTTATTGCCAACCCTCCTCGATGGCAAGATCCGTCTAGCTTCGCCCCCTTAATTATGCCTCAAGGAGTTGTACCGGTTCAAGGATGGAACCCTTACAGCGTAAGTTGTCAAAACAACAATTGCTTAACCTTCAGATAATCTGATTTGTATTACTTGCTTTTGTTTCACATTGCGCTTTTCTCGGGGTTTCCATTTCGTTAGGGTCAGCTCGGCTCAGTTTCTCCTTCAGGTACCGGAAATGATCACAACTACAGAAACTTACAGCAGAACGAGACCAAAGAGTCAGGCTCTCAGTCTCAAGGGTCATTCTCGGGTTTCGATTCGGGATCCTCTGTTCCACTAGGAGGGTTCTATGCATTGCCGAGGGAAAATGTTTTCCCGGAAAGACCCGGACAACCCGAATGCCAATTCTACATGAAGACAGGTGACTGCAAATTTGGCACAGTTTGCAAATTTCATCATCCTAGAGATAGACAAGCTCCTCCTCCTGATTGCCTCTTAAGTCCCATTGGGCTCCCTTTACGCCCGGTAAGCTCAAAGACTGAAAAAAAGCATCTTGAATTTGATTTTCTTCGTTTAGAACTCGGTATTTGTGTATTTTGTTTTTCGTTTCTAATTGTTGTTTGGATAGGGAGAACCGTTGTGTGTGTTCTATACTCGCTATGGAATCTGCAAATTTGGTCCAAGCTGTAAATTTGATCACCCGATGCGAGTATTCACATACGAAAACACAGCTTCAGAGACAGATGAGGTTGTGGAAACATCAAGTGGGAATCCCAGAAGAGTCTCCGTGACTGATACAAGACAAGCAGCAACAACGTCTGGTAAAGACACAACCATTGATACACAGCAGTGAAGAAACAAAAGAAGAAAGGGCTTTAAAAAAAGCTTTGATTTTTCAAAGAGGAATCTGTAAATTCTCATTTTCATTTTAATCTCAAGCTTTTTTATTAATAATGTATAGAGGTGATTATACAAACTGATCTTGATCTGATCTGATCGCCATTGTTGTAATATTCTTTTGGCGAATCAGGTGAATAAATGATCAAGTAGTTTCCTCAAATTTGACTTTGGAGGAAATAAGGTAACACTGTTCAACCGGTTAAGATCTGGTTTAGAATCTTCTTATTACCACCGGTTCAAAATTTATTGATTTATACACGTTGATTTTCCAAATTCCTTTAAACAATCCCTCGTGTTCGCACTTTCTATCAAAAAGTGCACGAATCCAATATAGCTCCACTACAACAAACCAAGCGTGGAAATTGATATCGATGACGTAGAGAGGGAGAGATCTTTTCAGTTGACTTTTTGTTGTCTTGTTTCAATTCAATTCCTGCGAGGATCTTCAGCCCAATAGGAATAAGTTGGGCCCAGATGAAATATTAAAAGCCCAATATACAAATAACCGGCATCGTTTTCCTTCACTCAGTTGGTTGCCCTAAACAGCCATGAGTATATATATATAAGCTGTGTTTTCGTCATTCTTTCATTCAATCTCTGTTTTTAGGGTTTCTGGGAGTGTGAAAGCTTTCGTTTTTATTTTGGTGCCTTCTTCTTTAATCTCTTTATGAGGTCATCTACAAAGCAAAATAGGCTTTAAATTTGTACCAATTTTGTGTCGGAAGATGACAAGATCATTTTTTAATTACCTCCATGGCATTATCTTCATGGAAGCCTTCTCCTCCATGGAGTTGCTCTACGGAGGACACACAGTTCTTGGAACATTTTATTTCATATTGTATTTCAATCTTGAGTCGGTGTTTTCTTGTGCCTGAGATATTCCATTTGTGCAGTCATCTATAAAGCAAATAGGTCATAACTCAGTACCAATTTTGTGTCGGAAGATGACAACATTGATTCTGCACCTTCATGACAATTTCTTCATGGAAAAATCTTGTATTCCATGGAGTAGATTTATGGAGGGGCACACTAATTCACTTTTCTCTGTGATCATTGTAAATGTGTTATTGATTTTTTTATCTTTTTGAGATCATCAAAATGGAAAACCCAGGAGAATATCTGGGTCCGAAACAAGCTAAGCAACAAACCTCTCTGTAAAGACAAACCATCGATACATAACAGTAACAAAAGACAAGTTTAAAAGATTTGCTTTTTCGAAGTTGAACTTGGTTTATGAGAATCAATAAATGAATTCTACTAAGTCAACCAATGAATCGATAATTTCTTTGCAAATTGTCAGCACTATATAAAATGTTAATCTTGATCCCGAAAGCTTCAATTCCAAACAGTAATGAAATAGAACATGAATTCGCGTCATTTCTAACCAAATTTCGATTAGAACTAAACTTTGAAAGAAAATAAACAAAACATATGGACGTCTACAAATGAAGCATGGATATGTTTAAATGTTTACTTGGAATCCAATAAAAACACAAGAAAAGGCCTTAGAAAAAAAAGGCCCATAAACCCCAAATAGTTAAATCTTATATAGAGTGTGTTATTTTGTCCCACATCGGTAAGCATGAAAACGAGTCGAAGGTTTATATATCGTTAGAGTCGACTACACGATTGTCCCTTCGGGGACATCCGATAAAATTGGAACGATACAGAAAAGATTAGCATGGCACCCGCAAGGATGACACGAAAACAGCTCCAAAAATTTTCGTTTGGTTGGATCAATAACCCTGATTTCGCAGATACTAAGAACCAATTCATTTGGAGAAATTATGTCCACCTTTGCGATACAACTTGAATCTCCTGCCATTGTTTGGCTGCTAATGCTTTGATTGTAGATTAGCTCAATTTCACAATTCACATGGAAGTTTGGGACTTTTTGTTTCTCTGCACAAAAGCCCTTGATGATTTTGAATGAACCTCTTTATAGGGTTTATTTTCAAATTTCATCTGAATCTACACGCGCACTAATGTTGAGCAGTTCCGCGAAATCATCCTCTTTTGCTCAAATTCATGCCCAGTTTGATTATGTATTGGTAGATAGCTAGAAATACTTTTTTTTAGCATAAGCTGGATCTGTTATCAATCTTATTTCTTTGTTCTTGCAGTTTCTTCGGCGGCTTTGATTGTTGTTTATTTATTGTGTACCAATTCAAGACACTTGAACCTTCTATACCGACCGGATTTAACCAGGTATAATTTTTTTAAATAATTTTGTTTGAAATTTAAAAAATTTGGTTTTATTTGAATTTTATAATATGTATAATTCATGATTATAGATAGAGTTGTCAAACGGAATAATTTTTTATTTAACCCGTTCTGCAGTAGACTAAACTATTATTCGAGCTAACCCGTAAAACCTATAATCTTGAAAACATAACTCTATTATGCACCGTTTAATGACTATAGTTTTGTGGTTAGTTCACAAAGTCTTTAAAAACAATTTTTTGTGTCTAATTTTTTATAAAATTAGTAAAATATTTTTCAATTTTTATTTTGATATAAATTCAAATAAAATACAATAAGCTATAATGGAAAATATATCAAGATTTCGAATAGATTTTTCTCTTTGAATATATATGGATTGATTATTATTAAAATATATAGTAGATAACATATTTAAGACAAATAAATAGTTTTCACATTCTAATTACTAATTATAACTTATAAAGTTATTTTTTCTATTTTAATTATTTTTTGTTATTACTTAATCATGCGGTCTACAAATGAGGCATCAAATCGAATATACGAGTTAATTAACAGATACTCATAACTTTGATATCTCACCTATATTCATATTTTTTGGGATATAATTCAACGCGTAACATTATTGCAGAAGAAACCATGACGCGGGGAAAAGTAAACAAACACGGACCCGAAGACAGAAATGCGACCCAGCCCGAGTCGCACACGCCTGGTCCAAATTCTTCCGTAACTCGGTTTTATCTTCTTCTTTTTATATAGATATAATAACGGTCTTAAGCTCTTAATATTATTGATTTTAATTCAAGAATGACTATTTCTTTTTTCACAGAATGAGTCTCACGTACCTACTCGAGTCGACTCCAAATTTTCCCGTCTACAACAAATATTTAAGGCTTTGTAAATTGTACTATGTAAGTATATTATATATACGTCATGGTCATATATAAGACGCATTTAATATCATATACTAAAAGGAACAGGGTCGGGAAACTAAATTTAAACTTAATAACGAACAAGTACTTTACAATTGTTATATTAAAACATGTACAGTATATACAATTGATAAGGGAAAACATGCGTGACCTATAAGTTTATGATAATACTATATGGTTCTTGGTATGATCTAATTACTTGGGTTACACATATTTAAATGAAAACAATAAAAACCGAAAGAAAAAAAAAAGTAATCATAAATCTGGACCCAGAATACTAATCCAGAGATTTCAACGGTCAACATTCCAATTGAGTTCACAAACATAAATCAAAGTGTTCTCCATTTCATACCTTTTCTTTTTCAAGCTTTTACAACCTTTGACCACCTCTCTCTATATATAAATACAAAAACACACATACCTACCTGCATATATATAAAACGGGAAACACGTAAACAAAGATATATATATGTATACAATCCCACAATCCCCATTTCAGATCTATCGAATAATCGAAAGTACTTGAAGTTTTTAAAGGAAACCAACAAATATAGGATTGAAAAAGAGACTATGGTGTTACCATGGAGATCAAGAGGAGGAGCAACAAAAAGACGTAATCAACTGAATCCCGGCGATATCTGCGTCGTAGAAACCAAGATTCCGGCTCAACCCCGATCATCAAGAATCGAGCGGATTCAGTCACCGAGAGTGCCGCTGACCCCGCGTGATGCGGCGGAGTTATGTCGGAGATTGGAAAACTCGGCGGCGCGTCGGGAAAATGCCGAGTGTTTCGAGACTGTGAGTAAAATCAAGAACTTGGGAAGAGAAGGAGGCGAGACGAACAAGAAATGTTTGGTCCAAAACGGCGTCGTTTCCGCGTTGTCTTCTTGTTTTGAAAAGCTCGATATAGCGCGTGAGGAAGACGCGCGTCTGTTGGAGGAAGTCTTGTCTGTTCTCTCTTCTTGCTTGCCGCTGAGTCGGTCAGAGGGTTTCTCGAAGATGGGATCAACGGCTTCGCTTGACCGTCTCGTACGGTTCTTGAACGGTACAGACGCTAAAACGAGGCAAAACGCTGCGTTTTGTATCAAAGAGGTTATTGCAATAGACAAGAGGTATGTGTATGCGTTAACAGATATGGAAGGAGCTTGTGAAGGATTAATTAAGATTATTAAAGACTCTGTTTCGACGAGCTCGACGAAAGCATCTCTAATGGCGATTTATAGAGCGATTTCGTGTGACAACAAGATCGCTGCAAGATTCGTGAAGTTGGGTTTGGTCGGATTGATCACAGAGGTGATTGTGAACAACGCGGAAAAGAGCGTTTGCGAGAGATGTCTCGTTGTGCTTAATGTTATATGCGACAACGAGCAAGGCAGAGAAGATGTTCTTAGAAACGCTTTAATCGTTCCTCTTCTAGTGAAGAAGATTCTTCGAGTTTCAGATCTCGCAACGCAATGCTCGGTCTCTATTCTTTGGAAGCTATGGAAAAAGAACGGAGGAGATGAAGATCGTCTGTTAGTTGAAGCTCTTCAAGTTGGTGCCTTTGAGAAACTTTTAGTGGTTTTACAAGTCGGGTGCGAGGAGAAGACGAAGGAGAATGCGAGCGAGCTGTTGCGGAATTTAAACCGCTGTAGAATCGAAATCGAGAAGACGAACTGTGTCGATTCTTCGATGCATTTGAAGAATGTGAAGAAATCATTTTAATCAAACAAACAATATACACAACATAATTCTTTTGGAAATTTGTTTGAATCATTTGTTATGTTTCAACAGCCAAATACAGTTTTTGTCCATCATTTATCAAATCCACATCAATAATTTTACCTTCATCTTCAGATAATACACAAGAAGCCTCCGGAACATTCAGCTGTTCTGCCGCAGTTCTTACAAGCTCCTTAATGCTTCTAGGCACCCACAGTACAATTCCGTGTCTTCTTTTCTCTTCTGCATCATTGGGATGTGAAGAATACACTGTACATTTCTTCTTGTAGACTTTATCTGAAGATTATTCGAATAAATAACCGCTCGTTAATCTCTTCCATAAGAAAAACATTGGTACTTTGATCTATAAGCCGATTAAACTACCTTTGAGCTCTTTGGAGCTACTCCGAAATAAAGAGAGCTGAGAATTTTTAGCGTCTTCGAGTAATTTTATCAACATTTTGTTCCCGCAACCCAAGGCTTCATCTAGAGGAGTATTTCCCCATCTACAAAGATACAAACAACAGTTAATAACTGCGAAAAAAACAAACCGCTCTTTATTTGGTAAAACAAGGATCAAAATATTATATATATACCTGTCTTTTGCAAGAACATTAGCACTTGCTTCTACCAATTGCATTGCCAAGAGATACAATCCTTCAGAAGCAGCAACGTGAAGAGGTGTCCTGTGATCATAATCTTTAGAATTAGGATCAATGCCGTTACTGAGAAGCCGTTTAAGGAAATCGCTGTCTCCTTTCGCAACCACCGTGCAAAGGAAAGTCCCTGCGTTCTCTATGTTCAATGTGGCTCCTTCTTTAACAAGCAATGACGCAACACGATCATTCCCGTTCTTTATTGCTTCAAGTAAAGGTGTGTTGCCCAATTTGTCTTTGATATTTACATCTACTGATTCTTGAATAAGATATAATGTAATGTCTTCATATCCTCTAGAGGCTGCAAGATGCTGTCAAGAACAAAACAAATATTAGATACGTTTAAATCTTGAATAAAGAAACCGGGAAGCTTAAAAACCATACCAAAGGCGATCTTCCATCATAATCTGTCTTATTCGGGTCAGCTCCAGCTCGGATCAAACTCTTAAGCTGATAAAGATCACCGTAGAAAGCAGCGCTATTCAACTTCAAAGCTAACTCTGCTTCTTGTTTACTGATATGGAAGGTTATATCGGATTCCAATTGCTTAATCCGGACATTTGATTCTTTCCCTTCAAGCAGATTGTTGAGAATCCTCCGCCCATCATGGAAATATATCTCGAGGATGTTCATAAATGATTGTTTTTCGAGCCTTAGAATCCGACATAGCTCAGAAACTCGAACCGTGTAAGGCTGAGGAATATTGCAGAGGATTGAAATCTCTCCAAAAGAATTATCTGGTTGAAGTAGTGCCACTATTTCTTCAGATCCATCCTTAGCTGTACCTATCTCCTCCTGATTTTAATTACAAAAATCGTGTTTACTCCCTTGATTTCAAACATTCCTAAGCCTTTATCGACGAAAAGAATGGATTTTTTTTTACCAGAACACCATGACAAACGAAGTAGAGTTGATCAACAACGCTTCCTTGCTCCATTATTACTTCTCCAGGGAGAAAGAATTCTTCATGAAGTCTTATAACCTGTAAAAAAAACAACAAAAAATGTGCCTTAGAGTTACCTGAAAGAAAAAGTTTCGATTTTTTACAGTCCAAATCGAAAGGCTTACAATCTGGTTAATGAATTCAGATGAGCACCCACGAAAAAGAGGAACTTTCTCAATATACGGCAAGTATAAAGTTTGCGCGATCTGCAGTAAAAACATAAGTTTAAATTTGTTCACCATCTGAAACTGAAATCTAGACAAGCATCTCTAAAACATTCAACATCATACCTTAGCACGGATAGAGACAGGTATGTCTTGAAGAACAGCTGCCTCAGTGTAGCTACTTTCGTACTGCAACCGCAAATGCCCAGTGATCTGTCCACGGATGTTTCTACCAAGTTTGTTTCGGTTCATATACCGCATAATATCCGCCATTTTATCCCGAAATCTCTCTGTTTTTGAACCTTTTACAATTAAAGCTGTCATGTTACCGATCAGGTATGCGCCTAGAATCATGTCGAATGAAATGTAGACCATCGCGAATATCATTTCGCGCATATTAACCGCGTGTATATCTCCATAACCTGCATCAGAAGAAACATCAGAAACATACCAAGTAAACCAAAAAAACTGAACTTAACCAAAATAAACAGAACAGCCAAAAATACCAAGTTCTGACCAAAGCATAATTCACCAAATTTTCAGTTATCAGAACTTACCAACAGTTGCCATAGTGACAACTGCAAAGTACATAGAAGTGGTGTATCGAGTCCAGATGTCGATCTCTCTAAACTGGGAGTAACTGTAATCTCCCAATTTCAAGCTTCCAATCCAAGTGTACCCTTCCTGAGAAGCAGGCAGCGTCGTGGCCAAGTAGTAGAAGATACAAGCCGCAGTGTGAGTGCAATAGAGCTCGACAAATATAAGCTTGATGATTCTTGTGAAAAGGTAATTGATTCTTATATCTTTCTCCATTTTGTGGAAAAACAGGATTACTCTACGAACTCGATATAGCCTTATTAACAATAGGTATCTCACTTCTTCTTTTTCGCCTGCAGCCTGTTTTAAAATTTACAGTTTCAAATTCCCGTTCGATTTCTCACAGTTTTAGCAAGATCAAAGAATAAAAAAATGTACCTTGTAGATGATATCCCATGGCATGCAAGCAAGTAGATCAATAATAAATGTTGATTTTAAGTACCTGAAAATATAGTGAACACCATGAAGAGGTTAGATTCATTCCATTAAATCGGAACAAAATAATAAAAGCCGAAACTGTGTATCAACTGAACATAATGGGATCTGATTAAAGTAGTAGATCAATGGCTCAAGTCAAAACTTATCATATGAGGCCACATCTGTTATTTTGTAACCAAAGATTGTTCTACTTACCTCCCTGATGGCCAAATATCTCCGGTTTATCGATCAATTTGCCATTACTAAGCGAAAATAATACCATCAATTAAGAGAAACTTAACTAGAAAACAGAAGCAGAGGATAGAGCTTTAATACCGTAAAGCGATTGAGCTGCGTCTATAGACCATTCTGTAAGTTCTGCTATCTCTATATGCTACGAAGAATGTTAGCACAATATCGACTAAGAAAGCGATCTGGCCCGCGATGTCGAGGATGAACAGATTTTCTGGTAATCCCCTGAAGAATCCGAATTCCAATGGAGTAAAGAAGGAAGAGTAAAGTGCCCATATCATTATGAACATCGTCCACGCCTTGTACCACCTGTAAATCGAACAATCAAGTGATCAATCCAAAGATTCCGACAGAAGCTTTGGTAGATAAACTAAACTCATTACTTCAGATATTGCTCCAAACATCAGCAAAACAGAGTTTTCTTCGGTCAGGATTTTCTGACGTGTACAGGCTCGTGGCCGTTAGACTTTTAACGAACGATTATTTGTGACCATTGAGAAACTAATACGTGTCATAAAGTGGCGGGAAAATGGATGAATAGCCAAAGAAAATGTAATTACAGAAACAAGAATGTTAAAACCACATTCATGCCCCTAATTTTTTAGTTTTCACTACAATCAACCCCAAATCTTGATAATCTGACGATATTGTCTTTTAGATTTCTTTTTTTATAATTTAACTTGCATGATTAGGGAGAAAATTGGGTAGGAATTTGGACAACATTTAAAAGTCTATTAGACCCATGTTTTGTTCTTGTAGATTTTCTCTAAAGAACTTTTTTTTCGAGTTACAACTTAGAAATTACATAGAATTAGTCTAAAAATTAATCTATTGCTACAAACCTAATCAACTGGACTCTAAATCTATCAAAGTAAAGTAAGTGGGCTAGAATAAGATAAATAAAAATGTAGGGAGTAGGTCTAAAACAATAAAACAATAAGGACTCGGAACAAACAAATTAAAACATATGACGGGATTTTAATTTTACCGGTTATCGGGATGAACAATGGAGCCTCTGGAGATATCTCTGATTCCATTAATGACGGTGAACTTTCCGCCGTTACCGCCGGCAAGGTCTAACCCTAAGAAATTGGTGAGGGGATTGAATCTGTTTCCTCGCGATTCTACAATCCCGTCTCTGAAATCATCCACCTCGTAATCCTCTAATTCCACGTCCGATTCGCCGCCGCTGCTACCTCCCATCACCTCTGAATCACGGAATAACCAGATAATCAGAGATTTGAAGAAGACAATCTCTCTCTTTTTTTTTTTTTTTTTTTTTGGGGTCAGAATCTCTCTCTTCTCTCTTATTTCGTTTTTTGTGATTCGTCTAAAATTGGCGCCTGGGTTTTCAAATTTTGAAATTTATCAGATGGGAAAAAATAGCAATACTCAAGTTATTTCGATGAACAACATACATCGAAGCGACGAAATTTATAGAATTTTTTTCGCTTTTTTGTTTTGTTTTGGATAGTGGCGTTATTTAATTCTTCTAAAAGGTAGATGGTTTTTAATTAGCCCATCCTACATTATAACTTTAAGTTATATCATATGGCCAGATTTAAATGTAGTTAAAAAGAATACATACATTTTGAAAGAAAAAAATAATAATATACATCTGAAAATAAGGTGGAACAATTATATGTAGTATGTATGACCTATGAAAAGTGAAACTAACAAATCTTTTATAACCACAAGTTATATAGATAACAACAAGTCATTAATGTTTTTTTGGAGTTGTGCTGACGGAGCAATACAAGTGTTATGATGGATAGACACTAAACAGAAGTGTCCCTAAATTTTGTTTGATTCCCGTTGTGCTAACCATTAATAAATTCACCCTAGTGACAATATAATTAGTCAAGACTATATAATGTTAAGGTATTTAGGAGATTGAGTGCTTTTAGTTAGGTCACAAGTTATCAGTTAATTAAATTATGTTTTTTAATAGGAAATTAGTTTATATCAATTGTGCATTAACCGACCTTTGCTTTAGCTGTTTTCTCTTACGAATATTTTGTGGACTCATTTTAAAGTTAAAATAAAGATCTTATTTCCTTGTTTTTAGGTTATATATCTCCATTTGAATATTTCACGTCGATGGTTTATAAGCATATATGGTTGGCACAGACAATCAGTCCAAATTTTATTAAAATAGAAATATGTATAAGTTAGTGTTCTTCCTTCTTGATTACTTGACCCCTAATTGGTTCCTAGAAATGCCTCCATATTTGTTTCATCAAAAGAGTTTTAAGATTATGTAATACATGGAAACACTCGAATAAGTGTTTACCACCGAATATTCAGGACATCTTCGGTGCTGAAAATTACCTTCTCCATTTATAACCGATTACTATACTCGAATACCAATTGATCCTCTAAATTTGCAGATAATAAGCTTTAAGAATTCTATATCAGAAAATGATTCGTTTTCCCAGAGGATTCTAACAGAAGATTGAATGTTTTACCAGTTGGAACATTTGTCTTTTTTTTTTGTTTTTAAAGATGTTGAGCTCTCCAATCAACAGCAGAATCTTCGTCATCCTCATCATCGCTTCGCGATTCTTCTTCTGTCTTCTTCGGCTTTTTAACTGACCCCTCAGAGGTTTTACTGCGCTTAGCTAATCTAGCCGCTTTCAGTTCCATTTTCCTTCTCTTCAATATCTCCACTTTCTCTTTGTAAGATCTGCAGAAGAAGATTAAAACGAGAAGCTAAGTGTTTACTTCATCTTAAACAAGTTTCAACGTTCTCATCTTCTTGCTATAACAAACTTGTGTATTAAATCACCTTTGCTCTCGTTGTTCCTCCTCTTCTATAGTTTCCGCAGCATCAACCTGAGAATTAGAGATGCGAAAAAAACCGACTTTTAAGTTTAAAAAAACAGAACTTATGATGGTGTCAGCAATTTTTTGATGGTGACAAAGAGTTATCTGACCTCTTCTTCTTCCATGCGACTATCGACTACCTGCAGATCTTCTTGTATCAACTTCTCAAATTCTTTATATTCGTCTCTGTAGAAAAATCGATAGTTATAAGATCATGAAGAGAATGCTTTACTACGAAGAATTTTAGATAACAGAGCACCAGCACATAAAGATCATGACCCACTGGATCTCAAATTGAGAACGTTAAAGAGAGTAACTGAAAAACACAACAGTGAGGTTTCAATCTGCATCCGGCAAAGTAAAAGCGAAATAAGAAACTCACTTGATATCTGGTTTGACGAGCTTTATTCCACGGGCAAGCAGGTCAGCTTCCTTATTATCGAAAAAACCGGTCGGAAGGGCTCCTTTCACCACTGGTTTTGTTTCTGGACCACCGGTGGTCTGTGTCTGACTCTGTTTAGGCTCACTGGTGGTTTTGGTATTTGAAGAATCAGGTTTCTGGTTATCAAAGAATCCGTCTGGAAGAGGTCCCTTTGTCTTTTTTGTTTCTGAACCTATAGTCTGCTTTGCTTGCTGTTCATTCTTGGATTTTGCTGATTCTACTTGTGCAGATTCTAAAGACATACAGTCGACTAGTAAGTATATGCCACAATATACAATAATCGGAAACTCGATTCACCAAAATGAAAGTACAGAGATACTTATTCATGACAAATTTTGGTAGAGAACAGAAAAAGTGAAGAAAAAGGAAAGTGCATTAGCCATTACCAGGATTTGTAATAGCAGGCTCGAAGAAATTTGGCGGAAGAAGAGATGAAGTATGAGATGTGGATGATTGAGCCAAAGTTTCAGGTTTTGGGGGCTGAGGTTTGCTACCCCGTTGGATTCCTGCTGTTCTAAAGGCATTATCGATTGCCTGTTCCAAAAGTTCTTTGATATTAAAGAAGATAAAACAGAGAGTCTAAGCTTATAGAAATCAGGAGGAAGAGATGAAAGAGACCGTGGCATTCGAAAAATTACCTCGAGATGCTTACGAGAAGCTTGGTGTACATCCCATAGTGATTCAGATTTCAATACGAAATTGCAAACTCGACACACGGGCTGGTCTAATTCGTTGTACCTGCAAATCCAAAGAACATCATCTTGATACCAATACAGGCTCGAGCTCAAATCCCACAAAATTCGCAGGTAAATGGCATAGATACGGAAAGAAGAATCAACAATCATATTTACCTAACGAGAGGAGAATCTATTCGGGTGTCTTTCTTCTTTGCGTTGAGTTTAGAGCGAAACATCGCCTTCTTCTTCGCTTGAGCATCCATCACCCCACCCGAGAAAATTCCCAAATAATCTGACAAAGATCTGACAAATTTGGTCGCACAAACAAACCCTAAAACATCACAGTCAGAATCAAATTCCTCCCTACGTTCTTCCTCTCCGCAATCACTTTTCTTTTACGGGTCGGGTCGGGTCGGGTCGATCCGACTCGCGTTTGGACTTGGGACCTTTGAGCTGATCCAGGGTCGGTAATAAGACTGGGCCAGACTGATTACCGAACATAAAAGGTTTTGGATTCATCCAAATATTCGAACGGATCCTACATTCTTATATCCGAATAACCGAACCAAGAACCAAACTAATAACCGAATAGGTACACGAAATACTCGAAATGTAATTATATACCCAAATATATTAATTATATTTAGATTTGATATAACCCAAATACCCAAAATTACAACTATAACCTCGAATATATAAAAAAAAATTCAGGTATTTCATGTATTTTAGGTATATTTTTGATATTATGGATATATCGAATACACCTATTTTTCTGGATATTTCAGGTATTTGGATACTTTTAGTTTGAAAGTATATTGGTTTTATTGAAATGAATATTCATGTTTTTGTGTTTTATCTCGGATTTTGGGTTTTTCGGGTTTTTTTCCGGATATTGTGGATATTTTTGGATACTTTCGGATCCGGATCTGAACCATTTCCGAAAAAATTCGGATCTTAAAGAAAAAACCCTAACTGATCCGAACCCGAACCGAACCCGATCCGAATTTTTAATATACCCAGTCAGTACCTAAATCCATAAACCCGAAATACCCGACTCAAATCCAATCCAAAGATCCGAATGCCCACCCCTAGTTATCACTATTTATCTCGGTGATTATTGTCAAAACAACTTAAAACTTGTCTCCATATAAGGGATCTTGCGTGTACGGTCACTTTGTGAAAACATTGTTCGTGTACTAACATTTAACAAAAAATGGAAAAATTTGTAACATTTTGTGTACTGTTGACGCGTTGACTTTCCAGTCATACCTCCGTACAGTACTGCGCGAGTCAATAGTGTATATTACACGAATAATAACAAGTAGGGACAAAATCATCTTTTCCAAAAAGAACGTATTAGTTTATTTTTTAAAACTTGTATTGTATCCGGATTGGGCACTGAGGATTTGTGGGCGAAATCGAATCTGTCCATAAACAAGGTACGGGATTTATGGGTTTATATGTTTTTAACCTCAGATTGTGGTTTTTTTTTGTTTCGCAGTTTCAATTATAAATAAATTTGTCGATGTGAAGTTATTTGATTATTCTGGTTTGGGTTTAAATTTGATTTGTAATATTTTGGACATGAGACGTTGTTGTATAAGGAATGAGTTACATATCTTCAAGTTCTAGTTACAGCAAACTTAGATGATTGTGAGAAGCATTTGTTGGACAAGCTAGAGAACTAGAGAAACTTGTGGAGAAGACAAAGAAGCTCAAGTGTGAAGTAAAAACACTCAGGTAATGGTTAAGAAAATTCTTCACGAGCAACTTTACCTTCATGATTATTTCCTCTTAGTTCAGTTCAGCCATAAACAGCATGTCCAAAAGCAATTTCAAGACAGAAAAAAAAAATATAATCAATTCTCTCAAACATCATACTTACATTTTTTAGTAAACTAAAACTTCAGATTATGGAGAGTATTTTAATTATCAAATTAATCGAAAATTTGAGTGTTAAAACTAGTAGAAAAGTGAAAAGACAAATAAAATTTGTGACACTTCTAAATATCTAAAAGACACGATGTCAATGTTTGACTTGTTTTCACAACTATACAATTAAAACACAAAATTTCTTTGACTAATCCAACAATATAAAATATTCCACTAAATGGTTTCAGTTTAGAACATTAATCGTAACAAGATAGTAATATGAACATGCAAAAATTTACCTTCATGAGTCTTTTCCTCTTGGTTCAGTTCAGCCACAAGCAGCATGTCCAAAAGCAATCTCAAGACATAAAAAAAAAATACATAATCAATTCTCTCAAACATCATACTTCCACTTTTTAGTAAACTAAAACTTCAGAGTGAAAATATTTTAATTGTCAAATTAATCAAAAAATTGAGTGTTAAAACTATTAGAAAAGTGAAAAGCCAAATAAAACTTGTGACACCTCTAACGATCTAAAAGACAGGATGTACATGCCTGACTTGGTTTCACAATTATACAATTAAAACACAAAAATTCTTTGACTGATCCAACAATATAAAATATTCCCCTAAATGGTTTCAGTTTAGAACATTAATTGTAACAAGATAGTAATATGAGCAGACAAGAGCAACATTACCTTCTTAAGCCTCTCCTCATGGCTCAGTTCAGCCACAAGCAGCATGTCCAAACGCAATCTCAAGACAGAAAACAAAAATACATAATCAATTCCCTGAAGCATCATACTTCCGTTTTTAGTAAACAAAAATACATAATCAATTCCCTGATGTACATGTCTTACTTGGTTTCACAATTATACAGTTAAAACACACACAAAAATTCAACTAATCTAACAACATAAAATATTCCCCTAAATGGCTTCAATTTAGAACATTGAGTGTAACAATATAGTAATCTGAACAACTTACCTTCATGAGCCTTCAGTTCAGCCACAAACAGCATGTCCAGACGCAATCTCAAGACAGAAAACAAAAATACATAATCAATTCTCTCAAGCATCATATTTCCGTTTCTAGTAAACTAAAACTTTAGAGTTGAGGGAATATTTTAATTGTCAAATTAATCAAAATTTTGAGTGTTAAAGCTAGCAGAAAAGCGAAAAGACAAATAAAACTTGTGACACCTCTAACGATCTAAAAGGCATGATGTACATGTCTTACTTGGTTTCACAATTATACAGTTAAAACACACACAAAATTCAACTAATCTAACAACATAAAATATTCCCCTAAATAGCTTCAATTTAGAGCATTGAGTGTAACAATATAGTAATCTGAACAACTTACCTTCATGAGCCTTCAGTTCAGCCACAAGCAGCATGTCCAAACGCAATCTCAAGACAGAAAACAAAAATACATAATCAATTCTCTCAAGCATCATACTTCCGTTTTTAGTAAACTAAAACTTCAGAGTTGAGGGAATATTTTAATTGTCAAATTAATCAAAATTTTGAGTGTTAAAACTAGCAGAAAAGTGAAAAGACAAATAAAACTTGTGGCACCTCTAACGATCTAAAAGACAGGATGTACATGTCTTACTTGGTTTCACAATTATACAGTTAAAACACACACAAAAATTCAACTAATCTAACAACATAAAATATTCCCATAAATGGCTTCAGTTTAGAATATTGAGTGTAACAATATAGTAATCTGAACAACTTACCTTCATGAGCTTTCAGTTCAGCCACAAGCAGCATGTCCAAACGCAATCTCAAGACAGAAAACAAAAATACATAATCAATTCTCTCAAGCATCATACTTCCGTTTTTAGTAAAATAAAACTTCAGAGTTGAGGGAATATTTTAATTGTCAAATTAATCAAAATTTTGAGTGTTAAAACTAGCAGAAAAGTGAAAAGACAAATAAAACTTGTGGCAACTCTAACGATCTAAAAGACAGGATGTACATGTCTTACTTGGTTTCACAATTATACAGTTAAAACACACCAAAAAATTCAACTAATCTAACAACATATAATATTCCCCTAAATGGCTTCAGTTTAGAATATTGAGTGTAACAGTATAGTAATCTGAACAACTTACCTTCATGTGCTTTCAGTTCAGCCACAAGCAGCATGTCCAAACGCAATCTCAAGACAGAAAACAAAAATACATAATCAATTCTCTCAAGCATCATACTTCCGTTTTTAGTAAACTAAAACTTCAGAGTTGAGGGAATTTTTTAATTGTCAAATTAATCAAAATTTTGAGTGTTAAAACTAGCAGAAAAGTGAAAAGACAAATAAAACTTGTGGCACCTCTAACGATCTAAAAGACAGGATGTACATATGTCTTACTTGGTTTCACAATTATACAGTTAAAACACACCAAAAAATTCAACTAATCTAACAACATAAAATATTCCCCTAAATGGCTTCAGTTTAGAATATTGAGTGTAACAGTATAGTAATCTGAACAACTTACCTTCATGAGCTTTCAGTTCAGCCACAAGCAGCATGTCCAAACGCAATCTCAAGACAGAAAACAAAAATACATAATCAATTCTCTCAAGCATCATATTTCCGTTTTTAGTAAACTAAAACTTCAGAGTTGAAGGAATATTTTAATTGTCAAATTAATCAAAATTTTGAGTGTTAAAACTAGCAGAAATGTGAAAAGACAAATAAAACTTGTGGCACCTCTAACGATCTAAAAGACAGGATGTACATGTCTTAGTTTGTTTCACAATTATACAGTTAAAACACACACAAAAATTCAACTAATCTAACAACATAAAATATTCCCCTAAATGGCTTCAGTTTAGAATATTGAGTGTAACAATATAGTAATCTGAACAAATTACCTTCATGAGCTTTCAGTTCAGCCACAAGCAGCATGTCCAAACGCAATCTCAAGACAGAAAACAAAAATACATAATCAATTCTCTCAAGCATCATACTTCCGTTTTTAGTAAACTAAAACTTCAGAGTTGAGGGAATATTTTAATTGTCAAATTAATCAAAATTTTGAGTGTTAAAACTAGCAGAAAAGTGAAAAGACAAATAAAACTTGTGGCACCTCTAACGATTTAAAAGACAGGATGTACATGTCTTAGTTTGTTTCACAATTATACAGTTAAAACACACACAAAAATTCAACTAATCTAACAACATAAAATATTCCCCTAAATGGCTTTAGTTTAGAATATTGAGTGTAACAATATAGTAATCTGAACAACTTACCTTCATAAGCCTCTGCCCCCACTCTTTCTTCCTTTATCTGGTCGGTTTCAGCCGTAACCGAGAGCTTCAATGACGTCCTTGTCACTTCAAAGACAAACAAATCGTAAGACTAATTCTGAAGATAGTAGAGAATTGTGAGAGTCGGCATAAGTCATCAAAGAGTTGCCAAGAGAAAGGACAAGACACGAGTTAAAACATGTTCCCCAAAATCTACCACATAATCCATTACATGAAACAAAAAAATCTATCTCTTACCGAGTTTAGTGAGAAGATCAGCAAAACGTCATCATAATAATGCTCTGAAACATATAGATTTGCCAAAATATATCTTGGATCAGTTTTGACGAAGAACACCATGTAACATATATCCGAAAAACAGAATGTAGACGAATCAAGCCTTGTTTATCAATTATGATGCTAGAAGAAGATGATGGTAAATGGGTAATCATGTATGTATGTATTAAAGCATAGCAACATAAACATATACAAGAAGCACCATAAAACACCTAATGCAACTAGGAACGAATCCCTGTTCTGAGCATTACAACCACAATCAGTCATCAATCGAAGGCACAAGAACCATGATTCTCCATGTTTCAGAAAATTCAAGAACATTTCAGAGGACCCAGAAATTAAAGCTACAAACGGGCAAGAACACACGGAGAGAGAAGGAAAATTCAAAAGACAAAAGCGCTTCGTCTTCAGATTGCGATTAAACCAATGATGAGCAAAATCTAAAACTGGTAAACTAAAATCTAAAATTCTTACGGAAATTGGTAGAGAAGGTAATTGGGGATTATCGTCAGGATTAGCGGGTTGCCCCAGTAAGTCTCGACAAATGGGGATGCTCACGCTACAGAAACCAAACCTCACTCCGAAAACGGTGACGTCTCCCTCCCTCGATCATCTTCCATCCCCAAGTTGTCAGCTACAACACATGATCGGTGACGGAGAATGACAAATACGACTGTGAATTTCATAGGATCGATGACGGAGACTGACAAATACTGCTGCGTAGACGGAGATTAGGGCTCTCATACGCTCTCCATATTTATAAGCTTCATCCGGCCCCAACGGTCATTTTTTTAACGTTCTTTTTGAGAAAAAAGAAAAGCCCACAAAACAGATTCGCCCAATTCCAACCAAGCCCACGAAACTTATAAGTTTTTAAATGAGTCATAAATTAAACAAAAAACAAAAAAATTGCAGTTCGTTGTCTATTGTACTAAAAAAAAAAGAAATGTTTTTATTTGTCACACTAAGCATATATGGTTTTTGAATGGGTTCATGAGGTGTGACCACAACAAAATAGGTGACTTCATGCCTTTGTAAGCCGCAACGCATCCACGAACAACTCCTTGAGAGACGCGTTTGAAGCCGCAATTCTCTGCGATGTGATGTCCAAATCTTTACCGGATCTGATCATTACACATACATACACACAAAAAAAAGAGTTAAAAAGCTTGGTTCGTTGTGGCATCAAGTGTGTTGGCTTTATTTTCTAAGAAAAACTCTTACGGATCAAAAATAAGTCCACCAGCTTCTCTGACGATCACAATTCCTGCTGCAATGTCCCTGTAAATTGATGTAATAAGCCATTTTTAGATCAAGTATTATTTGTGCAATAACCAAGCAAAGCAGACAAAATAAAAGAGACACTTTACCATGGACCACCGAAACCGATTTCATAGAAGATATCAACCCTTCCACAAGCAACGCCACAGAGGTCCAGTGCGCACGAGCCGTTCATCCTAAGAGACCTAACCTGATGAATGAATTAAACACAAGACACAATCATGAGATTTGGTAGAGTTTTGAGCCAAATGACGGAGCTCCAAATATCTCTCAATAAACTTTCACCTTGGTTAACAAACTGTTGATTCTGTTGGTTGTATCATCTAATGTAGCTTTGTCTCGTTTAGTGCCCGCCTGTGTTCATATAAGCGATGAGAGGAGGCTTCACAGCAGTCTAGTGTGACACAAATGAGACATATTTTACCTCTGTTACGAGCAAAGCGGTTACAAGTTCGCTCTGAGCTGACACTGCCAAAAAGAGCATTGTTTTCGTCTTGAGAAAATGAACACTTCTTGATCAACAAAATATGTAGACTGTAAAGAGTGAAGGAAGCATATAAAGTGCTAACCTTTAATTGGTTTTCCATTCAAGAAGGCTCCTTTCCCTTGGACACCGGTGAATAGCTGTTTCATCATTAGATATTATGAAAAATAATTGAGAGACATCATGGCGCTATATTCATGTCCACAGCATCATCAAGGAAACTATCTATAATGATAATTAGTATCGACAAAAGAAACTTGAAGTAGAGAATGCTACAATTGAACCACGAGGAGGGTCATTTACCTCATCCATGATAGGATTATAAACGACCCCGACCACAGGGACTTTCCCAATCGTAAGGCCAATGGAAACACACACAAAAGGGAACCTGCAGAAAACGCATTTGGTTTTGTTTTTAATGAAACAAATAGTCATTCAAATGGGAATTGAGCAACAACAAGTACATATACCCGTGAACGAAATTTGTGGTTCCGTCAAGAGGATCAACAATCCAAGTTGGTTCGTCTGTTAATTCTGTCACACCGTTTGCAGCTGTAGTTTCTTCTCCTATGAACTAATTCATAACAAAATTCTAATGATCAACGCAAGGAAGAAGCTACCAAAGGTACAACAGAGTGGATTTCTAATAATGACCTTGTGACTGGGAAAAAGCTGCTTGAGGTGATTAAAGACGAGTTCTTCACATCCTTTATCAGTCTCCGTCACCAAATCCACCTAAAAACAGCAAATGCAGGAGCTAGAGAAACATGCCAGCTTGTTTAAATAAACCAAAATTGACAGAACTTGGATGAGTAAAAGTAACAATTCAAGTGAATCAGAACAGCCATCCCCGTTTTGTGATTGTGTGCAATGAAAAGTAAGAGCGCAGGAAACAAAACAAAAACCTGGCCTTTGTGTTCAACATGTTTGGTCTCGTAAAACCCTTTACGAATGACCTGCAGGATCCAAATTAATTATGATTAGCCACTTGATCGATCAAACTCAAGGAGATATGGAGAAGATAAAAGAGAGAGAGAGAGACCTGTCCAGCTTTTTGAGCGGCATCAATGGCGGCAACCAAGAACTGATCTAGAGAATCTTCATCGAACAAAAAGAAAATGAGAAAAATGAGAAATCAGAAAGAAGCAACGAAAAGAAGAAGTTAGCAGAGAATGAACGTGTATTTACCATTGTCAGCCATTTTCGATGAATGGAGGTTGAGAGAAGACGAAAAGAGTAACGCTTTGTTTCTGGGTGTTTCTGGATCCTCTCCGCAATCTGAATCAGTTTATCTTTTCCGGGTCGGGTCAATTTGAGTCGGGTTTGGGCCTGATATTAATTAATTATTACAGGATTATTAATCCAATTAAATTGATTATTTTTTCTTGAACGATTTTTTTGAACAATTAAATTGATTATTACATCCTAATTACATTAAGAAAACCCTAAAAATACGTAAACGTAGGAAATATGGTGTTATCTTTGTAATCTCATAATACTTTTGTTAATATCATTGAACCGTTGGGAAATCAAATCATCAATCGTAACTAAAGATGCGTAACATTTGGAAATTGAGTTTTGATTTTTTGGGAACTAGTGCTGAATAACACGTAAGAAAAAACTATGTAACCTTCAAAAAGAAAATAAAGATGTAATTTGTGAGCAACCATCATCTATCACAAACTACTGCAGGCGATGTTTATTAAAAAATGTTAATTTTTGGTTAACATAAATGGTAAAATCGTGTATTAAAAGGAAAAAAATATTTTAACGCTCTACCATTTTAATACCGAGACGTGTATTGTAGAGGCGTCGGTTTGTTGTCTGGTTAGGTTGTAATTGTGGTGGTTGGTCTCTATGAAAACTTCAGTTTCTACAGGAATGGTGGTCAAAAGTGACTTCTCCGATTACCGCTCGGACTTCCTTGTCATAAATTACAATTTAGTCAGTCTCGATTTCTGGAAATCGCGTCAATTTTTGGAGAAGTTGTAGGCATCTCATTCTGGCGGTTTGAGGATGTGTCTCGGAAAGATGCTTGTGACAACTATAATGTGAACTCCAGTTCTTTGAGCTGTTTTCTCGTCTTGTTTTGCTTCTGTTTTAGCTTCCTTGTCTCGTTAGCCGGTTCCTTAGTTTTTCTTTGTGTTTCTGTTGTTTCTTTGTCGTTTTTTAGTTTGTTAGTAGATTTCGATTTTCTGCTTTTTTTATTATATTTATGTATTTTATACAAAATTTGATATAAAGTTTAACATTTAAACCAAAAAAAAAGTTTTTTTAATACATTATTGCAAAATAACAATTAAGTAAAAAAAAAAAAAAAACGTTAACACGTGGGTCAATTTACGGAGTATAAAAACTTGGACCTTCCTCCTTCTTTCTCTCGTCGTCTTCAGTCTTCACCGTTCGTTCTCCCATTTGCCACTTTGGAGCGAAACTATAATATAAGAATTAAAAAGGATGATGAATATCTCAGGTATCTTCTTTGTCTTCTTCTTTCTTCTTCTTCTGTCTCCAGCTCGGAGCTATGATTCCGGGTCGGGTGTCGAGTCACTCGCTCGCGGGATGCTCGATTCGGCGAAGGAACCTGAGTTCTTCGAATGGATGAGAGCAATTAGGAGGAGGATTCACGAGAACCCAGAAACAGGGTTTCAGGAGTTCAAGACGAGTCAACTCGTTCGAGACGAGCTTGACTCGCTCGGAGTGAAGTATAAGTGGCCTGTGGCGAAGACTGGCGTCGTGGCTTGGATCGGATCCGGGTCGAAACCCGTTTTCGGACTCAGGGCCGACATGGACGCACTTCCGTTACAGGTTTTTTTGCTTAAAAACAAAACAAAAATCTACTCAAAAATTCGATTTTTAAAATAAATTTGACTAAAAATATTGATGGACTGTGATTTGGGGGGGAAAAAAAGGAATTAGTGGAGTGGGAATCGAAGAGTAAAGTAGATGGAAAGATGCATGCTTGTGGTCATGATACTCATGTTGCTATGCTTCTTGGAGCAGCTAAGCTTCTTCAATCCAGAAAACACCAAATCAAGGTCTCTATCTCTTCTCTCTCTCGATTCAGTGTGTACTCACTACTCAGCAATCAAAAATGAATCAATTTTGGATGTGGGTTAGTGGTATGATCTGTTCGTATATGCATACACACAATAGTGAGCTCTTTGGTCACTGTATCTGTATGCCCGGGAATCAATATGTCAACTTTCTATAAACGGGTCAGGCTGCATTGCTGGTTTTTAGATTTTTGAATGAAACTATAAAATCTCGAAATGGGTCAGATTCCGATATGGTGAATCCTTGGGGTTTTGAATGAAACCCATTTTATTTTTATTTTTGGCATAAGGGGACTGTGAAACTTGTGTTTCAACCAGGCGAGGAAGGTTATGGAGGGGCCTATGAAATGCTAAAAGACGAGATTCTAGACGACTTAGATGGAATTCTCAGCGTACATGTCTTTCCAACAATCCCATCGGGTGGTATCGGCGCTAGGCCTGGTACCGTTCTTGCAGGTGCAGGTATGTTTTCAGTCACGGTTCACGGTCAAGGTAGCCACGCAGCTACACCACACTTGTCTAAAGACCCGGTTCTTGCAGCTTCTTCCGCTGTTGTTGCCTTGCAACAGATTGTTTCACGGGAATTGGATCCGCTAGAAGCTGGTGTAAGTTTGTTTTCTGCCTTAAAAACATCTTGTTTGATGAATCAGAATCTTGACAGAGTAAGGCGGAAATCCCTTTTAATGTTTCTCAGGTGGTTACGGTTGGATACATTGAAGGAGGTCATACTCAAAACGTAATACCGCAGTCTGCAAAATTCGGAGGAACTTTCAGAAGCTTAAGCAACGATGGGCTTCTATTTATCCAAAAACGAATCAGAGAGGTAATGAGATTAATTTACACCATTTTTCTTTACAATCTTGTTGATTCTATTATTCGAATAACTCGGTTATTTTGGTTTTTGGGTTGTTGATGATGATGCAGATTTCCGAGCTACAAGCCTCGGTATACCAATGCACAGCAGATGTAAATTTCGAACAGAAAAAGCCGTCACTTCACCCGGTAATGAAGAACGACGAGGGCTTATATGAGCATGGAAAAGAAGTGGCGGAAGCGATGATCGGAAAGAATAAAGTCCATGATTTTCCGGTGACAATGGGAGCAGAGGATTTCAGCTTCTTCACTCAAAAGACTAAGGCTGCGATTTTCGTGCTCGGGATAAAGAATGAGACGCTAGGCGCTGGTCAGCCGCTTCATTCGCCTCACTTCTTTGTTGATGAAGAAGCTCTTCCTGTTGGAGCAGCTCTTCACGCAGCCATGGCAGTCTCTTATTTGGATAAACATGGTCATGGCCATGATTGTGAGGTTAAAAGTGAGTTATAAAAAAAAAAATCAGCATTTTGTAATTTGAAATGAACGATCATCTACTCGTATTGAAACTTGGAAGTTAGGTGGGGTATTTTAGTTAGGTTTGGGGTTGGTAAGAACGTTATCTAATATTAAAATGTAATTTTGGTCGGTTTATTTCGAAAAATTTAAATAAAATCTCAAATTGAACAAACATGCGTATAAAATGTAGAAAATAGTTTGGTCTCAAAAATATATAGAACAATTTTCTAAAAAAAAAATTGAAAATCCAATCGATTTGGACAAAGCAAAAATGAAATATTTTCAATCTCGAGTATATTATATACACCGCTAGTAGCGCTATGATGACCATTTCTATTCCGTATCAAATTGATACAAATACATAAAGTTTTAATCGAATGTCAATGGTACGAATAGGTTTTTTTCAAAAAATACTATATAATAAAAAAACGGTGGTGGGGTTAGACATATTCAGAAATCTAGCTTGTTTTTGGTCACACTCAACCTGAACAAAGGAAAAAACAATGATTTTGATTGGAGCTAATTTATTGATTTATTTAAGAAAAAAACAGTGGTCGTTTAAATGTCTACAAAACATTAGTGCAGTGAATTGAATAACAGTAATTAGTAGTATCATTTATGTAACGCGATGACCTGTTTGACTATGAATTAGTATATCGTTACAACTATTCGTGACCTTGTTGTTGTTATTAAATTAGTAGCTAGCAGTCATATTTAATTCATAAGATTCTCTTAACTTTTTTGTCAAAAAGGAAAAATTCCAACGATTAGTAACTTTTCTTTTTCTCTTTCTGCGTGTGAAGAGAGAGAGAGAGAGAGAGCTGAAACTCATGTGAAAAGTCTTTTCTTCTCTCTCTTGTTTACGCGTAGCCCAATAAGTTCTCCCAAAACCAATAAATTTACTCAAAAGTCAAAACCAAGAATCCCAACTCGAAGAAGATGAAGTGCAAGCCCAAGCTATCTCTCTCCATCTCCGTCTTCTTCTTCATCTATCTCGCCGCGGTCACTTCAGATCTAGAGTCTGACCGGCGAGCGTTAGTCGCCCTCCGTAACAGTGTTCGTGGCCGTCCCTTGCTATGGAACATGACTGCCTCTTCTCCTTGTACCTGGCACGGAGTCCGCTGCGATGCGGGTCGGGTCACGGCGCTCCGATTACCCGGTGCGGGTTTATTCGGCTCTTTACCGGTCGGAGGAATTGGTAACCTAACCGAGCTCCAAACCCTTTCTCTCCGTTTCAACTCGCTCTCTGGTCCAATCCCTTCGGATTTCTCAAACCTTGTCCTCCTCCGTTACTTGTATCTCCAAGGTAATGCCTTTTCCGGTGAGATTCCGTCTTTTCTCTTCACGCTTCCCAACATTATCCGAATCAATCTAGGGGAGAACAGTTTCTCGGGTCGGATCCCGAATAATGTCAATTCCGCGACCCGGTTGGCTACACTCTACTTAGAGAGGAATCAACTCACTGGTCCGATCCCTGAGATCACGATTACTCTTCAGCAATTCAACGTTTCTTCCAATCAATTAAACGGGTCGATTCCCGTTTCGTTGTCGGGTTTTCCCCGAGCTGTTTTCGAAGGGAATTCTCTGTGTGGGAAGCCCTTAAACCCTTGTAACGCCGCCGCCGAGAGCCCCAATTCGCCGCCGGGGAATAAAAATAGCGACAAATTATCCGCCGGAGCTATTGCCGGGATCGTAATCGGATGTGTTGTGGGTCTATTGCTGCTTCTCTTGATTCTGTTCTGTCTCTGCAGAAAGAGAAAGAAAGAAGAGAACGTTCCATCGAGAAACGTCGAAGCTCCTGCCGCCGCTCCGGCCTCCGCCACTGCTATACCCAAGGAAACGGCGGCTGATGTTCCGCCGGCGAAGGCTACGGCGTCGGAGAGCGGTGCGGTGAATAAAGACTTGACCTTTTTCGTGAAATCTTTCGGGGATTTCGATTTGGATGGATTGTTGAAGGCTTCAGCTGAGGTTCTTGGGAAAGGAACAGTTGGGTCTTCGTATAAGGCAAGCTTTGATCATGGATTAGTGGTGGCTGTGAAACGATTAAGAGACGTTGTGGTGCCTGAGAAAGATTTCAGAGAGAGATTGCAGGTTTTGGGATCAATGAGTCATGCCAATCTCGTGACACTTATTGCCTACTATTTCAGCCGCGACGAGAAGCTTCTTGTCTTTGAGTACATGTCTAGAGGAAGCTTATCTGCACTATTGCACGGTAAAGATCGAAATCACCATCACTGCATTTTTGTCGATTTTTTTCAGGTTTCTCAGGATCTTGACAAGTTTGGTTTTTGGTTAAGATCAAAATTGATTACCGCTCTGTCGATATAAGGTTCTTAGTTAGTTGGTCTTATGTCTCTTGATGCTAGTTCATGATCTTTGATGGGGTTGGTTATGTCATTAAGCTTCGAGCTCTGTTTTTGAGCTTTTTAAAACGGATTTGCAGGGAACAAAGGAAGCGGGAGGACTCCATTGAACTGGGAAACCAGAGCCGGAATAGCCTTAGGAGCTGCAAGAGCGATTAGTTACCTACATTCGCGTGATTCGACAACTTCTCATGGAAACATTAAGTCCTCAAACATACTCTTGTCTGATTCCTATGAAGCTAAGGTCTCTGATTATGGTCTAGCGCCTATCATTAGCTCCACATCTGCACCTAACCGTATTGATGGCTACCGTGCCCCTGAAGTCACTGATGCTCGCAAAATCTCCCAAAAAGCTGATGTTTACAGCTTTGGTGTCCTAATCCTTGAATTACTCACAGGTAACACACAGTAAAGCACAGATTTTTAACTGCGTTTTTGCGATTGCTGCGGATTTAGGAGGTTTAACATGGTACATTGCATTGCAGGGAAGTCTCCGACACATCAGCAATTGAACGAAGAGGGCGTAGATTTGCCTAGATGGGTCCAATCGATTACTGATCAACAATCACCATCTGATTTGTTTGATCCCGAGCTCACAAGGTACCAATCTGAGGGCAATGAGAACATGATCCGGCTCTTGAAGATCGGTATGAGTTGTGCGGCTCCGTACCCCGATAGTCGTCCTTCGATGGCCGAGGTCACCAGACTCATCGAGGAGGTTTCGCATTCATCAGGCTCCCAAAATCCGGTATCAGACTGATTTTTGTGGGGTCTAAATTGATCGATTTTAAAATTGTTTGGGGCTAAATTGCAATTTCTTGAATAGTTTCTACGCCCTCCCCGCCTTTTTTTCCTTCTTTGTTCTTGTCCTAGTTTGTTCGTTAATTCTTGAGCCTCAAATTGAGATGAGACCTTTAATATTTTTTTTTCCTATTTTTCTTAATTCCAAAAATGTTTATAAAAAAATATTGCTTCCGCCAATTTTTGTATAAATAAATATATTATTGATTGTGTGTGAATAAATTGTTTGTTTTTTTTCTTCGTTTAACATCTTATCATAACTAATTATTCCTTGAAAATAAAATCTTAGTTTATTAATAATGAAATTAAAAATAAAGTCAACGAGTTTCATCTTTTAGTGCCGTCCAGAAATTTTAGCTAATTATTCCTTGAAAATAAAATATTAGTTTATTAATAATGAAAACAAAAAATTCCCTATAAATCTTTTTGTTGTTGTTGTTTTTGTTGTCCCTAGAAATCTAATATTGGTTATTTCTTCCACTCGTTCAATACCGACGTCATATTAAAAAAGTCAACGACAATAGTGGTCATGAATATCATCATCTCACGATTGACTGACAAATATTTCATTGAATTTTAAGTTTCATAATGTGAAGTTGGTAACCACTAACAAGGAAATAAATAAATAAAACATTTTAGAATGAAATCGAACTTTTGTAATGAATAATATATATGGAGGGGAAATTCAAAATTTGTAATAATCGAAGGGGAAAAATTAGTCTTTGCAATTCTTTTATAGGGAAAAGCCTTGTGGAAATCGTGAAATTCGTTATTATCCTATAAATTTTATAAATATAGTAACAATTGAATATAAAAATTGAAATTGCTTCTTTCAGTAAAATGAACACTACTCCAACGGTAATCTATCTTCTAAATACGCATTGACGAAAATAAATAACTTTCTTAGGAGCATTTTCAATGCATTACTCTAAAAAGAATATTCTAAATATATTTTTTCTATTTTATTATTAATTTCTAATAATATATTTTATCTATAAAATTTATAATTTGACCCATTAATTTGTTTTCTTTCAAAATATCCATAAATTTACGTTGCTCAAATATATATTCTGATCAATGTTTCAATAGAATTTAGCGTAAGTTTTTTCAAAAGCAACCCATTAAACATTTTTAAGTGGATAAGTATAGTAGATTTAGAAATTTAATATATTAATCTAAAATATTTAAATTTTGAAGGACTATTTTGTAAATAAATAGTTCAACTTCAAAATAGAGTGAAAAATGATATTATTTTATATTTAGAGGAAAAAAATAATATTTCTCTATTTTTGAGCTAAAAATAGAATTTTATTAGAAAAAAAATTACTTGAAAATGGAATTTGAAATCTTTGGAGTATGGTTGAAAATGTCCTAAACGGTGATTATCTATTTTGCTGTCAAATTCGGCTCCACCTTTTCAGATTATTGGTAAAGTCATAAAGCCAATTTTGTGATTATCTTCAAATATCAACAAGGTAAAAGAGAATTATTCCTTGACTTTTTTTGGTCATGATATGAATTACATCCACAGAAAATTGATTCTGGTTAGAATGTATCATAACGATCATTAATAACGAGTTGACTACGTCGCTTTTATAGCCAAGTGTGCCTGTTTGGGATTGGTTACACGATATTATCTTATTACAAAAAGTTGAGACATGTGTATCATTAATCTAGATTGTGATACATGTCAATATAAAATTTTCTTTTACAATAGGTTCAAAAATATATATTTTGAATTCTAAATTTTTCATTTTTTTGACATGTATGCAATAATATATTAAAATATAGTAACCATAAAAATGTAAAATTTGTATTGTTACTATATTTGATGTCATGTATACAATACAGTGATATTGGAAAATATTGAAAAATGTAAATTTGTTTTAAAAAAACTCTGCCAAGAATTTTTGTCAAAGAAAGGAAATATAAAAAACTATAATTTCAAGAAGAAAGGCACAAAATGCATTATTATTTGGGTATATGATGTAGCTCACGCTACTATAACACTACGATCTTGTTTAGTCTAAGAATGCCGAAGAATCGAAGTCTTCTTTATTCCGTTGAGAACACACAAGTTCTAACCGTAATAAGGGTTTTAGAGTTCAAAAGCTCTTGATTATAATTTAATAATAGGTGCTTACAAACTAAGAGATCGATGTGTTTATATAGGGAACACCAAGATCTTTTCCTAATAGAAAACGAGAAACTTAGCAAATAATAAAAAGGAAAGTTAACAAATCCTAGTGATAAAAGAAAAGGAAAAGCTGTAGAAGTCGGTTAACACCCTGCATCAGTATACTAATATTTTCCTTTTAGTTAAAACTTGAGTTGATAGAAGTACTTTTTATAATTACTAGAGGAAACAAATATTGTGAACTGGATGTTAAAATTCTCCATTTATTTTTATGTGATATACACCAATTTCACACAGAGACATAGACATACACATAGATAGTGGACACTATATTTTTTTCTCTTGTTCCTATTCGTATCCATGTGGGTACACATGTACATAGTAACATAGAGTTCATATTATACTTCTTGGACACTTGTTATATATCGATAATTATTTATATCGGACCAATAACAAGATCATGTTTTTTCTTTTTAAAACTTTGGAGTATGTTAGATTTGACCATGGTTGGACAACTAACAGGATCATGTTTTTTTTTTAAATCCAAAAATCAATATCGGTATTTATACTCCGGACTGCTCCATAAACTAGAAGACAGAGCCAGGCATAGAACATGGATTCCACACATACAGCCAATATTCTTAGGCAAATTATCACAACTAGTGAAATAAATTATCAAATTTAGAAAAAACCATATTTTATGATTGAACTAAAAGGCCTTGATTAATAATTTAAACGTGCCGTGATACATGGGTAGGACTAAAACATAGTATAACATCTTAACACAGCAAAAATACAACAAAGATAGCGAGTAATGACAAATAGTCTCTACGAACTAGTAGAAACAGATATAAGTGATTGATAATACAAAATTCGATTAAAAAAAATTTAATTATTTTAAAAATACTTGCAAGAGAAAGTTTTAGGGACATTTTGAACGGCCTTCTTTAGTTTTCCAGTTGTTGTAACAAGGACAATTTTGCTTGTTGCCGTAAGTGCCCGAAGGAACACAAAGACATTTGCTGCAACATTTGAGGCAAAAGAACATGCATGGCTTCTTGTGTGATGTCGCCGAACAACGGTAGCTACACTTTGGTTTGCACTCTACGTTTGAAGTTTCCATCCAAAATCGCACCACAAACCGAAATAAACAAATTATCGAGATCGTTATGTTCAAGTTTATGAATATCATCATATACAATAGTCAAGCTAGTAAACAGTAATAATATACTTTATAGCTGCTACTTGATCAACATATATAAGCTTTAGTATATAAATTATTGATATATAACTACATAATATTTTGCCACCACCACGATAAGCCTGTAAAATAAAGGCTCTAATTTCAGAGTAATCATCGAATTTCACAGCCTTTGGTCATTTTATTTCTTTCTTTTTCAACACAGCTTATTTCAATATATATATAGAATCTGTTTTGGTGATTTTTTTATGAATATACCTGAACTAGGCTGGAGACTGACAATAGAAAGAGAAGAGTCAAGAAGAAAAGAGCATTTCCGATACAATTCGCCATTTCTTCTTCAACTCCTGATTTCGAGTGAATGATTTTTTGCTAGTAAAGAATAAAGTGGGTTAAAGATACTTATAGAGAAAATAATTAGTGGGAATTTGTTTCTTTCGTATTCGAGAAGTTTGTTAATGCCAATGTTCATGGCATGATTTTGGGAATAGGTCACTTTAATTGCTAATTAGTACTAGTAATTACACTACTTGTCTTTTTTTGTCACTTAGAAAATATCAAAATCACTAAACAGTGTAATTACTACCCATGTAGAAACGAAAACTCTAAATCTTGTCATGGAAACTTAATAAAATCCCCGTTCTCTTTCCATGGTGCAAGTTTTATACAAAGTACAAACACTGTTTATGCATGATTAGGTCAATCGAGTTACAAAAATATTGTTTCAATTTTGTTAGATCCTTGTTTGAAAATGATCAAAATGCCACTATTAAACTAAATGTTTAAATTATTAAACGAAAATTGTATGTGAATTGTGAAGCATAAAAAGGACTAAAGTCAAGAACAGTGTAATAGAATGCGAAAAGTGCGGCGAAGTTAAGGCGATGATGATGGATAATATTTGATTTTGGAGTATGTGATATTTGTTGTGGGGCCATTTCATAGTAATTTTTTTGGAGATATATCCGAAAATAACACATTTTGAAGTTTTGGTTCTAAATTTATCACACCAAATTTAAGCTTTTTAAAGTAGCACAAATTATTATATATAAATATTTATTTATCTTAAATAAATTATAAACAAAATTAAACTATTATGTTTGATTTTTCACTATTTCCAATTTAGGATTGACACATTTTTTCTTCTCTGGTTCCAACTCGTATACGAGTTATCAATAGTTTATAAAAGATTTTGTTACTTTCTGCTTTTTCAATTTAAAACACAGTGTTTAAAGCCCAAACTATTTGGGCTTAACGGGCCGAAAGGAATGCATGACGAAATGACATTTTTATACTATGTTATCTCAAAATGGCATTTTTTGTAATTTACTACTTCTTCTGGTCTAATAGTTTAACGTTAACGCATGGCCTGAACGTTTTCCCAACTCAAAGATAAAAAATAGGAAAGTTGCACTCAATAACCATAAAAAAAAAATAAAGAGAATCAATATTATCTGTATATTATGTAATAATACATTTTTATTATTTTCTCTCTCCCTCCCACACTCCCTCCCAGGCTCCCTCTCTCTCCCTCCCTCCCACACTCCCTCCCTCCCTCTCTCCTCCCTCTCTCTCTCCCTTTCTCTTTCTCTCTCTCTGCCGATTGCTTTTTTATCAGTGGCTCGACCTTCGAACAAGTCTTCTTCTGGTTCATTAAAAAATCTCGGCGATGTACCATCATCATCATCTGTCCCGATTTCACAGGTTTAAATGATTATCTTTACCTTATTATTATTTTGAGTAGGTCTAATGGATTGCGGTAGTGATTAGTTTAATTTTTAGTTGATTATTATTCCTTGAAGGTGATTGGTTTTAGGATCAAGAGCTCCCATTTAATTCGCTTGGCTTCAAATTTTGCTTTGATTTTCATCGTCGCTCAGTATCTCGCCGTTCACCGCCGTCCATAGTCTCCGAAAATCTCGCCTAATTACCATAGCCTCCGAGCACGACCGTACAAATGTAGTCATACTATGTGAGTTTGCTTTTAAGATTTTCTTTGGATTGCGTTTTCTTCAATCCAATTAAAATTATCTTGGCAATTGAAATTCAACATAACAGTGTGGAATGGTTCGAATCTACCTTAGTTTGTTGAATTCTGCTTTGTTTCATTGTCATACAGGATGGTGGGCTGCTCCACAAGATGGTTAATCCATATGTGAAGCCATTGACCAACGGGTGTCCCATGTCGGTTTTAGTTGGTAAATGAATGATAATCCTCTCCACAATGCACCTCATTTCAATTTAAACTGATATCCTACTGTTTCATGCAACGAGATAGAAGCACAAGTCTTTTTCTACACTCAGACCCGTCTTGATAATATTGATGATCTTAAGCAAAATATGAAATATGAACCTTTTATTTATATTATAAAATATAACAATTTTTTTTGAAAAAATGTACTAAATGATTATATGCGGATCGTATTCACATACGTTTTTAATATCATTATTCATTCGTGCAAGGTTTGAGCATGACATTTTGGACATATTTGTATTCCAATATCAATTTCAAGTATGTGATTTACATTTCTACATTTTCTTACCCAAATAATTAGAAATTCCAAAGCTCTCATAATTAATAGCTCCTTATACAAACCGAAAAATCTCAATAACAAACATTTTTTCGTCATGAATATTAACTACAAGTTCAGATTACAAACAAAATATTGATACATGTTTTGGAATTTTACATTGGGAAATAGTTTTTTCTCATTTTTGATATATTCATTATAGAGAAACAACTTAAGAGGCATTGAGAACCATCTGGAAAAAAAGTTGTGTGTCTTTTCTTTTATGCAAAACTACAATAAAAGAATCAATTAACATATTTAAGCATAGAAAATAAACATTAACTTAGTGTTATTTTATTCATAGTCAATTACACATAAGATAATATTGTATTTTGCCTATAACTCATTTTTACAAAATCTCAATTTTTCTTTTAAAAAGTATAAATCTAAAATATTTAGCGAACTGTAAATTTTGTATTTATATTTATACTTTTTAAGGTCAAAAGACCACTATTCAACTAAAACTAGCTGTAAATTATTTAGCGAATATTATGAAGTGGACATAATGGGATATTTGATATTTGTGGGCCATTTCATTGTTATTTATTTATTTTTTGTCATTTTTTTGCTTTTGGCTCAATCAAACATGATCATATTTTTATGTTTTTTTTTTCATTCTTTTTATAAATTGTTTATGTTTGTTAATCCACCAATTTTTTATCATCAAATTGTGGTCCATTCTGAGCATCAAAATCCAAAGATATTGTAGATCAAATGCATGGAGGTTTATGATTATATATCAAAAATACATAACTACATGTGTATTTTGTTTTTGTATACATGTTTATTATGATATCGAATCAAACACAATTAAATAATATCCTATTTCAAAAGGTTTGACAAAATACAATCGATATAGTCGAAGTCACCTAACGCCCACACTTTCCTAGATACTTCTTGGACACTGTTTGTAAGTTTGTCACTTAAGAGCAGCTCAAACGGATCTTTAAAATGCCCTTAATTAGAGTGCCATCATCTAAGAAAAATACGTCGTCATAACAAACCTAACAGTTTTAAAATTCAAAACATCAATTTATGAAATCAAGAATCAAGGTGGCTTTATAAATTAGACACTTATTTAATTATGATATAATTAAGAAATAAAATATAAATTAGAAGAATAAGCTGCATATTTAAAAGATAAGAAAATACCCCTTGTGTGTTTTTCATTCAGGGACACCATCTAAAAAAAATCCCACTACGTCAAAGTTTCTTAAAAGGCCTAAACAAAATGACCTGACCCATATATTTTTTGCGAACGAAATTTAAATCAGTGTTTAAGGCCCAAACAGTTTGGGCTTTACGGGCCGAAAGGAATGCATGACGAAATGACATTTTAATGCTATGTTATCTCAAATGGCATTTGTTTGTAATTTACTACTTCTTGTGGTCTAATAGTTTAACGTTAACGCATGGCCTGAACGTTTTCCCAACTTAAAGATAAAAATTAGCAACTTCAAATTAAATTATCAAATCAGCAACTAAATTAATGTCATTTGACGCGAGGATTAAAACTCTGTATTCGTCTTGTATAAATATATGTTTGTCAAAGTGCAGAATACTGAATTCACAGAGATGCTTTCATGGCGTTGAACTTGAAGGTGAAATATTATATTAATCACTGTAACGATGTTGTTAAGCACGTTTTAAAAGCTCTTAAACCTTGCGTGTTTAAGTCAACAAATATTCGTCAAAATTAGTAATTAGTTAGTATTATATATAAAAAATTGCTTGTGTATATATATGTATGACCGTACGTATCTACGTGTAGGTATAGATCCTGGGTGGCTATTTAATAGCAGCTTTTCTTTGTATATGACGAGGAATATCGAGAATCGAGAAGCGGACTAGGGCCACGGCAGATTCTCGTCGTTTCTATAGAGATAGAGAGAGAAAGAGAGGGAGAAAATAGGAATCGAAGCGTAACTAGGGTTTGTAGGAGTCGGAGAGCGAAAATCGAGAGATGGTAAGTTAAGGTTTAGATAAAATCTCGATTTGGCGCATGGTGATGGTGATTATGATGATTGCGGAGATGTAAATGTTGAGGAATATGATTTTGAGACCTGAACAATGTAATCTTAAATTCTGGTTTTAGGGAGCCAAATTCGCTTGATTATATCTTTAGATTCCTTGTTTTATGTGGTTTTCATCGTGCTTCTATCTTTAGAGTTAATTGATGCGATTATGTTATTTCCTCCAGAAGGCTGATACAAGAGCTGGTAATCGCTCCATGGGTCGGAGAGGTCGTTCTAAAATGGAGTCTGGAACTTGTAATGTCTGCTCTGCTCCTTGTTCATCTTGCATGCATTGTAATGCTGGCTTCACCGGTTCAAAGTCAGACGACTCATCTGATGAAAACTCCCACGGTGTAGTGGCGAGCCAGTGTTCTTTCAGCGAGGACGATCTTTTGCCTTCTTCTCGGGTTAATGCTCTCGGCAGTTCACATAACACTGCTAGTGAAGCGAGCAATCTGCTTCATGATACTTCCTCTGAGAATGCTGAGAGTAACGGAATTATAAGATTTTCTGATGGCCCAAATCTAGATTGGTCTCGCAAATATCAAGATTCCATGAAGGTAGACTCATGGAATGCTCTTCCAAAGGAAGTGAAGTCTCAGTCCTCACATAGTTTGTTATCTGCCCATCAAGCGAGAAACATTTCAGGGCAGGGAAAATTCAAACAAAAGCCAGGAACAGAGAAAACGGAAGACAAGAGAAACTGTTTAAATGAAAGTTCTACGCATTCAGACCAAAGTGGTATGGTTAAGAATCCGGGAGAAAATAGTCCCTTAAATAAAGCAGAGGAACCAAACACATCACCTATGTCTGAGTGTGAGAGTGCTGATTCTGAAATGCTGGAACTTGATGTAAGTGATGCTGTTTTATCTCATGTAGTCATATTAGGAAGAATTAGAGAACACATCTATTTTGTTTGTTTACTTTCATCTCCTAGTGACCAAAAAATCAAGTGAAAAATGTTCTCTTTGTTGTTGAGCAGGTAAAAGTATGTGACATTTGTGGAGATGCAGGTCGTGAGGATTTGCTTGCTTTCTGCAGCAGATGCAGTGATGGTGCAGAACACACGTAAGCCTCCTTATGTTCATGGGAAAGAAAAGATCAAGTACTTTTTGGAGTCCGGGGTACCCCGTCTTTCTGAACTATTGGCAAATTGCCGTTCAGGATTTATCCCTGACGATAATATTAGTGACATTGAATTGGAATATCCTATTATTAATACAGCAACACTATTTTTTGTGTGCCAATGATATAGTTGTGTTTTCTTTTTCTCAGCTATTGCATGCGGGTAATGCTTAAAAAAGTTCCCGAGGGTGATTGGCTTTGTGAAGAATGCAAGTTTGCTAAGGAAGCAGAAACGCAGAAGCTAGGTAATATTCGTGCAAAACATTAGCGGAACTTGGTCGTTAACTTGATTTTTCCTTTTTATCTAACGAACTTTAGTCGGAAAAAAAATCTAACGAACTTTAGTTGAACCATGCAGAAGCTAAGGGAAAAAGAGAAACTGGGGTAAATTTGAATACTCAGAGCTCCAGCAAAAGGCACATAGATAAACTTGAGGCAGCTCCAAATGCTAAAAGACAGGCAGTTGAGGCTCCAACAGGGTCACCCAAGAGACCTGTTCTCCCCAGATTGTCCGCTTTATCTCAGGAAACATCATTTAAGGGCTTAGAGAAGACAACGAGAAAGCTAGCTCATCACTCATCTTTCAATAGCCACTCCAGTGATGACACAGAAAGCACACGATCTACTGACTCACAGCTCCAATCCTCTAAAGGTAGGATATATGATAAAAATTCTTTCAAACGCAGGTCTTCGTCATCTAGTTTCTCGTACTTCTGGTGATTTTTGCAGGTAGTATAATATTACCTTGTTTTCTGTTTGTACAGGCTCCTTCTTCAAGTCCAATTCGTTTAATTCTTCGGGATCTAGACCAAAGGTGAGACCAGTGGATGATGTTATGCTTCCACGACAGAAAACTGGGAAAGAAAATGCTTCCCTTGATGTAAAGGAGGGGTTTTCTAGAAATGTAGGCACATCAACGTCAACTAGATGTATAGACGTAGGGAGCTCTAGTTGCAATGACTCAAAAGTAAAAGGTTCAAAGCAACTGAAAGATCGGAGTACAGAAGCTAACCCTTCAGCATCCACAGTCGATCAGAAGCTAATCTCACGTGGCAATTCGTCCATTTCATATGCAAACAGTGCACGTGATTTGAATGGTTTGCAGTCTGATGGTAAGCAAGGTAGCTTGACAAAGCAAGCCAGACACCTAAGTCGAAACCGCCTAGAAGATATAGTTGCTTCTGGTACAATTTCAACTGTTACTGTTATAGGTTTTTTGTTAGTAGATGATTTGTTGCGTTTAAAGATATCATGATTGACACCCAGAAATTTATTTCTTACCTATGCAGTAGGGGATACATCTACAAATGAAAAGTGCAGTTCAAGTGAGCAAATATCAAGTGAAGCCAAACGTAAGGATGAACTGGCAAATTTAGATGGTTTATCCCGGTCGAGGGAATTCAGAGAGGCGGGGGAGAAAAGCAAAGACGCTGTTGGTAATCGCCAAAGGTCTGACCTGTTATCTGGTTCTAAAGGCCTGCCATCTCAAAAAGGTCAGAATGCAGAACCTTCTGAGACGTCATGTGCCTCTGGAAGCAATCTTTCTACCACACGAAATATTAGGGAAGATATTAGTAAGGGCAATAGGTTGCGAGCAGCGGTTGATGCTGCTCTGCGGAAAAAGCCTAGCTTTGGCAAGAACAGAGGATTGGAGCAATCTGATCTGCCTTCAGTGTCTAATGTGGATTCTAGTTGTGATAAGACTTTTCAAAATTTTCCCCGAAAGGTGCCGGTCGTGAGAGATTGGCCTGTGGGATTGCAAGGAGGGCATCCAAATTTACGGACACACAAGCAGACGGTTGCAGTAAATGGAAAGCAGTTTACTCTCTCTGGTGCTGATGCAATGCCTGCTTCCCAATCTGTAGAGCCTGAAGTTCATTTAACTTCTGTAAAACCGGTCATGAGAGATTTGCCTGTGGTTACCCCATCTGCTCTGTCGACAACCTCAGCCATCCCAGAGCATGAATACATTTGGCAGTATGGTTTTCATTCCTTTTTATGAAGATCTCTTTTCTGGTTTTATTGCTTGTAGATAAACCTTCTATTTCCTTTGACCAGAGGGGACATGGAGGTGCAGAAAAGCAGAAATCTATCAGCAATGTATTGTGGAATGCAAGCATATCTATCAACATTAGCATCACCTAAGGTTGTTGAAGTGGTGAACCAATTTCCAGTAAAAGTCACCTTGAATGAAGTACCCAGGCTAAGTACATGGCCTGCACAGTTTCAAGATATAGGTGCTAAGGAAGAGCATGTGGCTCTTTTCTTCTTTGCTAAGGACATTGAGAGGTAACTGCATATAATTGTGTTTTATTTTAATTTCACATGGTTATTCGTGTTTTGGTGGCTTCAGTGTTTTATTTTTGTCTAAATTTCAAATCAGGCTTCAATGTTTTATTCATATAACAAACATGGATGCTAGGATCCTAATCCACTGACAAAATAAATTAATTGTTGCCTGTGAGACAGTTATGAGAAAAATTATAAGCCCCTGGTAGATAACATGATCCAGAAAGATTTAGCCCTAAAAGGAAACCTTGAGGGTGTTGAGCTTTTGGTTTTCGCGTCCAACCAGCTTCCTCAGAACTGCCAACGTAAGTATGTTAAAGAAAACTCTTTCACATCGTGAACATACGGTTTTTTGCAGGTTTCACTGTTCCCAATAGGGCTGAACTTCTGTAGTAAGGCCTGTTTTAATCAGTACGAAGTCTATTGCTATATCCATTGCGTTTGCAGGTTGGAACATGTTATTTTTCCTTTGGGGTGTATTCCGAGGAAAAAAAGAGAAATGTTCTATTCCACTCAAGAACAAACCTCTACCGGCGTCTAATGTTTTGCCAAAATTGGGGAAAGCGTTTTCTACACGTGAGGGCTTTTGCCATGAGAATCCAAGCAACAGAGAGTCCTCGATTGAACGCGCCTCAAACAGAATGCAATCATGCATGAAGGTTGGTTGTTCTAATCCTATATTTAATACCTACTATCTGTCTCTCGCTCTCTATCTCGTCTCTAGTTATACATTTATTCTCTGAACTTACATTGCCTGTTTATTTTTCTGCTCTATCTATATATTTATCTTGCCCTCGGTCTGTTTTAGTTTAGTGTGTTCTAGACAGGTGCTAGGTTTATCTAAACAGTGTGCATATATTTTATGGATTCATGGGTTTGAACAGGAGGAGAAAGCTAAAGCGGATGAAGCTTGCGGTGCCATTGACAAGGAGAAGGCATTCTCTGTTTCATATGGAGATAGTGGAGCGGTTGAAGAAACTGAGGAAGGAGAGATAGATGTTAGCCCACACTTGAGGGATGAGAAGATTTCAGGTAACAAAAATGATTTGCTTCCGGCTGTAATGAGCTCAGTTCCCTGGCCACGAAAACCTTAACAGGAAAATATTCTTAGCTGTGTTCATGATCGTGTGATATTGGACTTGACAGGGACTAGGAGAGTGAATTCCCCTGACATGAACCAGAAAATGGACTTGGATGATCAGGATAATGAAAGGTTGTGTGAAGGACCAGTGAATAAAAAGCTGAAGAGAGGTACAGGAGTAGAAACCGAATGTAGCATTTATAGGAGGGATTCATCTGCTTCAAGAAAATCTGGTCGCCGTCCCTGTGAGGAGGAAAAGATGATCAAGAAGAATCCTGATGCGACGGAAAGGATCGTGTTCCCTTTAGATTTGAACGATGGAAAGGAAGACGATGATGAAATGGTAGACAGTAATCCCAGACGACTAGGCAATGACGACAACAAACAAAGATCACTCGGTATGGTCCCAAATCTTGAGTTGGCTCTAGGAGAGGAGAAAACAACAATGAGCGTGTTGCCTTTCATGGCTGGAGCAAGGTCCATCGAAGAACATAGAAGTAGTAGTAGTCAGAAGCCAGAAGATGAGATGATGAATGATGAAGACGATGCAGCTTCTCTCTCGCTATCCTTGTCCTTGTCATCCCTGGAGAAGGAACAAGAACAAAAACAAGAGCAGAATCAGAGATCAGTGTCTGGATGGGAACGCAAGAAGCAGAATGTGAATACTCGTCTGTTTCTCTTCAGAGACAAATCTTCGTAGGTTCTTACTTGTTTTAATCTTGTCTTTTGGTTTCCTGAAGAAGACCCAACCAAACCAGAACTCACAGCTTTGTACATATAAAGGCGATGGGCAAAAACAGATCAGAAGATGTCGGTTTTGTAGACTGATCTGCTTAACCTAATGTGTGTTTTGACGGACTATTATGATAATAGTATTATCTAATATCTCTATCTTACTCTTCGTTTATTTTTTCACTACATCTCTAATCTCTCTATTTTATCTAATATCTAATCTCTCTATTTTACTGTTGTTCATTATAGATTTATTCATAAATTTAGAGTTTTCAGAATTTGATTCTTATGTCGAATGAGTTCAGAAAAAAGGGGTACTAAATCGGGTATTTGTGAGCGATTGAATAATAGGAAAGGAAAGGGGTATTATGTGGAATAAGTAACTCTCCAAGGGTATGTTAAGAAATAAATAACTCTTGGATTTTATTTTATTTGTGTGTTCAAATGGTGCTTTCTCTGTTGGTCTCAGATCTCTTCAATGGCGTCCTCCTGCGTAACACTTGCTATTTATTTCTCAGGTGATTCATCTCTTCTCTACTGTTTTTGTTCATCTGCTTCTTTTAGTAAACGGAGAAAGGATTCGCCGATTTTCATTTCCAGTCAAACTGCTCGTCGTATCTTCGATTTAATTGGGAAATTTACACGCAATCGAATATTTAAGATTTCGGTTAGGTATAAGCATTTAGCGAAAGATACTATCACGATCATACTGTGTTCACAATCTGATATCAGAAGCAGATAAGAAAATCCAATTGCTAAAGAACATAGTTTGATTTGGATCTGTATGTATTTGATTTGATGGTGAATGTAGTAAAGTCACTCTTTTTTTGAACAAGTTTGAGATAACTCAAATGCTAGCTTATGGCACAGGAGCAGGTGAGTCTTCCTCTCATGTCAAAGTAGGCCGTTTGTCTTCCACAAAGCTCAATCCGATTCGCATGAGCTCTGCATTGAGTATTCAAACAAAATCAAACCACAAATTCTCGGTTTCTGCAGGGTATTCGTATATCTCTATGTTAATATGATTGATTAGCACCAGATTTGATACTTACTTATTGTGCTTGATTATTGCAGTAAAGGTGGTGGTGGAAGTAGTGACTTTGCTACCGGTTTTCTTCTAGGAAGTGCTCTCTTTGGAACTCTCGCTTATCTCTTTGCTCCACAGGTTTCATTTTGGCTCTACCAACTCCCTTGAGATTTTGAGCTTTCTTCTTCCAACTAAAATCAACAACAAATTAGTCTTGTACTTCCGGTTATTTATTCTATTCTGACATAGATCATGTTGCCATATTTATACCTGCTCTGCTAACATCTCTATGTTTTTTACTTTTGCTCGCCCATCTCTTCTTACTTCTATATGCTTTGTGATTCAGATCCGAAGATCGCTGCTGAACGAAAATGAATATGGTTTCAAGAAACCGCAGCAGCCAATGTACTACGACCAAGGCCTAGAGGTAAGAAGTAAAACTCATTATTACCAAATCTCATATCTCTCCTCCTTTCATTGGTTTGGGTGTTTTATCAGGAGAGAAGCGAGACATTGAATGAGAAAATCAGCCAACTTAATTCAGCCATTGACAACGTTTCGTCCCGTCTGAGAGGCGGTGGAAGCAGTAGCAGCAAGAACAGTTCTTCGCCTTCTATCCCCGTTGAAACTGACCCAGAAGCAGAAGCTACTGCATGATTGTAGCTCCTCTTTCTATCCATTTTAACATTTGCCAATCTACAAATCTATTTCCCTGATAATCGTTACTAAAATGTACTAGAGATGAGGCACTTGATCAAACCATAATACTTTTTTTTTTTTTTTTTTTTTTACCAACACATGCAGTTTTGAATATTTATCATATGGCATAAACCATAACCATTTAAATAAGTTTCTGTATATAACAATTACAACAACTATAAAATGTGTTAATCCAAGATAGATTTAAATAATTTATTACAATACAGATTGAAAACTCAACCAAAAGTGAAATCAACCGTAAACCGGATTGGTCAAACTTAGTTTCGCCGGTTGCCTCATCATGCTATCGGCTATCTATCATCAACTAAAAGTAAAAATGTCTCTTCTTTTCTTCTCAGCCTAAACTTCTTTCCGTTTACAAAATGAAAACCAAAACAAACAAAAAATCAAAGCGAAACCACAGATTCGATTGATATTTTGCTGTTGAAATTCCAAAAAGATTTCAGCATTTCCTCTGCCATTAGTTTGATTTTTTCCAAGGAACAAAAAAAAGAAAAATCTGCAGTCCCTTTCCCCTTTTAGTGTTTTTATTCTTCAATTAGATGATGTATGAAGAGATTCTTCCTCTGTTCGTCTCTGCATCAGATGGAAGATAACGATTCTTCCAAGGTAAAACAATTTGGGTTTTTTTTCTTTTTCTATCACTGATGATTTCTGGGTTTGATTCCGCTATCGTTGTGATTCGATCTTGTTGTGATGTAAAAGTTTAGATTTTTCTGTGAAAATATTGGAAACTTGTTGGAATGTTGGCGAGTTTAACGAAATGAAGTTCAGAGATGATTCGTTATTGTTATGGAATGGATCGTTATTTATTAGATTGTTGAAAGGTTTGGTTTTGTGTAATTTTAGTGATTCTTTTTTTTTTTCTTTCTTATGTTACTTTAGTCTTTTGCAAGTTTGTGTTTTTATAGCTTCTTGAATTGGAACTGATTTACTCTTTTTCTTTTTCTTTAAGGATTACTATAAGATTCTAGAAGTTGATTATGATGCAACTGAGGAGATGATCAAACTGCATTATCGGAAGCTTGCATTGGTTAGTAATTTTGTTTTAGATGTAAATTTGATAAGTAAAGTGTTTTTGAGATTCTGTCATATGCAGAAGTGGCATCCTGATAAGCACAATGGTGATACTGTGGCTACTTCAAAATTTCAGGAGATAAATGGAGCTTACAGTGGTAAAGCCTTTGCAATAATAGGTTCAATTTGATTAGATATTGAAGTAGATTTGTGTGGATGGATACTATGTTTCTTCGGGTTAGTCACCAAAACTTTGTTAACCCGATTACTTCATTCGATTTGCCTTTTTTCTCTTATTCTTGCAGTGCTAATGGACCCTGCTTTACGTGTTGAGTATGATTTGACCGGTATTTACGAAATTCACAAGTATACTTTGCGGGTATGAAAATGTTGCTTTGAGCTTTCGATATCGGTTTGGCTTCTTTCGCATTATCAGTGTTTTGAGATGTGTCGATTCGTTAATATTAACGCAGGAATATCTCGCTAGATTTAAGGGAATGATACTCACCTGCAATGGACTGGGCATCAGTCACTCCTCATTACCATGGTACATCTCTATAAACTCCACATTTCTTTCCTGTTTGCTTAACCCATCTTTATCAATACCAACCTGAAATTTGCTTGTAACCTGATCAGTTTTATCATCAATTTTATAACCCGAAGAAAAATTAGTATTTTGTAGTCTGAATGTAGTGTAATCGAACCAGACAAAAGGTTAAAATTAGTATTTTGTAAGTTATTTTTTCTATCATACTAGATTGAATCAAATCTGAACCGTAAAGAACTCGGTTATTGTTTAGTCATGAATTCTCAAAACCGACGAAACCGAACAATCGGTGAAAGTCTCTGTTCAAAAACGAAAAACACGGTCTTTTCTAACCCTTGAAAATCGCAGGATACAACAATTGGCGGCGGAAGACAATAATAACACGACAGATGAGCAAGGTTTCGATCCGGTTTACTCCTTGTTTTGCGCTAAACCGATTCTCCTCTTCCGCTCATTAACTCCATTACCAGTCAATACCTGATGCAATTCTGTCTCGCTTCTCACTTTTCTTTTACAGGATACTACTATGTATAAACTGAAGCAAAAACAGGGCTATGTACCATTTGATCTGAAACTCAAAAGGCATTATTATTCCGGGAGCTGGGATACAGAGGTGTGTGGCTTATGTCCGCCCCATTCGACGATATAACAGTTTTTGCAGGATGTTGTATGCTATTGAAATTTGATGTTGTTACAATAAGAAGCAACATTGTGTCTGGTCAATGCTTAACCTTCACAGATTGTGAGTTAACCCTTTACTGTGTTGTATTATCATTCATGGGTCACACGACATAAACGTGAAACGACGATAAAAGCTTCAACCTTTGGATATCTCTTGTAGGTTTTGTAGCTCTGCTTATAACAGGGAAAACAGATATCTTACATTGATGATGTTTAGAATTAACTTTAAGCTATGTTTTGTTTTTTTTCTGTCGCCGAAATAAAACAATTTTTTTTAATGTTTTCAGTATATATGTCAGTTAATTATTTTTACGCAAATCAAGAAGAAATAATAATAAAAAATATTATAGACAGGTATATTTCTCTGATTAATAAATTTAACGAATACAAATTAAAACTTAAAATCTGCATTGTGAAACATTTATCATAAAATGGTAAGACTATAAGTATACAGAGCTGGTCTGACTTTTAAGAATCCACAAGCTAAAGAAAAAAATAGGCCATTTATAATATTTTTTTAATTTTAAAAGAAGGTATGATTCATAAATGTTAAACAAAAACTATAAAATATTTTAAAACACAAGAAACAAATACATTATTCTTGAAATATGATCTTTTTGTAAACTCATTCATCAAGCATGTGTAATCAAGTTTTTCAGCTATATTCGTTTCAATCGACAACATCAACAATTCATTCAATTTTTCTTGTGACATAGTCCACAGTAAATAAGACTTTATGAGATCGTGAAACCGTGTCGGGGAAGACGGTGATTAGGATTTAAGAATTTAAATTTTAATTAAGAATCATTTTTGTCATAATAATTGTTTAATTTTATTGTCTTGGTTGGTTAATAGTTTTTGGTTTTAGTTGGTTTATTGAAAAAAAAAAGTTTCATGAGAAACGAATTCATGAACATATGTAGTGTTAAACACCTATATTTTACCACTATCAAGATTTTTAAATATTTGAAGACTGAAATTTTTATATAAAAATGAAGGGCGCAATTCCATGTTTGATTTGCTTGGATTCAAGATATGTAAGTATAATATCATTGTTTCAGAAAAAGAATAGCAGGTTGAAGTGATCTAATCACTAAACGAAAAGTGTAAAGGTTTCTAAAGCAACTTTTGTGTTCATAGTCACGTCGTCCATTGAATGTGCTCAAAAGTTTCGATGAGTCATGCTTCACAATTCACACTCTGCTTTTTTTTGTTCCATTGTGATTTTTTTACATGAAAATAACTATATGCAAGCAACCAACCCTTAATATTTCACAAAACAGTTCTTCAATTATAGAAAACCCATGTATAAACAGTTTATACAAAAGTCTAGACTCGGTAAATCTCAGTCAAAAAAAAATTACAAATGTTTACATACAAGTACAACCATATAAACACATGGTTATTATATTCTTTCTTGATTCAATATTAAAAATTGAAAAAAAGGAAAATAAATGGAAAAGAAAAACACAGAAAGAAAAAAAGTAAACGAATCAGATTACGGACAGATTAGTCTAATCAGCCAGACTGCATTATGTTAAAAAAAGGTTTTTTTACCAAGTTTTTTATTTTACTTTTCAGCTTTTAAAAGTAGACTTTATTAATTAAAGTTAAAAACAGAATTTTTCAGGGTAAGGTAAAAAGAAGTACGGTGCGATTGTACTACGGCCACGGAACAAAAATCCAAAGGGAAGAAAACAAATTACTTTTAGCTTTTGTTGTGTGTTTGTCATTTACGTGCCATTTGCTTTCATTCATGTGAATATATAATAAGTTTTTATATTCTCAAAACATTCAAAAGAAATCATCAATATTCTAAATTTCGGAAATCAAAGAAAAATCCAATAAATGTGTTAATATATATTTTTGAGTGAGCTATCATCCACCCTATCAATAATAATATTTTTTAATTGTTCTAAAATGTATTTATTTATAATAAAACGGAAATTGAAAAGGTTGATTTGTTTAAGGAACTTTTAAAGATATTTGTCTTGTTTAAATAATTTCCAAATAAAGATTAAATAAAGATTAAGTAAAGAATGGGGAAAATCGCATTTTAAACATTCAGGGATGAAAAAGGTAACATTTTAAATCTTGAAAGATTTGCACTAGTATTTTAAACCATCAAAATAACGAAATTAACATTTCAAATCTTCAATGTGGCTACTTTGTTCGCGCCGCCGTAAAACGTAATAGAATAGTTAACTCCGTTAACGGAAATGTTAACTCCGTTAACGGAAATGTTAACTCCGTTCAATTTAATAAAAACATATTGATTATTTTATTATATTTGAAATTAAAAAAAGAGTGGTATTTTTTATTTTATTTTTTATTTTTGGGTTTACGATTTCTTACATGAACCATGAAATTTTCAACCGATTCTACAGCAAACTCTCTTCGATGGCTTCATCGTTTATTTGTTGCTTCTACACCGCCATGGATTCGCTGGTGGAATATGGCCGTCTTGCCAACATAGAGAAATCGTTGCAATTTTTGGTTTTCCTTGAACAACGATTATCTTTTGACTAATCTCTTGATTTGTACCAAGTTTAATTCAACTGAAACTTGAATTAGAAGTTTTGATTCATTCTCCTTCATTTTCAAAGCAATCGTTGAATGTGGAAGAAAAACAGAAGTATCAGACATTTAAATTGATTTTAAAATATGAAAACCAAAGAACAATAAAATCCAAAACCAAAAATAACAATGATTACTCTATTACTCCACCAGATCCATAAATCCATTAGACTACTCCATTTGACCCACAAATCCAGCAATAACTACTCATCTTCTTCGCCGGAAATCTCTCTTCGCCGCCGCTGCCACCACAGCAAGACCATTCGTCCTCGACCAACTGTTACCTTTTTGAAATTGAAATCGTGCAGAGCGATCTTCTATGGCTTCGACTTTGCCGCCGTGAGAGCCTCCATATAGAAGAGAAGCGCCTCCTTGTTCTTCGATTTTCTGGGTCTCAAGAACTCTAAATCGATTTTGGGGGTTTTTTTTTTTTTTGTCAGATAAGGTTTCTATTGTTTAACTTAGGTTTTTTTTTTCAATTACGGATATAATAAAAAAAATTATCACGTTTTAATTATTTTGACGGAGTTAACATTTCCGTTAACAGAGTTAACTATTCCGTTATGTTTTACGGTGGCGCTAACAAAATAGCCACATTGAAAGTTTGAAGTGTTAGTTTCGTTACTTTGATGGTTTAAAGTGATAGTGCAAATCTCTCAAAGTTTAAAATACTACATTTTTTATCTCTAAAGATTTAAAATGCGATTTTTCGGTAAAGAATTACAAGTTGGATGCAAAGTGTGGTGCAACTTCATTCCGCATCTACACGTAATACCAAACACACCAGCTTCCCACGCCAATTATTGTTCTATTTTTATTTGTTTTATATGCCCCCCAAAAAAGAAAAGAGAATAGGTTAAAGAAATGTAAAATTAAAATTTTATTTTTGTCAACCTTATCATATTATATGTTGTATGATGTATATGATACGACGCTTGCTGTACTTTTGTCCATTTAGTGAGCCGAGTGGACCTCCTCTGATAATATTCTAATTCACATACAATTTTGGTAAAATTACAACTTGGGTCATCACTTTTTGTCATTCACATATGGTAACCACATTTTTTTTCCAACAATTTTGAGTAAGAATCTGGTGTCCAAAAGGTTTCCAAATGAAATGAATAATGATGAAAACATTCTTAATAGCTGATAAATTTATGAAAAAAATATTTGATATATTAATATATCTATAGATTATTGGGTATAAATCAGAAATTATGAACTATGACTAACCAAGTATTTCAAAGTACATATAGTTAAGAAGTTACGTAATTGGAAATAGTCAGAAAATATTATTATAAACTCACCCACAGAAAATAGTGACAATCGGTTCTTTTCTAACCATCTAAGATTGATCAAAATTCTAAATAATTGAAAATATGGTTATTAAATTATACTTTTGATTTATAAGAGAGAACAAAATTAGAGGACAAAAACATAAAATAATAATAAGCTCACGAAATCAACTACTATATAAACGCGTCATCGTCTTAACCCAAATTCCACGCCCTAAAAATCAGAGATTCCAATTTTTCGTCTCTCTCTCTCTCTCTCTCTCTCTCTCTCTCTCTCTGCGATTCTGATTCTAATTTCTCACCAACCGTAGAAAATTCTTCTTCTCCTTCTCCTTCCCTATCCAGTTTCTCTTTGGAATGGGCCACGAGACAATGGCTACGGCGACCACGAAGACGACGCTCGTCTTCACGTACGGAACTCTGAAGAGAGGATTCTCCAATCATGTCCTGATGCAAGATCTGATCCGATCTGGCGACTCCTCTTTCAAAGGAGTTTACCAAACCCTAGAAAAATATCCCCTCGTCTGCGGACCGTACCGAGTCCCTTTCCTCCTCAACAAGCCTGGATCGGGTCATCGTGTCACCGGCGAGCTTTACGCGGTTTCTCCACGCGGTCTATCGCGTCTCGACGAGCTCGAAGGGATCAGTCGCGGCCATTACGTCCGGCAACCGATCCGCCTCGAGGGAGGAGATCTGGAAACAGAGCCGTCGTCGTCGTGCGTGGTGGAAGCGTATTACGCGCACAAGAGCTACGAGGAGGAGCTATGGGAGAGGAATCGAGGGAGATCGTTCGGCGCGTACACGGAAAACGAAGCGCGTGGATATGTGAAGCGTAATGATCGGCCTCAGCATCTTAGCTTCTTGGACCATATCCGTATTTTCGTATCTTCTCCATGTGACTGATTTTGATTTTCCCTCTCTCTCTCTCTTTTTTTTCTCGGGAAAACGAAAAAAGAACAAAAAGGAAAAGCCACCTATTCTAATGGTCCCAACGGTCTGTCGTATCCGTACAACGGTTGTTGCTATCAATGAAACAATTATCTGATTAGGTTTTGTGATTGTTTGATGTAATAAGTCTCCATCTTAAATAAGTTTAGGCTGCACTTGTTTAGCTTTTATAATCTCGTTAGTTCCTAGCTGAATAGGTGGTGAGGTAGGTTCTTTATAATCTCGTATCCGAATCCAATCCAATTAAACTTAAATTGTTCTATCACAAAAATTGTATCATCTATTTATTTGATAACAAATTGTTAGAGATCTACAAAATGATAGTATCTCTCTCTTTTAAACTAAACATAGGTTTAACGTCTCTCGGAGACACGGGACGCTACGGAGCTATTCCAATTATTTGAATTTATTTATTCATTTTTTTTAATTCTACCATTTGCATTTTCATATGAAGTAAAACGTTACGTATTTCAAAGATTTCGCGTAGTCAAGAGACAACTAGCCATGGTCATGTCACTAAAATCTGCAAAAAAAGAAAGAAAAAAACAACATTTTTGTTTGACAATTCTTTTGAAAATACCTAGAATTTTAGCCGGTAAATCCTTTATTATACTCAAGAATATATTTCAGGTTGTATTAACCTTTGTTTTTTAGAATAGTGTTTCATTAAAAAAAAGATGTACGAGGTATAAGCTTTTTCGGTGCTTAAATTCTGGTCGTACATGACTACTACAAATAAACGGCCCAGCCCAAAATTCGGCTCGGTTCGGCACGTAAAATCCGGGGACAACGGTTTATATAGCAAGTAAAATAAAGATATGACGGTAAATATTTTGACTGAACCTTTGAGTTGGTTTTAAGAAATCCAAAAGCTACTAGGTAGATTATTAGTCTTAAAGCCATAGGTTGTCGTACCTTAGGGCCTATACAAAAGGCTTTTTTAAAATAAAATAAAAACTTAGAGGTCGATTGATATGTGATGAGGTAAAATCGAATTTGATCATGCGTTTGCGGTTGATTTGAAGCAAGTCTCATCCATAGTAGAGTAAACGCAGCCATCGCTTGAGAGCTGTTCTAATGCATCCCTGCCATAGATATATACAGAGACCAAGCAGTTCTTGTCAAGAAAGTTTCCATTTTTATATTGTAACTTTTTTTAGGAGAAATAGTGATACGAGGGAGATAAAGATAGAGAGAAACTGAGCAAGAGTGAAAAAGATATACTTGACTTTAAGAGGCGGAATCCTGAGCTCGCGTGCAATCACATCACAGTGGACTCCAGCTTCAGATGTACTGATTTAGATTTAAGTTTTTAGGGCATAAAACAATACTCTGTTGAATTTTTTAGCTAACGATTAAGTTTTTGTGAAAGAGTCATTATACACAAAATCCCCCTTTCTCTTTATCTCAGGGAAAGGAGATGACAATAAGTGCAAGACGGAGTCAAATCAATATTCCCAGAAGCTAACCAGAGTTCTGAATTTACACTTTCTGCATTATACAATACCCCAAAGAGGTTTTGGAAAGAAAAATAAAAATAGACCCCAAGAAGAAGAATTTACAGGGAAGATGGAGCAACAAAGGAAGAAGCTAAACAGAATTTATATCTACAAATCAGGAGGCACTGAACCATTGCTGTCGGTCTGAGAGTTGCCATCCAGATGTGTGTGTTCCATGTTCTGTGTCTCTCCTTCTTCGGCTAAGTAGCCTCCTAGATTCGGTCCAACCTGATACGTTGAGATTTCGTTCTCCACTGAACCATTGCTATTGGTCTGAGAGTTGGCATCCAGATGTGCGTGTTCCATGTTCTGTGTCTCTCCTTCTTCAGCTAAGTAGCCTCCTAGATTCAGTCCAACCTGATACGTTGAGATTTCGTTCGCCACTGAACCATTGCTGTCGGTCTGAGAGTTGCCATCCAGATGTGTGTGTTCCATGTTCTGTGTCTCTCCTTCTTCGACTAAGTAGCCTCCTAGATTCGGTCCAACCTGATACGTTGAGATTTCGTTCGCGTGTTCATAAATCATCGAGTTAGTTTGTGTCTCAAGCAATGTTTGACTTCCACGTAACTCCCCTGTGTTTCTCATTTGGCGCTCGTCTTGGATCATCGGATTCGGAAGCTGTGACCTGCTAAAATACCTTCCCCTGTTGATCGGCTGAGAGGATGGTTGGATAACTTGCGTCTCAGGTAACTGATTCATAGTTTTATTCTGGCGATTGTCTTGAACAAATGAGTTAATTTGCCTCCAGTCATTAGCGCAGAACTGAGTTGCCACGTTAGAGTTTACTTCTCCCACTGGCACATGATCCAATCCTATCGAATTAATGGGTTCTTTCAACACAGACTAACATATAAAATGGTTTGCGTAAGGTTCAAAGTTAACTACCTTGAACTTGAGGATGGTAATGAAAAAAGTCGTTGTTACGTGTCTGGCATTGGCCGTAGCGAGGCTTTTTATTGTTGTTGTTTCCATAAGGAATATCGAAGTAAAGAGATTGTGGTAGAGTTGGGAAAGTGACTCTGACGAGTTTTGACCAGAAGGTATCGATGGACACAACCTTCCCCAAGTTCTTTTGCAGAACTCCAGGAGAAAAATGAAGTGTATGTCTCCTGTTATATATAAATGAATCACTATCGATTGTACTAAAACCAAAAAGGAGGGTCAAAGATAGAGAATGAAACCTGCATTTAGAAGCAGACTGATTTAGTGTAAAATCTTGATCCATCTGTTTCCATATAGAGTGTGTTCGTGCCAGTGGATTAGTCTCCAAGAAGAACGTAGGAGGGTTGCCCAACTGCACAAAAGCATCTCACAATAATTAGGCTCAACGAGAATGTGTGTTTTGATATAAGTATGTATACTACCTCGAGTTGGAGGATTCCGGTACCATCATGTGGATGAAAAGTTGCTCTAAAAGACAAGACATTATCCCAAAGGATCTCGATCTTTCTCTTGACCCTCGCCACACCTGTTTCTTCATCTTCGAAAAGCTCCCACATAAGTGTCTTCCTTGCAAAATAGAATTTCGCCGTAAGATCATCCCGGTAGACCGCCGTGCTGGTCCATTCACCAATTGTGATCTTGGAGATTGGGAAATTCATAGCCTTTGGTTTTACAAGATTTTGTTGCTGGTGAGGACATGGATAGTCTCGTTTAAGGATAAATTCAATCAATTTGATGAATTCCGGAGTCGATGTTAGAGGCAAGTTTAGAGGAACCTGAAGAAAAAAACCATAAATCTCTATACTTGTTTTCTAATTTTCCGAAGCTTCCTCGACAAAATAACAGCAAAACCCTAATTCTACAACATCCTACTTCAACTCGATCGAGCAATCCCAACTAGCTCGCCAATCAAAAACAATGTCGCCAAAAGAAAAAAGAAAGGCTCACGAGGTTCTCTTTCTTTTCCTCGTCCTTCACGGAAGCTTCATCCTCCTTCGCACCGCCTCCGACATTGTCGGAATCGGGAGTTGGATCCATCTCTGGTTGCAAACTAGCACCAGATCAATCTCTAAATCGCAGCAGCTTAGACTTGTGCTATCGAACGAAAACTCTCTAATTGCAAAACTAGGGATGAATGCAAAACTGGATTCTTCTGCAACTCTTAAGCAAAAATGTGAAGAGAGCAAAAAAAGTATGGAAAACAAACGAATCCAAGTTGTTGTTATATCGGAGATAAACCCCTCGAACAAGATCAAGATTTATATGATGGGTTCAGCCCAGGATCAATTGCACAAAAGCCACTTATTGAGAAAAAATGTTCACATATGCCACATTCTAATAATTCATTTAGTTTTGATTTTTGTTTAAATCCAAAAACATGGTAAATACCTTAATTATCTTCACACATCTATAATATTATCAACCCAACCACAATTCTACTCATTCAAATTGGATGACCCATGAATACCCATCCATTTATCAATTTATCCCATATAATAAAACCTAATTTGACGATTCAGTCAAAGTAAAAAAAACTTGTTTCCCGACGATTTCAAAAATAAACACTCTCAAAATTCTCGTTGCCGGCGATTCCCTCCGATATTTGTCTTTCGCAATCCTCTCCCTCTTCCGTGTCCTTTCCTCTCCCTCTTTCGTGTCCTTTCCTATTCCGATTCCTCCGATATTTGTTTCCCGTTTCGTCATCCGTGTCTTTTCCTCCTCCGTCGTGTTGTAATTTGGGTCCTGTAATCTGTGCGCTTCATCCTCCTCAGCCTCGATTCGAGTGCGATCTCCGAAACTGGGTTTTCCAATTTTCTACTTGGTTGGTTATGTATTGATTTTGAGCTAGGCAACGGCCATAGAAGATCTCTGCTTGTCTAGATCGAGAAATATATTAGAGAAAACAATAGAATTGGGTTTATTTAGTGCCAAATTATGGAGTGAAATCGCATGAATTTGGCAATATTGTTCTTCACGGGAAAAACTAGGATAATATTTTGTTATATATGAATCTGATGTTGGTTTGTGGTTTGGTAGGTCCTCCGAATTCGATTCGTTTTGTTTATTTCAAAGTAATAATTTCGAGGGAAGCTGCTAGGATGGGTGTGAAGCAGGCCCTAAGGAGCATCGATGCTTTCCCAAGAGCAGATGATCACTTGCTGCAGAAGACGCAGTCTGGCGCAGTCGGTAATGGATCTCATTTTCGCTATTATTCGTTATTTGAGTACCCCCTTTTGAATGCTTGGTGTGTGTGTGTTCGCTTATTAACATCTTAAATTTATCGTTATTGCAGTATCAATTGTTGGACTCATTATAATGGCTACTTTTTTCTTGCACGAGCTGAGTTACTATCTTAACACGCGTACATTGCATCAAGTACGTATTTATGTTTCCTTTCACAATTATGTGTTGCGATCTGTGGGTTTAGTGAGTTGACATTCTAAACTTTGCTTCAATCTCTATGGATTCTTCTTTCAAATTGATGTTTGATTAAATTTTGTTTTTGGTAGAATTTCGGACAACTAAGTAATATTTTGTTTGATTAATTTGTGTTTTTTTTTTGTTGAATTTCGGATAACTAGGACAACTAAATAATAATGTGTTTAATTAATTTGTGTTCTTGGTAGAATTTTGGACAACTGGGACAACTAAGTAATAATGTGTTTGATTAATTTGTGTGTTTGGTAGAATTTCGGACAACTGGAACAACTAAGTAATACTGTATTTGATTAATTTGTGTGTTTGATAGAATTTCAGACAACTGGAACAACTAAGTAATACTGTGTTTGAATTTCAGGATACCGATAATGATACCCAACCAATGCAACCGTATACAGAGGAGACAAAAGACAAGAAAAAGATGGTAAAAAATACAAGAGGGAAAAAGGGGCAAAAAAGCAAGAAGAAACAGAAGATTTAGAGTTTATGGTTTTTGGAAGTCGTTTATGGTTTTTGGAAGTCGACCGTTAGAACTTATTTTAGTATGTTTTTGTTTAATTTGGTTACATATTGGAAATTATTATTTATAAAATTAGAAATTAAGTGTCGATTAAAGAGATGAAAATGTTAAGATTTCTTTATTCCTTTGATTTAAGTTACTTTGAAGTAAAAATAGATTTAGGTACAACTACGTACAACTGATACTAAATACAACTTGGTACAACTGGTATAATTATATAGTTTAAAATTATAATTAAAAAACAAAAAAGAGAGACACGTGCGCCGCAAAAGGGGACATGTGCGCCGTCAATTTTGTACATAGTTGTCTATACGTGTCCAGTTGTACGAAGTTCCAAATAGTTGTACTTTTGCGAATTTAGATTTTTTGTAGTTGAACCGTGATATAAATTATTACGTTGTAGTTGTCCACATGATTTTCGAGTTTTAATGGTCATTTAGAAGGTTTTCATAGTACAAGTTGTGCAAAATCATATATTTTGTTTCTTTTCCATCGTAAGATGGTTAATATTATCAATGTGTTCCTTATAGTATAAGGTGTATTTGATGTGAAACAAGAATTATTCATGGACAAAATGATTATTTCATGTTATCCATATTTCGTATTATGAAAATCTCCTAAATGACCATTAAAACTCGAAAATAATGTGGACAACTACAATGTAATAATTTATATCACGGTTCAACTACAAAAACTCTAAATTCGCAAAAGTACAACTATTTGGAACTTCGTACAACTGGACACGTAGGAACAACTGTGTATAACATGATTTTTTATAATAATTAATTGCCATATTTTGGAATTTTGGAAAAAAATTAAGGTTTGCAGAGATGCGATTTCATGTGTTTTTGTGTATAACACATGATTTTTTATTTTCCTCAATTTTTATAATCCAGACAAATACAAGCACACAAATACATACGTTTGTGTGGGTGTTCTTCATCGCATCCTGGAAATAAAATAAAATAAAACACACTTACGAATTACACAAGGTGTTCTTCATCGGCTGTCATATATCTCTTAGATGTACCATTTGTACCAGTTGTCTTACATCTTTTAATTGTACCATTTGTACCAGTTGTCATATATCTCTTAATTGTACCATTTGTACCAGTTGTCCTATTTCTGGATCCAATCGATTCGGGGATTCTTTCGATTCTAATCTACCTAAGATTCAACACGATTCAACAACTACAATCAAGACATTACCAATGCAAATACCTAATCGTCGCATTAAACGTGATTACTAACCGTATGTGCATACTTAAACAAACAATTTCCATTTCAAATCCCTAAATTTATGGATTCCCCATATGAAGAATTCACTAATAGCGGAGGAGAAGAAACCGATTGCAAGAAGGACGATGCCGAAGGCGACGGCCGGCGAGATGGGTGGATCTGAGCTAAACTTCGGCGTCGGAAAGGAGATGCTCGGCGAGATGGGCGGATCTGAGCTAAACTTCAGCTTCACGGTGAGGGGATGCTACGTTTTTTTTTTTTTTTTCCTTAGTTTTTTTTTTAATTAAATCAAAGTCAAAGATCATGAAGTCAATTATTCATTAAGGTTAAAATGGGTATTGCACAATATAAGTGGCAAGATGATTAAAGTTTGGCATGAATGGTTATTTTTTTCAAGAAAGTAGCAAATAAGATGAGGACTCTTCAGCCCATTAAAACGTTTTTCTTTGTCCCGCGTGACTAAATCGATTATTTATTGTTTATACGTTTATATTTCGGTCGTTATCGTTTGCGTTTATCTCGTGAGGATCGGACGGAATGCGAATCGGAATTTTTGTTTATTTCCTTTATACTAATAATATAATCTATTTATTTAAGCCTTCTCGCTTTTTAGGAGTGAATCTGGAGACAAACCTCACCAACTTGTATCATTCTCTCTGTTGGTTCATCAATCGTTTCCTTAATCCCATGAACTAAATCATTGCCTCTCTCTCTCTCTTGATCTTTACTCAAAATAAAATAAATAATGGAAACCCAATTTGAGCAAATTTGAGTTTCCAGGTTCAAGATTCAGAAGTTTAACAACTGTGTTATATCTGTGTCACTTCTCCGTAGCAAAGTGAGACTGTGGCTATGGCTTCTAAGATTAAGTAAGCATATCCGATCCTTTTGTCTCTTTTCAAACTTATGTCTTTATGTCGCTGGAAATTTTATCTTGTCTCTTCCGAAACAGAGTTTCTCCGTGGTTTCTTTGTTGTTTAGAGATTGTATTTGATCGAGTAGATCTAATAGGTCTGGGTTTAGGGTTCTGATCTCTCTCTCTCTCTCTTTTTTTAAGGATTCTATTTTTAGCACATGATCATTATGTATTCGTCTGATTGTCCCCGTCCGTTTCTGTGATTTTTAAATCTTATTAAGCTGATTCACTTATATTTTAATTACGATTCCATGGCGAGTTTCTTACCTGTTGTCTTTATCTTGGTTCTGTTCTGTTCTACTTTCTAATTTTGTTCTTTTAAGCCTCCATTGGTTCGACTGGTTTAACATGAGACTTCACTAGAGTGAGAGAGAGACGAACTCTAATTCCTCTTTCGATCCAGATACACAAAACTAGAAGAAAATAATACTTTTGGATTGATTTTTTTTCTTTTCAATTCTTATAAACCAGTATGTATATATACTAGTACTATTTAAGTTTGATTGATCTTTGAATCAAAAGAGGAAAAGTTTCTGTCTTTAGCTACAAGCATTGGTTTATTCATGATTCTTGTAAAATTACTGTCATATGTTTCCGTGCGCTGAATTTTCAAAATTATGGTGTTTCAATAATATGAAGCTGGATCATTTGCCCTGCCAAGCATGAGTAAAGTTTTGATTAATGGACCCAAAAAAATTGAGATATGTATGCAGAAGTTCATACAAGATAATCTCTGGCTCTGAAATTGTATATGATTTTCATTGTTATTGTGTTACTAATTACTCACTAGCATTGACATTTTGGACTATTGAAGTTTCCGTTAGTGTGTGTATTGAGAAAAAAATTCATGATTTTTGCAAGTTTAGTTCATTCTCACTTATCACCTTTTGCTTGCCTGATGAGACTTGGTTGTTTTCTAAAGCAGAATTGGTCTATCCGAAACGACTCTGCGCAAATCATCTCCAGGCTCTCTAAGAGTGTCTCGGATAATGACAAGATCTGAACCTAATTCTCCTTCACCGACTCAACATTCACGGCTTTCGCTCGACCGCTCTTCTGCTAACTCGAAGCCTTCTACTGAAAAGAGGTCTCCCAAGGTTCCAACCCCACCAGAAGTAAGTGTGTCAGCGGTATTATCTTTCTTTTTTATTCGTTTCTGGTCTTAAGTTGGGGTTTGTATTTCAACACTATGCTGTGACAGTTGATATCCATTTTTGTCTAATAATTGTTTTGTAGAAAACTCAAATGCGGGCTGTGAAAGTATCAGAGTCTCAACCTCGGTTGACTCAAATCAAGGAAGATCTGAGGAAAGCGAATGAGCTGATAGAATCCCTTGAGAATGAAAAAGCTAAAGCACTTGGCGAACTTAAAGAAGCGCGGAAAGAGGTTGAAGCGGCATCCGGGAAACTCGATGAGGCTTTGGAAGCTCAGAAAAAGGTTGAGGAGAATTTTGAGATTGAGAAATTTGAGGCTGTTGAGGCAGGGATAGAGGCAGTTCAGAGAAAAGAAGAAGAACTGAAGAAAGAACTCGAGAATGTCAAGAACCAACATGCTTCAGATTCAGCTGATCTTCTTTTGGTAACCCGGGTGCTGGAGAAAGTCAATGAAGAATTGGTCGCAGCTAATGATGCCAAGAGTAAGGTTATGAGTCAAGCAGATGATGCTAGTAAGATGGCTGTAATTCATGCAGAGAAAGTGGAAATCTTGTCATCGGAGTTGATACGGTTGAAGGCTTTGCTTGATTCAACCCGAGAGAAGGAAACCATCTCCAACAAGGAGATTGCTTCAAAACTAGGAGCGGAGATAGTGGTTTTGAAAAGAGAGCTTGAGAATGCGAGAAGTTTCAAAGCAGAGGTCAAGGAACAAGGGATGATCATTGATAGGCTTATGCTTGAGTTGGAAGCTGCGAAACTGGCAGAGTCTTATGCGCACTGCTCTGCTGACGAGTGGCATAACAAAGCTAAAGAATTGGAGGAACAGTTAGATGAAGCTAACAATCTGAAGAGATTTGCCTCGGTTTCTCTGGTATCTGTGACAAAGCAGCTGGAAGGAAGCAATGATAGATTGCACGCTATGGAGTCTGAAATTACTGATCTCAAGGAGAAAACCGGATTATTGGAGGCGGCAGTTGCTAGAAAAAAGGAGGATCTCGAAGATGCTGAACAACGGCTAGGTATTGCAGAAGAAGAAATATCTAAGGTCGAGAAAGAGGCAGAGAAACTGAAGAACGAGCTTGAAACTGTGAAGGAGGAGAAGAATCAGACATTAAAGAAGGAACAAAATGCTACTTCAATTGTTCAAAGGCTCTTGGAAGAGAAAAACAAGATCTTGTCAGAGCTGGAGAGCTCGAAAGAGGAAGAGGAGAAGAGTAAGAAAGCTATGGAGAGTTTAGCTTCAGCATTGAACGAAGTGTCGAGTGAAGCACGCAAGTTGAAAGAAAAATTGTTGAGTGAATGTGATCAGGATTATGAAACACAAGTAGAAGATCTGAAGTTGGTCATCAAAGCAACAAACGAGAAGTACGAGAATATGCTTGACGAGGCTAGACATGAGATCGATGTTCTTGTCAGTGCGGTGGAACAAACCAAGAAACAGTTCGAGAGATCAATGGTAGATTGGGAGATGAGAGAAGCCGGTTTGGTGAATCACGTGAAGAAATTTGATGAAGAAGTTTCTTCAATGGGGAAAGAAATGAATAGATTGGGTAATTTGGTTAAAAGGACAAAGGAAGAAGCTGATGCAGCATGGAAGAAAGAATCCCAGATTAGAGATAGTCTTAAAGAAGTCGAAGATGAGGTGATTTATCTCCAGGAAACTCTCAGGGAAGCAAGAGCTGAAAGCTTGAAACTAAATGAGAAAATGTTGGATAAAGAAAGTGAGTTTCAAAGCGTTGTTCATGAGAACGATTTACTCAGAGTAAAACAGGATGATTCTCTGAAGAAGATCAAGGAGTTGTCGAAGTTACTCGAGGAAGCATTGGCAAAGAAACATACAGAAGAGAACGGTGAGCTCAGTGAAAGTGAAAAAGACTATGATTTGCTTCCTAAGGTGGTTGAGTTTTCTGAGGAGAATGGTCATAGAATTACAGAAGACAAGTCTTCTAAAGTAGAAACCCTCGACGGCATGAACATGAAACTCGAGGAGGACAGAGAAAGGAAAGAAGATTCTCAAGATGGTAATGATAATGATGATACAGTTGAAGTTGAATTCAAGATGTGGGAAAGTTGTCAGATTGAGAAGAAAGAAGCTTTCCACAAGGGAAACCCAGAGCAAGAGTCACCAAAAAAAGAAGTGGAAGACTCAAACATGAAAGAAACTGGATTAACAGGAGAAGATCAGCTGGTGAATGAGAAGGAGAAGAAGAAGAAGAAAACACTGTTTGGTAAAGTTGGGGATCTTCTCAAGAAGAAAGGACCAGTGAACCAGAAATAAATAAATAAAACATCTCTTGATTGCGGAATCTAGCTTATTACATATACACAGATACGCACATCTCTCTTCATCATCATTTTGACTTCTTCATAAGTGTTCTTATTTTTATTTTTTTGGTTATGGCTTCTGAAATAGGTTTGTATTAAGTTGTTGGGTTATGATTCTTTTCTTCTTTCGATTTTTGGGCTTACTCTGTTCTTTGTTCTTACGCCATCAACAAACCCAGGAACAAAAACAGGAACCGGCGGAATCACTTTGTTTAGAATTCTTCTAAAACGATTCCCTGTTCTTTGACCGTGAAGAGCTTAATTACAAAGAGCTTTAACTATATTTGGTTCTTGCAATGCAAGTTTCTCACGGTAAGTACCTTTTTGACAAGAGTTTATAACTATTTTTTGAGCGGGCAGAACTTACAAATTTCTCACGGTTTAAAAAAGTAATTAACTTTTTATATGGTCATATCCCTAAACCTTTAGACATTGCAAGAAAGTCAGAGTTGTGTTTCATAAGCTTTGACTTTTAAACGGATAACAAAGTCGAGAAAGGTAAAATATTTGCTTCAAAATAGGCAAGTCTGTTGTTTAACGAAACCTTTGTTTACTTAGAAGGTAAAAGAGATATGATTGTTCATCTGTTCCATTCATCTTGAATCCACGTATAGATGAACGTTTAGTTAACATATTTCTGGTTTTTTATATTTTATAAACAATATAATTAGACCGACTTATCCTCTCTTTTTTTGCGTAATCAAATAAGATATACATATACATAAATGTATTTGGTTTCAAAGAATATGAATTTTGCTCACTTTTTGTTTTTTAATTAGCCATAACTTGTTGAGCTCGACTTAAAAAACAATACGAGTACGGTAAGGACGACCGATTAGAAATTAAGAGTATTTCTACTTTGTCAGATTTGGGGTTCAAATATAAGTTGTTATATGTATCATCAATGGCCATTCTCGTATTCTAGAAAAATATGTTGAACATGTTGAGCCAAAATTAAATATTCCAAAAGGCAGAAAGGTATTGAACGAAAAGGCAGCAAGGTATTTTTTTATACAAAAGTAATTGATACGTATTTTTTTTTTATATAGATACGTATTTTTTTTTTAATACAAAAGTAGTTGAATTTGCCCAAGAGGTAGTTGGTTAGTGGTAGGGCGGGTCTAGCAAAGAATGTAACTCTCAAACTTGGGTTCGATCCTCCTCCTTAGCCATTAAACACTATTTGTTGGGAAGTCTGTCAGTTGGGCCTTGATCCAATTGGTTTACCTGGTAGTCCGAAATGCAGGCGGCCGGGCTACCTCTGGTATTAGTCGGAAAGCATCCAAACTCGGGACAGACGGTGTGGTGGTCCACGGATCTCATGGATCTCATGGCCCGTTGACAACCAACCCAGCATAGTTGTGAAGCTCATGGTGTCCGTTGAACCATTGTGGGAGTAATCCACTTCGTAACATCTCGGTGCGTTCCTACCGAGACTGACCGAATCAGCCGATAAGATATATAAAAAAATATATAGTTGAATTTCTTTTTCTTTTGTTATGAACATTTTTAAAACATCGTATATCATATTTTATCCCCAAAAAAAAATCATATATTAACGATTCTTAAATTTATGATTATATATCTATCAAACTTCTTTTAAAAATGAGCCGGATCAAATCTTATACGTAAATGAGTACTAATTTCTCACTACAAATTAATTACGCTATACTTATTGTGTGATATAGTATTTATTAAAGGTAATCCGATCTTTTGTTGTTTTTGGTGTTAATATTTTCTTAGGTTAAGGAAATGTAGATATCATCAAAAGCTCAAACTGAACAATATTACACGTGGTAACATCTAGTATTACGTATGTATAATGTATTAAATGTATTTCATTCATGTATTTCTTGTTTTTTTTTTGTTAACTGGGTAACCCCAAACAGGGCCGGCTTAACTAGGGGGCGAGCAGGGTTCACGCCCCAGGGTCCACACAATTTTTTTTTTGTTGGTTCTGATATTTTATTGCATAGGGATCTTTGGAAATTTTTTTTATTGTCCAAAAAGCCCAGATTTTTTTTTATTGTTCAGGGATTCCAAAATATTTGTTTTTGTCCAGAGACCCCTAAAAATATTGAGCCGGCCCTGACCCCAAACCGAAACACACACTAATTTTCCGTGGTCCGATCCATAGAAATTCGGATATGTAAAAGAGCTTGTCCAAAAACAACATCTAAAATGAACCTTTCAACCACTAGATCATTTGATTTATTTCATTCATGTATTACATTTGAAGCTATTACATTCTTTTATTATGGAGACTAAAAATCAACCTTTAGGGGTTTTGAACGAAAATAATATTTGATTAAAACTTATAAATGTCTGTTAGTGAATTCATATAATAATTTAAGAATCTATTGGTTATGAATTATATTTGAACGAAAGACCAAAACATAAGCGTCATAAGATATCAACTTGGTTTCGTTCACTAGTGACAGACTGACAATTAATGCATGAAAAAAATGGTTCTCTAAATCCTAACGTGACGTTACATTGCATGGCTCGTAAGAGATAAGGTGCATTTTATGATAATTAGGTTAATTAATTACTATTTAAGTTATGTTGTGTTAAGCTTGGTAACTGCGAGTATTTGTAGCAAAATACAATCAGGTTTTAGCTTGCGTGAGTGTATTATTTCATTTTGTCTTTTAGCAAATATTGAAGGTTTAATTATATGAGTACGTATATAAAAATACACAAATTGTACTTGATTCTATTATGTGTGCCGTGTACATGTACGTATTTTTAAAGAACATAAAAGGGATTAACGTCCGTATTTATGAATTGATGGCGTTGGTTTGTGCATTCAGGAGAAAATTACTATATGGATTAGGATAATTTAGTTTGTCCTTCTATTAATTTGAGGAGATTTTAATTTTAGAATTAATTCTTTTGGAAACTTTTTTCTTTGAGAGTTACAACTTACAAAGGGTATACTTGATATGGAAGATATATGTAGCTTCAAAGCTACTAGTTTCAACGTATCGAATACATATTGAAAATAGTTGTACTCCATTAACCTCCATGATCAAAAACTAAATTAACCTCCACATCAAAACCTGTATATGAAGCTTAGGATGCACAATCGATTTGATTTGACCATTTTGATTTTCCAGAAATATTTAAAAAAATATATAGCTGAATCGAAATTTAAGACTGAAGTCGAAAACTGTTTTATTGTAAGAATTTCTTAAGTCACATGATGATCCGAGAATCAGACGACTAAGTAAAAATCAAATAACCAATACGGGATTTTCAATCATCAGCTATTCTACAGTTCGGACGTATGGCGTGGCCGTCTAAACAATTTCGAATATATGGGATTTACTATTAATTAGTCCAATGATAGACGAATTGAGTATTTGGGTTTAGGAGGAAGATCAATTTCTATATAATTGATTAATCATACGTAGTCAATCAATTAGTCATTTCTAAATGGGTTACTAATCTAATAAAAAAATTATATGAATTGTATAAAATAATATAAAATTAAATATAAGATTGTTTAAAAATGAAAAACAAACTGGAAAAGCTTGTGATTCATCGAGTCTCCTAAGCATTTCCAGATGTCTAATTAGAGTACATAATACTTTAAGTCTTTAAGGAACATTTTATTTTTTGAGATAGTAACATTAAATAGTTTCTCACTAGCAAATCGAACCGGTAATTAAGTACACAATCTACAATTTAGTATTTACATTGAATCAAGTGATCGAAACTTAAACGCATGGAACGCGTTTTGGGGGAAAATAAAAAAAAATGAGGGAAAATGAACTAGTATATATACTCATCTTACACTTAGAAACTAATATATTAATTAATTAAGATCATGTCGTAAGGTAAGACCGTAGACGAATTATAAAATGTGTTTGGTTATAGGAAGATCAACTGTGGGAATGCCGTCACGCTCGGATTAGTTGGAAACTTCTGAAGCACGAATATACTTTTTCTCCTTTTAATCTAAAACTATATATTACTGATTAAGATATTCTGCCACGTACATATATGCATATTAAGATTGATTTATAGGGATTGTTTTGAAAATTAAAATAATAAGATGTTTTGGAAACATTGATAAATTGCTAGACTTTTCTCTTTCAGTTTTTTTTTATTTTAATTATATGTATATACGTATAGGTTTAATGAATGTAAAATTATTTACACTCATAGCGATCAGTTGTTTACGTCCGGTTAGTCTAGTTTAGTGAATTGGCCAAAACCGCATAATACTTTACTTTTGGGATGTCTAAACGTTTGATTAAATTTTAGAATGAAGTGTATATATGTATTAGGCCTGTTAATATTCAAAATTGGTGTCAGCAAAAAAAAAAAAATATATATATATATATATATAAAAGGTTAGGGTTTTGGGGATCCCATGGGCTTATATGATCTCAAACAAAAAGTTTGCGTGTCTTGATGTGCTTAAAACTAGATTTATACCAATAATGTACCGAGACTTGATTAAATTTATTTTAGATTAACAAAAAAAAAAAACTACTCCCATGGGAGTATATATTATATGTCATGTTTTTAAGCAGCGAATATAATTAATTATGTATGTATGATGCATGAATATAAGAAAATTAATATACAAAGAATATACAAATTTAAAAAGAAATCTGATTTTTTTTTTATGAAAACCCTTTTTAAACATAATAAATTTCATTATTTTTGTTTCGTAATAAAGGTCATTTCAAATTTTCATTGAAAATTTTAATTTTATCATTTTGAACAAAGTTTAGGAATTATTACATATAACACTGTTGTTAATCTGATGTGTGTATGGTTCAGATGTGTCATTATTTTATGTCGACACACCGTCTCTCTCTTGAAATATGTGTTTCATAAATAGTTGGGTCAACGTGACATTATAAATTATTCTTTAAAATCTAAATAATTATTCCATTAGCGCGTTACTCAACATAAATTATCGACGACAAAAAAGGTAATCTTATTTTAGGACATGTTTTCTCGTTCAAATCTACCCGATAATTGGTTCGAACTGAGTTCTACGGAAATTAAAAGGGTGATACAAACCTTATATTATATGAAAATAGTACTAGAGTGGAGAATAATCAGCATGATATAGCGAAATCGATAACATGATAGTTGACAATAACAAAAAATATACCGGTAACATGTAACTAATATTAATTACATACAAGAATATATATACATGTTTATAGTAAGATTGTTAAAAAAAGGAGTGAGTGTAAAACAAAACAAAATAAATGTTTATATTTTATTTTAAATCCTTATATATATATCTGTTGTAATTAATTAAACTAATACGATAGTTCATTATTTGAATATTTAGCTCTTGTAAGTAACTAACTTTATGTATTCTGATTTTTTTTTTTTTTTTTTTTTTTTAAATTTGAGAAGCTTTACATTGTCAACATGAATTAGTTGCAGCAACTTTTATTCCACACATTGCTTCACAAACTTGAACATCTTCTTCTTCGCTTCCTCATTTTTCTTCTAGTTTTCAGCAAGGTCATTTTCGTCATATCACTTATTTGATAGGATTAAAGTCAAAAGGGCACGTCACAAAAGCTAACAAAGATCTCCTTGTTCCGACAAGACACAAGACAAAGACGAAAGCCTCTTATATATGTTTCTTTCTATATATAAAGCAATGAGCAAAACAGTTAACCTCATTAACTAAGATCTTGCCTTCACCACGATTCTCTCTCTTCCTCACAGGTATATTACATATACAGATGCATAATACATATGTATACTTACTTAACAATCTCCTATGTAATCATAAATCCGATCGATTCTCTTATATCAAAATTGTTTTTACTAATTTGTTATGATATAAATGATATACTTTTGTTTTGAAGCAATTTTGTTCGTTAACGCCCATTTTCCTGTATAATTAAGTCTATTCGGTGGTGATCTAATTTATGTCAAAACTTTTTTTTTCCCTTTTTCAGATTCATCATATAATAGATGCTATATTTATAGTAAAATGGGAAGATCACCGTGTTGCGATGAGAGCGGGTTAAAGAAAGGGCCATGGACGCCAGAAGAAGATCAGAAACTGATAAATCACATACGAAAACACGGTCATGGAAGCTGGAGAGCTCTTCCAAAACAAGCCGGTTTAAACCGGTGTGGGAAGAGTTGCAGATTGAGATGGACTAATTACTTGAGACCAGACATCAAAAGAGGAAACTTCTCTGCTGAGGAAGAGAAAACCATCATCAACCTTCACTCTCTTCTTGGAAACAAGTAATTCATTTTTAAAATTTTTGATTTTTTTTTAATTACTTTTATCCTTTAATTATCATATTTGAGACCAATATCAAAATAAACAGAAACATATCAAATTTTATATACTTAACGAGTTTTAGTAAATTAATTATTCATTATATGTGTTTATACGTTATTGCTGCTTTTCTTTATTATAAGTGTTTTTTGGGGGGCTAAAACTAATAGGTTTTGAAAAAATATGTTAAAAAACAAATTAAAAGAGAAGAAGAAAATCAAACTAAATTATGGTAGTGTTTGAGTAGATACACTGTATTTTTTTTTTCTTATAACATTTCTTTCATTATGTACAAATTATACAAATTAAATTTTAATGTTTCTAAAATCTTGATCGCTTTTTCACCAGTCTTATTTTTATAGTCTAATAAAAGTGTATGCTTATATACATATATGCAGTATATATAGTTTTCGGTTAGATGAGCTATAAAAGAATACATATGAAAAACCTACTACACTGGATTTTTCTAGGTGCATGCATACGTATACTCGTCAATATTCAATATTTTCAAGTCTATAAACTAATCATTTTGTTGTATCTTGAAAATCTAATATAACACGGATAAGGCTTAACTAACCCACCAAATAATTATATCATCAATTTAACTAATTTCTTTTTTCGTATTTCTTAAAGGTGGTCGTCTATAGCTGGTCATCTTCCAGGAAGAACGGACAACGAAATAAAAAACTATTGGAACACGCATATTAGAAAGAAACTTATTCAGATGGGGATCGATCCGGTGACCCACAGGCCGAGAACCGACCATCTCAACGTTCTAGCCGCTCTACCGCAACTTCTAGCTGCCGCAAATTTCAGTAACCTCTTGACTCTAAATCAAAATATACAATTGGATGCAACAAGTATTGCAAAAGCCCAATTGTTACATAGTATGATTCAAGTCCTTAACAACAACAACAATACCTCTTCTTCTTCCTTTGACATTCATCATACCAACAACAATCTCTTTGGCCAATCTTCTTTCTTAGAGAACCAACCAAATATTAGTGAAAATCTTTATGATCCAACCCAAAGCCTCTTGCACATTGATCATCAGCCTCTGGATTCGTTTTCTAGCCCGATTCGAGTAGTTTCTCATCAAGATGATCATCAAGATATGATTCCTCCATTGATTTCGGCCTCTCCTGATGAGTCTAAGCAAACCAAAATGATGATCAAGAACAATGGGATTTTGAAGCATAATGATCATACTTCAAACCCTTCATCGACCTCAACGTTCACACAAGACCATCAGCCATGGTGTTGTGACCTAATCGATCATGAAGCAAGTGATTCTTATTGGAAAGAAATCATAGAGTAAGTTAGAGAACCTAAACAATATTTTCACACACATATATTTAATAATTTAATTGTTGAATATCGACAAGTTCTTAACAGTAGTTTGTTTTTCTCTTTGCAGGCAAACTTGTTCGGAGCCTTGGCCATTTCGTGAATAGAGACCAAAGAAAAACATTAGCATTATTTTTCTGTGCATATAGATACATACATGTATATTGTTAATTAACTTTCATACAGTTTGTGTTTTAATTTGTCTTTTGTATTTTTTCGACCATGTATACAAAACATTGATACTGTACAAAACTTATCATCATACATTTGTATTTTTTTCTGTAATCTTTTTTATTTTATTTTGGAAATTAGTTGTGTATTGATTAGTAAAATACTTATCCACGTATAAGAGCTTACATCTCCAAATTATAGTAGATAAATTAATTCATGCATGATTCAAATGGTCATTAAGAAAATGTTTCTTCGGCTAAGTTATAGTATTTAAGATTCAAATTTAGTTGGGGATGGTTAAGAAGAAGTGAACTTATTGTTATTTGACTTTAAGATAGGGGACAAAAGAGATGTATAAGTATAATAAATAGAGAGGGTAGCATTTAAACATCATTGTACATCTTAAGCAAAATCTATACGAGTAAATTAAGCAAAATCTATATAATTACAAACGTTCAATTACAGTTTGATTCTGTTAAGAAAATATGCTTTGCATCACCAATGTATCGCTTTTTTCTCAAAAAAGCTGCCATCTGCTTTTATTGGGTAAGGTGGAATATTTTGGGATATATTTGTAAATGTTTAATTTAAAGTAAAAACTTTATGGTCAAAGCAAAAAGATGACATTAGAATTCCTAGTTCAAATTAAACACTCAAAAGTTAATTTTAAGTGTTAAGATGGTGACATGAGAGACATAAGTAAACAACGGAGAAACGTGTGTTAATATACGAACACTAATGCTGCTCAAAAATTATCAAGAAATTAGAAACCTACATTTGGACTATAAAGCCTATTTTGGCTAGTCGGTCGCACTATTATTTGTAATTAATAATTAATTACTTCCAAAAATCAACACTAAGCTTTGCTTGTGGATAACGATTTGCAGGAAATGTGAAATATTCAATCACACTTATAAGAAAAATTCTCGAGAACAAAAGTAGAAATCGCACCAAACAAATTTAGACTACATCTGAAAACACCCAAAAACCATAAATCCAATCCATAAATAAAGATCGTGCAACCTAAACCTTTCGAATTATTAAGTCAATAAAGGAAAACAGTTTAATTCTGTTATTAAATACTTCCTTTCATATTAAATATTGATTTTTTTCCACACCAAAATTCTACGATTTCAATTTGGCGCCTACAATTCATAAACCGAATAATCCAAATCGAGAACCGGATTTAACATTGCTTTGTATATATTTAATATGCATTTGCTGCCATCAACGATTTCCATATATTTGAGACAGAGCTATCAGCTATGTGTTTTAGAGGTTATATAAGTTACTTCACACATATTAGAAAGAAGAAAATACCAATTTTCTAATAATTCATCTCGGTTTATTCGAATCACCAGTTCAACCTCGGTTTCGATTATTAAGAATTATTAGTTCATTACATTAATTGGTATTTGATACACGTCCAAACAAAAAAATTGGTATTTTATACACACACCAAATTCATTATTACGAGCGATTTCTTAGTTCATTTTGAGCTCATAATGTCGTTGGTTACGACTAGTTCCTACCCATAGTTTCTTAAAGATTTGCCATTTATATAAGCAAGCCCGGCTTTGAGTAGTGAACCATCTAAACCATCTAAATTAGTTATAATATAGATTTTAACCAACATTTAAAACGATGTGAAAACATGATATTATCAAAGTTTATCTTTACAGTGAATATAATATCAAACAAAATCAATAAAGTTGGTGTAAAATCAACAAAATCTAAAATCGTTAAAATCTACAAAATCGAGATTTTCCCATCAGCCAAACCTACAAAATCTAAAATTTACAACATCAAAACACATACAACAAAATAATAATTTTTCACTAAAAAATTATAAATTATAAATTATAAATTCAACATATTTGAATCAATTTAAAAAAAAAAAATATTTGAATCAATAACACTTAAATTAGTTTTATTTCAAATTTAATCTACATAAAAAAAACAATTTGAATCTAGTTTGGAGTTAATCCACAGACATGGCATCGGTTATGTTCCTATGATCTTCCAACGTTGTCCGAATTTCATCCACTAGACTCTTCTGCTCATCTTCCATTGTGTTCTGCAACTCATCCACCTGTGCCCAAAACAATGTTCACAATCACAAACTCAAACTCCAAACGCATATATCACGAGATGAAAACCGCAAACTAAAAGGCTCTGTTTTTGACATTACCACATGCAACAGCAGAGCAAACTGCTTCTTCCTTAGCTCAAGCAATCTCCAGCTTGCAGTGCTCTCTGCTTCAAGCTCAGCAATCTCCTTCTTCAGTTCATATATGACCTTCTCTGTCTCTGACCTCGGCGGTTGCGCAGAAATCAGCTTCCTTATCGTCTCACACTCTTCTTTATGCTGCCTCTCTATTTTACTCTCCTCGAGCTGCTTCTTTAGATCTTCAATCTCAGCTTTCGCCTGCATTATCTGCCTTTCCGTCTCATCTTTCACCTCGTTGAAGCTCTCTTTCTCCCTAAGGTTTGCTTCTACAACCGCCTGGCTCTTCAGAAGCGGGATTTCGAAAGTAGACAGTTCCTGTAAGAAAGCTTTTGCAAGTCTACCGCACTCGTTATAGTTCTCTTCTTCTTTATCCACCTCGAGTACAAAAGAAGTGAACTTCTTCTGAAGTTTCTTCAAAGGAGGTTCGCCTCGAGTGGTGGTGGTTCGGGTCAGAAGCCGGTTTCTTATGATTTTGTCATCGTCCAGCGGATCAAATGCATAATTAGCTTTAGTTACTGCAGTCTCTAATCTACCAGAAATCCTCCTTGCTTTAACTGACATCTCAACTTACTTACAAACTCTTAATTCAACCCTGCAAAAGAGATGCACAAAGAACATTCAGCAACCAAACAATCAAAACCAATTCGCCAAATTGCATTTTATAAAGCTACGAAACCCAAATTGGATACTCAATCAGAAACAAAGCTAATGGATACAAGATTAAAACTCAAATCTGACAAACAGAACCGAAACATAAACTATTACGATTTACGCAATTTCTCCTCGTTTTTAAAACTTCCGATTCTCAATCTAATTAAACTGGAGTTTCATGAGTGAATCATTTATCAATTGTACTGAACCGAAATTTCCGGTGAGAGATTTTATCCGGCTAAATGAAAAACAACAAAAGATTATCTCTTTACTTACTTGAAGTGAATCCAAGATCCAGATACGTCTTCTGCAATCAAAACTCGATCAAAACAGGCTCCCTTTTACAATGGAAAACAGATGCTTCAAATTCTGATGAACCCTAAATCGAAACTCATCTTCCCCTTTTTGTCTTTTTGAGATTCAACTTATGTTATATTGCAAAATAAACCCTTATCTCTTAAAATATACAAATAAACCTTACATTATTATTTTTTAACACTATAACGCCCAGTTAATCCTAAAATTAACTAGTATAGCAGTAGCAGGCTAGCAGCAGTAAATAGCAGTAACAGTGGGTGAGACAGATGTGCCCATGCCCTTAGACGACCTATGAGCAAAATAAAATAAAATATAGTAACCAAAAAAAAAGGGCCAACATATTTTTCCTTTTTAAGGGGCTTGATTTTTTTTTGGCCCAAGAGCCTCAAGCAAAATTTGAGCCAAGGCTGGCCCAATCATTCAACCAAAAGGTCCAACACTAACATTTAGTAATCGAATTGTATTTAATACACATTTACATTTTTTTTTATAATCAAAATGAAGTCTAAACTAATTTCAGAAGTCCATAAAAATCTGTATTTTTCTGACATTTAAAACGTATACGAGTGGTTAAACATATATGTATTTAGTGGGATATACGAACCCGGGGATATGAGATTTTACTATGTCCCAAAGTTACAAACTTCAACCACTAGACCACAAACACTTATTCACGTATCTAATTGAGTTGTGGAGACTCCAGATTTACGTTCATATAGTGTCATTCAAAACTGAATTGAAATCAAATTTATAATCTATTGAGATACAGAAATGTTTAACAAATATAAAAACCAAACATATATAATATAACTTTTTTTGTGGTCAATGGACCACATAATATAACTCAAGACTCCGAGTTTACGAGTCAAAATCACATGATCGAGCACGAATGTACATTTTCGTCGCTAAAAATGTGAGAGGGATAATTATCTTGGGCTGGATATTGAGGAGGGTAACTAAACATTTGGTTTCCATCACTGTATTCTTTCTTGTTGGTGTTCCTGTTCTTGTTACTGTCTTTGTTTTGATTATCTTTGTCTTTGTTATCTTTGCCTTTATCTGTGTTTTGACTTATAAGCTCTGCATGTTTCCCAAGTTTTTTCTTAATTTTCTCCACAAGTTTCGGAGGATCCATGACTCCTCGTACCACCACCGTTGACTTTGACCGGTCTGGTTCCGCCATTTGAATACCTTTTAATGTGTCAAATAACAAACATATTTATAAGTCGGTTAATTTCAACTAGATATTGGACCTGCATATATCAAAAATTAACAAACTAATTGAAAATGCAAAATCGACTTTTACGTGTTGGTTTGAATTAGTCTAGTGGCATTGCCTCAACCGGTTGAAAATACCAAAATTTCACTAAGAAAAATCCTGGGTTGAGCTTTCCACCATGACATATATTGTATAAAAAATCATTTGAATTTAACTTAAATAGTTACGGCACTACATCTAAACTTTATTCATATTCTCTTATTTGTATTATATTGTACATATTTTTGTTACCTTTTATTTTCTCAATGCCTCTTTTGATTTCATGAACACATCTATCACAGTGCATGTTCATTTTTAAAATTGCAGTTTTGATCTGCGGAGTACTCTGAAATCAAACACAAAAAGAAAATGATTAATGATGTTGGTTGGAATTCATCAAAATAATTTTATATGATATATCTAAGTTTAATGTGTATAAATGAGAGTATTTATTATTTAACCAGAATTATGAAATAGATAAATAAAAAGGAAAAAGAAAGTTACTTCTTTCTTTTGTTGTGGCTCCTTCTTCTGATCTTGATTAGGGTTAGGTTTTGGGGAAATTAACTCAGCATTTTTACTGAATTTCTTTTGCACTCTTCGTAATATCTTCATTGGATCATCAAATTTCCCAGACACAACCACTTTATTGTCTCCAATCTCTGTCTGAATTTGCTCAACCCCTAAAAAACAGTAAGATCAACACTTCAAATCATTTCTAAGTAAAAAAAAACGGTAAAATCCTATTATTAATGATATTTTAAGAACTAGATTTAGAAGAGACTATATATATTGGTTATGCCGTTATGTGAGCTAAAGACAACCTCTCAATATTTCATTTTTATACATACAAAAAACCTGAAAGCAGACAAAGAAAATACAACTTAAATTTTGATTAAAAGATAAAAATTATTTTAATTTTTTTTGATAGAAAACAAATTGTAAATGAAAATAGAAATAGAAATATAAATATAAGAAAACTAATTGATACACTCTATATGGATGGTTTAAGTTTTAATTTAAAATTACCATCATATCCCTTCAAGCAATGTGAAACTTGTGAAGCACATCCTCCACAGTGCATGTAAACCTTCAAAACAATTTCTTTACATTGATTCTTCTTCTCAGACTTATCGGGATCTCCATTTTTCTGATTCTTCTTATCGGACTTATTGGGATGATCTCCATTTCTCTGATTCTTCTTCTCATACTTGTTGTCTGGCTCCCGCTCCCCATTTTGCTTGTTCTTTAGTAAACAAAAAAAATGTACAAGTTAAACATAGTAGAATCACACAAAAATCACCAAAAAGGGCACATACCTTTCCCATATCAATGTTTACTCCTTTGTACTACAAGTGCAATGAAGAAATTGAACAGTGAGGCTCTATATATATAAGGTCAGAGAAGTTTTACGATTGATTAGTTATTTAGTAACATACAAAAAAATATTTGCTTCTTTGTTTGGATGATTGTATTCATATACAATGAATATTTAATTGTAAGCAGTAATATGATTATTAATTTTAGGATGACAAAGAGACAACTAATTTGTATTTTGTAACGATCCTTTTTATATTTTACTTTATTTGGGACTTTTTAAACTATTTCTTCATTGTCCGATTAAAGACAATATTCAGTATTTGGATTTTCTAAAATCATGAATAGTTACAACAAATCTTCGAGATTTACTTTCTTACTTGTTAGCGTTTTAGATATTCCAAATATATGTATCTCTTTACTAAATCATGGATTTTCTCACAGAGTTTACAGTTTACACGAGAATCGGTCCAACTCCAATTGTACATTGAATATTTCGAATAACAAATACATATCCTTTATAAAAATCAAGCTTAAAGAAGTTCAATTTTGCCAAAAGGGTAAAAACTGATTCACAAAGAACAATAACGAATTATTCAAACAAAAAAAAGAGCAATAATGATTACATAGGAGTCCAGCAAGATTTGGTCTTAGGGTCCCAAACAGAAGGAATCAAGAATTTCAAGTGGTTGATTCCGTGTGAATTAAAGGCTCCACCAGTCACCGGGTCAATCCGAATTTTACCGGTAAAACCCGGAAAAGCTCCGGATCCGAACACCCGAGTGCACTTGGTTGCGGGGTCCACGACATAATTCGAAGAGCTGTGGTTTCCGTCGGTGGTGTACGGTGGCTCAAATTTGAATAAGGATTCCGTTAAGGCTGGATTGGTGGCTAAGTCGGCTAAACCGGTGGCTAGCTGAATAATCAATGCGTCGGCTCCGATTTCGCCACTTGCCGGTTGATAGGTCATGCCACGTGGACCTTTGTTGGCCATGTGGAAAGGCCAAGCGCACTCTCCGGGACATTGCACCTCCGGGTTGCTAACCATTATGTACGGTTGTGTTTTTTTGTGACCTGATGAGTGCCATTTACGTAACTATGTCAAATTATTGTCTAATCAGTTTTTATAACTAAAACATTATGTAGATAGAGTCAATAATCTTGTTCTCAAGGGTCAAATAGATTGATTTTCCAAGATAATGCAAATAACGAGGAGAAAATCAAACCTTTAATACTGCCATTGACGGTAAAGGCGTACTGTTGGCAAGTACCGTCACAAAACCCTACGCCATGAGCCCTAACTTGTGCCGCAAGTAATACGACGGGCACCACTTTCGACATATTTCCAATGGCCGTCTCAACTAGTTTCTCACCATTATCGATTGTCAATTCCTTACCATACTTCATCTTACCATCCACGTAACTCCGGACAATCTTCACCTTAATCCTCGGAGCTACGGTTCTGTTACTCTTCTTCTTCTTCTGTCGGTAAATCTCCTTCACCTCATACCTCTCTTGATAACTCTCCACCACTTTCCACCACGACGATACCTTCGGATCAAGACCTTCCTTGGCGTCGAAGTTAAGCGATTCTATGAAATCATGAACCCTCTCTTTTTGGACCGGCGTGAATTGTCCGTACCAGAGGAAAGAGAGACCTAAGGTTCCGTTTGGGATTTGCGAAGGTGACTCACGTGAAAAACAGAGAGGCGCGAAGAGGAGGAAGGTAATGACGGATAAGGAAGAGGAAGAAGAAGAAGACGCCATTGCCACCGCGTGAAACAACTTTTTCTTTTCTTTTGGCCTTGGATGGTTTTTTTTTTAGGCTTTTTTTGAGGAAGTAAATAAATTTATTGTTTAAGCTATTTTTGATATCAAAAGGTGGTTTTTGTTTTGTTTTTCTTCTGGATAATCGCCATTGAAGCAAAATAGAGCTATTTTTTCAACAAAGCTAACTATTTTAAGACGGGTGGTGAAAAACTCTAACTTCCAACACTCTCTATTAACACGTAATGAATTATGATGAGCATATAAAACCCAACCGAACGTAATTCAGACTGAAATTTCTAAATCGAAACCAAATTAAACCACAATTGATGTAACCAGACCCAATAAACCGTAACTCACTAAAAATTCTTTGTTTTTTTTTGTTTTAAAAGTTATATGAGTTATATATTATATATATAAAAAATGGATTTAAAAAATGAGTTATATTCAACGCGAGTCCAGTGCCACGTATGAAAAAGCTTAGGGCAAGATACGTTCCGAGGGGGAAAAAAAGACCAGATACGTTTTTTGTTTTGGGTTCAAAAAAGACCAGATACGTTTATGAATAAAAAAGAAATGAAAATAATTAGTTTAATATCAGACGGTGTAGAGAAAAAGAGATCGACGGTAGGAAATAGTGACACGTTGTAGTTACTCCTGCGAAACTCCACCGCTTTCTGGAATGAATAAGAAATTTCAGTATAAAATAAATAAAAAGAAGCAGAGGAAAAGCAGACTAAAATTAACTAAATTGTCTTCTTGTCTTGGTCGTTAAGAGAGAAGATCTTTGAATTACTACTACTCTCTAGGGCTTTTTCTTTTTCTTTTTCTTTCAGCTCGCCAGAACGAAATAGTGATCTCTTCAATCGATTACCTGTTTCAGTGAGTATATTTTGATTTTGATTTTGACTTTTGGGATAGAAATGGCATCTATTTCCGAATCTGTACCGACGGCGAACTCTTCGTCGGCGTCTACGACGGTGATGAGCTCTATTCCGCCATTTCTGAGCAAAACCTATGATATGGTTGACGATCCATCCACCAACGACGTCGTGTCTTGGAGCAGCGGGAACAACAGCTTCGTCGTCTGGAACGTGCCTGAGTTCGCCAAACACTTCCTACCCAAGTATTTCAAGCACAACAATTTCTCCAGCTTTGTCAGGCAGCTCAATACTTATGTGAGAACCCATTAATCGATTCTTTTTTCTTTTTTTTTATCATCTGATTTAACCATCCGTAATCCGATTTGGGGGAATCCTACTACTTTGCGTGCTTTGTCTTCTCTATTGGTTTGGTATAGAAACGGTGAAGAATAGGGTTTATGTGCATCACTTCATTCATCATTTATCCATATTTTACATATCTGTACTGTCCTTGTTTTGCAGATATCCTTCACTAGTATTGTGGAGTGCAGACATATTCTTTTTTTTTGTTTTCTAAGTCTCTGAGCTGCATCTGTGTCTGTGAGGCTGGAATGAAATTTCTCATCCCATTTTCCAAATGATTTTTCTTAGGTCAATTAAAACCATCAAGCGGATACTCTTACATACCTTTCTTTCCTTTTCTTTGCTTCTATAACTTACCAAAAGCTTCCACGAACTTTGCAGGCTTGTTTGGACATGTGCTCATATGTGTCTGAAGATTTCGTTGCCTTCAGCAGTTCCATTTCTGCCCAGTAGCTCTAAGTCACAAAACAAAATTACTCTCAGTTGTCCCACGTTAGCTTTCCATTCGTTTGTATTTGCCCGTCCAGGTACATGCTGATACAGTAAGAACTATTAGTTTCGTTGAACCATGGTAGTTTGGTACTGCAGTTTGACGCACTGGAGAGATTTTGATCATATTATTTTATCTCTAGAATAGTAGTTATTCAAGTATTTAAGGGTCTCTATGTTTATATAAAAATCTTCTATGCTGGCTTCCTATTTCAATGGAATCCAAGTAACGTCTTGTGGTTGATAACTGTTCCATTCTTCATGCATCATTTTTTTCAGGGTTTCAAAAAAGTTGATCCAGATCGCTGGGAGTTTGCAAATGAGGGATTTTTAAGAGGCCAAAAACACCTACTAAAGAGTATTGTCCGGCGAAAACCTGCTCAAGTGCAGCCTCAACAACAACCTCAAGTTCAGCACTCATCTGTTGGTGCGTGCGTTGAAGTGGGGAAGTTTGGACTTGAAGAAGAAGTGGAAAGGCTTCAGCGGGATAAGAACGTTCTTATGCAAGAACTTGTAAGGTTAAGGAAGCAACAACAAGTTACCGAACATCATCTGCACAATGTGGGGCAGAAAGTTCATGTGATGGAGCAGAGGCAGCAACAAATGATGTCATTTTTGGCAAAGGCTGTCCAAAGTCCAGGTTTCTTAAACCAGTTTGCGCAGCAGAATAATGACGGAAACCAACAACACATGTCTGAGAGCAACAAAAAGAGGAGGCTACCTGTTGAGGACCAGAGGAATCCTTGCAGTGACGGGGTTAATGGTCTTAGCCGCCAGATTGTGAGATATCAGTCATCGATGAACGAAGCCACAAACACTATGCTCCAACAGATAGAAAATATGAGTGACTCGCATAGCCGCCACGAATCCTTTTCCAACAATCATGGTAGCTTTCTATTGGACGATGCTCTAAAATCTAACCTTTCAGACAATGGGAGCTCCTCAAATGGAGCATCTGGAGTTACATTGGCAGATGTTTCATCCAATCCTGTACGCTCATATCCTGCAACGAAGTATCACGACCCTTGTGAAACAAATCAAGTCCTGGAGGCCAATTTTCCTTATTCTCAAGCTGATCTGTTAGCTCCAAAGCAAGGAGCAACAGCTTATGGGAGCCCAAATTCAGATGTAGTTGGATGCGAGACAGATAATGGAGAGTGTCTGGATCCAATAATGGCTGTTTTGGATGGCACAGTGGAACTAGAAGCCGATGGCATAAATGAGTTGCTTCCTGGAGTCCAAGATTGTTTGTGGGAACAGTTCTTTGGTGAGAGCCCAGTGATTGGTGACACAGATGAGCTAGTCTCCGGATCAGTGGAAAATGAACTGATAATGGAGCAGCTAGAATTAAAATCCAACCTGAAGAATGTGTTGAGCAACAATCAACAAATGAACCATCTTACTGAACAGATGGGACTTCTCACATCAGATGCTATCAGAAAATGAAATCGCCAGTGGTCCATAAAATCTTTTTACTCAAGTGGTAACCCATCTTTCTTTATTGATGAGCTATATATATATCCACACACTTTCGAGAATCTTATTGCAAAAACCCGACTTGTTCTTGCAGATGTAGAAGATGGGTTAAGATTTTGTGGAGTCGCAGCAACAAAAGGAGAATGACCAAAGGAGGTATGTAGTATGCATGTATCAAACTGGTATGTATGTATCAAACTGGTGTAACTCTCATTCTTGTCAATGTGTAATAAAATAAGAGAATATCGCCCTGTGATTTTTTTTGCATTATACTTGGAAAGAAATCAATGATCTTGTTCGATACTTGTGTACTTGACTGGAACGTGAAGCTCATACGCGATTCCGAAGTCATAAATCCTAAAAATTGTTTTAGAATGTGGTATCGATGCTTTTCTCTATCATTATCGAAAACGCTCGAATCAAGATCGTTAGGTTTGATGGTGTTCCATTTATAGATATGTTTATTTATAGATATTCTTTTTGTGTTTTTGGTTCTTTTTTAGAAACATACACTTGTCTTTTTTGGCTAGTATATTACTACTTCATATCAATTTATTTGTTTTGTGGGCTATCATCAGCCCACACGATATTCATTTCTATTTTTTAGGACGAAAGCCCATATTACTAAAAAAACAGAAATTTAATGTAATATAATTTTATTATTTTGTGTATTAAAGCTATATATATGGTCTTTCATTTTTAGATGAGCCGTATATTACATACTCAGATATATCTAATTTTATTAATATAAGAATATATATATATATATATATTATTTTTTTTCATTGACATGACACATGAATAGAGAATAATTATGCAGGGTGAATTAGCTAATTCCATAATATTAGATTTATTACTTATTTAGAAAATGAAGCCTTCTTTAAAATCGTTATCAGCACGACACATCATCGTTTGTATTTGTATCAAACTTATTTACACACTCAAAAAGTGTACGAGTGTTCCACTTCAACTAAGATGCAACAACCATCTCACTAAATTAGGCTAAAGAGGACTCAAACCTACATGGTTTATGAATAAGCGCATGTATATATTATTAATTAATATATAGAAACGGATTTTACTTTTAATTTTAGAGAAATTGAGTAGTTAATCAGCCATCAAATGGCTAATTAGTCTCCCATGCTATGAAAAAGTGATACATTTCATCGTCATCTATTAACCATTTCCATAAACAATACAAATTAATTAAAGTTGTATCAACTTTATTAATGACACTTAAAATGGTGTATAGTGTGTTCCACTTCAAGTAAGATGTAACAACCATCTAATTAAGCTAGACTAATTTGAATGTATATAAATTTTTCTCGGGTTAAGAAAGTGAGAGATATTATGATTTATGAAATCAAAAAAGAAAAAGAAAATTAATAGTATCATTTTAAAAAACGAAATGTGGTCTTTGAATGGTGCCGTGTTGATGTAGTTATGGTGTTTCTAATTCTTAAGTGTATAAATGTTTTTTTTTAATATTTGTCTCTCACTTGTATTATTGTAGCTCAATATATACGGAAAATGTATTGTGCGTGATTTAATATTACAGTAACCATGAACATGGAAATTCATTTATAAAAATATTAGAAATGCGGAAACAAAACTATATCAAATTCAAATTTTTGAACTTTTAAGTCGGTATTTCCTTGTTAGGAAAGAGTTTTGGAATCTGTTCTGTTTCTTAATGTTCCGAAAGAAGTTCAACTAATAAATAACTACATGTGCATGGATGCGCAAAAAGAAACAAATCTAAACAAACGGTGGTTAATTACGTGTGATAGTTAATGACTTTAATTAGTTTTAGAAAAATGAAAGTGCAAACCGGATATTTTCGTTAATATATATATAGGGTTAGACGTTAGAGAGCAGAGCTCGTTCATTCCCCAAGACACAAACCATAAATCATAAACTTAATTTGAGAGAACAAAATGTTTAGGAGGAAGAACGTGATGAAGAGCGAAGTCAAGACGAATTCGGTTTCTAAAATGGGAAAGACCGAAAAGCCGAAGCTGTCTAAGACGCCGTTGACGAAACCACCTGGTGATTCAGAATATGTGGTTCACGTTAAGCGCGCATGGAGTCCGGACATAACCAACCATGGACTCAGACGTTTCTATCGTGTTCGGGTCCGGTCAGATAATCTAGAGACGATGTTGGTGGTGATAAAGTGGGTGAGGAACGATATTGGTGGTGACCAGGGGCGGATCTACGCTTGGAGGTGGTGTGACACGTGCCACATAATAAATAGTATAAACCACTTGTTTCAGTATAAATTTAAATGGAAGTTATCAGCTCTTTTAGTGTGCCCTATGCAACTTGAGTTCAAACTCCCATGTCTTCATTTTTTTTTTTTCAGTTTTCTAAAATGGAACTTATAAGCTTATTTTTTCCTTTGTTTTTGCTAAATTTTTCTTTTGTTTTTGCTAAAACTTTTATTTTATTTTTACAATTGATTTTCTATCTTTTTTTTTAGTAATAGTTTTTTCCAAAGTACAAAAATACAATTTATTCACGTTTTACTCTTACTATTATTTTTAAATAAATTTCATTGTTGGTGTTTTAATATTTAATCTTCTTTCAATACTTAGATTAAAATAAAATTTAAAACAATTAAGATGAAATTGTTATATGTAATATACAATTTTATGTTAATATTACTCAAAAATCAATATTTAGCATTTACGGGATTTTTTTTTTTTTAGTTTGGCTCAATTAATTTTGTTTACAATAAGACGTAAAACTTTAATAACTAATAATAAAAATTACAACCATATATTATATATTAGCTTACTAAATTATATTTAATATATTAATATAGTGTGTCCCATGCAAAATTATTTTATGGATCCGCTCCTGATTGTAGCGCCGTTCCGTGCATATACAATGGAAGAGTCTAAGAATCTTGAGGTTCGGAAAGCCGATGATGAGCGACATAACTGCTTCTCTACAGACAAAAGCGCATCGAAAGCTCAGTCTCTCGAGGTTTGGAAGATCACAAACAATTATATTGGCGAAGTGCATTTTATGGAGGTAAGATTTTTACAGTTGTCTGCGATGGCTTTAAACTCATAGTTCAAGGCGTCACCTATTATAAATTCGGTAATAATCAACGTGTGGAGATTCTTCCATATACTAAAAGCTGATTGAATTGAATTCACATTTAGTCATTTCCATGTTGGTAGAGCAAGTTTTCTGATGTTCGGCAACCTTTAAAAAAGAAATAGAAATTATTAAATTAGATTTATCTGATGTAAAGTTTTTTTTAACCAAGAGCTCGTATCCCAGTGGTTTGGAAATTCCAATGGTATGAGTATGTGACCTACCGCCCTGGGTTCGAATCTTCTTGGCCACATTTTCACGATTACCTAGTAAGCATTTGAATACTCCAATTTATCAAAAAAAAAAAAGTTTTTTTTTATTTCGTGGAAATCAAATGATAAGAATGGACATAGTTTTAACCCTCAGAAATGATCGCGAGATCCTCTTCTATTATATTGCAATATACGTTGAATTTGTTGATCTCAATCAAGATCTTCCTAAGGTGGTATCGATGTTTTTCTTTATCATTATCCTGCATATCTGGCTCATAGGGGTTATCTAAGACGATCGAATCAAGATCGTTGAGTTTGATGGTGTTCCATAAAGTTTTGTTGTGAGAGGCAAGGAACCAAGTGATGCACACTCTTGAAAATGTTGGAAAGTATATCTTTATCCATATTTTCCCATTGAAACGTTTCCTGACCCCTCTTGGACTCTCCATTAATTTCAATTGAATTAGTATAGACATAGAATATTTGGCTTGAGAATTTATAAGCACTTTATATGAAATCAAAAGTTTCGAAGAGTGTTTGATTCGGCCAAATGTTTTAGAATATTTATAGGGTATGAATCATTAACTGTTGAGAGTTATACCCAGTTCAAATCAACAAACCATTAATGCATGAGATTTGTGATAGGGCCTTGTCTAGATATGCTACTTAAAAAACTTCAGATTATGTATTGTGCAAGTAATTGCAGTTTTTGTTTATTTATAGATATTTAATTTTGTAGATGATATATAGATATTTAATTTTGTAGATGATGATAGGATCTTGTGTATTGTCTGGATATGCTACTTAAAATACTTCAGATTATGTATTGTTGCAAATAATTACAATTTTGGTTTATTTATAGATCTTTTACTTTTTAGATGATATATAAATATTTAATTTTGTAGATGATAGGATCTTGTGTCTTCTATTGATAGATGAAATCATATATTTGAATTTAATAAATTAAAATGATTCCCTATGGCATTAATTAGGAAATCAATCTTACATGTTCGAATTCCTGTCGTTGACTTGTCAAGAAGAAACAAAATCAATCTAAAATCCTTTCAAAAATAATGTTGTTCATCGAAATCAAAGCTTGATAGGATTCAAAATCGGATCCGAAAGATGAGCGGAGACGAAGACAAGCCTTCGCCGGCGCCGGGAAAACTTGGCGACGAGCAATTAGCAGAGCTCCGAGAGATTTTCCGATCATTTGACCAGAACAAGGATGGAAGTTTGACGGAGCTCGAGTTAGCCTCGCTTCTCAGATCTCTCGGTCTAAAGCCGAGTCAAGACCAACTCGATACTCTGATCCAGAGAGCAGATCGGAATAACAACGGAATGATCGAGTTCTCCGAATTCGTCGCCCTCGTCGAGCCAGATCTGGTCAAGTGTCCCTACACGGATGACCAGCTCAAAGCGATCTTCAAAATGTTCGACCGCGACGGGAACGGTTACATAACGGCGGCGGAGCTAGCTCACTCGATGGCGAAGCTAGGTCACGCGTTGACGGCGGAGGAGTTAACGGGGATGATCAAGGAAGCAGATCGAGACGGTGACGGTTGTATCGATTTCCAAGAATTTGTTCAAGCCATCACCTCAGCATCGTTTGACAATGCTTGGGGATGAACAAGAAGAAGAAAGGTACATAATTTGAATTTTCTGCTTCGTCTGGATATTTCTTTGTTGAGCATTTTGCATATTCTGGTTTGAAAGTATATGTGTGTAGTAGGTGCGATTGCATAAAAATACTGTGAGATACTTGCGGTTTCATATATTCTATGATGAAAATTTGATAGCTTGACGAGAAAGTTATCATTGTTGGTTTCCATCATTAGGGCAAGCTATGCGTGAGTCTGAAATCTGAATCAATCAATCGCTTTAACCAATCCGATGAAACCAAAAGACTATAACCAATTAGTCTACTTTATAGACAAAAGGTCTTAAATAGGCAAAACAGAAGAAAGCATCATCAAAACAGACTCATTATCTTCCAAAGTTTGGGATATACAGCAAATATTGTCAAATGATCATCTTCTAGTAAGACAAGTATTGTACAAATCCATGTAAAATTGAGTAATTAACTCGAAAATGCAGTTGTTTTTTTCGTAGACCTCTCATTGGCAAGAATGGTTAAGAAGAAGGAAAACAGATTTGTCACCCGGAAATGGCGAAAAAACTTGGAGCCAGTTAACATTCTCTCTCTCCCTTCTGCTAGATTGTCTGAATATCGAATCTAAGAGTTGTTACATAAGCTTTAATCCACCTGTTACATCATTAACAACATCCACCGGTCCTGCACAAGTTATGGGAAATTATTCATGAGTAGAGGAAACTGAATCTAGATTCCATCTAATTAACGTTCAAACAAACACAGAGCGGTCGAAAGAGACTATTACTGTCCTTTAAGGATCATAGATAATAACTTACCAACAATAGCCATAACTGTCCTTGAATCTGGAAAAAAGAACATAACAAGTACATACATTAGATTCTTATTTTTCAGACTACGTTTAAGTAGGATTTGAAGTTTGAGAGCGGTTTGGCTTCCAAATGACAGTAGAAACTATGGAACTCACCCGGAGCGATCTGTGTTTTTCCGGCATCAATGGTGATATGGGTTGGCAGTTTAAGGGACTTTGCTCTCTCCTGTCGGCATTGACAACATTGTTAGACTCTGAAGTTGGAATCATCTAAACAGTCAACATAGGATCCTAGGAAATTTTCTTCTAATTTGTAACTTAAACCACAAGTTCAAGACTAACAATCTGCAATCTTGCAAAGCTCAAGAAGATTTCTAAGTCAATAACACATGTTTGGTAAACTCACTTGCAAAACTAGCATCTCTTCCTCACTCTCGATTTTGACAACAACTTTTGGCTGGGCACAATTTTCCCATCTGCAATGGCAATAAAACCAAAATTGTTAATTTTGTCTGTCGCCTGTAAAAAAAAAGGATTTGGGTAAGACTTTGATATGGTGTACCTGTTCAAGGCTTTTGGCGCCCGTTGAAGGAGTTTTTTGTATAAACCTAAAGTTGCATGACTACATAATGCAAGAAAACAAAAAAATTTGAATCATTACTGCAGATGATTGATTCACTACGAGAAAAACAAAACCTTAAAAACTTGACAATCACCTGCATTGAGCTGCAATCTTCCCTTTGCCCATTTTAAGATCATTCCTCACTACCAAAATCTACACAGCGAACAAAAAGAAAAAGCAAATTCATATCAGCTTATTGTGGTCTCGGTACAACTACAGAGAGATATAGTTAAAGAGTAAGCCTAAAAACCATTTTGAATTTTTGGCGGAAATCAGTGAGTTTCTCAATCTCGAGGGGTTCCTTGGACTTGGTCTTCTTATTGCCAATGGAATCCGCATTAATGGCGACAGTTCTGGAGGGGACAAAGATGCGGCGGGATTGTCGTAGAGTGCTGATGTAATATCCAAGTGCAGCTCCAAGAAGTAAGGCACTTAACCACATCAAATCCACCATCCTTCAAGGAAAAAAAAACCCAGTGATTATACGAGAGAAACACACTACCAATTTTGGGAATTTATAGTGAATAAGAAAGTTTTCTCAAGTAATGCAAGTGAACAATAAAACTAGCCTCTAAAACAGATGCAAAAAGCTGACATAATTATAACTTAGAAGCAAGAAATTAAGGAACTCAATTCCACAGCCCCAACAAGGTAGAGTTTTAATTAAACCAAACAAAAGCTGTATCGGACATTATTGCTAAAACATAAGGTACAGATATATACAAGATTTAAAGACAATAATCACATAGTTCTGCAACCAAACCCACTTCATTTTCCAAAACCTCCTTCTAAGGTTTCTCGATTCTAGGATTCACCAATGGGGATTTTCAGAAAAAAACAACAAACTAATAAGCAATTTTTGATTGTTAAAACAAATCTACGAGGGAAGATTAATCGAAAATACGTTTCGAATCCGACTAGTTACAGAGTTTTTTACATTACCTTAATCTTCCCGGCGAAGGTGGTAAAGTACGGCGGCTGAGCAGTTGAACAGACTTAAGTCTCTCTCAACTTAACAATTTAGGCGATAGTCTCCTGTTTGGGAACGGGAATATCTATGTCCTTTACATAAAGTAATTAATTTGCCATCCATTATTTTTGTAATGTTTTATTTTTCCTTTTAGGTTTTTTTTTAATTTTTTAAAACTAACTAAACCTTGTAAGTTGTAACCCATTTTAAAATAAAAAAAGCATCGTCTTATCCAATTAAATTTTGAAAGTTTTTATTTTCATATTCTTTAATTTTTTTTCCCGACTATTCTTTTTTTAAGTTTGTATTTACCTAAGTAAAAAATGTAAAACCTATATAGTTTTAATATCAAAAACTAAAAATTAAAACCTAAAAACTCTACAAAAATCAAAAGGATATTAATGACTGTTATTAAAATTTGTGACTTGCTCGAGATAAAGTTATTCGCACGACCAAACGCACCTTAACTTAAGTTAACGCGTTTCTACTTTCTTTCTCTGACGTCAACGACATTGACTTCGTCGTAGATTTTCTTCTTATTCGTCTTCTTTTTAAACCAGATCACATTCTCTGTTGCAGCTTTGATCTTCAAGCTTCACTTCTCTCGTTTCGACGAAGTAAAGGTAGCTTATCTCTTCTCGTAGTTTCTTCGTTTTTAAGTTAGTATCTCATGTTGATTTCCGTATATTTCGCTCCACTTCTGGGTTTCTTTCTGATGTTAGTGACTGCTTTTCGCTACAGTTTTTGTCGTTCTAGCTGATCATCATAAGTATTTTATGTCCTGTTTTTCTTCTGAATCTTGATTAATGAAGATCGCTATCGAACTTTAGTTTCCTGGTAAAAACCCTAATCTGATTCATCAAATTAAAAGTTGGTTCCGATTGCCTAGTGACTTCATTGACTTAACTTGATGGGTTTTATTTGTGATCGGTGAAATCAAGTGTATATGAAAGCCCTTTTACTTTGATTGATGAGAAATATTTAGACTAGAGGAACCTTCAATATAAGAAAATATGTAATATCCTTTTAGGTTGTTTTGAGATTTCCAGGTTTTTTTTGTTGTATACCGGAAGAAGATGAGTGACAATCTAATGGACAAAGTTAGCTCATTTAGTGAGCGTCTCAAGATTGGAGGTTCTGAGGTGAGCAAGAAAGTGAGTGCTGGTGTGAGCTCGATGAGTTTCAGAGTGAAGGAACTTTTCCAAGGTCCTAACCCAACTGATAAGCTAGCCGAGGATGCTACTTCAGAGAATCTAGAGGAACCCAATTGGGCTATGAACTTGGAAATATGCGATATGATCAATCAGGAGAAGATCAATAGCGTTGATTTGATCCGCGGGATAAAGAAGAGGATTATGATGAAGCAGCCGAGGATTCAGTACCTTGCCTTTGTTTTGCTTGAGACATGTGTTAAGAATTGTGAGAAAGCCTTCTCTGAGGTTGCTGCTGAAAGAGTCCTCGATGAAATGGTTAAGCTCATTGATGATCCGCAAACTGTTGTGAATAATCGTAATAAAGCTTTGATTTTGATTGAAGCTTGGGGGGAATCAACCAGTGAGCTCCGCTACTTACCAGTTTTCGAAGAAACTTACAAGGTTTGGTGTACTTGTATCACTCTACTATGTTGTTAAATTCAACCAAATTAGGAGTCCTTTACACTAATTAGCTTTGTTTCTCTCTGGCGATTGGGTTTTTGATACCTTTGTTGCAATACTATAGAGCTTAAAATTAAGAGGTATCCGCTTCCCTGGACGTGACAACGAGAGCTTAGCACCTATTTTCACCCCTCCTCGGTCAGCTTCAATACCAGAAGTGGGTCTTACTCAACATGTGAATGGGCATGCACATGTGCAGTACAATGCTCCTCCTGTACAAAGCTTCACTAAGGAGGAGACAAAAGAAGCTTTTGATGTTGCGAGGAACAGTATTGAACTTCTTTCAACGATTTTATCCTCTTCACCTCAACAGGAAGCTTTACATGTAAAGATATGAGTTTTCTTTTTCTGTTATATGATAATTTCCGCAAATATTGCATTTTTATGGGTTTATTTTTTGTAGGACGACTTGACAATTACACTTGTACAACAATGTCACCGATCCCAAACCACTGTTCAAAGAATCATTGAGACATGTGGAGAAAACGAAGCCCTTTTATTCAAAGCATTGAATGTAAACGACGAACTAGTGAAAACGCTGTCAAAATATGAAGAGTTGAAGAAACCGTCTGCACCATTAGCTGCACCTGAGCCAGCCATGATCCCTGTCGCTGCTGAGTCTCCCATTCAAGTAAAAGAAAAAGAATCGCTGGTCAGGAAATCCTCGGGTGGTGCTCATGGGAGCGGAAGCAGCAGCGATGACATGATGATGGATGATCTCGATGAGATGATATTTGGTAAGAGAGGTTTTGGTAATTCTTCATCTGAAGCTGCTACTGGGAATGTCCCGAAGAAGCAGCAATCCTCTAAAAACGACGATCTCATTCGCTTCTGAGATGTTTTTTGTTTGTTTTTGGTTGAGAAAACTGAACTCTAGTGGATTGGTGTTTGAACCTTGGGAATATGAACAGTTTTTATGTAAATAAAATTATCCTGCTTGAGAAGAATTGCGCATCTGTGTTAGTAACGTTAATGCTTGGACTTCAGCTTCTTCATGTTATGTGCAAGTTTAAAGAGACTCTTAATTTTGTCTATCTTGCGCGCTTTATCTTAGGTGCTTATATATTGCGCACATTGGATTAACCGCTATCTTAAGCACATTTTACTATCTTACGCACTCATTCATCACATTCCCATTCCCATCGGTCGCTACTAAAGTACTAATACTTCTCCGAGAAATTGATCGATTTCGGATCGAAGATTCAGATCTTCCAATGTCTGGAAAGCGTCATTCATCCAGCAGATGTAACTTGAGATTCCTAATTCTCGCTCCCGTCATCGTCTCCATTCTCTTCGTCTGCTACGTGTTCTTTCCATCCGCCAGGCCCTCGGTTACCTATTCGGTCAAGACGGCGCGGACGGAGAGGTCCTTCGTCGCTTCCTTGGAGCATTTTTTGACACATAAGGCGCCGAAGCTCTCGTTACCGGTTAGAGATGACACGGTGCGTGGTGAGAGTGACCATCTAGCTCGGAAGCTCGATGATATGGTATTTGAGAGAGAGAATCGGTTGTTGAACGAAGATCCCGTAGGCTTTCCGGTTAATGTCTACGTTTACGAGATGCCGAGGAAGTTTACCTACGACCTTCTTTGGTTGTTTCACAATACTTACAAAGAGACTTCGAATCTCACCTCTAATGGAAGCCCTGTGCATCGCTTAATCGAGCAGGTAACACGGCTTGATCATCTGATCTCTCTCTGTCTCTTTCTCTAGCCTTCTTAGGACATGCATGAATTTTGATACAACTCTGGGATTACGAAATTTCTACTAGTATGAGATTGAAAAAGAGATTAAGAATCTGGAATGATTGTTCATATGGTTAATTGTCCCTTGTATTCTTTTGGTAAGAAGATTGATGGATCGTATTCTTGGCTGATCAATTTTCTTCAACTGCAGCATTCTATTGATTACTGGCTCTGGGCTGATCTGATTGCTCCTGAATCTGAAAGGCGTTTGAAAAGTGTTGTGAGGGTCCATCAGCAGCAGGATGCCGACCTTTTTTATGTTCCGTTTTTCACTACAATCAGCTTTTCTTGTTGGAGAAGCAGCAATGCAAAGCACTCTATAGGGTGTGAGTGAGATTCAAACTACCATTACAGCTATTACATTTTATTTTCGATTGTATGTGTTTTATTACTTTCTAGTCCTCATCTTGAAGTGCCTTCTTTTTTTGGGAAATTGTTAGGCTGAACTAGTGTGTGTTTGAAATCATTTTTTTGGTTCTACCCACTGTCCGTGGTTTGTCACTCAAATGCTGTTTAGTGATTTGTTACTGACTGCTGAAGGTGATCCTGACTTCTCCTATTGCATGTGTTTCATTAAACAAGGCTTTTAAACTGTTCTTTGTAGATGCAGGTTAAACTTGCCTCAATAGTTGATACAATTACCATTAGAAGAACATGGAATTTGGGTCTTTACTGGTGACATTTTGGCCATTTATTATCTGTAGGAAGCTTTGAAGTGGATCACTGATCAACCTGCATGGAAAAGATCTGAGGGAAGGGATCACGTATTTCCTATTCACCATCCCTGGTCTTTCAAGTCTGTCCGCAAATATGTCAAAAACGCTATCTGGCTTTTGCCAGATCTGGACTCCACTTGGAACTGGTGATTATAGATTCCCTTCCATAGTTTTTGAGTCATAGAAAATGTTCTTTTTATCTATACTTTAATGATTTTTCTGCTAAATTTGACAATGTAGGTATAAGCCCGGGCAAGTTTCACTGGAGAAAGACCTAATTCTTCCTTATGTCCTCAATGTGGATCCTTGCGATGCCAAGTGCCTGTCAGAGAATTCACCAAAGAGGATCACTCTTCTTTTCTTCCGAGGCCGACTTAAGAGGAACGCTGTAAGATTCATGCTATCTCCAACTCTATCACTTTTCCTTGCTTAGTATTATTAGTAAACTCTATATAAAGTCCACTCCATTTCGTTGGATAGAATTGATGCTTTAAAATTAGGTGTCGCTTTGTTGATACCATTCAGTCGATCTTCCTTTTGCATGCTGTAACAATTTTGTTTTCCCATTCTAGTAGGATTACTTTGTTAAACGAGGAAACTGAGTTGTATTCTTAGTTATCCTTAACCTTGTTGTATGATGACAATGTATTCTTTGTCTCACTGATTGAGTCGTAGAATTATTTTTGTAGGGAGGGAAAGTGCGTGCCAAACTCGGTGCAGAGTTAAGCAGTGCTAAAGATGTGATCATTACAGAGGGAACTGCTGGAGATGAAGGGAAATTGGCTGCTCAAAAGGGCATGCGCAGGTAAAATCTGAGATGTTTCGTGATCAATTCTGTGGTACATATTCTTCCTCTTATCTTCTTATAACTATGTGTATCTTGTATCAGATCGTTGTTTTGTCTGTGTCCTGCCGGTGACACACCATCCTCTGCAAGGATGTTTGATGCCATCGTCAGTGGATGCATACCAGTTGTAGTTAGCGATGAGTTGGAGTTACCTTTTGAAGGACTGCTTGACTACAGGAAGGTACGTCTGAAGTCTCCCTTAACCTAATGCTTTCTGATACATCGACTGATGATATCAGTGTTTGTTGCACCATAATACTTAGGAGTCATCATTATGTTTTTTTCCTATTTCTTTTACCACAATCAAGTGCAATCTAGAACATACATTCTTTCCTTGAAAACAGGAAAACCAATAATGATGACTCCTAAGTATTATTGTGCAAATGTTGGGTGTAATTAGTTTTCATTTGTGTCACATCAAAGTCAATTTCACTTCACATTGGTGTTTGTGAGATGCATATGCTGTGAAGTTTGATCAAATTGTTTCTGAATTTGTGTATATAAGAGTTTCTATAACGATTCTCATCTCTCCTTTTTATTCATCTCTCAGATTGCTGTGATTGTTTCTTCTGGTGATGCTACCCAGCCTGGGTGGCTTGTGAATCATCTGAGAAGCCTTAGTCCCTCCCACATCAAAGGGTTACAGAAGAATGTAGCTCAAGTAAGTAATTACTTTACCAGAATTTAATTCTAAGAAATGTTTGGGAACCTGGTTTCATAGTTTCCCACACTTAAAAAAGAAGGCTTGTTAACATTTTGTTTGCAGTACTCGCGGCATTTCCTATATTCCAGTCCTGCTCAGCCTTTAGGTCCAGAGGACTTGACATGGAGAATGGTATGTAGCTACCTCAACTTTATACCTTGTTGCTAATACTAATCTCTAAAGCACTCATAATTACAGGCATTCTGATTGTTTTTGGTTTGATTTCAAGACGCATTGGCCTATCTGACTCAGTCTTTCGTGCATTTGATCACTCTCGTTGGTGTGTTGAGTAGATTGCAGTTTCAAAATCTAAAAAACTTTTGGTGATGTTGTTGCAAAATTCAGATAGCAGGAAAAGTGGTGAGCATGAAGCTTCACACGAGGAGGTCCCAGCGAATGGTGAAAGGAAGTAGGAGTATATGCAGATGCGATTGTTGGCAATCCAATTCCACAGCCTCCAATTCTTTGACTCGTGTCTGATCTTAGAGGCCGATCCTTATGTTTGTTTCCCGATTTGTCCTTTGGATTTGGGGTTAGGAAATATATATTATGAGACTTTGTTTACATATTGGTTGGACCAAGTTGTTTAATTTTTCAGTATGGATTTGAAATAGAAATATACGTATGTTAATGTCACCGCTAATGTGGCTGTATACATATTTCGTTCTGTTTACAAAAACGCACGTTAAATCACCTAAGTTGTATTACGGACAAAAGAAACAAATGTCATTTTATAAATAAAATACCCTTCGCCTCTCTCTCTCTGGACGCCTCATTAGGGAGTTGCCCTAATTTATATTTTTCAGAGTCCCGAACTCATTCGGCTCTTCTTGGTGGTTTTCTGCAGAGAAGATGGATCCATTGAGCAGTCTACCAGGCGAGGTTCTTTCTCATATATTGTCCTTCCTTACCACAAAGGAGGCTGCTTTGACATCGCTTCTCTCAAAGAGGTGGCGCAATCTATTTGCACTTGTCCCTAATCTCGACATTGACGACTCTGTCTTTCTTCATCCGGAAGAGGGTAAGCGGGAAAGAGACGGAATTCTGCAGAGCTTCATGGGTTTTGTGGATCGAGTATTAGCTTTCCAGGGTGATTCTCCCATTACCAAGTTCTCCCTCAAGTGTAGAGATGGCGTTGATTCAGATCGTGTGGATAGTTGGATATGTAAAGTGCTGCAGCGTGGTGTTTCCGAGCTTCATCTTTCCATCGATTTCCCCCTTTATTATTATTATACTCTGCCTCAAGAGTTGTTCGTCAGTCGTACACTAGTGAAGCTGAAAGTGACAAGCGTATATGATGTTCATTGGTGGGCTGGACGTGAATACACTTTCTTACCAATGCTTAAAAGTCTTTGTATTCACTCGGAGAGGATTTTCTTCGACGACGAGATTGAGATGCTTCTTCCTTGTTTCCCTGTGCTCGAGGAACTACAAATTGCTAATATGGAACGGGCGGATTTGGATGTAACCGTGTCAAGGGCAACCCTCACAAAGCTAGTTTTGTGCCAAGACCTATCGAAATCCAAAGAGCATTTGTTTTGATACTCCGAATCTGCTTTCCTTAACCTACTCTGATTTAGTTGCCGAGGACTATCCATTGGTTAATATGAACAAATTAGTTGAGGCTGGAATCGTCCTTCGAGCGAATGATGATCAAATCAAGCGAGTAAGAGAGCAGCCAAGTAATGATTGGTTAGAAGAGGATGTTGTTCCCCAGTTTGGCAATGTGGTGAAGCTCATGAATGGCATACAAAATGTTCAGGAACTTGTCCTGTGTCCTGATACTCTTGAGGCAAGTTCTCTATTTCCTTCTTTCTGGTCTAGTAGTTGTGAAAATATTAATTGCAAAAATGTCTTGATTTCAGGTGCTTTCTATATGCTGTGAATCGATGACCGTGTTCAACTCCGTCAAAACGTTAGTTATTCACAGTGAAGAGGAACGAGGATGGCAAGCAATGCCAGTTCTTCTAAGGAATTGTCCACATTTAGAAAGTCTAATCATTGAGGTGGAATGAAACTAGATGTTTAAAGATGCATTGCGAAATTCTTACAATAACATTATTGTCTCGTTTCTGCTTTCAGGGTCTCGTGCACCATGTGACAGATAAATGCGGGGATGCTTGTGACTGCATTTATCGCAAGGACAAAGGCCGCTCGCTCAAATCTTTTCCAGTAAAAGTGATTGTGATTCGAGGGTTTACAGGAAAAATGAAAGAGATGAACATGATAGAGCATTTCTTGGACTATTTCCCGTGTTTGAAGGAGATGAAGATCTATATTGAAGAGGATGTTCCTATAGAGCTTGTAAACGAGGCTGAACGTATCTTGGAGATGATAGAAGAGTACGACAGCTCATATAGTTGCAATGTCCGGCTCCTGATGAGTGAACAATGAAGTCTCTGAAGAAGAATACTCGGAATTTGACTTTTAAAGCAATCGAATCCCACAATCCTTTTGACTTATGTCTTTGTCCTAAAGACCTCTCAATTGATCCATCCCCACACTGTCAAGTCTCAAAAGACTCTTGATTTACTTATGTTAGTTCCATTTGGGTCTTGAGCTTTTCCGGTTAGGATTAGCCGAATGTCGTTTGGTATGGTTCTGTTAACTTTGTTTACATGTTGATTAGACCAAGTCGTTTAATTCGTTCGGTTCAATTTTTCTTCTGGTTTTTTTTATTTTTAATTTTCTTGAAAGATCATTATTTGGTTAGTGTTTTACTTGCTACCCATAACACATGCGTGATTGACGTTTTCGACGGACGGTGTCTACAAAACACACGTTACATCAAACCTAAATATTGCGACCAAAACAAAAATGTAATTTTTATATCCAAAATATCCCCAAGTTCCGCGTTCTTTTCATCTAATGAATTTCCCAAAATGTCCTCCTCTTTTTTTTTTTTTTTTTTTTATAATAGTTTTATTACATGATCCAACGCGTAAAAAAAAAAGAAGGGCTTTCTTAATTCTCTCTACCTTGTCCGAAAACCTCAACTCAAAAAGAACACCAAAACAGGTTAAAACAAAAACTTTATCTCCACCGTTTTCTTCTCTCGCCGGTGTTTTGACAGTCGTCGTCGTCACTGTTACCGCCTCGAAACCTTACTATTTCAGTCAAAAAATCAAAGAGTAGATATCCTTTGGATCTTCTTTCATTCTCCAATTTTTTATAGATATATATATATATATATATATTTTTTTTTTTAATTTCTCTAGGATCTCTGAATAAAAAAATGGGGATATCATAACGTGTATTAGTAAAGCAGTAGTAGTGCTGATGTATTTGGTCACGACTAAGTCCCTTCCTCGTCTCTTCTTCTTCTTCTTCTTCTTCTTCTTCTTCTCTCTCTCAAATGCCCATTACCAGTTTGGGCAACACGACCACATATGATTCCTTGAGAGAAGATTTGTTCAATTGAGTAAGCGTTTTCTTCTTCTGCCAAATATCTATCTGGTGAAGATCGGAGGCTTAACCTTTGTTACGGACTCGCAGGTACTATAACATCCTTCTTGATTTTGAATGTGAAATCATTGAGTTAGATTTTGATTATATGTGGGAAAAATGGGGTTTAGAGATTTGAGAGTTTTGAAATTGAGCTACTGATTTAGATATCCCTCTCTTAAACCTCACATTTAAGCTTCTCCTCTTTTGGTGGGTCAATGATCATTGCCTTTTTGATGTTTAATGGGATATTATGATGAGATCTATTGATGATTATTTCCGAGTTGAAGATTTGAGCATTATTACTTTTGATTTCTCTCAGGGATCTGCCGGCTACAAGTCCGGTGGATATTGATATTATTAGACAATGGCGTCTAATAATCATTTCACAAACAGTCGATCCAATCTATCAACAAACTCTGATGCTGCTGAAGCCGCCGGGAGGCACCAGCAGCATGTGCCTCCCTCTGTGACTTTTGCCAGGAGGACTTCCTCTGGACGCTATGTCAATTACTCCAGAGATGATCTCGAAAGCGAACTCGGAAGTGTTGACTTTACAAACTATACGGTTCACATGCCACCAACTCCGGATAACCAGCCCATGGATCCTTCCATCTCTCAGAAGGTTGAGGAGCAGTACGTGTCGAGTTCCTTGTTCACAGGCGGTTTTAACAGTGTCACTCGGGCTCATCTCATGGACAAGGTTATTGAGTCGGAGACCAACCATCCGCAGATGGCGGGTGCGAAAGGCTCGTCTTGCGCGATTCCTGGTTGCGATGTGAAGGTCATGACTGATGAGAGAGGTCAAGATCTTCTACCTTGTGAATGTGATTTCAAAATCTGCAGGGATTGCTTTGTGGATGCTGTGAAAACGGGCGGCGGTATCTGCCCCGGGTGTAAGGAGCCTTACAGGAACACGGATTTGGCGGATTTTGCTGATAACAACAAGGGACAGCAGCAACGGCCTATGCTTCCCCCACCAGCGGGTGGCTCAAAAATGGAGAGAAGATTGTCATTGATGAAGTCGACTAAGTCTGGTTTGATGAGGAGTCAGACAGGGGATTTTGATCACAACAGGTGGTTGTTTGAAACCAGTGGTACTTATGGTTACGGAAATGCTTTCTGGACAAAGGACGGGAATTTCGGGAGTGAGAAGGACGGGAATGGCCACGGTATGGGGCCGCAGGATCTGATGAGCAGACCGTGGAGACCACTTACTCGGAAACTGCCGATTCCTGCAGCTGTTATTAGTCCTTACAGGTGAAAAAGATTGTTCTTTACCAAAATATTGCCATTTGTTCAAACTTTCACTGACACAATTGATTTTCTTGTGCAGGCTTTTGATATTTATCCGGATCGTTGTTCTTGCGCTGTTCTTGATGTGGAGGATTAAGCACAAAAACCAAGATGCAATATGGCTATGGGGAATGTCTGTGGTTTGTGAGCTTTGGTTCGCCTTGTCTTGGCTTCTTGATCAGCTTCCAAAGCTGTGCCCGATTAACCGAGCTACAGATCTCAATGTTCTTAAAGAAAAATTTGAAACGCCTACACCGAGCAACCCGACCGGAAAATCTGATCTTCCAGGACTCGATATGTTTGTATCTACTGCAGATCCGGAGAAAGAACCTCCTCTTGTAACTTCCAACACCATTTTATCGATTCTCGCTGCTGACTACCCTGTCGAAAAGCTTGCTTGCTATGTTTCAGATGATGGAGGAGCGCTTTTGACATTTGAAGCCATGGCTGAAGCCGCGAGTTTTGCAAACATATGGGTTCCTTTCTGTCGTAAACACATTATCGAGCCGAGGAATCCGGATTCATACTTTAGTCTGAAAAGAGATCCTTACAAGAACAAGGTGAAGCCTGATTTCGTTAAGGATCGGAGACGGGTGAAGCGTGAGTATGATGAGTTTAAGGTTAGGATCAACAGCTTACCTGACTCGATCAGGCGTCGTTCTGATGCTTATCACGCAAGGGAAGAGATTAAGGCCATGAAGCTGCAGAGACAGAACAGAGACGAAGAGATTTTAGAGCCAGTCAAGATTCCTAAAGCTACATGGATGGCTGATGGTACTCATTGGCCTGGAACTTGGATAAATTCTGCTCCTGATCACTCCCGGAGTGACCATGCCGGTATCATTCAGGTACATTTCGGTTCAGTTCAGTTATTTCATGTTTATTTGGTTTGGAATTCAGTTCATCCATAACTGAATTGGAACCGGACTTTGGTTCGATTGGGTTTGGCAATTTTTTGGTTGCGTTAGGTTTAAGAATTTTGGTTCGAATCTTCAGTTTCTATGCTAAATTGCTAATATCAATGTTTTTCGAAATTTTGATAAATGCAGGTGATGTTAAAGCCGCCGAGTGATGAGCCATTACATGGAGTATCTGAAGGGTACTTAGATCTTACAGATGTCGACATTCGTCTTCCGCTTCTTGTCTATGTCTCCCGTGAGAAGCGACCGGGTTATGATCATAACAAGAAAGCAGGAGCCATGAATGCGCTGGTCCGAGCTTCTGCAATTATGTCCAACGGTCCATTCATACTGAATCTTGACTGTGATCATTACATATACAACTCTCAGGCTTTGAGAGAAGGAATGTGTTTCATGATGGATCGAGGCGGTGACCGGCTTTGCTACGTTCAGTTCCCGCAACGATTTGAAGGTATTGACCCATCAGATCGGTATGCGAATCACAACACTGTCTTCTTTGATGTGAACATGAGAGCTCTTGATGGCTTGATGGGTCCGGTTTATGTCGGAACGGGTTGTCTCTTTAGAAGAATCGCATTGTACGGATTCGATCCTCCTCGGGCTAAAGAACACCATCCCGGATGCTGCAGTTGCTGCTTCCCTCGCAAGAAGAAGAAAACCCGTGTCCCGGAAGAAAACCGATCTTTGAGAATGGGTGGTGACTCGGATGATGATAATGAAGAGATGAATCTTTCTTTGGTTCCGAAGAAATTCGGAAACTCGACTTTCCTTATCGATTCAATCCCGGTCGCTGAGTTCCAAGGTCGTCCTCTTGCGGATCACCCAGCTGTGCAAAACGGACGACCTCCTGGTGCTCTCACCATTCCCCGCGAGCTTCTCGATGCATCGACCGTGGCAGAAGCCATAGCCGTCATCTCTTGTTGGTACGAGGATAAAACCGAGTGGGGATCTCGGATCGGTTGGATTTATGGATCTGTCACGGAAGATGTGGTCACGGGTTATAGAATGCATAACCGAGGCTGGAAATCGGTTTACTGTGTGACGAAACGGGACGCTTTCCGTGGAACTGCGCCGATCAACTTGACGGATAGGCTGCACCAGGTTCTCCGGTGGGCTACTGGCTCGGTCGAGATCTTCTTCTCAAGAAACAATGCCTTCCTCGCAAGCCCGAGAATGAAAATCCTCCAGAGAATCGCTTACCTAAACGTTGGAATCTACCCGTTCACATCGATCTTCCTCATCGTCTACTGCTTCCTCCCCGCGCTCTCCCTCTTCTCAGGCCAATTCATAGTCCAAACACTCAATGTCACATTCCTCATTTACCTCTTAATCATCTCCATTACACTCTGCTTACTCGCTATCCTTGAGATCAAATGGTCAGGAATCTCACTCGAGGAATGGTGGCGAAATGAGCAGTTCTGGCTCATTGGAGGAACAAGCGCTCATTTAGCCGCGGTTATCCAAGGATTGCTCAAAGTGGTCGCCGGAATCGAAATCTCATTCACATTGACATCTAAATCCGGAGGAGACGATGTAGACGACGAATTCGCGGATCTCTACATTGTGAAATGGACATCACTTATGATCCCACCGATCACAATCATGATGGTGAATCTAATCGCGATCGCAGTCGGGTTTAGCAGGACGATTTACAGTGTGATCCCACAGTGGAGTAAGTTGATTGGAGGAGTGTTCTTCAGTTTCTGGGTTTTGGCTCATCTTTATCCTTTCGCTAAAGGGCTTATGGGAAGAAGAGGAAGGACTCCGACCATTGTTTATGTTTGGTCCGGACTTGTTGCCATCACCATTTCTCTGCTTTGGGTCGCCATTAATCCACCTGCTGGTTCCACTCAAATCGGAGGATCTTTCACTTTCCCATGATTATAGGTTTGCTTTCTGAAAATCAAATCTTCACATATATATGTATTGTTTACATTTCTTTATAAGATTATTTCTTCTGATAGGTTTTAAAAGCTGGAGACAGAGAGATTGTCCAAGAACACAAAGTATAGTTGAGACAGAGCAAGTCAAGAACTTCCTCATTGTTTTTTCTTTTCTTCTTTTTTGCCCGGAAAAGGACATTTTTTATTTGTCTTATTAAATTTTGTAATCTTTGATGGAATTATTTATGTTGCTACTGTCTAATCTATAATATTCATTTAATTTTGCTTAATTCATTCATTTATCGACCCGAAACCTAAACCCGTAAATGAGCCCAAACACACATAAAAGCTATTTTATTACTGTCCCGCCGAAACCCTACCAAAACCTTGAGACTTGAGACTTGAGAACCTTCTCTCCGATGGCAACAGATATTCCGGCTTCGAATTTCTTCTTCTCCAAGCCATTCTCTTCTACATAAATCATCTTTTGCTTACAGCATTCTCTAACCCTAAGTCTGGAATCATGGCTCAGAAATGTGCGATTGGTTTAATTTCAGCCCTAGCAGCTTCAGCTTCTCTTGCGCAATCGAAAGTCGCTGCTGCAGATGGTCCTTTCACTTTCTCTGGATTCTCTACTTCTCCTCCGCCTTCTGCAAATCCTCAGCAGCAGGCTGCTTCTTCTTCTCCGCCGTCGCAAACTCCTTCGACGGCTGGTAAAGAATCTTCTGCTCCTCCCCGGGCTCGAAATGATAATCCGAGGACGAGTTCCGGTGGTTTCGATCCGGAGGCGCTGGAGCGAGGAGCTAAGGCCTTGAAGGAGATCAACAACTCCTCTTACGCGAAAAAGGTACTTAGGGATTTTTGTTTTGATCTTCTCTGAAACAATCGAATCATGCTTCGGTTTAGGAGACGCTACATTCCAATTTCTCTCAAGACTTAGATTTACTGAATCTTCGTTTAGGGGAGTGGAAGCTGATAATGGATTCTTTCTAGGTTATCGTTTAAATGATAAAGCTAATAGAGATGTGTTTGAAGTTTTATATAGTACATCTCTCTGTCGGATCTCAGAATTGTTCTCTTTCTGTGTTTTTTTAGGCTCACAGTTGGTGTGTGTGTGTGTTTGTTTCTTTCAGGTTTTTGAAAGTATTAAGCAGCAAGAAGAGACAAAGCAAACTGAGTTTGCAGCCAAGGCGCAAGAGTTTAAAGCTATGCAAGCCCAATCTGAAACTGTGAGATCTACAAATTGAAAAGCTTGTTATCCGATATTTTGATATTTGGTATGTTTATATGAATTTGTGGTGTTACAACTATGGCTACCTGAGTAGGCAAATGCAGTCTAAATTTTATGCTCTTATCTTAGTAAAGTCGAAAATAGTATTCTACTTCCACCACTACAGCCATTAGTGATCAATATGAGACATTTTCTCTGCATCGTTTATGCTGTTATCTTTGTAAAGTCGAGAATAGAATCCTGCTTCCACCACTACAGCCATTTAGTGTTCACTATGAGACATTTTCTCTGCATCGTTTCATTATTCGGCTTAGATGTTTCTTGGCAGAATAGTTGTGTGCCTGACATTTTCCATTTTACAGGAGAGGCAAAAGGTAATATATGATGAACAGAAAAAACTAGCTCAGCACCAAGCACATACAAAATCACAGATGGCCCGTTATGAAGATGATTTGGCAAGAAAGAGGATGCAGGCACGCAACTTCCAGCACAATTTTACAACATCTGGAGTTTCTTTTCTTCGTTCTAACAGCTTTTGTAGTGTATATCGTTTTACAGGCTGTGAATGAGTTTCATAGAACAAGAAATCAAGAACTTGTGAAAATGCAAGAAGATTCGGCCATCAGGCAGGAACAAGCTCGACGAGCTACTGAAGAACAGATCCAGGCACAGAGACGACAAACTGAGAGGGAGAAGGCTGAGATTGAACGTGAGACAATCAGGGTCAAAGCTATAGCAGAAGCGGAAGGAAGAGCCCATGAAGCAAGGCTCGCTGAAGATGTAAACAGGAGAATGCTTGTCGATCGTGCAAATGCAGAAAGAGAGAAATGGGTTGCTGCCATAAACACTACATTCGACCATATTGGAGGTGTGAGATTTAATTCCATACATGGTGTCTCTGTTGCCTGGACATGGAATCCCTGTGCATACCTTGATGCAAAAGTAGATATCACCCATTTTTAATTAAAGTGCTCGTGTGCCATGAATTAGTGATTGATATAGATGTGTGACCTCATAATCTATACACTGCATTAACATATGGAAGTTCTAATTGTTTGAACAGGTGTTTGACACTTTACTCTTTTTTCGTAGGCGGGTTGCGTGCAATTCTAACAGATCAAAATAAACTGATTGTTGCCGTTGGTGGTGCCACCGCTCTCGCAGCTGGAATCTATACAACGAGGTAAAGACTATATTTTGTCTGTAGGTTGAGAATTTTTTTGCCATGATCAGTGTTCTTGTTGCTGAAAGGTTGAGGAAGTAGCTAAGAAATTTCTCATTTTACATTTCTTGATTATGTTTCTTAGTTTGCCTGTCTGTCCATTGTTCTGAAATATTGAAATTTGATCTTTGCCGACTGCTAAATTGCTTGTTGCAGAGAAGGTGCAAAAGTTATCTGGAGCTATGTGGACAGAATATTAGGACAGCCATCCTTAATCCGAGAATCGTCAAGGGGAAAGTACCCTTGGTCTGGTTCGCTTTCTCGTGCAATGTCCACATTCCGCGGAAAGGAGTCAGCCACCAAAAATGGAAAAGGGTTTGGTGATGTTATTTTGCATCCTTCCCTACAAAAGAGAATTGAACAGCTAGCTAATGCAACCGCCAACACAAAATTCCACCAGGCTCCTTTTAGAAATATGCTTTTCTACGGTCCTCCAGGAACAGGAAAAACAATGGCTGCCAGAGAGCTGGCTCGTAAATCTGTATGTATGCTTTACATATAGGTTTCAATTATTGCAAAATTAATTATATAAGACATCCGAATGGAAGTTGGAATCTCTAGCATTAGAGTTTAGACACTAGAACAGAAATTGGTGGTTGCTGTGTTTTCCATGATTGCATCTGAAGGTTGAACTCATGATTTTAGCTCTAGGTTGTTCATGTTCTTCTCGCATTTTGTTACTTCATCTCTTCTTGTTATTCTAACGTTTGTAATTCTTCTAGGGCTTGGATTATGCACTGATGACTGGTGGAGATGTTGCCCCCCTTGGATCTCAGGCTGTTACAAAGATTCACCAACTGTTTGATTGGGGGAAAAAGTCTAATAGAGGCGTATTGCTCTTCATTGATGAAGCCGATGCATTTTTGTGCGAGTAGGTGTTATTTTACTCATATCATATTCATATTACAGGCTGATCTCAACACTTTGTTTATCGTTTTAATGTGTTCATCGCAAATTAACAGGAGAAACAAAACATACATGAGCGAAGCCCAAAGGAGTGCACTAAATGCTCTTCTCTTCCGTACGGGTGATCAGTCCAAAGACATAGTCTTAGCACTTGCCACAAATCGACCTGGTGACCTAGACTCAGCTGTGGCTGACCGTGTCGATGAGATTCTTGAATTTCCCTTACCGGGAGAAGAAGAGCGGTTCAAGCTTCTAAACCTGTATCTAGAAAAGTACATAGCTCATGCTGGTCCAAAAAAGCCAGGTTTGTTCCACCGACTCTTCAAGAAAGAGCAGCAGAAGATCGAGATAAAGGGAGTTACTGAAGAGCTCTTAAAGGAAGCGGCTGCAAAAACCGAAGGGTTTTCAGGTAGAGAGATTGCGAAACTGATGGCGAGTGTTCAGGCAGCTGTTTATGGAAGTGAGGACTGTGTATTGGACTCTATGCTGTTCAGAGAGGTTGTGGATTACAAAGTTGCAGAGCATCAACAGAGAAGAAAATTGGCTGGAACCGATTCGAAATGAGATTTATATATAAGCTGATCAAGTTGTCTCACCTTCACACTCTTCTGGAAAGAGGCAAACAGAAAAAAATAGAGGCTCAAAATCTCTTAAGTTGTTTCGGAGGTTTAGGCAGAGATTTGAAAAATCCTATTGTTTCTCCTTTTTGGTTAAGTAGAGAGGTTTTGTACTTTGTGTCACTGCTTTTTGTTCTTAGCAAAGCTCAAACTACAATTCGAATAAGACATGCGCCTAACGTGCATCCTGTTTTTCAGAGGCCATATAAGTGGGCTTTAGTGGGCCCGATTTCGTTCTCTCAGTAAGCCCAAAGGCCATATTAGTGTTCTTTAGTGGGCCTGATTTCGCTCTCTCAGTAAGCCCAAAGGCCATATTAGTGGGCCCGATTTCGCTCTCTCTGTAACCCCGAAGGCCATATTAGTGGGCTTTAGTGTGCCCGATTTCGCTCTCAGTTTGGGCTTTAGTGGGCCTGATTTCGCTCTCTTAGTAAGCCCAAAGGCCATATTAGTGGGCCCGATTTCGCTCTCTCTGTAAGCCCAAAGGCCATATTAGTGGGTTTTAGTGGGCCCGATTTCGCTCTCAGTAAGCCCAATGGCCATATTAGTGGGCCCAATTTTGCTCTCTCTGTAAGCCCAAAGGCCATATTAGTGGGCCCGATTTCGTTCTCAGTAAGCCCAATGGCCAGATTAGTGGGCTTTAGTGGGCCTGATTTCGCTCTCTCAGTAAGCCCAAAGGCCATATTAGTGGGCCCGATTTCGCTCTCTCTGTAAGCCCAAATGCCATATTAGTGGGCCCGATCTCGCTCTCTTAGTAAGCCCAGTAAGTCTTTTGTTGGGCAATTTGTCGATTGGTTTGTTGGGTATTTAAAATACTATATGCGTAAAATTCAGTGATTATTATTTTATTTTATTGTGTTTAATAGTTCACATTTATTTTATGATTTACATAATGTGAATTGCTCACCACCCGATAATTGAAGTTCTAAAAAGTTATGAAAAAATCATTTAAACGAAAATCATTTTTGAAGAGAAAAGAAGAACTCGATAATAAGGCCGTTATAGCAATCCCCAAACCCTTTTTGAGCTCAGTAGCATGGAAAATACAGTGATATCAGATAATGGATGTTGCAACCTGACGAGAGAGAAAGTGAGATCAAATAAAATCACACTTACCCGACTTTGACCAAATCCTTTATTACATATGGTAGCTGAAGATGTCAGAGCATCACAAAAGAGATACACAAACTTGAAAATGCAATAGAAAAAGGGGAGATAGACACCAGAGATTTCACCTTTTCACATTTGTCTTAGTGATGATGATCTTGAACATAACGAAGGCCACAGTACTTGCAAATCGCAGGCTCGTCTAGGTCGAGGCATATGAACTCAATTGGATGACCGAGGGCCGGATTGGTGTCTGCAAGTTATAGCAAAGTTGATTTATAAATCAATCTCCAGTTTGGTATAATCACTAAATCAAATACTTAAGCCACTGATGAGAAGAGGGGAGACAAACCTCCTTCACAAGCAGCAATCCTTCCATCAACTTTGATAGGTGGAACCTCATTGATCAGTTCCATTGGTGACTTTTTGCTTCTATCCTGTACAGATTAGTTACTCAACCACGTTATGCAAGATTACCAGGGAAGTGGCCAAAGAAAATAATTGTAATCCACAAACTTAATAATTAACCAGAAAGAACCACTGATATAGAGCCTACGCAATATATATATATATAGATTTGGAATTCTCACCAAACAACTGAAATTCCCTAGAATGAATCAGTTTTCCATGAGAGCAGAGATTCAATCTTTAACTACGGATAGTAAGTGATGAACTATCTCGTTGTAACAACCCACAAGAAACCCTTCTGACACGGGTGCATTCAACTAACCAAAGCAATTTGATCTGCTTTTTTTGATAAATTCACACAAACAAAAACTCCTGCTAGCAAAGAGAAGTGACAGCATAAAGGAGAGAACTCAGCTGAAACTGTTGTTGACTAACAAATTTAAAGCTAATTGTAAACTAACATGGGCAATTTTTTCAACCTCACACAAAATTCATCGGTGAAAGGAAGTGATTCCAAGACCGTAGGCTATTAAGCTAATGATTGTGATGATTAAACTATTGGATAAGGAAAATGCCATGCAAACGTCGAATTATCTTTTCACTGATTAGACCTGAGAGTTGCAGAATAAGATCGCAATAGCATATAATATCACAGATTATTGCATCAGATTTCAAGCTGATAACCCAGCGATAAGCCATCAAAGATAGTAAAACCATCAACAAGGAAGCATGAGAACATGTTCTACTCATATTAAAGCTATCTCTCAATTGCCTACTCCCATTCTTCTCTCAGCCCTTTGGATAATGTTGTAGCACTGGATTATGGTTAAAGATCGATGTAAATATATACCTAGAGTACATGAACACATCGATAGCAGCCCTAAGATTCCCCACGTAATAGAAGAAAACGCAGTAATACTTCCAAAATCCAAACAATTTGCAAGGAGATTCAAAATGCCTCTAGGAATTCTGATCCAACATTGAAAACTTATCTTCACTTAATCAAACGAAACGGGAATACAGACTCACACTAAGGACAATTTTGCAGAAATTAAAGCTTCCCCTGTGATTTCCCAAATCCAATTTAATGCCAGTAACATAGTTTCACGAACCCCGAAACCGTGACGAGTTTCAGCAAAACGATGAGTAAATCGTAAACATGCGAAATCACGCGATCTAACCCTAGAGGAGATCAACGAGAGTAATTTCCCGAGTAAGAAATCTAACTCTGGGACAGATTTATTGGGGATAGGGGAAGAGCAACAAAACTAGGGCCATAAACACCAAAGATCGCCCCAAGTACCTGCATCCATTTGGCGGTGTGATTGCCCACTAGATCGTCTATTGGAATGCCGAGCTGGGTGGTAGCCACACTAAAGTTCCTCCTCGAAGACGGGAGAATCTGCGATCGGATAAGAGCTTTCAGGAGATTCGACGCCATTTCCTCCAACACAGAAATAATCAGAGCAAGTCTCTGGGAAGGGAAGAGAGAGAGAGAGAGAGAGGCTGGTTTGTGAAGCCGAACCAGCAACAAAGCCTTTACTTGGGCTTTACTTATAAACTATAGCCCACATTTTTGGGAGAAAATAAAGGCCCATTTACACAATTCCCCAAAACCCTTCGTTTTGCTGTTCTCGAGTCCTTCGGGTTGGAGATGATTAGCTAAATGCTGATTACTGTTTCTTGGAAAATACATAAACAAAACCCAACATTTTGTTATTATTTTGCTTCTGATCGATAAACAAATAACTACAAAATGTTACATGTATGATCGAATATTAGTACTTATGTCATTAGGAATATCCTGACATAAATCGCGAATAATTGTGTTAAAGATTCAAAATTGTGAAATAGGCCAATTACCAATCAAAACAACGTAACAACTATCCAAATGCACTCGTATATACAAACAAAAGGCTTTTATTTGCAAGAGAAGAGTGAAATGTAAGCACGAATCTTAAACTTCCGACACAACTACAGCAGAATGTAATAACTCCTCTCGAACTAAAAACAAATCTCAACGTCTCATTCACTCACGAGCCACCACTATGAGCTGTTTGCCGACGTTCTTACCATGGAAGAGTCCAATCAGAGCAGAAGGTCCGTTCTCCAGTCCTTGGGCTACATCCTCAACATAAGTGATCTTCCCTTCTCTAATATAGGGAAGCACAAAATCCAGAAACTTGAGGTATTTGTCGAAGTAATCAGAGACCACAAAACCTTGCATCCGAACCCGCTTGTAGACAGTTGCTAGGTTGTGTACACCTTCTTGCTCCTCGAGGTTGTACTGTGAGATCATTCCACATACCGCGATACGACCTTGAAGCTTCATGTTTAGGAGCACTGCGTCTAGCATTTTGCCTCCTACATTCTCAAAGTATATGTCGATGCCTTCCGGGAAACACCTGGTGAGGAAAATATCTCATAGGTTTGAGTCAAATATCTGTTCCATGAAGCTATTAGATATCGGTATGAAAATAAGTATTTACTGACCTCTTCAGGGCAGCATTAAGGTCTTGCTCTTCTTTGTAATTGAAAGCTTCGTCAAACCCAAACTTATTCTTCAGAAGATCAACCTATAACAAAGCTCAACAAACAAGGCAAAGTCACTCTTGATAGGAAGACATGACACGAAAGAAACCAATTGAAATAAGTATGCGTTATCGTTTGATGTGTAACGGATCAACAGCTAGAGTTCGTACAAGAAAAGTTTGAATACCTTTTCATTACTACCGGCACTTCCAACGACATAACAGCCCATAATCTTTGCAAGTTGTCCCACGAGCTGACCAACTGCACCAGATGCAGCTGACACGAAGACAGTCTCTCCTTTCTTAGGAGAACAGATTTCATAAAACCCAGCATAGGCAGTCATACCGGCCATACCTGTCAGAAACAGAGCAATGCTTCTAAGACCACGAGTATTGAAACTTGTAGCGTGGTGAACAATGTTATTCAATTCAACATGATTGGGAGATTGTGTCAATGAAGCATGCATTATAATCCAAGAGCAGACCATAATAATCCAATGTATCATAGAGAGATGTCATATGCACATCAAGAATTGTATAGCCAGACTTTCTTCTCACTATCAAGTTCACTTTTTTCTTCTTACCAAGTGAATTACATGCATGAGCCAAAAGAGAAGCCGTGATAACATACCGAGAAGTCCAGTGTAGTATGATAACGGAACATCGGTGTGTTGGATCTTGAAATGTGAAGGATTCGGAGTTATAACACTGTACTACTCCCATCGAACTATTCCCCAAATTAAGTCTCCCTTTGTGTAATCTGGGTGCCCAGAATCTATCACTTTAGAGACTCCATAGTCCATACCCATAGACTGTCTGCAAAAAAACACAGTGAAAATTATAATGAGCACAATATTGGAAAAATATTTTCAAATGGTCTAACATGCACACGACCAGAACATCGTACCCGATTTAAATTAGAGTTTCAAGATTCTGTCTCAAGGTGATTAGCAACCATAAAATTTACATCGGATTTTTTTGTTTTTTTAATGAGTTCATAAGGGACATCGCACTGATCAAAAGAATAGAATAACGTTTCTGAATTTTAAAATAATTTTTCAAATCCGCCACTGCTTCAACAGTGAAAATTGTTTCCAGAAACGTTAAAGAGTAAACAAAACAGTGTTAATCCGAATCGAATTTTCACCACAGATTCCCATTTTTCTCTACGAAATGCGTAAACAATACCTCGCCGGGATTGTAAGCTTGAGCAAGCGCAGCAGTGGCGGGATCGGGCTTGCCCATGCGAATGCGCATGTAAGGATCGCAAGACAAGTAGAGATTCTTCACCAGAGCTGTCTTGGATCCCGCAGGGACCCTTAAATCGACGGTGGTTTCGTTGAAGATGAGGTCTGATTCCTTGGGGAAACCGGTTACGTAATCTCGCAATATGACTTGCTTGTTGGTCGCCATTTTATCTGATTTAGGTTTTTTGATAACTAAAGATGATTTTTTTTTTTTTTTTCATAGGAACGATGAGGACGCGTCTGCATTTATAGGCTTTGTGAATCGTGTGATCCTAAATAGATAATAGCCACAAGAGACCGCTTAAAAAAAGATACAAGATTCTCGTATTATTTCTCTTCCTTTTTAGTGTCATTCGTGTGATAATCAGTGACGTCACAGTGTTCCATACAATTTTGAATTTTTACACTACTTTTAGCATTGTTTCGCATAATTACATTTCCTGTTTATTTTTTGCAATGAAAACATTTCCTTTCACATTTCATCATTTCGTGGTCGGCAGGTATTTATTTGATCATAAAATAATATTAGATTAGATGCCGTGGTTCCGGGTTTGGAGAATTACAGATTTAACTTTAAAATAAAACAAAAAGAAAAAATCCAAACAACACCACAAATTTTTTTTTAAAGGCATTATTCTAACCACAAAATTTTTAAAAAATTGAAATTTATGTTTTATCAGTGAAATATTTTTAAAAATATTTTAAAAACATAAATTACACCAGAACAACACCATTTTCACTGTTTCAGTTTTGATAGCGAAGATGATGATTATGATGATGGTGATAAATCTCATTCCCTTGAAGTCCCACGTTTTTTTGGTGTTTCCCTTCATGACGTCACAGATTCATAATTCATATCCAATTCCTAGTTATCAGCTGCATTTTTTAATGGCTAAGGTCTACTTTCAAGACTGATAAAGTCTTATTTGATTGGGGAAATGCATTTTTTTTTGTTAGCTATATTCACTTTTGTGGATTTAGACTTTTGACGGTAACACAAATGCAACACTAATACAAACTAATGAAACTACGAAGCTACATGTTTTGTACCGAAAATAATACATTCATGTTGAGTAAAAACAAAAACAAAAAAAATAAATCCAGTTTCCATCGTAGTCAATACAATAAAAGTAAAATATTGTTTTAAGAAAACTTTTAATCATATATATGGTCAATACAATTCAATCTCATATCTTACTAAACAAAATTAAATGTAGCTTATATGGAACAAACAGAAGGGACACAAAAAAAGGGCAATAGAATAAAAATGTAATTGGGTGAGTTCTTACATTTTAGAAAACATATTAAGAAAACATTCGAATTTTAAAAGTTGTCCAACGCACCAAACTTTTGCCGCGAGCTGCACTGCCCCAATTCTTTTTGATCCAAACAGTAGAATTCCACGGTAAATGGCGACGCCACCTGCGGTTGCTGCGTTTGCCACTCAGAGCCCCAAGCCATGAGAAGCAGCAGAGAAAATGGAGCTAAGGTGAGAAACCTTTTAGAGACACTTGGCTTCAATTTCTTCAAGAGTGAGACCCTTTGTCTCAGGCACAATGAAGTATATGAAGAAGAGAGACAGTACACATATCACTCCAAATCCACAGAACAATACTCCAGCTCCTAACAGCTCCTGCAGAAGAATACCAGGTGAGCTAAAACCTCTAAAATTCGATAATCTCAGGAAAAACCAGAAGAAGATGGAACTAACAAGATATATGTATGCGTACACAGTTAAATCCACAGCAACAGTAAAACAGAAATAATGGATTACTGATAAGGCTTTCTTGTATTTATCTAGTGCTTGATCACTGTAATTAGCTCAGAAACAATCTTTGAGTTGGTTAGCTGAGAGCTGAATGGGGAACATCTAGTTAAACATGCTCTTCCAAAGTTTTTAGCTAAGTTCTATTGAATGAATATATATATATCAAGAGAAGGAGTTTCTTGGTTCCGGAATCTTTACCTTTAGAGGTGAGAAAGCGAATGTCACAAGCGCATTTGTGCCGAAATTCACAAGCACTGCTATGCTGATTCCTCGTCCTCTTAATTTTAAGGGAAAGATCTCTGAAATCATCAGCCAACCAATAGGGCCAAAGGATAACTGCAAGAATGATGGCAAATCTTTTAAGATCGTATAAACAAATTTTAAGAAAATATCAACAACTAAACTTTCCCAAGAATGGAACTTTGATCAGAAAAATCTGTAAAAATGTTTAACCTGGTAACAGCCCACATACAGTAGCAATGCAACTACAGCAACAGCTGGTACAGTATTATAAAAGATGTAGTAGGACCCCAGGAGGAACAATGAGACCACCTGTTACACCATTAAAAGTACACACTAGGCTAAATTTCTGAGTCATTTAGGTTTTCTGTCTCATGTAATCGAAAAGACCAAAAAACAAAAAAAAAGAGAAAAGACTGAAGAAGTCAGAGGACAGACCATGCCACTAACACCACCAAGAAGTAAAGGCCTCCTTCCAAGTTTGTCAATCACTATAACAGCAACTCCAGTCATAACCAACTGCAACAGCAAAGGACCACGTCAAGTCTTTGAAAGGAAAAAATACAAAATAACTTTGCTGCAGAAAAATTTAGTTCACATGGAGAAAACGGTTTAAATTGTGCTAAGCATTCATATACTTATTGCTTCCAATATTGGTACCAGAGATTGTACTACAAATCGGATCAATCCTCCACTATTTCATAGCTAAAAGGATCTGATATGTCAAAATAGATGGAAGAAAACAAATACCTTCAACAGACCGAGCAGAATTGAGATTCGAGTTGCATCAGCCGCAGCAGAAAAGCCGGCAGTCTAACAAGTATTGTTAGTGGTAAAAAGAAAGAAGTTAAGATTTTTCCACGAGTTTCCTCCTAGTGCAACAAATGCCAACTTAATTAGAGATGAAAAGAAAACCTGTAGTATAGATGGTGCATAATAAAGTACACTTGGTTGCCCGGTTATCTGCGATTTGAAAAGTAAACATATATATTTAGCTATTGTTCTTTCTCCCAAGGACATTTGATGAATTGGCTGCACTAACCTGTTGTAACAAGACTAAACCTCCTGCTATAGTGAGAGCTTTTAAGCACTTGCCTTGAAATACTTCACCAAGTGTTGCTTCATTATCCTCATCCACAAAGGCAAGTTCAGCCAAGATCTCGTTTACTTGTTCAGCGGCTGAGTCAACTGTGACAGACCCTCTAAGGCGGCGAAGAGACCTAATTGCAGCCTGTTGAAGGTTCTCCACATTCCCTTTTCCCTGGAGAGAGCGCAGTAAAAGCCACCTAGGAGATGCTGGTAGCCAACACATTCCAATTCCCATAATAACTGGCAAAGGGACAATTGTTGCATACATGTAACGCCAACCAGAAATAACCGTAACCCAAAGGCTACCGATTCCATAACCTCCCTTCACAAAATTCTATGTGTCAGTTTTATAACAGAGAGAATAACTTCAAACTCAGCAATAAATTTCCAAAATCCTCAGAGCTTCGAGAACTTACAACCATCCCAAGGACAGTGGAGAATTCCTTTAGTGATATCATCCGTCCACGTATCTGACTTGGAGCAGTCTCCGCAATGTACATTGGAGCCGCGTGCATTGTCTAAATATAAGGGAACATACCAACTTTCAAGTTAAGAAGAATGCTAATAAGTGAACTCCATAGCTGCATGGATTCAAACATGATAGAAAAATATCTTAATTTGAACGGTAAACAGAATAATACGAAGAAATCTATCTCAGGCTGTCTCGATATGGGTGCATACTCTGTCCCGAATTCCACTAACCAATCAACGTATACAAGAATGCATACACTGCCAGGTTAATCTATATATGTGTAGTTGTATGTGGATGCATTGGATAATGACACATAAGGTTGATTCTTGTAGATTACACAGTCATGATCCGCATTGGAAGATCACACAGGCATACACAAGTTTTAGCAGGCAAACACTAAATTTTTCATGATCTATCTTACCAGTCCAATCCCGATGCCATACATAAGCCGTCCAATTATCAGGACAGAAAAGACAGGTGCTACAGCAGTCACAATGGCTCCAACAAGATATAAGAATGCAGCCAAAATCAGCTCCTTTCTTCTTCCTTGAAAAATCAATCCAACAATTCAATTTCTTTCAGATGGAGACGCTGCTATGTAACCAGATGAAGAAATTCGAAAAAAAAAACAACCTATAATGTCGGCAACACTAAATGCCACAATGGATCCAATCAAGGCACCGTACAGTGAGCCACTAGTCTGCACAATTTTTAAAAAATATTGTAAGCAAATTCATCTTCTTTCCACAAGAAAGACCACCATGAAATTATAGAATGCAATCACCAACATGTAAAAGAGCCAAGAAAAGTGAATTATAGACTCACAATTATACCAACATCCACTGGAGACAAATTGTACCATGAAATTCCACTTAGTGTAGGCGACTGTACAGGAGGGAAAAGCAGAGTGATTAACAGAATTGTAAACGGATTAGACAATCGAACAAATACGCATGCATAACAAACAATTAAGTGGGATATATCTTAGTCCCACGTACACAGCTTCATGATTGAAAACAGCAGCTGAAGACAAGCTTAAGTGGAACTCGAGAACCTATGCATGCACAGTTTCAGACAAGGTGAAGCCATTATTACCTTAATAGAGATGGTTGCACAAGATGTTGCACCAATTTCGTAACCAAAAAGCAACGCTCCAAGAGCTGGAAAGAGAAACCTGCAATAAATGACTTCTTAGCATGCTTTTAGGCGAATCTGTATATAATGTGCACACCCAATTGCTTTTGGCAGAAATATTGGCAATAAACTGTGAATAGCAAATCAAAATCTTTTCTGGGACCACACAGTTTTTATTAATTGGTATTAATGACTACCAAACAACGGAAAACGACAGGAAACAAAAAAAAAAAAACTCACGGGGGTATGGATGCAAGAACAGAGTAGTTTTCTGGGCTGTGATTCTCCTTTATCAGAGGTTCCTTTACTGAGCTAATCCCACCTGAAGAAGAATCACCAACCTACAGAAATTTGCAATAGAAATTGAATTATTAGGTACTTGATACCGATTTGAGATTGTTGGGATACAGGATTTGACAAAAACCGTTTAAAAAAAATTGCTTTAATTTCATGTTTAAAAATGAAATCTCAATTTCGCAAGTTCCACACATTACAGAGAAATCCACATTTATTTTCCTACTCAGAAAAGGAAAAAAATCAAAAATCCAAAATCCAAAATCAAAAATCAAGCCAAACCCTAACTTATTCATTGCATTCAAAGCTCTTTCAAGCCCTTAAATCGACCGGGAGAAGAATCGAGCAAACAAAACCCAGTACAAAAGAAGGGAAACAAAATATCAAAGTAACGAGAAGTGCGAAACCTGTCCAACAGAAGAGAACGATTGCTTCTCGGAATCAAACCCCCCCATGATTCGTGAGTATGGAGCCCGAGATTCGTGACTGCTCAAGGATAAAGATCTCGCTGTGGGTTTCTAATGTGAGGAAGGGAGACGACAATATCATGCCAGGGTGATAATAACTGTTAACGTCCCCAGTGAAACAAGCTTTAAATAGTACATCTTTATTTCAAATTAGGAATACTATTTTTCACCGGTTTAAATAGTACACTTAGTGTTTTAGCGTAAATAAAAGCAAATTAAAATTATCAGATGTTATTAAAAAAAAAAGCAAATTAAAATTTTGATATTGGATCTATTCCTGTGTAATCAAATTCCAATTTGGATTTTCTTGTTGACAAGATTACAAACAGAAGCGACAACAAATTTGACTGGAAACGACAAAAGAAGAAGAAGAAACATTTCTATTTACTAAAACATCGTTTTTTCTGCTGAGAACAAAAATATGAGATTTTTTATAAAGCCACGTTAGTAGCTTACTTTTATGATAGAATATCCGTTTTTGAGAAAATATATCACTGCTATATTTTAAAAAATCGATGGAAGATATTTTTCTGTGTTTAAATTAGAACTTCTATATTTGAGTTTTATTATATAAAAGAACCCTTTACTCTTTGCAATGTACCTATATATGAAATTAAACCCATACTTCTTCTCCCTTGTATCAAAGTTGATAATTATTGTTTGACTTATGGGATTACAGATATTTCCAATCTACTTATGTTGCATTCATCAGCATTCAGCAATTAATATAATCTACACTTGGATATTCAAGGTCGGTTCATAAAATTAGATTTATTTGAATTACTTTTAAATTTTCATAATCCTCTACTCTCCCCTTCAGAGGTATTGAAACACAAGAAGCTTTAAGTAATATGATTAAAAGTCAACAATTATACAACTAGGCCTGGGCATAATAACCGAATCGAATGAAACCGAACTGAATCGGTTAGGTTATGGTTACTTCATAATAACCGAATGGTTTTTATTTTTGATATCCATTGGTTATGATAACCGAATGGTTATTAACCGATAACCAATGGGTATCCATGGATATCAAAAAAAAAAAAAATTATGTTTATTTCCCTTAATTAACCAAAATAACCGAAATAACCGAACCGAAATAACCGAAACTAACCGAAATAACCGAAACTAACCGAAATATTTTTGAAATTTAACCGAAATAACCGAAATATTTTGAAATTTAACCGAAAATAACCGAAAATATTTGAAATTTAACCAAAAATAACCGAAAATAACCGAAAATAACCGAAACCATTCGGTTAACCGAAAATAACCGAAAAATTTCGGTTACCAAACGGTTAGTAATTTTGATAACCATACCGAACCGAACCGAATGGTAACCGAACCGAAACCGAACCGAACCGAATGGTAACCGAACCGAAACCGAACCGAAAACTGTTACTAACCGAATGGATAGTAAAAGACATAACCGAACGTAACCGAAAACCGAAATAACCGAACCGAATAACCATTTGCCCATCCCTAAATACAACTGCAGAACCCAATTGTTCAGCTTAAGATCCCAAACAGCTTTTATTAAAAAGACACAGAAACAAAACAATAAATCACTCAGAGAGATTCTCAAAGAGCATAAACCAAAGCTCATCTTCTTACTTGGTCTTGGTGGGTACCCATGGTTGGTAGCGGGTCCAGTTCTTTTGTCCCGGGTTCAAGGCATGTCCCTTAGAATGGTAAATGTATGCATCACCTTCTCCAGAGAAGTTCTCTTTATGCTCAATCCCATACCTTTTTGGTTTCTGACTCAGGAGCTTGAAAAAAGAGAAGACACGTTAGATTTTTTTTCAGGCTAGGAAGCAACTTATTACCTAATCGTAATCGAGATAGCAGATTTGAAAATGCGTTTTAATTATACCTCATCTCCAGTGTGATCGGTGATGAAATGAAGCCATCCGTGCCATTCGGCTGGTACTTGAGATGCGTTGTAACGATCCTTCGATGCGTACTCAACCCATCTGTGTCTACCTGTTAGCAAATGACTTTATGTTTCAATTTAAAAAGCCTATTGACTAAACATTCTACAGAAATACATTTATAGTTTGACCGCTACATCTTTAACAGATAAAGATCCGTTAAGGGAGGAGTTGACCACATATTTCCTCAAAACTATCATATAGATTGGGTTTGATTTTGCTTCGATGACAGCTTGGGCTTTTCCTAAACAAGGCTATACAAATCTCTGGTGGATTAGGTTAAATGTCTATTGCTTGACTCACTTGAGTCATAAAAATTATGATGTAATCTAGCAAATAACAGATGCTGGTTGGATAAAAAAAATTCATGGTTATACCAAATGCTACAATTCAGAGTAGACAAGACATCTGAAGTAAATTATATAAATTTTATTGGACTAGCGACATTCCCAGAATAGATAGTAACTGATATCATGAATCCTACACTGGTATCATAATTTAGCAAAAGCATGATTTTAAATGGGCAACACATCAAGTTATTAAAAAGAACCGCATACCATATTGAGTATCGCCCAACTTCTGGTAGTATTTGTTACCGATTTTGTCGACACCAACAAGTGTTGCTCCTATGTTGTGTATTTTAGTTTGCCTTGAATGATCAAATAGAAACATAAAACTTATATTGATCAGAAAGTGTGACTCAACAGCAAGGTCAAATATAAAGAAGGGGGTAACTATAAATAAAACACAATAAACATGCATATTATATGATATTATATACTAACATTTGGAATCAGCAACGAACAGAAGATGGCTATCCTGATGTTAAGCAAAAACAAAATTCGTACATAATAATAATTCTCCATAATGGCAGAACAATACTCTGAATTTATATATCAAATGACACTACTTTGCAAATACTTGATAGAAGAAGTTTACAAAATCAATACACTGATGGAATATTTTGCAAAGTCTCACGTTTACATACATCACTGTATTAAAAATCTAAGATGTTATATTAATCTCCCTATATTTATACCAAGGTAAAGAAATGATCTGTAAGCTAAATTGATGTGAATGCAGTCAAATTCACCAAGTATCTAGAGCCTATAAGAATGACACATCCAAATTAAACTAAATTCTTCAGAGGCACGTAAATTTTGGCTCTTAGGAGCGTTCAGAACTACTTTGTACACCAACTTGTCACCATTTTCTTATCTATGCCCTTTTCTGTGTGGGCGAACATTGCATTAGCTTCAACCCTATCGTGAAACAGACCTCACCAATTTTAGAACTCTTCATTCTCTTCGACTCGATATGCCTTATGGCATAACTTTGTCAATTCCTTCAAACATGTAACTTGATCATTTCCCAAACAACAAACATCCTTCTTCTTATTGCTCCACGAGTCAAAATTACATTCCATCTATGAGGAAATTGACAGAATTATGCCAAAAAAACAGCAGTTCGAGTTAAAGAGTAGTAAACAGCTCAAAAATTGGTGAGGTCTGATGGAATGATGTTTGCTCGCACGGCAAAGGCTGCATAAGAAAATGACAACGAGATTGGCCTACAAAGGATTCTTGAACAACCACTTGACTCATATACATAATCCCTAAAGAAGTGAAACACTAAGCACTAAATATCAAAGATAGGTACTTACAAGAGGTTCCCATCTGGTAGGCATCTCCTGTAATGAGGGGGAAAAATTGAAAGAACCAATTAGAAAATGGCTTAACCTCAGAAAAAAACAAAAAAAAACAATAAGATCTTAAAATTATAAGCAACCAGAAACATTCGAGCCAAATTTCAAAAATCACCGTCACCGACTAAAATTGATGTTCACCAAAATACAAAGTGTTAATTTTCAATTTCCCATTTCAAAGATTTAAACATATGGGTGAAAACAGTCCGAAGAATGATAAACATTCATTGCAAGCAACCTGCGACACTCGGATCTATAACTCAATGGGCAGATAAGCAGAGACAATAACGCGCGGTCATCTAGAATCTTAAAAGAAAACGAAAGAATGTCTTGAAAACCCGAAAAATCTTGGCAATTGCAAACTTTAACGGGATCTAACAAATCAAATCCAAGGAGATCCCAGAATAAAATAAGCAGGGAAGAGGACAAGAGAATCGAAGAAGAACTAACAGGAAGCCTTCTTCTCGGATCATCCTGAGGAAACCGCCGAGACCTTTCTCTCTAATCGCCTCCAACGCACTCTTCGCCACCGTCAAAGCCATCGTCTTCCTCTGTCTCTCCTCGGAGTCTAGCCTTTTCGGGGTATTCGATTTCGATGTCTAAAGTCGAAACAACAAGGGACAAAAAAATTTAGACCCAATAAAAAAAAAACCCAAGGGACAAATACGATAAGATAGACAGTTAGACACTTGCTAAAACGCACCGTTTGATCGATTCGCCTAGATGGATCGATGTTTCATGGGCCACTGACTCGCTATGGCCTGAATCCTGATGCTTTGGTAAATGTAAACTGAAATCATTTTGTAGATAAAAATACAATATTCAAATCTAATATATTATGCCTTTGTGGTATTTTTATATGCATAATCAAAACCTTACAAAGTTTTAAATCATACCAAACTAATTACTTTTTAGAAATCTTCCCAAGTCAACAAATACTGTCAGATCAAACTGTAATACGTTTTTAAACATGCAAACCGCTACAAACCAGTTGCTTTAATTATGTAAAAAATCGTTGATATTGTATTCAAACAACTATCGACCGCATTACTACATTCCATAAAAGATCCAGTAGTTTCCTTTTCTTCTATTGTTTTTACAATCCCTACATGTATTGTCGCTTCTAATAGGATTATTGTTTTTGTGACTTTTTTTTTTTTTATGTCTTTCAGTCCTGTGAGTAATCCCAAACCCAAACGGGCCCAGATTAATTTTCTGGCTGGTAGTGACACAGCCCACTTATAATGTCTTATTTGATCAAATGTTTGTCCTAGTAATTCCGCTAGTAGTGACACAGCCCACTTATAATGTCTTATTTGACCAAATGATTGTCCTAGTAATTCCGCTTCCACGAAGAATCGATTCCTAGCCTAAACCAGCAAAACCGACACTCACCGCAGAAAAAAACCACCCCAGCACCAACTTGTGACTATTGGAGTGTGTATATTGCTTTACTCTGGTTTATCATGGATCAGTTGTCCGGTTTACTTAAAGCTTTGTACAGCTTCATATAGTTTTGTATATACTATTAGACGATACTTTGAATAAGAGTGAAAAAAATACATTTCCATAACAAACTCCTTCTCTCAAACTCTCTCGTTCTCTTTATTTCGTAATAGTAACCGCTAAAAAAAATTATTTGCATTGCATAAAATTGGATCTCCGATCGGATCCTTTCATTTTGTGTTTAAAGATTACATCAAAAAATTTATAGAAATTTTAATGAAAAATGTAATGAAGTATTCGAAAGATCCCAAATATCAACATTAAGTATTAACCATGAGTTTTTCTCCTAGTTAATGTCAAATATTTAAAATATACCACAATAAATAACACTATATTTTATATATAGGGATAAAATCTAGTAATGAATAGCAGAAAAGGTTTAAATAGTCATAAATCAATGAAAATAGTTTGTTATCTATTAAATTATGCCCACAAAGTGTAGAAATATATTGATATTGAGTATGAATGCATTCTATTTAATTATAAAACTTTCCTTATAATTCTTAAGTAAAAATTTGAATAGCGTTATACATCATTACAAACCCTTTGGGCGGTCAGCGGAAAAAAACAAGACATATAATTAATTAAAAAAAAAAGTGAGAAGAAAACAAAATTAGAAGTCATTCCTATTTCTCTCCGTCCCTGCGTCAATCTCAGGCTGCGTTCAAAAACCTCTCTCAATATTTATACTGCCACCCATGCGCTCCGCAAAACCTCTCTCCCTCTCCTAAAGGTCTCTCGTCCTCCATTGATCCAGTCTCTCTTCTGATTCTACTTGGATTTGCGCATCTTCTCCGTCATGTCTGCCGATAAGCTAAGGGACTTGAGTCAGCCGATCGACGTTGGTTTACTCGATGCTACTGTCGACGCCTTTTACGCTACCGGATCTAAGGAAGAAGTAAGTCTATTGTTTATTTCTCTTCGGCGAATTTTGAACCATGAACGAGTAAATCCACCATTATGTGGTCTTTTTAAAAACTGTTAATGCGTCTTGTCGTCGATTTGGGCGTTAGCCCTTTTTCCAAAATAGGAATGTGAGGGTTTTGTATATCTGATACGAGTTTGTCTTTTGTTATGGCTTGGAAAATGGCAAAAGAATTGGATGATTAATGTTTTTTCTGGGTTGGAGATTTTTGTTTCCTGGGTTGCAGATTGTTCTAGGGCGGTGGCTTCGGTTGTTTATGATTGTTCTTATACTGTGGAAAACAAAAAAAAACAGTTAATTATTTCAAGTAATTGCATCTGCGTGCTTTCCATGAAAAAAAATAATGTTCCTCTGACGACAACTTTCAGAGAGCTGCTGCTGATAATCTCCTACGGGATTTGAAAGCCAATCCTGATACTTGGCTTCAAGTGGTTCATATTCTACAAAATACCAAGAATATGCATACCAAATATTTTGCTCTTCAGGTAAGTTTGCTTATCCAACTTCCAAATAAGATTTGTTTTTGAGGCTAGGGAAACGTTCTTATGGATTCCACTTTCAGGTGCTAGAAGGTGTTATAAAATATAGGTGGAATGCATTACCCGTTGAACAACGTGATGGAATGAAAAATTACATCTCTGAAGTCATTGTGCAGGTATATATTTGAGAGGCTTTAGGTTTTTTTCTCTCTCAGATTCTAGGCTAACTGAATTGTTTTGATAATGAATATACCGTGTAGCTTTCAAGGGATGAAGCATCTTTCAGATCGGAAAGGCTTTATGTCAACAAGTTAAATGTCATCCTGGTTCAGGTATCTTTACAGACTCCTTGTGTGCTTATTATCTATTTATTTGTGATGTTTTCTCTGGTAAGGCTTTGCTGAAGCCACGGCTGAAGATTGAAAAAAGTTTGTCTAGTCTTTGGGAATAATATATGTTCTGATGCGTATACAGATCGTGAAACATGAGTGGCCGGCAAAGTGGAGAAGCTTTATTCCTGATCTAGTTAAAGCTGCTAAAACTAGCGAAACTATATGTGAGAATTGCATGGCTATTTTGAAAGTAAGTACTGTCTAAGTTTAGTGCCTTTACATTATTAAGTTCGTGACGTACTTAAATAACATTCCTTCTTTTCCTTAGCTCCTAAGCGAAGAGGTCTTTGATTTCTCAAGAGGAGAGATGACTCAACAAAAAATAAAAGAGCTGAAAGACTCTCTAAACAGGCAAGTTAGACTGTATAAATATCTTGCCATAATTTGCAACTGATCATTTTTCCATACTCTTCTTATTTATTCTCCTTTCTTATGTGCAGCGAGTTTCAACTCATTCACGAGTTATGCCTATATGTTCTCTCAGCTTCCCAAAGACCAGAGCTTATACGTGCAACGCTCTCTGCATTGCATGCCTATCTTTCTTGGATTCCGTTGGGCTATATTTTCGAGTCACCCTTGGTAATATAACTGGAATAAGTAGACTAAGAGAGGTTAACAAGTCTCACAATTACGCTACCCTATTACTGATCTCGTTGTTCGCAGCTGGAGACCCTCCTTAAATTCTTCCATATGCCAGCATATAGGAATCTAACTCTTCAATGTCTGTCTGAGGTATGCCATTTATAGTCCGGATTTTCCTGCTGTCACTATTTCATTGTCATTTTCTAATGATTTGTGTTTTATGGCAGGTTGCTGCTCTTAATTTTGGAGACTTCTACAATGCGCAATATGTCAATATGTATAGCATCTTCATGAAACAGTTGCAGGTTAGTGCTCTTTATCTTTGTTTTGATTGATTTTCGTACTATAGAGTTTCACTTTTAGTTGGTTAATGTACTCTCTCTCTGGTCGTTTATCGGTTCTGTACTCTTATCATATTGACTTTCATGTTACCTTAGCTTCTTGATTGATGCACATACTTGTTTTCATGTCTACAGGTAGTGCTTCCTTTAAATTTAAATATCCCGGAGGCATATTCAACAGGAAGTAGTGAAGAACAGGCAAGTCTTTTCTGTGCATTAGGTTCCGGCCATCCCATATTTTCCTGTAACATTTCGTGATAATGACTGACTGTATATCTTCTTTACCTCTAGGCTTTTATCCAGAACTTGGCATTGTTTTTCACTTCGTTTTTCAAGGTAATTTTCTTTTAATATGTGTCATGTGGGTTTTCTTGGAATTTTAGGCTTTAGATGTGTAACCGAGGGATGAGGGTTTGCATTTATTGTTTCTAGTCTTTTTTCTTTCATAAATTTTATGCATTTCACAAATAATAATGTTCTCTACGTTGTTCATTTACAGTTACATATAAAAGTCCTAGAATCTGCACCCGAAAATATTTCTTTATTACTTGCGGGTCTGGGATATCTCATTAGCATATCATATGTTGATGACACTGAAGTATTCAAGGTATGTGAATTACCGTTTTAAATACTTGTTTATTAATAATACCATAATAGGAATGCTCTCATGTTATTTTTCAATGCTTTGGAATTTGACAGCTTTTGATTGCTTACGAGTGAACAGGTTTGTTTGGACTATTGGAACTCATTAGTTTTGGAGTTGTTTGGGTCGCATTATCATGCCGGTCACCCTGCACTAACTCCAAGTCTGTTTGGATTGCAAGTATGGCTTCTTTATATTCTTTTATAAGATGGAGATTAGGGTTATATATTGTGCTTGTAGAACTTGCTTTGATGTGGTTACTTACCTTTTGTCTTGATTTACCTATTGTCAGATGGATTTCCTTCCTCGTACGGTTGATGGCGTCAAATCTGAAATCACGGATCGGCAGAAACTTTATTCTGATCCAATGTCAAAACTAAGGGGGCTCATGGTTAATCGCATGGCTAAGCCTGAAGAAGTGCTAATCGTTGAAGATGAAAATGGGAACATTGTCCGTGAAACTATGAAGGATAATGATGTTCTTGTCCAGTATAAGGTACCAACTTTACATATGGCTATCTTCAGTTATATAAGATATACTAGGTCCTCACACACGACATGGATTTATACATAGTTAATCAAACAGTATATTTATAAATTTTTGGTAAAAATTTATTTAGCTATTTACAATTACTATGAATATAATTATTATTAATCTATAAACTGTATATATTCATGATTGTTAAAACTTCTCATTTTTTTCTTCATTTATTACATCTTGTCTATTTACATACTTCTCAACTTTGATGCAATTAAAAACTTAACAAAGTAACTATAAATGAATGTTTGTTAAGATTCTGAATTAATTTATGTATTAAATAAACTCTATTCGACAGTTGATACTGTTTTGTTCTTGGCCCATGATATAGATGATACCAATAGTGTTATGATATAATTAGAAGGAAGTTATAATTATTTAGATTCTACTTTGGGTTTCAATTATACGGTATTCTCATTTTATAGTTTACATTGTTGCAGATAATGCGGGAGACATTAATCTACCTTGCACACCTTGATCATGATGATACCGAAAGACAGGTACTTATTATGAGGGATGTCAGATTGTCCATATTCTGTGCAATGATTTACTATTCAAAATTTACTTTTAAGTTCTTTTTATAGTTATGCGTACTAATGGTTGTATATGCTGTGAAATTTATTGAGTATTCGCATTTGGAGGATTATGATAAAGTATAAGACCAGTGGAGTATCTCTAATTTATACAGTTTAAACGTAGAAGTGTTAATAAATTCTAACATGCGGAGTAGCCGTATCTTGTAAGGTCGGATTCTTGGCTGACCCTGCTGTATTGATGTCAATTTTTTGTTGTTCCTGCAAAGATGTTGAGTAAGCTAAGCAAACAATTAAGCGGGGAGGAATGGACATGGAACAATCTGAACACTTTATGCTGGGCTATTGGGTCTATTTCTGGTTCCATGGATGTCGAACAGGTAAGATCTTCAATTAAAAACTGTCGAGATTTTGTTTGTAATGCAGTAGCAAATCATTTTTTCGCTCTAGGTATTTGGTAGCATCTCTCTAATGTTATTAGTGCTCTTTAATGGCCTCCCAGTGATTTACGGTCGATTTATGTTAGATTGGTTCCATCAGTGTTCTGCAAATTTTGTGTCCTTTACTGAATCATCTGAACTTCGTGTGTTTTTATTTCAGGAAAACAGATTTCTGGTGATGGTTATTCGTGATTTATTAAGTTTATGTGAAATCGTCAAGGGAAAAGACAATAAAGCTGTTATTGCGAGCAACATTATGTGAGTTTGTTTGTACATCATGAATGCTAATATTGAAACCTATACAATGATTGTTGGTACTTATGTAGCGTGAGATTTTTACTAGAAATGGCTCACTTGTTCCCTGCTAGCATTATATATTATCCTAAAACTTGTTTGAGTTTTTGACCTCTATCTTCTTGTACATTCGTTTCAGGTATGTTGTTGGACAGTATTCAAGATTCTTAAGGGCCCATTGGAAGTTTTTGAAGACAGTTGTTCATAAGTTGTTTGAATTCATGCATGAGACGCATCCTGGTGTTCAGGTAATTCTTCCCTTGCTCAAGTTGGACTTTAGAATTCCTGCAGGAATTACAGTTTCTTGGTGGAATCTTTCATATAAAGTTGGACCGATTGGGAAATTTGATTTCATTACCAATTATGTACCATTATTTATTACATCTCAAAATTTCTTAAGAAGTTATTGCTCACTTTGTGGTATCGCTTATCTAAAATCTGCTCAAGCTAATATCCTACATTTTCCTTTCAGGACATGGCTTGTGATACATTCTTAAAAATTGTTCAGAAGTGCAAGCGCAAATTCGTTATTGTTCAGGTATGTACTGGTTCGATTAATGCACCTTTTTTATTCTTACTTTATCATCTAAAATGAGGTCTTGTGTGCTTTTCAGGTTGGAGAAAAGGAGCCATTTGTATCTGAACTTCTATCAGGCCTTCATACAATTGTTGGAGATCTTGAGCCTCATCAGATTCACACTTTTTATGAATCTGTACGTATTTTCAGCAGTGTCTCTTTTATGGAGACGGGAATCTATTTCTTGCCATGATCTCATCTCTCTCTGTCCCTCTCTCTCCAGGTTGGTTGTATGATCCAGGCAGAATCAGATACTCAGAAGAGGGGTGAATACATCCAGAGGTTGATGGCTCTCCCGAATCAGGTCTGTAAATATGTAAAAATGTACTGCTCAGCTTTTGTTTTCCATAGCTGGCTAAAGGTTTTTTTCTTTTTACGATGTAGAAATGGGCAGAAATTATAGGACAGGCACGTCAGAGTGCAGATATCCTCAAGGACCCTGATATGATACGTACTGTGCTTAATATCCTCCAGGTCTGATATTTTACATTGGTATCTTTTTGATTGATCTTATAGAGCTTAGTTGGAATGCATTAGAATTTCATACATAACCTATATTTGTGTACAGACAAATACGAGAGTTGCAACTTCACTAGGAACACACTTCTTATCTCAAATTTCGTTGATCTTTTTAGATATGCTGAATGTTTACAGGTAAATTCTTTATACTTCTTATACACATGTTTACATACTTCTTATCTCTCTCTTTTTTTCCGACATAATTTAGTAATAATTGACTTTATTCTTCCTCCTATGCACCAGAATGTACAGTGAACTAGTGTCAAGCAACATTGCTGATGGTGGCCCATATGCTTCGAGGACCTCTGTTGTTAAACTTTTAAGGCAGGGCGGCTTTATATACCAAATAAACATCACAGAGTTTGATGACCCTATATTACAAACTTGAATAATATATTACATCTTTATGCTTCATGGAACAGGTCTGTTAAGAGGGAAATCCTTAAGCTGATAGAAACATTTCTAGACAGAGCTGAAAACCAGCCACACATTGGAAAACAGTTTGTTCCACCAATGATGGATCCAGTACTTGGTGACTATGCAAGAAATGTTCCCGATGCAAGGGAATCAGAAGTTCTATCTCTCTTTGCGACAATAATAAATAAGTATGTCTCTTTTCTGTTGATGCCTGCCTTATCAAAAGAAGTCTTTCCACAAGATGTAGGATGGAAATCTACTACCTTCTAAGCCAGAAACTTGTTGTGTTTATGTAGGTACAAGGCTGTAATGCAAGATGAGGTGCCTCACATTTTTGAAGCTGTTTTCCAGTGCACTCTGGAGGTAACAGATTCTATGTTCCATGGAAAATAATATGAAAGTATAATTTTTTTTTTTTTTTAATGTTTATGGAAGAAGAAATGGAGTAAATTATGTATATTGGGTTTACTTGTCGTTTGTTTTGATTCTTAAACCGGTATGTATACTTGGAAGTGATGGTCAATTCGTTTTATCATTTATTTATGCAGATGATTACTAAGAATTTTGAAGATTATCCAGAGCACCGCCTCAAGTTTTTCTCGTTACTTCGAGCTATTGCTACATTTTGTTTCCATGCCTTGATACAGTTGTCAAGTGAGGTTGGTGATTATGGTCTTGCATTGAGTTTTTTTTGTTTTGCCTTGATCTTAGAAAGCTATTAGCACTCTATATTAATTAATTGGTTATTATTACTTATTAATAATCCCTGAGCTTTTCTTGTTTTTGTGCCATGTTATTTTAATATTCAGCAACTGAAGCTAGTGATGGATTCAGTTATCTGGGCATTTAGGCATACCGAAAGAAATATCGCTGAAACGGGGCTTAATCTCTTGCTGGAGATGCTGAAAAAGTTTCAGGTTTTGAAATTTCCCTGTTTCACTTTTATCCCCATTTGGCTGTGGCATAATGTGCTTGATCGAACATGTTTTCTCTCTGATTGTGATAGAAATCTGACTTCTCTAACCAATTCTACCGGACATACTTTATGCAAATTGAGCAAGAAATATTTGCCGTCTTGACCGATACCTTCCATAAGCCTGGGTTCAAGTTGCATGTGTTGGTGCTACAACATCTCTTTTCCCTGGTAAATTTACACATAAAAATCTTACCGTTTGCTAGTTTCTGCGGATTTAAGGGAGGTCAAATTAAAAAAAAAAAAAAAAATCCAGGTTGAGAGCGGTTCTTTGACAGAACCTTTGTGGGATGCTGCAACCGTACCTCATCAATATCCAAATAATGCGGCCTTTGTTCGTGAATACACCATCAAGCTTCTAAGCTCATCATTCCCCAACATGACTACATCAGAGGTAACTAACTCTAAACATAAAAAGCAGAGGATTTGCTCTTTCTTGTCTTCAATGTGATTCCGTTGCCAATTATTTTTGAAAATACAACAAACAGGTGACACAGTTTGTGAATGGACTTTACGAGTCAAGGAACGACCTTGCGAGATTTAAGAATAACATACGCGACTTCCTTGTACAGTCCAAGGAATTTTCTGCTCAGGTATAATAGTTAACTACAAGATTGGTCTTGTATAAACATTTCATTCAAACTCAAATGGAATTTTCTGCAGGATAACAAAGATTTATACGCTGAGGAAGCTGCTGCTCAAATGGAGAGAGAGAGACAAAGGATGCTTTCGATTCCTGGACTTATTGCTCCCAATGAGATTCAAGACGAGATGGCTGCTGATTCATAAAGTGTATTTTTTTATGAAGAATTTATTCAGCGATTCTTAAATCTTTTTGGTTATTTCAAACAGTTTTTTTTTGTAGAGCTTCCTAATTTCCTATATAGAACAGAGACTGTTAAGGTTGGGGGGTTTTGGATTTGGTGTAAGATCTCTACATTACAATTTTTTTCTTTTCTTTTACCGGATGATTATCAATGAAATGTTTTTAGGAGAAAATTATCAAATTCTCTCTAGACGTTGGTTGTTACTTCGTCGCGCAATTATTCCCTACGGCATCACATTTTAACTTAACCGGCCTTAATTGATTTGATTTTTTTGTAAACCGAATTAAAATTGAATTTCAAAGAGAAGACCAAGCCGAAACTAATGCAACTGGAATCCCTTGTACCGAAAACGCAACCTTTTTTTCTTTTTTTTCTTTTCTCCCTCTCTTTCTTAGAAAACTCTTCATTTCTGGAAATCGTTCATCTTCGCCTTGATTCTCTCTGTTTCCTTTCAGTTACAATTTATGTTTCGTGCCGATAAGATAATTTGTGGGGTTTTAGCTTTGTGAGGCTGACATGGGTCAAACTTTTCGCAAGCTTTTCGATACTTTCTTCGGCAACCAAGAAATGAGGGTATTCTCCTTCTCTCAATCTTCTGTTTATTTTTTTGCTTTCGCGTATATTTTATCTGGAATGTTTCGATCGTTTACTGGGTTCTTCCCTTTTTGACGGAAGCGTGTGTTACCCATCGTTAATCTAATTGGGTTTCGGTGCTGTATCCGATTCAATGTTTTTCACATTCGAAATATGAGAGATCATTTGTGGTTTGCTGCTAGCTTCGAAGAAAAAATCACGAAATGGTGCCTGAATATCGTTGTGTGCTAATCACTGATGTATTTATATGTTCAAAGTGTTACTTTGCCCTTCAAAATTGACTCAGATGCATTGTAAGGAATCTATGGATATATAAGTAAACGACTGAATCTGTTTATGTAGCTGATTTTGTTGTTCCGAATCAAATTACTGTAGCAAGATTCAGAATTTTTTTCTTCTGTGGGGAGAAATTTACCAGTTTTATTGGTATGCAATTGCTGCTATCATAAAATGCTTTTAGCTAGAATATTCAACTGCAGTTCTCTAGTTTATACAAATTGGGGGTTTGTTTCTTGACAACTGAGTGTCTAATTCAGGTCGTTATGCTGGGTCTCGATGCGGCCGGCAAAACAACGATACTCTACAAGCTGCACATTGGGGAAGTTCTATCAACTGTTCCCACAATTGGTAGGTCAGATTGCTGGAGCATTTAGATTTGGCCTCTGTGCGTTTTCTGATTCATCTTACAAACTTAGCACAATCTTTGTTCTTCCCATATCTGTCATATACTGCAGTTATGATGCCGGATACTTTCTGGTTTGCTGAGGATTTGAATTTTCTTACACAGGTTTCAATGTTGAGAAAGTTCAGTACAAGAATGTGATGTTCACAGTTTGGGATGTTGGTGGCCAAGAAAAGCTGAGGCCCTTGTGGAGGCATTACTTCAATAATACCGATGGACTTGTAAGTCTATACTTATTTCGCCTCTCTGTGTAGTCAGATAGTTATTTCATTGGGTATCTTCTCATTTCCATCGGGCTCTTATTCTCTAGAGGAGAGATTGTAGACAGATGATTTCCTCATGTTGTTTTTGAATATTCTCTGATTTTTATTGCAGATATATGTTGTAGACTCCTTGGACCGAGAGAGAATTGGTAAAGCGAAGCAAGAATTTCAGGTTGTTCCCGTACCTTTAGATAAATTGCACAAAATTTGGGTAAAATTAGTCTCTGTAGAGTTTCTAACCTCTGCTAACTGATTTGTTCAGGAGATCATAAAAGATCCATTCATGCTCAACAGTGTCATTCTTGTGTTTGCAAACAAACAAGACATGGTAAAAGTTCAATATTTGAAAAAAACAATTCTTTGTCATAGACCAATGTTCATCTAAACTCTGTGTGAATCTCAGAGAGGAGCTATGTCTCCTCGAGAAGTATGTGAAGGGCTTGGCTTATTAGATCTCAAGAACAGGAAATGGCATATACAAGGCACTTGTGCTCTTCAAGGAGATGGGCTCTATGAAGGCTTAGACTGGTTGTCCTCTACGCTCAAAGAGGTTAAAGCCGCTGGTTACTCATCAGTTGGTCCCTCATTTTAACATACTTCGTTAGCAAAAAAAAGAAAGAAAAAAAACCGACTAGCTAAATCGACATACGAAAAGTACCAAATCAAGCTCATGGTGTCTCAGTCTCTCCACCATTGTATACTTTTGATCCATGGCCAAAGTCTTCTTCTTGGCCTCTGATATTGTAATGGAAGTTTTTTTTTTTTTTCTTTTTCAAATGGCTCTGCTTCTGAAAGTTTGTTAAAGTATCAATTAGGCTCCTATTTGCATGATATGACATTGGAGCTGGATTGTATATTCTGATGGAAAAAATGTATAATCTGCAAAATTCTCTTGGGATTATCAGTGTCCCTTAAAGCTATGATAGATGATTGATCTTTTTGCGTCTGTCTTCCTCCAGACTGTTGTGCCTTGTATGTTGAGCTAGGCCACTTCACAGCTTGGTAAACTCTTCATCTTGATAAATTAGGGTTCTACTCTCGGTCTTTTGAGATATTATATACACAGCTAAATTGAGATCTTAGAAAGTAGAAGAGAAATTACGAATAAAACTTTGATTAAGAAATTCTGTTTGGGTTTCTTGAAAAAAGGAAATCAGAAAAACACAAAGGAAACAAAAGAAACATTTTTTTCCTCCAGAGAAGGAAATGATTTCAAATAGGCTATAAGAGTTTCTTCTCTACTACTCTACGCAGTTGCGTTGTTGCTTGCTCTTAAGAGCAAGTTCTTTCACCATTTTCGTTAGTTGCCTCATGCTTACATCTTTAAGATCGATCGTCTTCTTAGCCTCGGCCTCTGATTTTCTCTCCCCAAGAACCATCTCCTCAGAAGCTGATTTGTTTGGATCTGAGATTGATCCTGCTTCAAATGAAGACAGTTCTTTAGATCCGTAACTCTTTTCCTCCACCTCGTTTATCTCAAAATCGGACCATTCGCTGTCTGATTCAAGTTCTTTCTCAGAATCTTGAGTCATCTTCTTGTCTGAAACTAGAGCCACCTCTGATTCGTTATCAATCAGTTCATCAGACTCGCAAATCTCGCCTGAGTCGTCTTTCGATTCATCAGCTATCAGAACAGTTGGAACAGAGTCTACCATACTCACATTATCACTAGCAGCGACGTTAGACCCAAATTCCTCCTGGTTTGTGTCAACAACAACACCAGATTCATCATCCTCACATGGATCAGTTTCATATTCGGTTTCCTCTGATTCAGATTCAGAAACATTCTTCATTAGTTCAGACTCTGATTGTTTGTTGCAAGCCACAATGTTTGTGGCGGTAGAAGCTTCATGGTCTACAACTACAAAATCATCCTCCTGCAATGTTTCTTGTTCTTCGACTAGCACAAAACTATCGGAAGCTGGGACGGTATTGTACTCTGCAAAGAAGAAAATAATGAAGAAGTGCAAACAAGAAAATAGTGAAGCAAACAATGATGGGTATGCCTGTGTGTATACCTATTCCATTCATCTGTTCCGTACTGGTGTTTGCATCAAAGAAAGTGATATCGCCAAGATCACCATATAAAATATCAAGTTCTGGATCATTCTTCGAACCATCCCATTCCTTCTCCAACGAATCATTCAAATCTCTCACCGAGATAACTTCAGCGTCCTCGGGTTTTCCAGAGTTGTCATCTGGTTTTTCCTGGGACTTGGAACCTGAATATTACAACTGAACTTGATTACAAACTCATTATAGACTAACACAACTAATAAAAACATGGTATTAAATTTGTTTTGCATACCTGCTGGCGAATTTTCTCTTTCAGCATCTTCATTCTTCTTTGAAGGTACATTTAGGGATTCCTTAGTCTTCAAACTCAGGTCAGCCATGGATTCTTCTAGTAATTTGACTGACCTTCTAGTGCTGTACACCCGTTGGACCGACTCATCCTTCTTAGACGATGCAGCTGCCTGAGTCCTTCTTGTGCTTCGCGCCGCTGGAGTCTTGTTCACATTGTTTTCAGCTTCCAAGTTCATAGCAATTGAGGTAGCTGCTGCTCTTATACGGCTTTGAGGTACTGATGGATCCTGGAGCACGTTCGTGTTTCTGTTTTTCTGTTCCAATTCTCCTGCTAGGGACTTGCTCGCCGCAAGACAAGAACGGGTCACCAAGTCTGATGATTGAGTTTCATCTTTGGTCTTTCTTCGAGTTGTTCTAGCTGCAGTACGAGCAGCACTTGGCAAATTCTTTGCTACACTGGTTGGAGATTGGTCAAGAGTGAACTCCGATTGATTCACGAATTCGTCAATACCTTCAACCTATCAAATCGAATAGAGAAACATAATGGTAAGAGATGAGTAGACCATAATCTTTCAAGTTATATAAGTTATCCATATCTTCGAGGGAAAACTAATAGCAGCACGAACAACATTCAGATTAGCTATTTGAACAAAGCAAAACCATCAAGGATCACAGAGAAATGTTAAGATTAAACACATCTGACTCGAGCTTGATTTCACCGGTTTTGCCACACAAATTTTAGAATCTTAAATATACAGAAACCAAACAAGGGAATCATGGTGACCGATCCAAAAAAACTTGGAGATCCAGAACAGCTATACGAGAAAAAGGCATTCAATCTTGTTTGATTTAGCAGATCTTAGATGCGAGTCCGATGAAATCACTTAGAGAAATGTTCCGATTCATTTTCGTCAGTCTATCGAATAGTCTAGCAAACATCCAGATTTCTCAAGCAATTTCAGTAATTAGTTCTTGCAGAAATAGATGAATCTACAAGCAACGACACGTTCTGGATTGAAATTATTCGATTGACCATTGAATTGAAAGAAAGAGAAGCAAAAACTTACAATCTCAAGAGATTTGAGAGCATCAGCCATGGCGATATTGGTAATATTGGCCGGGATTTTGTTCTTCTTACAGAAAAACTGAAGATCTCTTCTCGGCAGACTGTGGAAATCGATCGACGACATAGAGAAAGAGAAAGAAAAAGAAACGGAGATTTGATTGGTGAGAAAATGACAGTTGAAAAACGAGAAGTTTCTGCTATGAGTCTGAAGGTCCGAAGATGAAGGGTATATATATACTTGTCCAAGATAAACCCTAACTCCCTTAAGCCCAAGTGACCGTTGGGGCGTCTTGAATTTTAAATATTTTTGAAAATACCATTTTTATTATTACCATCTGCGTATTTTTGATTAAAAATATATATATTCATATAATCGCTTTCCTTAAGAAACCGATTACGGTGGGCCTAAAAAAATAAGACGCCCATAGTTTTAATCAATGGGCCTATAATTCGGTAACGTAGAAAGCACGCGCTTTTCGGGAGCGCGTGTGTTAATTCAAGGAGCTGCGCGGCTCGCAATCACCAACCGGAGGAGAGAGAGAAAGAGTGCGAAAGTGCGACGGAGAGGAGAGAGAGAGACGAGGACGCGGAGGTTTCAGAGAGTCGAGAGAGAGAGAGAGAGAGAGAGAGAGAGAGAGAGAGAGAGAGAGAGACATTCACTTATATAGGTGTTGTAGACAGACGGTGGGAAGCAGAGAGGAAGGTTTAACCTAACCTGCGGAAAGCGTAGGGTTATGGGAATTTTCTAAATCTGAATGGAAAGCTTAGTCCTTGCCGAATTCAGTTGGTCTTGGATCCGCCGGGATTCGCTTGTATTACCGGCGGCTGAGCTGATTTCCCGGTAGATCAATACATGACCGTAGAAGAAATTGTTTTTTCCTGGAGAATGGTAGACTTTTGAGGCCTGTTTGTGTTCTTGACATAGAAGAAACCCGTCGAGAAAGTGTGTTCTTGAGTGTAGAGAGGGAAAGAGAGTGAGAGAAGGATGGGGAGCCCAGGATCAGGTGCGGCGGATTGGACGGTGGGTTCGATTGTGTGGGTCAGGAGGAGGAACGGCTCGTGGTGGCCGGGGAAGATACTGGGACAGGAAGATCTTGACTCTACGCATATCACGTCTCCACGATCTGGAACGCCGGTGAAGCTCCTCGGGAGAGAGGATGCAAGTGTGTAAGTCTCTTCTTTTATCTGTATAAACTCACCTTTCTCTTGGATTGATACTGAAAGCGTTTCTGTTTATCTTTTAATGTGCTAAGGGATTGGTACAATTTAGAGAAATCCAAGCGAGTCAAGCCATTTCGGTGTGGCGATTTTGATGACTGCATTGAGAGGGTAGAATCTTCGCAAGGGTTGACAATAAGAAAGAGAGAAAAGTATGCTCGTAGAGAAGATGCGATTCTCCATGCTCTTGAACTTGAAAAGGAAATTGTGAAAAAGGAAGGGAAACTAGTCCATGACAGGCCTAGGGATAACTCTCCTGATGCAACCAAGGAGAGAATGGTTATATCTAGGGTCCAGGATATCTCCAATGGGACACGAGAATCCACTGATAGTCTAGGGCTTAACCATGTTGGTGATGTTATGCATTTGCAAAAAAATAGAGAGGAAGATCAGCCAAGTTGTGAGGATGAGGCACAGCCTCGAATGAGAGGCTTGCAGGACTTTGGGCTAAGAACCACCTCTTCAAAGCGAAAGTTTTCATGTTCCAATGGTCCTGATACTTCCTTAAAGTCTCTTGCCAGAAGCAACTCTTCAGCTTCTTCTAGCGGAGATTATAGCATGGAGAGGCCCATTTATACCCTCGGTAAGATGATTTTGGAAACTACCGAGTGTGGAATTCCAATATGGTTGGATACTAAAGGCTTCTGGCTCTTTTTGACATAAAATTCTTATGCAATTCTGCCTCTGTTTCAGGAAAGGAGAAGAGTAGGAGTACGATGGAGGCTAAAAGGACTAAATATATGTTCGCACCAAATGAATCTAATAATGTTTTAGACCTGCATGAGAGTCTGCTAAGCCACAGGGAGGCAATGCATTCCTCCTTCGCTGGTGGCGATTCTCGTTATTCGCTTTCAGAATATGACCCTCCTGATTTTTTGGAAGATATTGAATCTGATTCTTCTGAATCTGAAACTGATTCTTCTGATATGGAGGAGGATACTGATGATGACATTCCCTTGCTGTCAGGTGAAGCTTTTCTGGACGGCTAAAAGCTAGTTTCCTATCACATAAATGTTTTCTACTTTTGCGAAAATTGGTTTTCAGTTGTACCAGACGATACTCATTTCTGATTCTTCTTTGTCTAGCATTGGTGTCAAGCCTCTGAACTTTAGAAACCATGAACCTTTTTGGTTGCTTAGACCACAGTTATCTATGTGTTGCGTAGTTTTTAGTTATTCCCTAACTAGAGTTTGATATCTTCTCCTTCCAGGAGCTGGGCGTCATTCAGAGCAACACAATACTTTTAGTAGACATATGTCAGCTGAAGATGAAAGCACCAGCAGTGAGGAAGATCGTTATGAGTCATCCATTTCCGGCGACTCGTCTTACCTTTATTCCCAAGATCCTGATAATGAAGCTGGTACAGTTTCGAAGTGGCAGCTCAAGGGAAAAAGAAACATGCGCAATCTTCCAAGAAGGTCTGCACGTAAGAGACAAATGCACCGTAATCATCTTGAAGATGGAAGATATTGTGAATACAAGAGAAGGGCGTTTGGCCAAAAGCCTATGGGTTATGGATTAGATTTTAATGGGACAAATGATATGAGTGATGGAACTGATGACACTGATCTCAACGAAAGGCAGTTCGGGGACAGAATGATTGGACCAGGTGATGATGATTATCAGCTCTCAACTATGGTTGCATCTGGATGTAAGAACATCTACAGCCATGACATGCTGGACTGGGAAGATGATCCTTGGGAAGGCCGGATTGGTATGAAGAAGCGATGGGAGGAAAAACTCGAAGGTTTAGGTCAGGAGTTTGGTGGTTCTCATCGACATTTTGGAAGAAAAGCGTATTCTCCATTGATGGATGTGGATTTAGAAGTGCGAGGAAGCTATCAGAAAGGGCCTGTCCCAATTGTCTCCCTTATGAGTAAGTTAAATGGCAGAGCAATAATTGGACATCCAATCGAAATCGAAGTCTTAGCAGATGGTTCCGCCGAGTCATATATTCAGACAACTGATTACTTTGGTAATGAAACAACTTACCATGACAAACCCTTTGTACTTCCCCCTGCTTGGAAGACTGCAAGAAGGAGCAATTCACGAGTTCCACGGTTGCACCCGTTATCATCATCTCTCGAAGCCGATGCTGAGGATCATTCTCCGGCAGATCAGGGACGAAAACCGCTGTTTAAAAAACTTGGTTCGGGAAACTTTAATAATGATGATAACTCGGTGAGGAGAAGCAATCTAATGCGCATTCCACGGCCACCTGGAGAAAGAAAGCAGCAGCAAAAGAAGTTGCTGAAGAACACAAACGCAACCCCTAGTCAAAAGACAAGGGCACTATCATCATTCAGCAGCGAACAAGCACACAACGGGATGAAGGCTTTACGTGACCGGACTCACGAGCTCTCTAACAGGCGGGTGTTACCGGGACCACCAACCGTGGCCTGCATACCCGTTAAACTAGTATTTAGCAGATTACTGGAGAAGATAAATAGACCGCCATCAAAGCCAACCGTGAAAGCCTTTAACGAGAGAAGAAGAGATCAATAACAAGAGAACGGGATTTACAGGTACAAAGCATATAACCATTTCTTGTCTCTGGTTTTCGTAGATTGGGAATCACGTTTAGGGCATTCAGAATTCTGGGATGATGGGTCTTTTTGAGCAACCATCAGGCTTTTATTATGTGATGACTCTGAGGGAAAGTTAGTCGTAGGGAGAACAATTTACGTAGAGAGACTCTGGTTACTTATTGGTACAGATCAGGTGAAGAGGTAGAACAATGTTACCACTGGTTCGTTTTGTATATTTTTCATTCTGCAGAAAGCTTTGTCTCTTTGATTTAGTTCCAAGTTTAGATTAATTAGTCTTGAGAGTTTTTTTTTCTATTGTTTTGCTTTGCATTTTCGATTTGCTTAATCTTTGCTGGCTAATTAATTTACACATATTATCAATTTCGTTCCTCATAGATTTAATGATCTGTCGTTGGGTAAGGCTGGATAACCCGGTTTGGTTTCAGCTCATGAAAGATTACCGGAACCTATGAAATCGGATTTGGTTCTGGTTTGATGTAGTCTATAGACTGGAATAAAATTGTCACAATCTAACCAAACTCGTATAGATTTGGTATACTATCGCTTCAATTATTTTGGTTTTGTACGGGCTCGACGTCAGCTCTGTTTTAGTGATTTTGGGTTTTGCTTACGATAACACTTCCGCATTTCATTTAGATCGATTTAATTTGGCTCGATTTGGTTTATACCCACCAACATATTCACTTAAACATAGAACCTTCAGACATCTTTGACCCCAAAAAAATAAAATAAAAAAGACTTGAGACATATAACAGAACCGAAAAGTTTAGTCAGGACGCTACTTGACATACAGTTTCTCCACTTACGAGTTTTATTACAGCATTACATGAGAAGAAACAACAAACTGAAGGAGAAAGAGAGAGTGACTTAAACATGGTGAGTCTTGTCCGAGTCCTCGAGACTCGTCGGACGAAACCACGCAGTCTCCTCCAGCACCGCCGAGTCCTGGCGAGAAGCTTCCGTGGCGGGACTGTGCTCAGTCGTGGAGGGACCGAAGACTCCGGTTTGAGGATGAGGAGACCAATATTTATCAGAATCTGGCTTTATGACGTCATCAGGTACTGCACTTGCGTGCAATTCATCCTCCACGTTCTTGTCATAAGCCGAGGAATGACCACTCCTACTGTTTAAACAAACAAACAAAATGAATATTTAATATTTTTAAAATAACATTACAAGTTGTCTACAAAATAAAAATTCAGTCGCACCCACAAGCTTTAATATATGTACATACCACAATATAATTTCCTCAAAAAAAACAATTTTCCTGTTGGGTGGGAGATTGCTCCTTGTTAGGTGAGACATTGCCAACCCACAGCAAGCAAAAAAAAAAAAGAATGACGGATCGTTATATAGATTTTTTTTATTCTTTTTTTTGTCCCTCCTAGTCTTTGTATATTATTAAAGATGGAAAGTTTTGTTTATCTGAAAAGGTGACCCGAAAAAGTTTTTATATAAATATAAATCAAGTAATGTCAAACAAGTCATCGTCAGCCATCAAAGTTTCTATCAATATTTACATCTCCAAAGCTGTCGGTCCAATACTTATCGTAATCTCACGATCTTATATAATTATCAGCCACGTCAAGCCTACTCATCTAAATATTGTGTTTTCTTTTCAATATCAGATAACTAAAAAAAGGCTTTGGAATTAAATGATGGAAACTTGCGACCAAAAGAGAATAAAGATGGAATATCATTATGTGGTTACAGACTTATTAGGTGTATAGTTAGGTAGTTACTAACCATAGTTTGAACGATCAAACGAAACTACAATAGGCTATTTAGCAGGGGTATGGATGTCAATTCGTCCAACGGCACGTGTCAAATCCTGAAGAGGATTTGCTTTGGTATTATCCATTTAAGCCAAATGGCATATGCCATTTTTTGTCGTGCACTGTACAGTGTACATTGCTTGTGCTTATTTGTACCCTTTTTTTTTTCTTTTCTTTCAAGAAAATGTAATATATGATATTTGTACAAAAACGGTTAAAGAATTTTTCTTTTCTTTGAAAGTTTTTTAATACACTTGTACCAATCAGGATTATTTTCAGATCCATTTAAATTAAGCAAATGTAACGTTTGGAAATAAAATAAAGGGGGGAAATAATATAAAATACACAAAGGTTATTATTTAATTGATCTGAATCCCTAGTCCCGGATATCTGAACTTTCTAGATCTAGGAATAGTATCTTGAATTTAACGAAGTGGAAAATCAAAAATGGTTGGACCAACGAATCAATCAAACACCAAACATCTAATATGTTTGACGTCCAAAAAAACTTCTGATATCTTTTTATCAGTTTCATTAATCGTTATAATACAAAACGATGTGCCATAGTGTCCATTTTTGGGTTCTACTTTATCCCAAAAAATAAGAAGATGATATTTCCACAGAAAAGTGTACTCCTTTTAATCATCAATGTATATATATTTTCTTTACTTAGGTTTAAAGAAACTTCAAATAATTTGTAAGAAGAGAAAGAGAAAGTTTGATACCGTGAAGCGAAGACAGCTGTGGCGCGTGGAAAGATGGCGTTAACGAGTTGCTTCCTTAAGATGGTGACCAACTGAGAGCTCTTCGATCTGGTTGCCATACAACAACTCTTGTTTCTTCGTCGGAGATTAGAATAGAAGAGAGAAATTTTTTATTTTTTTGTTATGATGATTTAACACCGTTTATTTTGTGCGAATATATATATGCTTTGAAAGAGATGGGATTAGGAGACAAAGCACAATCTGATCCGCGTGTCTTACCTACCAAACGTTGCCGTTTCGCTTTCTTCTGACGCCGTTACTTGACGAATATCTAGGCCTTTTTGGGGTGTAAATAAACGGCCCGTTGAAGTCTCAGTTATATGTCTACACTTTTATAACTATTTGGGCTGAATTTAAGCTCGGCCCATTCTCCCTCTTAGACGACGTGCGATACGCGTACACCGCCACGTTTTTCACGTTCCTTTTTCTTCCCCAAGTGAGAGAGAACAAAAAAATCGGGAAAATTGAAAATTCAAGCAGCGAAGAACAGACTCAGATCTACACTGATCCGTCGACCCTAGATCCGTGAGAATGGCTCTCGAATGGGTTGTTTTAGGTTACGCGGCGGCGGCTGAAGCGATAATGGTCGTGCTTTTGACGATGCCGGGACTTGACGGACTCCGCAAGGGATTGGTCGCCGTCACGCGTAATCTCCTGAAACCTTTTCTCTCGATTGTCCCTTTCTGTCTCTTCCTCTTGATGGATATTTACTGGAAGTACGAGACCATGCCTTCTTGCGACGGAGATTCCTGCACACCGTCGGAGCACCTCCGTCACCAGAAATCAATGATGAAATCCCAGCGAAACGCGCTTCTCATTGCGGCTGCACTTGTGTTTTACTGGATCCTATTCTCTGTCACCAATCTGGTCGTAAAGATCGAGCAGCTTAACCAGCGGATCGAGAGGCTCAAGAACAAGGATTGATCGTCTCGTCTCGTCTCAGGTCCAATTACTGTAATGCCTTTTTTGGTTCAAGAACAATTACTGTTTTCCTGTTTCAACGCTTCTGATTTCTTCGTTTATCTTCTGGAGATTGAAGTATCCTACTTTTCTATGCTTTGTCTTTTTAATCTGTTACCCGTTTGCTTAACCAGATTGAGATTGAGATTGAGTTTGGATTGACTCGTAATCTTCTCTTCAGGAAAGGCATTGATGACACATATAATGATTCGTTGATCAGCAGTGGTTGATCCTACTGTAATCTATTTTATGCTAATGCTGTCTATGAACTAGAGCTTGGGAGAAATAACATTTTGTTTAGTTGTGTTCAATGTCTGGTTTTCTGATTTCGGGCTGAAATTAAAACTGTCTCCTATGTCTACAAATTACATGATGCATTTGAAATCTTAAGTAGGAGTATGTGCTTGATATGCGTGCTAGACACAAGAATCGATCATGAGCCCTAGGTTGACCAATGTTGAACGATCCACATTCATTAGAAGATGATGGAATAATGTAGGAATGAAAACTGATGATTCATGTCTTTGCTTCTCCATTGATCATGTTGTGAAAGACTTTGGCCAATCTTACTTGAGTTACCTTTTTAAAAATGTATTGACTCTCGAAGATGTTATATGATTCATATCCATTTCTTTACTCGTCCAAACAAATATAGAAAAAGATCTTAGTGAGCCTAACTCAACACAGAACCATGCTAGGCCTGAGTAGGAATGGGATAACTTCGGGTTTTTTGTTCTTCGTTTACAGATTAAAATGCTGTATTTTATAACTACCGCTGATTATTTGTTATTTTAGCAAACATATTTCTGTTTGATTTTTCTGTAAACACAAACGGAATGGTAAAACGACTTGTATCTTTGTGTTAAATGTTTATAATGTGAGAAGATGATTGGTTAAAGATTTTAATGATAGTGATTTGTGTAACATAAGCATATAATTTTTATACATGCCCGCAAGGTAGTGGGATAGTGGTAGGACGGGTCCAGCAAAGGGTGCAACTCCCAAACCTGGGTTCGATCTTCCTCCCTAGTTATTAAACATTCTTTGTTGGGAAGTCTGTCAGTTGGGCATTGGTCCAATTGGTTTACATGGCAGTCTGAAATGCATACGGCCGGGCTATCCCTGGCATTAGTCGGAAAGCATTTAAACTCGGAACATGCGGTGTGGTGGCATATATGAATCTTATGGATCTCATGGGCCGTTGACAATCCAGCAAAACTGTGGAGTTCATGGTGTTTGTTGAACCATTGGGAGTAGTTCACTTCGTAGCATCTCGGTGCGTTTCTACCAAAACTGACCAGATCAGCTTATAGGATTTATTAAAAAAAAATAAAAATTTATACATAATCCCAAAAATCTTAGTACCTACATATGTTAACTGACTTCAGTTAATTCGATTTGTGTAGCTCATAAATTCGTTTTGTTTTCTTTGAAAAATCGACCATGTGCTAAGGGCCCGTAAAATAAAGTTTGTTTATCAATCATGGCCCAAAAGTCTCTGAATCTGTTCAACATAGTTCGACACGTCTCGTTAGATTCGTCTGTCACACAGAGATTCTCGATGACCTCGTTGTTCGTGCCATCTGTCTCCACCCGCCACATAACATGCACCCAATCACCGTCCATTGCTCTGCTTTTTCCACGTGTCACAATCGGTCGCAACCATTCCCAAAATATCTCTTATCCCGACCACAATAAATCACTAGAATGATCTTAATAGAATGATTTTAATGGTCTAAATCAACCAATCAGAAGAAGAGCTTCCTTCTTCTTCGCGTTCTGCTCGATTCCGACGTCCGGCTCCGTCGTCTTCCTCAGCATACCGGCTCCGACTTGGTATTCATGTGAGTTTTTACCTCTTTTCTTTCTCTCTTTTTGTGTCACATTTATCTGAATCATTAATAATCAATTTAGGGATTGAAATTGAAACTGGGTATTCAATCAAATTGGGTATTCAATTAGGGGATTTCCAAGTAATACTGAATAACCCAAGAGTATACATACGAGTAAACTTGTTTTCGTAGTCTAAGAGAAGCTTATGTTGATAATGTATGAATTTGTAGAGATTTAGAAGCTCTAAATCTGAATCGGAGCTGGTAATGTGTTTGGTATGAATAGTATATTGGTATTACTAGTTTACTGGTATTACTAGCTAATGTTTTTAATTTCGTACATCTGGTATGACTAGTCACTGGTATTACTAGCTAATATTTTTAATTTCGTACAACTGGTATTACTAGTCACTGGTATGACAAGTTAATTTGGTACAACTGGTAAGATTAGTCACTAGTATGACTATTTAATTTGGTAATATATACTAATGTTGTTAAATTTTTCTTTTTTCAAGGCACAATGAATATGAGTAAGTTTACAGTCATAGATTTTGATTATGTGGGATATTATTCAGGCGGACAATGGATTTTAGGAGAAGATCCCAACTATACTTTATTGATGAAAGAATCGTTGGAGGAGTTAACTTTTTGTGGGTTGGTTAGTAGAATATGCAGGAAGATTAATGTTGATGAAGATACGACGAAGCTGAAACTAACTTACATTCCATTTAGAGCAGATCAGAATAAGGCTAGTATATCATAGGACAATTTATCCAGCATCTTGCATCATACCTCCTCCTTATACCAAAACAAAAGGAATAAATAGAGTAAATCGATACCCATCAGTTGGAGAACCTCAAAGAAGAAGAAAGAGTGGTGGGGTGCTTCAAGGCTTATTTGATGATAATCATGGAACCAGTACCTAACTCGTTTGTGTAATTCCTTTGTGTAACTCGTTTGTGTTGTTGGATGTTAATTTTTGTCTCGGGACAACTACGTAAAACTGATTTTATATATGTTATACTAGTACCTTTGAGAATAATAGGTAACACTGGTAATTCTGATTTAGTGTTATTATGGAATTTTAATTTTAATTGAAAAATTCACAAAAAAAGAATAACAAATACGAAATAGTAAAATTTACGTTACAGAAGTAACTATTAAATATTAAAAAAATGTGTATTAGGTTTATAAAATACATTTATACCATAATGATTTGTTATTAGAATATTTACACAAGAACCACCTTATACTATTAGGATCACTCTGTTAATATGAACCACCTTATGATGTGAAATATAATTAAAAAGAGTTTTATGTAATATTAATGCACAAAGTCCTTGGAAACATACTTTAATTGACTAAAATCAATTGTAAAACTAGAAAACACATTTTAAGGGCTTGGTAATACTAAATTATTTTGAAAACACCCAAAAGTACAACTATTTGCAAATTAGTAATACTAGATAACTAGTATGATAACTATGTGTAAATTTTCGCGGGCCCAAATTTTTTGAACTTTTTCTCATTTTTTCGCAGGCCCAAATTTTTATGAAATTTATTTATTTTTTTCTCATTTTTTTCTGATCCACACCCAAAACCAAACCAGTTTTCTCATTTTTTTCCCTTTCTCTCTCTTCCCCTTCCCTTCCTCTCGACAACGACTTCTTCTCCATTGCAGCGATTTCTCGTTTTGGTAACACATCAAGTAGCTGTTTGTGGTATGAATTTACATTGTTCTTCAGGGTTCAAGTGCAACAGCTCGGTTTGGCGAGCCGTAGGGTTGGTAAACCCTAAAAAAGAGAAGAATGGATGGATTAAACCACTCGGCCACCATGGGTTTAGGGATTCATGTTTGATTTTCTTGGGTTTGTTTAGGGTTTGTGGATTCTGGATTCATGTTAGAATCGATATAGGGATTCAATTTTCTGAATTTCGGGATTCGATTTTCTGGGTAATACTGAACATAGTAATACTTAGTAATATTGAACATAGTAATACTTAGTAATACTGAACATAGTAATACTTAGTAATACTAAACCAAGTTTTTTTCCATGTTACAGATATGGACCCGAACTATAGTGCCGATAAGCGGAACAAGCGGCTGATCGAGAGGCTTTACCACCTAACCGACGCTGACATGGACATTCCGGCAAGATGTCAATGTGGTGGACCAATCATTGAGGTGACCTTTGAAGAAGAGGTTGCTAATTTAAGGAGGGAGGTTGATGAACATCGCGAGAAGATCTGAAGCAAGCGTATAGAGCTGGACAACAATGCTGAAGAGATTGTAAGGCTGAAGGATTTATTGGCGCGTGTTGTGGATTAAGCAAATGTTAAATTTTTGTTTTGTAAGACTTATTTGTTTAACTTATTTATATCTTTGACTTTCGAACCTTGCATTCCAAAACCGAAATACTAAGTATTACTAAGAATCGATAGGGATTCCATTTTCTGAATTTCAGGATTCGATTTCCTGGGTAATACTGAACATAGTAATACATAGTAATATATACAATATTGAACATAGTAATACATAGTTCCGGCAGTTTAATCCCGAGATAAGGGCATGCTCCCTTAGACTGTAACGAATGGGCACACCATTCATGACGAACCAAGCTTCCTTCTTTTTATCTGTGCGCGCCATTCGCACAAGAAGCATCCACATGCCCTGAACCTTGTGGTGGGTTTCCTGGTGAATGTGGAAGAAGTGTTTGAATTGAGGGTGATTCAAAAACCAACTCTTCTCCTCTGCTTTAAGCAGATGCTTTAACCCGGTCATAAGTGTCTTCACCGCTTTACTGACATAACACCTCGTCCCGATCTTGATTTTTTTCATATACTCCCTCGGCTGGAACCACATATCCAAAGATTGCAGTGGTTCGTTTTCATCTTCGGAATCCTGCAAGACATATGTATATAGTGTTACTTTTTGTCTTAGAAATTTTTGGTCCGGTATTACTGGTCCAGTATTACTGTTCCAGTATTACTAGTCCAATATTACTGGTCCAGTATTACTAGTCTACTATTACTAATCCAGTATTACTAGTCCAGTATTACTAAAAACCCAGAAAATTACAAGTGCTGCAAATCAAATCGCGAAAAACCCAGAAAATTACAAGTATTACGATTTGATTTTGTGGGAAAGGAAGGATTTTGGTGGGACAAATCGGTGGAATCAAACTGTAAAATCGTGAAAAAAGAAGAAGGTAAGTTACGGGGATGAGTTACGGCACTGAAGAAAATCATGAAAAAAAAAGTTTAGTTTTAGGTTTTTTTTTTTTCTGTTTTCGGGTCGGGTTGAATTTGAATAGAGTGGATTTGGGTGGATAGATACTGGTTGGGTCGTAAATCTTTTATACTTTCAGGGACAAATTTGTTATTTACCCCTTTTCGTTTAAAAAAAAAAAATAACAAATTCAATTTTAAAACAAGATTATTCTGGCATTGTTTTGTAAGTTGAAGGTCATCGCAGCGATTGATCCCAAAACCTGAACCCATGTTCATGGGTGTGGATTGGCGTGGACATGTTATTCGAATTCATAAGATAATGTTTTAAATTCGAATATTCATTACGTAACTTCTCAAATTTATAGATTGAAATATGCATTTTTTTTACACCAAAAATCTACCAATAAAGTATGTACTTGCTTGCAGCTATCAATTAGTTTTAATTAGGGGCCGACTATATCTACACGTTCATCATCATAATAATACCACTGTTTCTGTTCTCAACTCTTGATAAATTAGAAGCGGGTTTGACCAAAAAAATGGACTATCAAGAACAGATGGAGTCTCTTATGTTGGGTGAAGAACGCAGACGCGGAAACTGCATTAGGGACGCAGACGCAGACGCAGATGAAGGTTTTAACTCTCCGTCTTCTTTTCCAAACTCTCCTGACGATCCCAACCGTCGCAGTTCTTCTTCTTCTTCTTCAAGGTAAGGATTCGTTTTACTGTCCCTGAGTTTAGATCTTTTTAAAATAAACCCCAACATTTATGTTTATGTTTTTTATAAAAAAATCCTATAGTTTAGGGTATAATACGAAAACAATTTAATTTCAGGGCGCTTCAGAGAAATAAGATCGACCTATATACTATGAAAACTTATTTCATCTTGTTTGTATATTTATAAAATTACCCCAAATTATATGTTTCTGATTTTTTTTCACAACAGGAGAGGATTGTCAAAACATTACAAAGGTAAATCACAGTCATTCACATCGTTGTCGGAAGCACTAACCCTAGAGGATCTCGCGAAACCCGAAAATTCTTTCAACGCAAAACTGAAGCAGCGACGGGAGAACCCTCACTGTCGACGATTCTCCGGATGTGGCAGCGCATCGGAGCGAAATTTAAGCGGTCACGACGTTTTCCTCGCCGGAAACGATAGGCCGCCGCGACTCTCCGGTAACAGACCGCCTCTGAGAGCCAGACGCTGTCGGTGGCTCATATATCGGCGTTGCTCACTCGAACCTAGACCGGAAAGTTTTAGTTTTTCTTCTTTTTCCTAAACCGGAACGGAACCGGGTTTCGTTTGGGACGATGTTTTTTCGAGCTTCCATCTTCTAAATTGTGTGTGAATGTATAAATTACAAGTATTTTGAATCTTTCGATAATTTGTAATTTTCAGTTTAATTTAGCTCAAGCCTATACACTTAATCGTATATACAAAAGATTTCAAAAACTTTTGAAAATAGCTAACGTTATTGGCGAAGTTTTGTGAACAACAAAAGCCCTGAGGGAGTTTTATAAATAGTAGAAAGTTGGGCAGGTTTGTGAGTAAAATTTGTAAATACCAAAAGAAGCTCGGGTAAGTTTGTAGATAATAAAATCTGTGGAAGTTTGACACTTAGAAGAAACTCAGGGGGGAGTTTTATGAATACCAAAAACTTAGGGACATTTTATAAATACAGAAAAATCTGTTGTGGTTTTATAAAATACAAAAAACTCGGGGGCTGTTTTGTATTATAGCAGAAGAGTTGGATACTGTTGGAAACACCAGAAGAGTTGGGGACTTTTGTAAATTTTGGTAAAACCGAAAGAGCTGGTGCAATTTTGGCAGTTTTATAGATACAAAAAGATGTGGGTGTGTAGAAAATCATATGGGATGTATTCCGAAAGAACAAAAAGTGAGGCGGTTGATTTAGTATTTTATCAAATATGAATCGGTCACGAAAGATGACGAAGCTTTGACTCGCTTGGTAAAACGGACCTGGCTTGCTTCTACTGGAAGTTGACACCACCCCTTGCCCCTTGGGGATACCAACTTTATCAGATCTGAAATTGTTCGTTTATTGTCCAATTCATGGCTTCCTTCGTGATGGATGACCTAAAAAGTAAGTATCCATTGATTTCTTGCGCCTCAAAGATGATTTCGAATTTGTTTGTAATCGATGCTGGAGGAATCTATTGGGTTCTTCTGTTTCTTGGTTATGGATTCGTCGTTGAATGTGATGATATATGTGCAGAGATTGGGCTAGGCTTGACTGGATTTGGTGTCTTCTTTACATTCCTGGGAGTGATATTTGTGTTTGACAAGGGACTCATCGCCATGGGAAATGTAGGTATATAACCATCTTTCCGAGTTTACCAAAGCTTTAAGGATATTTAAGTCTCCATTCTCTATTTGATTGAACAGATCCTCTTCTTAGCCGGTGTCACTCTAACCATTGGGATCAACCCAGCAATCCAATTCTTTACAAAACGCCGCAACTTTAAGGTTCTTTTTTACTTTCCCTTTTGTTTTCAATCTGATTCCTCTAGCTCACACACAACCTATGACTAAGATGACTGTTTTGTTTCTTCCAAACACACAATCTAATAGATCCTCGACTTCTTGCTATACAGGGAACTATATCATTTGGCTTGGGTTTCTTGTTGGTTGTGTTTGGATGGCCTATTTTCGGTTTGCTTCTAGAATCATATGGGTTCCTTGTGCTCTTCAGGTGGGTTTTTTTTGTCTTGGAAATGAAAATGTTGTCATTCATAGTTTTGGTCTGTTTTATTGATGTCTTTTCTCCATTCTTTTTGCCATCTTAAGTGGTTTCTGGCCTACACTCGCTGTCTTCCTTCAAAGGATACCTATTTTGGGCTGGCTTTTGCAGCAACCGTACATCAGATCGGTACATTGCATTGCTTTCAATTTACTTTCTGAAGTCTTTCTCCTAAATCTAATCATATGTGCCTGATACTATTGAAATTGTATCAGTTGCTGGATCGCTACCGTGGAAGGCGTGTTCCTGTCTAATCCTCTTTTCACACTAGTACATATCCTATAAACCACTGTCGATACACAGGTGCATACTATGTACATAACACTCTCCCACTCATCGTTAATGCCCTTGTAAATTGGTTTGTGAATAATTGATGTAGTCTTGTGGATTTTCCTCTCTTTTTGATTTCGTCATCATATATCAGTCAACTTAATCACTTATTTATTTAAAAGCTTCTTCTTCTTTTTGTCTAGCTACTTTAGTGAATTGTATAGTTTATAGATAGGTTTCATGATATGTCTGAAACCTGGGTCAAATGTTATCTTCGTTATGTGTAGACTTCTATCCAATTATAAAGACTTTATATGCGTAATCAAAGTTTTTGCATTCTCTTTTATGATTTTTCACATAATTACATATAGATTTGCATACATATGATACCTGATTTTAACAACAAATTGGAGCAATCGGATTTAAACACACTTAGGCAAATATAAGCGCAAATGTAACCTTCAAAGTTCGTGTCACAGAAAAAAAAAACCAATCGCCACTTCAGTCGCTATGAGTTGCTGCTAATTTAAAGTTTGGTTCCTTCTCCATCTCCACGATTTGCAAACTACTAAGAAACTGAAAAAATTTCCATTTCCAATTCTTTTGTAAATATTATTCACAATATTAATTACACAACAAACAAAAACATTAAAAAAAAAACCAAGAATTCCAAGAAAAAAGCACGTTGCATTTCTCACCTAGTCACCGGTCCAGCGGATTTGGGAAAAACAAAAAAATGACCACTGATTACTATCCACTAGCCAAGCCACTAATTATTTGGAGGTTGAAATATAATTTGTGGCCTATAAAATGCACACATCCATATTCTCTTATCCTTTCTTCTAAAGTATTTTGTATTTGTTGAAATCATATACTAAAAAGTAATAGTTTATGCTGTATCGGTATTTATAATTTCATATCAATATAATTACATATTAACTTATCTATTTAATCAGAAAATGGTGGTCAAACTATATGGGCAGATAAAAGCAGGTAATCCACAAAGAGTATTGCTCTGTTTTTTGGAAAAAGGCATCGAGTTTGAAGTTATTCATGTCGATCTTGATACATTTGAGCAGAAAAAACCAGAACATCTTATTCGTCAGGTAAAAAATTATTGCATAATATTTTAATAATTATCACAGAAAACATGTTAATTAAATAGTATATTTGCGTAGTTCTTATGTTGTATACTTGTGTTAGCCGTTTGGTCAAGTTCCAGCTATTGAAGATGGAGATCTGAAGCTTTTTGGTAAGATAATCTTTCCAATTTTTTTTTTTTTTTTTTTTGGGTTAAAGCTCTCCAAATTTCTAAATGTCGATGATATATGTCCTGACTAAGTCAGAATTTACTTAAATTGTTTTATTAATTATAATTTATTTACTCCTTTTTAAACTAATGGCAAGAAAAATACTTAAATATGTTCGATTTGTTGGTTTCAAGAATCGCGAGCCATATCGAGGTACTACGCGACCAAGTATGCGGAGCAAGGAACGGACCTATTGGGCAAGACCTTGGAGCAACGATCCATCGTGGACCAATGGATGGAAGTTGAGGCCAACTATTTCAACGTTGTGGTTCTACCTTTGGTTATAAACATCGTGTTTAAGTCCAAGTTTGGTGAGTGCGACGTCACTCTGGTCGAAGAGCTAAAGGTCAAGTTCGAGAAGATCCTCGATGTGTATGAGAACCGGTTAGCTACGAACCGATACTTGGCCGGTGCTGAGTTCACATTGGGAGATTTGACTCATATGCCCGGTATGAGGTATATAATGGATGAAGCCGGTTTGAGCGGAATGGTTACGTCTCGGGAGAATGTTAACCGGTGGTGGGATGAGATTTCGGCTAGACCGGCTTGGAAGAAACTCATGGAAATGGCTGCTTATTAAATTAGTTCTAGTTTATCGTTTGTTGATGATGCTGCTGATGTGGTATTTGGACCAAATAAGCTTTTTTAAAACATTTTCTGCCGTTGAAAATAAGTTTCTAACATTTTCTGTCCTTTTTCCCAAATAAAGTTAAATCTCATGTGTTATTACTTATTACTGATGGAATAATGTTATTTTAAGAGCCGTTTTAATAATTTGGAAGTTTTTGATAGTCATATAGATTTATTGGATTGCTTAATTCATTATTGATTTCTTAAAATATGTGAGAACTCATATAAAAGAGGAACCACTTGGACACTTCTTGAGGGATCTCTAAAACGCATATTAATATGACCAATTAATTTGCTCAATTATCTAATAAAGCAAATTTTGATGAAAAATAATAATTAAGGAAAACTTGTGGAAGCTCATATGCGTTAAGAGCTCGATTAGATCATAATCAAGTCGATGTGGATTTTTTAATTCTCCCTGCCCTCCAAAAAGATTAAAGTTCGTCTGATCAGTTATGATCGCTGTTGGGTAGTTTTAAATTTTAACAGCATGTGTCTTAAGTTGTCAAATATTCAATATTTGTTATCATACTACATAAGAAATATTTTCAATGGTAAATAAATAACAAGAATGAGATGTATATGTTAGTATATACTCTATAGTACATATAGACGCCCTTTTTTCAAGGCGTATATAAATCAATTCATAATTTAAAAATCAGAAGAAAAAAAAATCGCAAGACATTTGTAATATTGCTGAGCCATTAAACTAACAAGAGTTAGTTTTGTCTTCGTGATCTTCTCAGCTTTTTGTAACCAAGAATCTTTGTCCTCTTCAATGAACAATGTTCTCTCTTCCACATTGTGATTAGTTGGATTGACGTGAACTTTCAACGTGTGAGAAGGTACGACCTGGTGATAAAGAATCTTCGTTGTTTGATATGTCGAGATGAGCATTTGGTTGCTAAATCTAATTTCTTCTTCAACCACCTCAAATCCCGATGAATCAAGGGTTTCATTTGTATTCACGTCTTCTTCATTGCCTTCTATTCGGTTTACGTTTTCCTCGTTATATATATCATACGAGAAGAAATCATCGATATCTATATTGTTATTGGTATTGTTTCCTGTAAATTAAACAATTCGTAGTTAATTATCGTTAGATAAGAAAAGCACCTAAACAATATTGATTGTAAAACAAGATTATATATCATATATACTCACCCTGAAATCCAAGATCTTGGTGAATATCATCCAAACTCGATATGATCTTCTGCTCTTCTATATAGCCCTTTTCAATATTAATGCAATAACGTTTAGCAATTATTAATGCAATAATAGTTTATGTAAGGTTTAAAATATAATCTTTAACGTAAAAACTATCTTTAAATATTTTGATATATATAATACCTGGTTCATATGATGATTTAACATTAGTAATGTTTCTTGATCATAATTGCCTATGTGGATCACTTGATTATTAACACTATTATAATGGTTGGAGTTACTTGCAACGAAAGAAAAGTCCTCCAAAACGCCATGATCGTTGTTTTGAGTCATACTCATGAAGAAATCGCAATCTCTGACCGCAGAGTTCTCTACACGCAACGGTGGTAGAGATATATTGTGTTGTAACATTGAGCATTCGATCTCACTATTAACCTACATGAACATATATATAATTATAGGATATTTAAATCCATCGTTGAAATTTGGTCATCATATACTTTATTCATTCGTGTATATGATGTTATATACTTAATTTGACAAAAAAAGTTGTTATATACTTAATTTGATCCTATTTTTCTTGGTTGATGGATGTATAAAAGTTTGAAATATTCGTTATACCTTATATGGAGTTGGAAACGGTCCATAAGAGGAACCGTGGTATTGAGACCAATCTTCGTTACTGATTGCGTTTGAGTTAAAATGTCCATTTCCAAATCGCGGTTGGAATGCGTTTTGAATTTGGTGATTAACTGAACTGATCTCTATATCTGAACTCGAATTACCACTCACATTAGACATCGCGTGGACGTAAGACCGATGCTGATCTCTTGGCTTAGCTTCAATCACAATCTTTTTAAACACACGACAAAGTGCATATGCGTCCTGAAAAAAATATAAAAATTTAGGCTATATTCTCTAATGATATATATACAATAAAAAGGATGATTAGTCCAATAAATTATCTAGCTGACGAACCTGCATGCCGTATGCAGAAGGCTCGCATTCAGTTTCATCGAGTCGATATTCATGCATGACCCAACCGGTTCTAATACCGTGTGGCGCACGGCCACGGTAGTACACCAATGTCTTCTTGGTTCCAATGGCTCGGTCTCTCCAACTAACCCGGCGGTCTTTACCGGTCGCCTTCCAATACCCACCTTTGGTTGCCCGGTTTGTCCTTGAACCGTTGGGATATTTCCGGTCCCGTGGGCTGAAGAAGTACCATTCTTGGTCTTTGCTCGGAAGCAAGGACTTACCTATCATTGAATTTATTGTTGATTATTATTTTAACCATATAGAAAAATTCTAATAATAATTTGCCAAAACATATCTAATCCAAAATTTAATAATATCTCAATTAAATTCATGGCGTGTTTACAATCAAACTTATCTTAAAAAAATTACTTCAAAAAACAACGAATGAATAAAATAAATTTCAAACTAATTAATCCCGTTATAAAACTCAAATTTACGATCTAATTTTTAAATAATATAATTATGTAAAGAACGTGTATGTAGTATTTTTCATGTCGAAATTAAAGTATATTTAGGGTTTTCTTCATCGATGTTATATTCTTATTCTTTTCTTCAGCCAATCTTGCTTCTATTGTTATAGACAGAAAAATAAGAATTCTTAATTAATTATAAAGGTTGAGAATCTAATCCAAATAAGATTTGTAGAACTTTGAAGATTATAGTATAATCGTAAATCAAGTATTGTTTTTCTTTATAAAACAATAATCCTATTTTGTATAAGATATTTAAATCATAGTAACTTATGCCTACTCGAAGAAGAAACATCATTACCTGGTAAGTCCCATGGCTCACACTTGTAGAGATCAACTTCAGCGATAACCTCAAGTTCGATTTCTAGACCGTTGATTTTTCTTTTTAGATAGTAAGTAATTAGCTCTTCATCCGTTGGATGAAATCTGAAACCTGGAGGTAACGAGACAGGAGCCATATATATATTTCAAGTTATCCTCGAAATTATTTTGTTTAGATCAATTTCAATAGAGAGAGGGGGAGAGAGACTCGAGAGGAAGAAGAAGATATTAGAGAATAGAAATGTTTTGTATTCGTTGAGGGTTTGGAGAGGAAGGTCATATATAAAGACTATAAAGAGGGAAATAGACAGAAGAAAAAGAAAAGGAGCGGCAAAAGTGAATAAAGGGAAGGCCCCCATCCCAAAACAACAATTAATATTAAGAATAAATTTTAATATTTAAAATTAGTCAAAATTTTTTTTTGGGTCTGACGAATTATATGCTAAATCAAAGTTCCTATATACTTTTATATATATACACACCTATATACATTTATATATACACACAACAAGAAGTTCTTATAAGTTTTTCCTTAGTGATTACACACTTGTAATCTATCCCATAATCTCCCCTAGAACAAATGAATCAACACGTTTTATATTGATGGGGATTTCGGTTATGAGAAGGATGAATGTCTAACCTTGATCCATTGCTTTGTTAGACATGATGATGATTCCTTGATGATTGTTTGATCTTCTCCTTCCCTTCCTTACTGCGATCTCCCCTTCGACAGAGCCGGGGTGTTCAGATTCCGATCACAATCTCTAATCTCTCTTTTTATGTTTATGTGTTTCTATCTTCTTTCTTTTAGTGTCTCAATTCTGGAAAAACCAGAATCTGTCACTCTCTTGTTGCAATAACTTCTACCCTTTTCTTTTATATGAGGCCCAAAGTGATTCTCACTGTTAAAGGAGGAGTTGTGTCTTTTCAATGAGACACCCATTCATTAAAACATAACACATAAACTATATTTTAATATATATACAATTATATAAGTTAAACCATTATATATATAAATGCATATAAACCTTAGATTAGATTCTTTATTGGGTAGAGTAAGAGGGTTGACATCAAACCCATTCCGGTATCTTTTCTTTGATTCGGTCCATCACCGTATCCCGTTACATACCGGAAACTTTAAGCCTTATATTAAACTTAAACTATAATAGTTGGACCGTTAATACTTCGGCCACACTAACGGAAATATTCTTACAGTTCTCATTTCTGAGCTTTTTGTTCATATACATTAGCACTCTAACATTTAATATGAACATAAATTTGATTATAACGTGTATTTATCGTATTTTTCTTTTAGAATAGTGATGGTAATTTTGTTCCTTTATTTTGTAAGTTATTAGATTTTCTATTTTTAAACGACGTATAGTAGTGGAAAATCTTTTTAGTTCAGTGGTTGAAAAAAATTTCATTAAGATTTCTATATCAGAAAGTCTAGGGTTCGATTTCCAAAAAATACGATTTCTGCCAGATTAGTGAAGACAAACTTATAAAAAAATCTACAGCGTTAATGCAAGTGAAGAGCCGTTCATTATGATCGTAACATTGTATGTTGTAGTATTATCATTGTAGTTGTTCTCATAATTTGTATCAATGTTAAAAAAAAATATATATATATAGTAAAGTGATGAATTAACAATAAGTATGTTACAAAACATATGATCAACCGTAATAATTAATCAAGATTAACACACCAAAAATGATCACGAGGCGATTCTGTAATTAACCGGAAATAACTCATCAAAAATTGCCGCCCTAAATGCAAAAACGTGTTTCTTCATCAAGTGGCCTCCTCAATTATCCCATGCTTCTTCAAGTGTGGTCGGTCTGGAATATATGTACACGTGTCATAACTCTATTGGTTGCATGGGAGATCGAATATTGGGTTACCCCCAAACTGTTGCAATCTCTCTTTGCTCTTTTTGTTATTTGGCGGCACTTCTAACTGAAATAACTGTCTCTTTTGTAACCACTTGCGAATCCTTTGTTTTCCTTCTCATTCCCACCGATTTACGTTCATAGACCTTTTAAAAATATATAGATAGTGTTTTAATTTATTTGAGTCCTTCTCATTTTCTCATTTACATTATCAGCTATTAATATATACCTTTTTATAACTAGCTAATCATCTTCATATATAGCATCATACCCAAAAAAAGAAGCTTCATATATAGTAGTACGTCATAGTTTGTACATGCATGGTTCGCACTATAAAGAAGATGCCAAACATTTTTTTTTTTGGAACCATTTTTGCATATATTGATTTTTTTTTTTTTTTTTTACAATAATAGTAGACCGGATAGACGAACCGAACCAAAAACCCGGTTGAGCCTGGTTAGAGAACCTAAACCAATTACATTTGAAATTGAAAAAAACCGAGCCTAAACCGAGGGGAAGCTGGAGAGAACTGCCTATAGAAGTCAATTTTATTGGTTGATCTACTAATTATCGTGTGTATATTTTGTAGAATACTAGATTGTTAAGTTTTTAAGATTATATGATTCGGAGGAAAAAGTTGAGATTTCGAAATTTTGAATCCGCAACTGAAAGTTTGAATGGTTAAAAGCACCTTTTCTCCATACAAAACATCTCGTCTTCACTTCTGCTAAATTACCAAATTACTGGTACAAATTTCAGATATGAAAAACAACTATATCGAAAGTCCAAAACTTTATGGTTATAAGACAATATTATTTTATTTGATATGATCAATTCATATAGAAATATTCACGTTTGGCACCGGCAATTATGAAACCATATAAAACCAAAAAATAATAATTATGAAACCATATTTTAACTAGATTCGACATATGAGATCCCGACTTATATAAAAACGAAGAAGACCAAAAGGCACATATGAAATATGATCATGTGGGTCCATCAGTTGTGAACATGTGAATAAATCCTTGGAAGCTATTGATGGGCCAACCATGGAGAATCACTTCTCAGCCTTTCTCATCATCGTCATAACCTTTTGCTCTCCTTATTCCAATTCCATATTCTCTTTCTTTGTATCATGATATATACATGTACATTATGGTATAAACATATAGTAAATATATCTACATATATACAAATACAATGTGTACATACCCCTCTTGACACATTTCCCTCACATGAATCCATCTTTTGGTTCTTTACTTCTTTCCGATTAGCCCTATAAACTAATAGATTAGATTAGCCCTACCCTGGGATAGGGTGTACATATTAAGGCGTATAAATATGTAGACTTATTACACCACAATAGAATGAGAAAGTTAAAAAAAAATAAAAGTAAATATATATGTAAAATGAATTGAAATTATGAGTTTTGGGAGATTCTACGAGATCTCCAAGGACTTATAGAACGAGAATTGATGAAAGAAATTGCGGAAAGATAATAATTTTGTATGTGTATGGTAAAAAGACAAACATCAACCCGAGCTAGGTGAAATCGCGGTGCCATGTGATTCATAACTACATAACATAATTTTTGTTTGATGTATAAATGCAAATATTTTTGATATGCATCCAAAATTGTCTTTCTGATAATATAATTGCTTCCTTGTGCGTAATTCATTCCAAAAATATCTTAGTTTTGTCTTCAACTTTATCAATGATATTAGTAGATATATTTTCTTCTAGATTTTGAACTTTTAACATATATAATTTTTACATGGATAATCTAATAAACTAATTTTTACTATGATATACGAAATTATTAATTGTAACTTCAAATTCATACAATTCATTTTTACAAATAAATTTCTCTAAATTTGTTGATATAACATTATTAAAAATATAATTTTTGAGGATTATAAACTAAAAAATAACATTTTCTCTATAAATTACTATTCATCGATTAATTAATATTTTTAATAATAAAATAATAAATTTTTAAAGTCTCGACATTTTCTATATGTTTTACGGTAGTTTTCGGTTCCGTTCCAGGCTAATGTGAGCCGAACAAATGTCCGCGGTCATAAATTATGGAGATCTTACAAATATGGAAACAAATATCGAAAGAAGAAGCCTACGGTGGTTGTTCTGTTCCTTTCAATCTCCTAAGCTCACCAAATTTTCATCTTCATCTTCATCTTCGCCTTCAATTTTTGTTTTTTTTTTCTTGAATCTGATGGAGTCTCTTCACCAAACCAATTAGGAACCCTAGCTTTGTTAATTGATGAGAAAATAATTAAATTCGAAAATCCTGAATCTGAAATCGAAGAGAGATGCTAGAGGCGATTCATGAATCTGGATGAAATTTAGATGTCTCTGCTTCCGAAATCTGAAATCGAAGAGAGATGCTAGGGGCGATTCATGTTGGAGTATTAGCTGCTTGCTTCGTCCTCTTCGTTCCCATGGCTATGGCGGGTTGGCATCTGAGCAGGAACAAGATGCTCTTCTTTAGTTGCGCTTTGTTCATTTCCCTCGCGGTTTGTGTTCATCTCACGCCGTATTTCCCTTCCGTCTCCGACATCGTAGCCTCCGTCTCGTCTGTTGTTGTCTACGATAACCGTGTCTCATGTATCAACGAGGTGAATCAGATTGTCTGGGATGTTAAGCCGAGACCAAATCCAGAGTCTGTTCGTAGGAATAACGGCTCGAAGCTTGATTATTTCGAGAAGAATTGGGATTGGGTGAAATCGAGGAAAGTTTTGAGTTGTGAGTTTCAGAAATTGGATAAATTCGACGTCTCTGAGTTGTTGAATGGATCATGGGTTGTTGTTGCTGGCGATTCTCAGGCGAGATTCGTGGCTTTGTCTTTGTTGAGTCTGGTTTTGGGTTCGGATTCGGAAGCTATGGATTCGGTTAAAGGTGATCTGTTTAGGCGACATAGTGATTACAACATTGTGGTTAAGGAGATTGGGATGAAACTGGATTTTGTGTGGGCTCCTTATGAGAAAGATTTGGATGATCTTGTGCTATCGTATAAGAAGAAGAACAAGTATCCAGATGTTGTGATAATGGGAAGTGGGTTATGGCATATGCTTCATGTGAACAATGCTTCTGATTTCGGCTTTCGGTTGAAGCAATTGAGCAGTCATGTTGAGTCTCTAGTGCCCTTTTCGCCAAAGGAGCAAGAAGGAGGCGGATCGGTTTCCGGTAGATCTATGCATCTGTTCTGGATCGGGATGCCGGTTTTGATCAACGGGATGTTGAATACGGTTGAGAAGAAGGTGAAGATGAGTGATACCGTGTGGCATGAGTATGATAGATCACTCGGGGAGAGTAAGATCTTGCGGCAAATGGGCGGTCCACTTATCTTGCTTGATATCCAGTCCTTCACTTGGAACTGTGGACCGCAATGTACAATCGACGGAATGCATTATGACTCTGCGGTCTATGATGCCGCTATTCATGTCATGCTCAACGCATTGCTTATCGAATCTCATCAAACTTTATGAGTTCTTGAGACAGGTTTTTTTTTTCTTTCCTTTTTTGTTTGGAGTTTTCTTGTAGAGTTTTAAGAGAAGTGGGATGTTCATAGGAATTTTTACAACACACGGTGATCCTTTTGGTCTAAATGATCTTTCACATTGGAAGTGAACTTACATTCATCTTGGCTATAGGTTTAATATCTTTTGACTTTGAAGTTATAACCGTTAGTTATTCTGATTCTTGTTATATCACAATACCTTTTGAATTCTTTCCATGGTTTAGCTTCAATCTATATCTAATTCTCGGCTTCTGTTACAAAACTGGCAACACAGTGTGTTTGGTCGAAAACCGTAAGACTCAATGCTCATCATTAGCATTAAGCATTTGAAAGGAAGCTTTCCCTCCTTAGTAATGTAGACAAATAGATACAATAGTTGTACAATAGTGATGTTTGTGTAATCACTGTTTTTAGTACATTGGTGACTTTTGTACCTATGCGTGGGAGCACTATGAAATGCAAAAGGGACATACTTTTTTTTTCAACCCTAAAGATAACCGTAGACCAAGATTCATATACTTGCCATCAAAAAATTCACCCAAAAATGAATGACGAGATATCTAGATATACCCATCTCTGTGTCATGGAGTCTCGAATTGTTTCCCTTCAAAGGTTTGTCCGTAATTCCAGTTTTTAGGAGCGACGTTGTAAGCTGTCACGGTAGATCTGTCACTAGCAGTCGCTTCAAATGAGAGAGCTTGGTTCTTGAGATCAGCATTTATGTGCCAGTTTTGTCCCCAGTTACGACCCATTGGTAACCACCCGGTTCTGGACCCTTTGATCTTCACAGCAGCTATATCACCGGAACCCGCAACATTGGTGATCAGAACCGAGATGAAAATGCCTCCACCATCGACTGTAAACCGAATGCTCCCTTCCCTTCTACAGTTGATCCTGTTTTGGCAAAACGGTAACAATGATATGTAAACTCTTACAGGCTCAGTCACAAAACACTCCACAAACCAATAAGGATTTCCACTCTTCTTCCTCTCATGGTTTATATACTCCTGCATTCCACAAACTAATCTTCCTAGCAATTGAAATGCGAGCAAAGCTACTATTCAGATTTTTTTTCCATCAATGTAAACCACATTTAAATACTCCCCATATTAGAATCTACACTATTAACGATCAAGGGCAATATAGTAAATTTCGAATTAGGTCAAACCCAGCTCATATAAAAAGCACACGGATATCGAAGAAGAAGGAAAAACAAAAGCAAAAGCATCATCGCTTGAATTATTTATCAAAATTTAAATCTAAAGGGGCAAAAAAGCAGAACCGCGTTCTCACCACCGCAAACGCAAACGCAAACGCAAACGCGAACAAATTGGGAAAAAAAAAAGAAAAGAAGAAATGTTGGGGAAGAGAAAGCGGGGGAGAGAATTCGAGAAAACGCACCTTCGATAGTTCACCGGCATGTTCCCAGCTTTCCAGATAGCGATCTTCTCAAACGCCTCAATCGGCAGCACGAAATGTTTGTTGGGTGGATTACAGTGACCACCACCGTCGGGATCAAATCCGTAATTAGGAGCGCAGAAATTCGTGGCGGTGACGATGATTGAAGTTCCAGGGATACACCAACGGAGATCATCGACACATCTGAGCTCGAAACAAGCACCACAGATCTGACCACGCTCGAACAGAGTCTCGCTCAGACCAACCGTAGCCATACCGTACCCAGATTTAACGAGATCTCCGTATCCACACGCACCGCCCACCGCGTCTCGAGGATTCGAAGCGGCGTAGTAGGTGGCTCGAGCTGGACGCCATTCTGAGGCGTCGGAAGAGACGGAGGAAGAAGAAGGAGAAGAGGTTGAGGAAGAGTAATGGGAAGTCACCGGCGGCGACAGTGCAACGAGGAGGAGGAGTAAAGGTAGAAACAGTTGCATCTCCTAGAGTCGAGAGTGCGAAGTGTGAACGTAGAGATTTGATCATTAATTTTTTGTTAGTGTCTTTTACTCTTTAGTGGGAAAACCTTTGCTTTCACCGGTCTGTCGGTTTCTTGAAATGACTAAAGTACCCTCGATCGAAAAAGATTGTCAAATCCTCACGTCCAAATGTAGACATGTCTCTTAAGTTAACATTTCATCCTTTAACTTTATCTTTCATGTGTCATCATCATGCTCTAAATGGGGGCAGAACATACATTTTGTTTTGTTTTTTGTTTCTGTCATCTAGTTTTATATTAGAAATGGGAAGATCAAAGTTACAAAGCTCTACCCATTACACAGCACCTATCACTGAACCATTGGGCTAACGTACAGCCAGCCCACCAAAAAATTTCCTGAGCCAGCATGATCTATAAAAGAGGCAAAGGGAAAACAGAGGGAAGAGCTCTCTCACCCACAAAGACATCTTGAAGCCATCTCGGATTGATACCGATGAGATGAGCCCTCTATTTGCATTGTCTTCTTCCAACTTTTTAATCCACAAAAGGCTTCAATTTGCTTCTATACTATTACGCATACCAGATTTACATATTAGTATTGATTATTAGTTTTTGTCACATGAAACATGTATAGCCATAATTGTCTCAAACTCTAGATACAAACTTTTTAGAGTTTGTTTCTTTCTTTCTTTTCACTCTTCATTCAGTACAAGAGCGGCTTTGATAATGGCTTCGAAATGCCGCTTCTCATGAATGATATAATGTCCACCATCAGGGACCTCATGGAGCTTTATCCATGGCAGTTTATCACATATATAGAGTAGAACATCGCGCGAAATTTGTTTGTCTTCGAGTGCACACCAAATATGAACCGACCCTTTGTTACCATCTGAAAACGGATTGCTTAATTCGGTTGGATCAAATTCCCAATTCCCATAACCCGCGATTATGTCTCGTTGTGTGCTCACATATTCACCTTGTCGTAAAGCGGACTCCTATATCAATATATAGCCTTTATAAGTGTTTTTTTTTCAAATTGCCTAGAACTACATCAACAGGTACACATATTCATATATAACATCGACACAAAACTACACAAACTTATAAAATCAGCTTAAAACTACGTACATAGCTATTTAAATCGATCTATAGCTATTTAAATCGATCTATGTGTACATACCTTGATATATGAGTGTTTAGTATGCTTTTCCGCGAGTTCTAAATCGCGTTCGGTCATAGTGTCTTTCGGATCCCGACTGTTTGGGAACCATTTTTGAGTCATCCACCAGTATAACAACCATGGAAAGTAGTGTGCAACTCGAAGTGTCAATTGAAACCCAATTGGCAATTTCTTGATCGCTGCATTCAACAGGTTTTGAGGCACACGACTCCACCAAAAATTCACTAACGGAACCACCAACGAGGTTCCACATAATCTACAAAGCAACAATCACAAACCACTAAAATATGATTTTAATTGGTCTTATAGTATAATCTCAATTTTGGTAACTAAAAGATGAGATATGAAAAAAAAAAAAAAATAGTAGTATATTGGAGAAAACATTATCCCAATTAGTACTATGTTTCTTTTTTCCTTTATCAAATTTTCATGTTTTGATCAACGACTCTAAATACTTTTATCTCTACGTTTTTTGAAGTTATTAAACCGAAATCTTATTACAAATGGATAAACCAAATGTTTTTTTGTTTATATGTAAATGTATATATCTAAGCGTTAGTTTTGATAAATATTGAGAAGTGACAATCACAAATAAAATTTCAATTTCTTGATAGTTTTCTTAAGAGATATCTCAGACTTTTCAAAAAAAAAAAAAAAGACATCCCATAGAAATATTACCTATGAGGAATGTATTTGAGGCAACCGTAAACTGGATAAGCTCCAAGTGACATCCCCAGAACGTGGAACTTTGGACCAATTTGCAATTTGTCAGCAAGTTCTTCGATATCGTATGCATCTGTTTTCAGCGTTCGCGATGGATTGGGATCGCTTTCTCCGTAACCAGCTCTATCGAAGAATAGAAAATATATCTTGAATTCGTCGATCATTTCCTGAAAAAGCCAGATGTGTATTGTAGTTGCAAGTATTATTACAAAACAATCATTAAATAATTAAAACGAATCACCCCAATAGAACCATTAATTTAATCCTTGCGTTTATACCTGCGTGGTGTATAAATCTACGTCTTTGGAATTTCCATTTCCGTGGATGATTATTATTTTGTTTTTGGCTTTGTCCTTTGGAAACCCTAATTCTTTGTAGGCTAAATGTCGGTCATCATTGAGCTTGATTCTTGGAGATATCTCGGAAACATTTTCCGGCAATGGAATCGGCGGCGGCGGTATTATGGACTTGTAGACATAATAGCTTATTAATCCCACAATCCCAAGTAGAATCAACATTATTTGGCTTATAGACAATACATGAGGTAACATTGCAAAGAAAACTTCAACTATCTTGTGAGAATAAGATGCTTAAGCATTGGTCAAGAAAAAAGAAAAAAAAGATGCTTAAGCATACTATGATAGTAACATATGCATATCCATTTTTTCACACATGTCTTTGTTTGACAAACTTAAGTTGCCAAAGCTGGCCTCTTTTGTTACACATGTCTTTGTTTCTTTTCTCTTTGTTACACATGTAGTTGTAACTTCTTTTGCGTTACAACTATTGACTGGAGTTGTCCTTTTGCAATTATCATCAATTTTGTAACTCCCCTCAATTATATTGCATATCTACATTTTTAGTTTTGTAAGGATTTTGAATTAATATAATAGCTACTAAGAAGAAGAAAAGCAATAGTTATCCTTCTTAAATTATAAACAGTGAAAAACATATAAATTCACATATATATGGTGGTATGGTGTTGTCGGCTTTAGAACAAAAGACGCAAATTCGTTATAGTTCTGAGTTTGATTTTATCGTGTGCAAACCACTTGATATCGTGGGCTTCACTTCGAACCTTTTTTTTTTTTCTGTGATGGGTTTGACAAAAAAATGTTGTCAGATAATTTGTTTGTTGACCTTAAATTTAGTCGAATGCTTAGACAAAGCCTGGATATTTGGTGGTAAAACTATAAATCAGGTATTTTTACATTACCAATATATTTGGTTGTTTTTGTCCTTAATGGACTGTGCAATTAACTCCCCTCATTTATAGTGTGCGAGGAGTAAAAGGTAGAAACAGTTGGCATCTCCGGCGAGAGTCGAGATAGAAAATGCGACGTGTGATTTTAGAGATTTGATGATTAATTTTATTCTCTTTTTGTTGTTGTCTTTCTCTTTATAGAGAAAACATTTGCTTCTACCGGGTTGTCGATCGGTTTAATGACGAAAGTACCTCCATAAAGGGTTAAGCCCATATCACATCCAAATGTAGACAGTCAACTTTATAATTTACTAGGTGAATACCCGTGCAACGCGCAGATAGTTTTAAATTTTTATTTTTCAAATCTATTGTTGTCAATTTTTTTTTCCAATATATTTTTATGTTTAACAACTATTGTTTAAGTAAAATAGAACATGTGAATAATTCATGGTCTGAAATATCCCGTATTTTATTAAAAAATGGATAAAACCTATTAACGTATAGTATTAAAATTAATTTATTTTAACTCTTTAATATTTTTAACTTGTAACAAAAATATTCTTCATAGATTTCATTATGCCAATTTTAAATTTAAAACCATCAACAATACTATATTTAATCTCAACGAACAACTCAAATAATTTACTTACTCCATCAAAATATTAAAGTTTTGTGCACGCCACATGATATGACACAGAATTATAGTTTGAGTTGGTAAATTATTTTAAATTTTTATAATTTTATGGTTTCACTCAATTCCATTAAATTTGAAATCATCAATAATGTTGTCATTGGTCCCTTTTTATAATTAAATATTGATAATTATGAATGAACTAACCCATAGAATTAAAAATGAACAGATAGTAGGATTCATATATATATATTTTCTTAAGAAGATGTCACGTGTCAATCTTTCTAGCGCTGACGTGGCAAGCAGCTGCAGAGAGTTGGTCCTCTTTTATAGTATAGATGGGTCATCATGCTCTAAATAGCTAGGCAGAACAGAAGATTTTCATTTTTTTTTTATAGTGATATGTTTGATCTGTGTTATTCAGCTCGAATAGACTGTAGTACTTTAAAAACTGAAAAATTCAAACTATAAATCTGATTAAAATGGAAATGGATGAGAAAGAAATACATTTAAATTTTAAACGCATCTTTCATGCATTAATATATAATTTCATCAAAATAATTAAAATATTTTTTTTATTATCATAATATATATATTTTAAAAAAAAATTGGAGGTAATCCAAATGCGATCTAGACCAAAGACTAATCCTCCAGCGGCCCAGCAGCCGGGGTCTACACCAACAAATTCTCAAGCGTATCTGATGGCCAAACGAGATCGATACCAGGGATCAATACTAGATACCACGGTAAGCAGCACCCTACACCATCCCACGGGATACCACCACATGGTAGTTATTATAATATTTGGCTGTGCAGATTTATATACTATAATATTGATATATAATACTTTTTTGTTGCATGAAACATATATCAAACTTATTCCATATACAAACTTTATAGAGTTTCCTGTATTTATTTTTCATTCAATTACGTACAAGCGGCTTTGATAATGGCTTCGTAATGCCGCTTCTCATGCATAATCCAATGTCCACCATTAGGGACCTCATGCAGCTTTATCCATGGCAGCTTATCACATATATAGAGTAAGACCTCTCGCAAAATTTGTTTGTCTTCGAGTGCACACCAAATATGAACTGATCCTTTGTTACTATCCGAAAACGGATGGCTCAATTCGGTTGGATCAAATTCCCAATTTCCGTAACCCGCGATGATGTCTCGTTGTGTGCTCACATATTCACCTTGTCGTAAAGCAGACTCCTATAGTTTGTATATTAATAGCTTTCATGAGTATAAATTTTTTTTTAAAAAGAAGAAGCATATAACATAATTCAAAATATGTTATACATATTCAAACTATAGGGAGAGAGAAAAATGTCCTAGAACTATCATCAGTAGTTTACATATATATATTCAAAATATCAGCATAAAAGTACACAAAATTATAAAATAGTCTTAAAACTATTTAAATAATTAAGTCTATATCACTACAAGAAATACATTCAAATTCCGATGACGGAATTGGACGAAAATTGGTCGGAAAGTGATGTTTCCGACCGTTTTACGTTGAACACAATTTTGTCGGAATTAGAGGGTCGGAAAATCATATTTGTCGGAAAATTGTCGGTAAAATCCGACCAAAATACTCGTCGGTAATTTTGTGATCGGAAAAGTCGTCGGAAATTTTCCGATCGATTTCCGACAAATTTATAAATTTAATTAAAAAATAAAAAAAATTGAAATCATCAATAAAACCGAAAATAATATTAAAATCATCAATATTCTCAATATTCTCAAAAAAATATTGAAATATATATATATATATATATACATACGTGTTTTGCATGTTCTTGAGAGAGTTCTATGTCGCGGTCGGTCATAGTTTTTTTGGGATCCCGACTATTTGGAAACCATTTCTGAGTCATCCACCAATATAACAACCATGGAAAGTAGTGTGCAACTCGAACTGTCAATCGAAACTCAAATGGTAATTTCTGAATCGCTGCAGTCAACAAATTTTGAGGCATACGTCTCCACCAAAAATTCACTAATGGAACCACCAACGAAGCTCCACATAATCTATAAATGTAAATAGAAACACTCACATAAGTTTTTGTTTTTTTGGTTTGTCAACAACATCCATTATGGGAATTTTAAATCCAGATAATTAATGTCAAAGACAATAACACTAAAACAATCTACTAAACTATATTCTTAATTTTACATATAAATGAAAATATTCAAAGTTGGTCATATAGTATAACCTTACTCGCTGACAAAAGAAAAGAAAAAGTATAACCACACTTTTGGTAAACAAAGGATGGGATGAGAAAAAGTATGGTATATTTGAGAAAACGTTATCCCAACTAGTATATATCTTTTATTTTTCTTATCAAATTTAACGAATTTTCATATTTTAATCTATGACCTAATATACTTCTCATCGCTGTAAAAAAAACAAAAAAAAAAACAAATTTTTTTTTATCTCTACGACTTTTAAAATTATAAACCGAAAATCTTATTACAAACGGATAAACCAAATGTATTTGATAAACATTGAGATGTGACAATCACAAATAATATTTCAATTTTGTTTTGATAATTTTCATAAGAAATACTTATCCCATAGAAATATATATTACCTATGAGGAATGTATTTGAGACAACCGTAAACTGGGTAAGCACCAAGTGACATCCCGAGAACGTGGAACTTTGGACCAATTTGCAATTTGTCAGCAAGTTCTTCGATATCGTATGTATCTGTTTTCAGCGTTCGCGATGGATTGGGATCGCTTTCTCCGTAACCAGCTCTATCGAAGAATAGAAAATATATCTTGAATTCGTCGATCATTTCCTGAAAAAATCCAGAGGTGTATTCATTGTAGTTGCAAAAATTATCCCACAAAACAATCATTAAACATTTAAAATGAATTACCCCAATAGAACCATTAATGTTATCCTTACGTTTATACCTGCGTGGTGTATAAATCGGCGTCTTTGGAATTTCAGTATCCGTGGACGACTATTATTTTGTTTTTGGCTTTGTCCTTTGGAAACCCTAATTCTTTATAGGCTAAATGTCGGCCATCATTAAGCTTGACTCTTGGAGATATCTCGGAAACATTTTCCGGCAATGGAATTGGCGGTGGCGGTATTATGGACTTGTAGATATAATAGCTTATTAATCCCACAATCCCAAGTAGAATCAACATTATTTGGCCTATAGACAATACATGAGGTGATATTACAAAGAAAACTTTAGTTTATCTTGTGAGAATACATGAGGTGATAGTAACAGCCATTTTTGAACAAAAAAACGTTAACATATCCATTTTCGAGACATCCTATATAAAAATTTCAATGCCTCTAAATATTAGGGATGGTCGTCGTCAATTTGTAAGTCTCCGAACCAAAAGACTAGAATTATTTTAAATAAAAAATGAAAGAAGGTGGAATTCAGAAATAGGAGAGAAAACCGACCTGATGATTTAGGAGATGACTAGTTGTGAGGTAATGGAATCTCTGGCCCCAAACAGCTCTTTTTAAAAGGTTTGTTCACCCCAAAATTAGGCATACGTTTCAATTTTTTTTTAATATTTTGGTTGTTCCCAATGCATCATCATTAATTGATAAAAAATGCATAGAAAAACTAAAATTCATATAAAAAATTTATAGAAAATCCTTCTTTTTGAGTAGAGAGAGTAATTTTAGGAGATTGATCTCTTAAAAATATATTGAGTATTGGCATTTGGAGAATTATGATAAAACTATAAAGCTAACGAAAGTTAATTATCCATTTGCTTAGAAATAAAGTATCTCTAATTTTCTACAGTTTAAACATATTGTATTGATGATATAGATGTCAATTTTTTGCTGTTCCTGGCTGCAAAGATGTTGAGTAAGCTAAGCAACAGTTAAGCGGGAGGAATGGACATGGAACAAACATAATATTTCGTAATGTTTATTCAGTATATTTATATATCATCACCACACTACTTTTCGTAATAGTTTAGTATTTTATAATATTAGTAGTTTTGGGTTTAATAATATTGTGATATTAAGGTAATTGCAAATTTCAGAACGGATGGCCCAAAACTTATAAGTTATCTGATCTTATAAATCCGGTATAATATGGGGAATTACCAAACGATGAACCGAAATAAATCCGGTAAACCGGAACGAATCAAAGAGAATTTTCATGATTTTTGGGTTAGGGCCCAACATTATAGGGCGAGCGAAAAAAACGCAGGCCCATTTAAACACAGAAATCAGAAGAGAAACACAGATTTCTGGTGATGGTTATTCGTGATTCGTTAAGTTTATTTGAAATCATCAAGGGGAAAGACAACGAGGCTATATATTATTAATTACGAGCAACATCATAAATATGAGTTTGTTTCTACATCATATTCAAATGCTAATACTGAAACATATAATACAAGCTACTGTTGATTTTGGCTTGGATTGTAGCGTGAGATTTTCACTAGAAGTGTATCACTTCGTTTTTAATTATAAAAATATTTATTTCATATCAAACATATATATTTTATCAAATCCATTCAGCACAAACTATTGATGGGGTTTTTTTTTTTCATTCAACTACAAGCGGCTTTGATAATATTTTCAAAATGCTGCTTCTCATGGATAATAAGATGTCCAGCTTCTGGGACTTCATGAAGCTTTATCCATGGCAGCTTATCACATATATAGAGTAAGACCTCGCGCGAAATTTGTTTGTCTTCGAGTGCACACCAAATGTGAACCGACCCTTTGTTATCATCTGAAAATGGATTGAGCAATTCGGTTGGATCAAACTCCCAATTCTCAAAACCCGCAATGATGTCTCGTTGCATGCTCACATATTCACCTTGTCGTAGAGCCGATTCCTGGACCACATCAATTAATATAGCTTTCATGAGTGTTGGTTCATTAGAAAATTAATGGGTATATATATATGATCAAGTTCATTATACACATACGAAAAAATGATTTAAACTCCACCACAGTAACATCACAAATTTTCATATATATGAACAATCTAAAACTATGTGTAGCTAGAAAATAAATCTAAAACTACACAAACTTATAGATAGAAACATATATACATGCTTTACCTTGATATAGGAGTGTTTCGTATGCTTATCCGCGAGTTCTATGTCGCGCTCGGTCATAGTTTCTCTTGGATTCTGACTAAACGGTGAGAACCATTTCTGAGTCATCCACCAATAAAACAACCATGGACAATAGTGTGCTATTCGAAATGTCCATTGGTTTTGAATTGGTAATTTCTTGAGCGCCGAACTCAACAAGCTTTTAGGCATACGACTCCACCAAAAATTCAGTAATGGAACCACCAACGTTGCTCCACTTAGTCTATATATATATATTGTTAAGAACATTTACATATAAGAATAAATCATATGATCTTAACTTAAAATATATGATCTTAAGTTTATGAATGCAAAACAATGGTATAATATTTAACATTTTACCAAAAAAAAAAGAAAAAAAAGAATGCAAAACATATTCAATTATTTAGTACAGAATAAATAATTATATAGGCCAATGGTATTTATGTAAAGTCATATGTAAATAAACTGTAGCTTTGACTTTCGATAGATACGATATACCTATGAGGAATGTATTTGAGACAGCCGTAAACAGGGTAAGCCCCGAGTGACATTCCTAAGACATGGAACTTTGGACCGATTTGCAATTTGTCAGCGAGTTCTTCGATATCGTATGTATCCGTTTTTAGTGTTCGTGATGGATGAGTATCGCTTTCTCCATAACCAGCTCTATCGAAGAGCAAGAAGTATATCTCGAATTCGTCAACCATTTCCTGGAAGCCATAGGAAAATTGTAGTTCTAAATATTATGTTTTGAAAAAATCATTTAAAAATAAAATAAATCTTATATCATCATGTTTACATATAATCATTAATTGAATCTTTGTATACCTTTGTGATTTTTAAATCCACCAACTTGGAACTTCCATATCCGTGGAGAATAATTATTTTATTCTTGGCCTTATCTTTTGGAAACCCTAATTCTCTGTAGGCTAAATACCTCCCATCATTGAGCTTAACTCTTGGACATATCTCAGAAACATTCTCCGGCAGCGGAATTGGTGGCGGCGGTTTTATGGACTTGTAGACATAATAGCCTATTAAACCAACAACCACAACTAGAAGCAACATCGTTTTACCTGTAGATAATATATGAGGGAACAACATTGAAAAGAGTACTTTAGATGCTTAAAACACGATATGATGAATTGATACTTCCATTATTCGGACATCATATGAAATTAGCAAGAGTGATCATTGTCATCATTTTGTAAGTTCCCAAAAAATAAAAATTAATAGGATTCCGATCCTTTAACTCTTTAAGGAAATGAAAGAGGACAAAGCTTAAAAATGATATATGCGTAACAAAGTTGTCGTAGAGAGAAGACCGACCTGATGATTTGAGAGAAGCGTATACGTAATGTGAAAACGTGAGTGAAGATATCTCTGGCCAAAGCAACTTACCAATACTTATACTGACCACATGACAAAGGCTAAAACCAAGTAAACAAATTTACGCGTTTAGATTTGAACAAAGATGGAAAGAAAGAAGAATATCTTTAGCAACAAAAAAAGAAGATATTCTGTGTAAAATATATTGATCATTATTACATGACACGCCGACAAAAGAAAAAAAAAGAAAAGTAGTGATTTTTTTATAAAAAAGGAAAAGCAAATAACAAGTAACATCTATCTAAGTATCTATGCATTTTTAATTTAGATCGTCGACATGCATGTATCAAAAGAATTTAGAAAAAAAATGACCATTAAAAATTAATTAATACACGTATGCAAGGGCGGATGATATATAGGGCACGTGTAGGGATATTAATATTGGTTCAAACTCATAAGATTCTAATATATATGGCATGTGTATTACATTAATTAAATTATATCACAAAATTAAATGATATTATTTTGAATCACTTATTAGTAATCGATATAAAATATGTAATTTAACATTAGTTATGATAACTGATTTTACTATTAGTTAATTTAACATCGATTCAATCATAAATGATCCAATTTTTTTTTTAATTTGGATCACTTTATGAAGAGTGGTACAAAAATATGAATGCGCATCAATTAGATAATCGATGTATCTACAATTTATTGTTAACATCATTTAAAAAAATATTACAACTATTACATCAATCAAAAAATGATGCTTATAAATTTTCAATTAATTAAATATATTTTTAATTACCTTTTATGTTTATCCCACATCGACAACCAAGGAAGGAGGTGGAAACTTTTGTTTCTTATAAATAAATACAACTTATCTACAGATGCCAAAAATCAATATAGACTTTGGATTTTGGTAGATATTTAGTCAGGATTACATGTTATCCTAGGTTAAAAAAAAATTATAAATAATTTATAAATTAATATTAAAATAATTATAAAAGTTAATACTAATTTCAAATTATTAAATTATTACACATAATTTAAATTTGATAATTATAATGTAACATTAACATCATTTATATTAATTGATGCAAATCTTTAATATTATTTTTTTGCAACCGACACAAATTAACTAAATATCTACATCAGTTGTTTAAATTGATGTAAAATATTTGCACAACTAATGTAAATATTTATATTATTACTTTCAAAATCACTTATTTAAGTGATGTAATTTTTTTATATATTATTTATAACTAATGCAAATATATAAAAAAATGATGTAAAATACATATATTTTTTGTAGCGGTAAAATTTCGTATATTATTTGTGTAAATATATATAGGTTACATATGACCTACAGTTCTTTTTGATGGGAAGATGTACGGAAATGGACCCCGAACTCTTCGGCCCCACAGTTAAATGAGCCCAAAAAAAAAAACAATTCTAATACTATGTGTCGCTGCTGTCACCATAACGTATTAACATACTTTTATGTTTGTTTATAAATTAATAGATTACGATCCGCATGACACAGATTTATAATTTAATATTTTATAATTCATAAAAAAAATTCTGAACGAAAAAATGAAAAAAAATTTAGACCTCTCATGAAAATAAATAATATAAGGTTGAAATCGTTAACGCAAAATCACTTATACAGAAATCTAACAATTATTTATTCATTTTGATTATCCTATTTTTTATTATATTATTTGATTTTTAATTAAATTTTGTCACATATTTCCAAAAATTTAATTTTCATATTCTTATTCAAATGAGATATATATTTATTATTTAAACAATCATATATTTATTTTTCCATACCGAACCAGAAGGATTTTTTATTTTATTTTATTTCTTAATTTTACCTTTTAAGATAAATATAAATTTTCTATTTTTATAGTAATTTTATCTTTGAAAATTATGAATCAGTTTTAAAATTTTTCAAATTTTTATTTTTTCCTTCTTTTAATCAATTTTGACTTTTAAGATAAATTTATATTTTCTATTTCCCTTTTTATTTAGTAACTTTACTTTTTGGATTAACAATCAATTATAAATTTACTTTTTATTGTTGATATTGTGTGTCAAAATCAAAATCAAAATCTAATTATAATTTTTTTATACGTGTCAAAATCTGATCGATTAACTTGATCACGTATCACGATCAGGTAAATTAGTAATTTTGAAACATTCATCTTTATATAAAAAATTTTACAACATATATTCTTATAACTATATTAAAAACAGCTCTTGTACTGATATTAGGAGTTGATTTTTAATATAAAAAAATAGTTAAAAACTATTAACAATTATAATGGATTTGAAGACATAACATAACATACTATTAAGACAACCACAAGTATAACAAACATAATTGCCAAATATCAGTACAATAGTTTGTTCTTGTGATAGTATACGAGGGAACATTGCAAAGTGTACTTTAGTTATATCTTGTGAGAACAAGATGATTAAAGACAAAATCCATTTTTGGGACCTCAGATGAAACTTTCAACGTCTCTAGAGCATTATATATTTGTATGATGTATATATATGTGTAAGACTTCTTATATATAATTTATTTTTACTTCAAATATGGTGGATTTGTTTCAAAATTTCATAAGGAATACAATGTAGGTGGTTTTAGAATATGTACATGTGTAGATTTATGTATACATTGCACTTATTTTCAGATATATTACTAACTATGCTTTTTTTGGTTCTAAAATTCATAAGCGAAATACAACTTATACGGTGCGTATTACATACTTCATTATCCTTTAGAACTCAAAAGAATCTTACAAAATAATACTGTTGAAAAATGAAATTACAATAATGATAGAACTATTGCTGTTAACATTAAATACTAATGATAAAAAAATTTACGAATACATACTCTTTCTGTTTCACAAAAATATCATTTTACAGTTTTTCACACATATTAAAAAAACTTACAACAAATCTATTTTACCCTTCATTAATACACTAAATAAAACTTCTCTTTTTAATTAATACATTAAAACAATATGGTTTAAATTGGATTTATTTTTATTCAAAATTTTGTATTGAAAATACAAAATGACACTCTTTTTAAAATAAAAACAAAACTTTAAAATGACACTCTTACTAAAACAGAGGTAGTAAATATATATATATATAAAGTTAGTTTTTCTCACTTTTCATAAAGACACCTCATCTTCCACCTAAGTAACAAACATTAAAAAAAAAATCCAAAATATAAATAAATCAGTGCTATCAATTTGAGTCATTATCCGCGGATCCCGCCCCGTTTAACACGCTGTCGGTTGGGTGCGGGTCAGGTGAGGGTCGATAAATTTTAAGTTTTTTATTATTTATTATTTAAATATTTGCGGGTTATCCGCGGGTACCCGCGAATTCAAGCGGGGCGGGTGCGGGTGCGGATCGAACAAAAAAATTAACCCTCGCGGGGCGGATCTAGCGGGGCAAGTTTGAACCGTTTGATATGCCTAATTAGAATCCAACATGAAACACGATTAAAAAGAATGATGTTAAAAAAAAACACAATTAAAAATAATATAAAAATAGAAAATAAAATAAAATAAGGAACCACCCAATATTAAACTGTTAGAAACAGTTCTATTAACTCCAAAACCAAGAAAATAAAATATTATTACACAATCAAAACAAAATTAAAAAAAAATGTGGACCACGCCCGCGCATTGTATCTATACATCCAACATATTTTTTTAAAAAAACAGAAAATTATCTTAAAACTAAAATTTTAAAACTAGCACAAATTCCTTCATTCCTTAATATTAAAGGGAAACATATTCTATAAAAGTTTCAACAAATATGTTTTAAATGAAACAAAAGAAAAAACAAAAATTATGCAAAGAAAGCTTTAAATTGTTAAGATATTCCCTAAAAAAAACCAACTAATTGCATGAAATTGACCAACAAAAGAAAAAAAAGAAGGTAAAAATGTGTACTATCCACTAAACAAATACATATAAAATCATAAATTTAAGAAATTACGAAAATAAACCTATATATATAAAGTTAGATTTTCTCACTTTTCATGAAGACACCTCATCTTCCACCTAAACAACAAACATTAATAAAAAAAACACACACACATAAAACAAAAGATCCAAAAAAAAAATCCAAACATAAAACAAAAAATCCAAAATATACATAAATCGGTGCTGTCAATTTGAGTCATTATCCGTGGGTCCCACCCCGTTTAACCCGCTGCCGGTCGGGTGCGGGTGAGGTGCGGATCGAGAAATTTTAAGTTTTTTTTTATTATTTAAATATTTGCGGGTTATCCGCGGGTACCCGCGAATTCAATCGGGGCGGGTGCGGGTCAAACAAAAAAATTAACCCTCGTGGGGCGGATCTAGCGGGGCAAGTTTGAACCGCTTGACATGCCTAATTAGAATTCAACATGAAACACGATTAAAAAGAATGATGTTAAAAAAAAAACACGATTAAAAATAATATAAAAATAGAAAATAAAATAAAATAAGGAACCACCCAATATTAAACTATTAGAAACAGTTCTATTAACTCAAAAACCAAGAAAATAAAATACTATTACACAATCAAAACAAAATTAAAAAAAATGTGGACCACGCCCGCGCATTGTATCTATACATCCAACATATTTTTTAAAAAAACCAGAAATTATCTTAAAACTAAAATTTTAGAACTAGCCAAAATTCCTTCATTCATTAATATTAAAGGGAAACATATTCTACAAGGGCTTCAACAAATATGTTTTAAATGAAACAAAAGAAAAAACAAAAATTATGCAAAGAAAACTTTAAATTGTTAAGATCTTCCCTAAAAAAAACCAACTAATTGCATGAAATTGACCAACAAAGGAAAAAAAGAGAGGTAAAAATGTGTACTATCCACTAAACAAATACATATAAAATCATAAATTTAATAAATAAAGAAAATAAACCAAAAAATAAAAAATACACATATTTTAAGTTGATAGAGACAATTCAATTAACTAACAGATTCAAAAAATAAAATAATAGACAATAAAAATTGTTTAGAAAAATTGTTTACAACGCTCGCGCGTAGCGCGGATCACACCCTAGTCTAATATATAAAAGAGGACTAACTCTCTCCAATTGAGCGCCACATCAGCGTTGGAGAGAGCGCCACGTGTCCATTTATTTTTCTCAGCTAAAACAATAATTAAAAATTAAATATGAAAATCGATTACTTCTCCTTCAATACAAGAGTGATAAATTGATTGCCTCAAAGACGTTAAAAGTTCCTCTCCCCATCTTCTCTTTCATCTACTTCACACTCTCAAACCTTTTGGAGCGATTGATTATTGTTATAGCGTGCTGTTAAATCTTTCATATAATAATTTTACCTCATTAGCGAATATATGCATATTCTAAGAAATTATGAAGTTTATCAAAGCATATTTTAGAAATAAATAAAGCTTAAGCAAATGATATTAATTGATATATGAAAGTGTCAAAATCATGAGAAGGCACTTTGCTAATATTTTCCAACAAACATACCATATTTTCAAGCTATTTAAACATGTTCGCTTCATTGTTTGTTTTTTTGTAGGTAAATTTAATTTTAAACCATAACATATTTAAAATTTACATATAGACATCACGGTATATGTAATCAAATTTCAATTTGTATATATTTTTTTCTCAACATCAAAATTTAGTTCTAATTACATTATAAAAACAATATTTTGATAGAAAAACCCGCATGTAGTACGGGTATTCACCTAGTTATTTAATAATAGTGAATAAGATTCAGTGCCGGATTTAACTTTGATAACCTTTATATATTGCATATAATTAAAGTTGCGTCAGTTTTCTTGGTGAGTAAACGATGACTTCTCAACCTAAGGGATCCCTGACCTCCATCTTACTTAGAATATACTTTTAGAAAGCTATTGGCGTTATGAATATGTCGAAGATTCATACGCCTACAAATCATCCGCTATTAGAGTAATTAATTGGCCGAAGCTTCATATAATTCATAAACTTCGGGTAAATCTATACCTAGTACTATTAGTTTTCAATCAAGAGCATGATTGAAATAGTCGGTTATCCAGAAAGAAATAAAATTGATTGTGAAAAAGAACCAGATTTATACTCAAAACTTAAAGAGCAAAACTAATTAAAGTGAAAAAAGACTTTGCTAAGCTGCAAAAAGAAAAGATCATTTATTATTTCTTCATAAACGTACTGTGACTGTGATCTTTCCACGCGAAAGGGTATAATAAGTATCACGATGTGTCTTCCATGAGAGAGGGAAGAAGACTCTGATTTTTTCTTATTCAAAGGTCCTCGGGACCATTGATGTCCTGCAAATAACACAAGGGACATTTTAGTCTTTGATCTCCATAATAAGTTATACATGTTGAACAAAGGACGTGGAATGCCCAATTCGGTTTAGCTGAACCAGATAAACCCCTCAAAAATCAAACATAACTTTAATATTGGTGATTCCACTTAATCTGAAGAATCCGTTAACCAAAATCGCAGTGTAAAAGAGCAATCGGATAAAATTTACCCTGAAAGACCGTCAATTTTAAAAAGATCAATTTTGCTAGGGATCTAAATCATAACCGTATCAAAGCTGAATCATTCTGTGCCTATGAACCGACCAAACTAAAAAAAAAACGGTTGAGAATTAATAAAACCAAATTTACGTTGAAAAATCTTCAAATAACCTTAACCAAAACCATAATCTGATCGAACCAAACCATCCGGTTCAAATATATTATCTACCAAACAATCAAAAACCAAGCTCAACCCCGGTTTAAACACCCCTAGGATATATAACCATAATTCGTTAGATTACCTTGTTTTCGACCACAGACCCGTCGGGGATTTCCACCTTTACCCCGGATTTTGCCGTCACAGTCACGTTGCCCTTCGGAAAAAAACAAAAGGAACCATTTTGAGTATATTTATGTCAAACACCTCCTCGGGAACTAATGTGTTATAGATTAGACAGATTTACATTATTACATATACATACCTTGAGAACAACGGAAGAGCCAAACGAGACATCACCTGACACTTTAAGGCTGTCGAGCTCTACTATACTAGGGATGGACTTGAACCGGCTCAAGAAATTAGCCACCTGTTAAAAAAGATACACTAAGTAACGGCTTTATGAGACAATTATTAGTTAGTATGGGCCTAACTCACACCCAAAAGCTAGCTCAAGAGTGGAGGATTGCCACACACTTATATATTGTCCACAAATCTCCCAATCTCTCGATGTGGGACTCTATCAACAATGTTGAGAGAAACAAACGGGACTTGTCAAGACGGTTTTTTCTTCTTTTACCTTCTTGAACTCGGGTCCCAATTCAATTGATGGGTTCGAAGGGTTAGTTCTAGCATTGTTTCGGGTGACAAAGCCATCAACTAGGGTGTACAGATCAGACTGTGGAAGAATGAAAACTTGAATCATTACTCATATGTTACAAAAGATGTCTGTGTTACTCTGTTTCACTTTAAAAATTGTGGTGAAAGTCTTTACCTGGACGAGCAGCAAGTCTGAAGTTGCCTTCACTGGCAAGAACCGTGAGCGAGGTACATTAACACCGATGGCATTGTCAAAGAACTGTTTTAAGACAGAGAAGCGCACAACAAAAAGGAGTTAGAAGAAAATTACAGTTTGCGTTCTATATTTTGAAGTGTGGCACTAGGAGATGCATATTATTACCCTTATTGCAGCACCAGCTGCAGTTTCCAGTTGAAGAACTTTCACTCCATCGACTTCCTGAATAGAATTGTCAGTCTTTTTGAAAATTGCAAAAATCATAAACTATTAGATAGGCCAGGCATGCACCTTTGGGTTTGGAATGATCTCCATTTTAAGTGCATCAGCTTCCACAAGCTTTTTGATTGCCTTCAAGTTAACCCATCTGTAAACTTACAGAGTTAAAGTCTACAAAGAAGTTTATATCTTCTGGAAATTTCAGGGACATGTTCTACTTACAGGTTGTTTGTGTTGAATATCTTGAACTTCTCAATTGATTTGAACTCATTGACCTACCACAAGGATCAAAACATGAACGCAGTAACTCTTTTAACATGTGATACAAATGGAATCCAGACGGTAACAGGAAGGAAAACAAAAAAAAGGTATGGACTTACATGTTCATCAGGAACCTGAGCAATCTCCAGAAGCTGGGATAAACCAGAAAAATCAAATTTATAGGTCAAGAAAACGAGTTATGTTCCTCAGTAGCACAAGAAAATTGTAGCAGTACGAAGATCATGAGTTGCAGAGAGGTTAGTGAAATTTTGTTATGTATTAGGAACCTAATAAACATACATATTGATACACGTTTTTTGCGATAAAAATGCATCTACAGAATTCAAAAATAACCAACAGTAGATAAAAACCAAATCTGATTAGCAGTTTTTTAAATAGCGATGCAGAAGAAAAGGTACGTTCTAAACAAGAAATGACACAATTGAGAACTTACCTGAACTTTGCCTTCATAAGAAATGAGAGTTCCTCCCTTTACATCAGCTAAAGTTTTGGGTGTAACCTCCATACAATATTCATTCTTGTTATGGATCAAGTGCTTCAGGATTTCTGCAGCAATTAGACCAAGTACGAGGCAAGCAAGACAGTTAGTATGGGAATTCATGTAACTTTTTCTGATTAACTACATAAAACTATATGTAAACAGGAATGAGCAGACTAAAAAGGACATACTTAAGTCAACGATGGCACCCAAGTTGTCTGAATTGGCAATGAACACATATTCCTTACCCTGCGAGACCCAGAAAACCAAATTTCAATAAACATGGACATCAATCTTAAATGCTAGGGAAAACAGTAGGCAAATGCATTAAAGATTGAACCTGTGATAAGAAAGCATTGAGCTTTCCACTGTTCATGAGGGATGGGAATACATCACCATGACCGGGAGGATACCTTCACAAAGAAAAATCATTAGTAGATAAATCACAAAGATAAACAACAGAAGATATTCATTAAAGACAAACGTAATCTCAAATGAAACCACAAATAAGGGCAACAAAACAAATTATATAACGACTACATCATATGGTTAACCAGCAAACGGATGACATTTGTTAAAATTGTAAACATGTCATATAACTTAATAGAATTCAGAATAACGGCAATTAGAAAAATAAAAACTTCTTGTTCTCTGCAATCATGGACTGATCTCAGAGAGCACAAGGCATTATAATTTCAATTATCAGTTATGATACTTCATCACGAAGGGAGATTAACCAGTTCCACCTTGCATAAGAAGATCTAATGTGACTTAATATGAACAGGAACAAAAACCATCTAAATTATCAAGATTAAAGTAAACATGAAATTGTTTTGAGTGAGTCTGTTTCCTGTTGCTGTTCAGTATTTAAGTGCAGAATGAAATATTTCATAGTTTTGATGCAGTTGAAAAACTTGAGTGGTAATGAAGCACAAGAAGGCCAAACAAAGAAAAAACTAATAAGTAAAAGACAGTGGATACTACTGTGTGATTTAAATAGTATGACAAAATGAAATCATACCAGCCATCCTTGTCGGTCTTTCCATTGCTGGGCCATGGCACAAACTCATCTGCGACAATACGGGGATATTTGCTCTAGAAAATCCAAGTAAACATTATTAGTTGCAGATCTGATGTCAGTTTTTTAAGACAAACAAAATTTTAATTTGATACGCATCCACACCACAAACCTGGTTAAAAGTGTGAATATCAACATTTGAGTTGGTGTACTTTTCCACAATCTGAATATGACAAGCACAGTTAGTCGAACATAAATTTAGAAGTGAAAAAATGTGATCCCCAGTGAAATAGAATTACCTTCTGTGTGTCATCATGTGTATTAAACGAGTTCATGAGAACCAATGGAACATTGCAGCCATACTTGTTGTTAAGATTCTGTGGGTGAGAAATATATTAGGGGATTAGATTAGAAAACATTAAGAAGGTACTAGAGCAGAGTAGTAAAGATAATGACGAACCTCAATCTGGATAACAATCAGATCAAGAAATGTCAAACCATCACGAACTTCGATAACCGACCTGCACAAAAAAGAAGCAAGATATACTTTCTTCACTTCCTGAATCTTTGAATGACTACTACATGAATGCTATACCAAAATTTCACAATGGATTGTTCACTAGCTTCAATTTGAATGTTACATCCACTAGCAATGAAAATAAATTTATACTGTAAAACAAGAGAACAGACAACCAGAAAAGTCCAAAGACAAGGATGACATGGCGAATAGATCAGCTACGCAATTGGATTGAAAACTGAGAATGACAACAGACAAAGAAAAAAGTCTTACTTCGGGCCAGTGCATCCCATTGTTGTCCCAAGACCTCCATTAAGCTTTAACACAACAAGTTTGTCCAACAGATTCTTGGTCTCGGAAACATCTACATCATTTCGTAAACATAAACATCATTTTAGTATCACATAGAAACTGCAACCATATACGCAGAAAACAAAATCTTCTAAGCAAATCGTTATCAGTGAAGACGAATATTACCTTCGGAGACGGGAGCCATTTTCTCGTAGGGAACAACGATTTCATCAGTCGGTGTCTGGATCTTACTCCACTCAATGTGTTGTGCCTCACCGCTTCAAATTCATATGAAAACAGTGACCGAGGAACTAATTAGTCTACCGTTACGTAAACAACGTCGACAACAACCCAGATCTATATCCAGATCCGATCCGATCGTAATTCCAATTCAGATTGAAAGCAAGTTCCAGAAATTACCGAGAATCAATAATAACCGGCAAAAAAAAAAAGCTGAGAAGATACGAAAACTCGTTTGATCATCACAATCAACAACAAATTGATCGAAATACACAAGTACACAACCACAATAACATAATTTGGAAGCGGTAAAGAGAAAGACTAACCTCAGATAGCGTGAAACGAGGTTGATGAATCCGCTCCTCTCATTCTCACTGAAACAGGGGAAAACACAAACAAAACAAATCAGTCGAAGCAATCACTAAAATTCAGATCTTCGACTCTAAATCCATGACCAACAGAATTTCGGGAAAAGAAACTATTGAATCCGAAAGCTAACCTCATCTCACCAAGGCCATCGACGGCGGATTTGAGTTGAGGGAGATTCTCGGTAGTGGCAGCCATTTTCGATTATCGATTTGAGCTTCCGATCCAGAAAAACAAAACAAAGAAAAGATCGTAAATGATGGAAATTAAAGCAGAGATATATATATAGGCGTAAGGGAGTTTTTGCTTTTGAGAGGAGTAGTGGTGATGAAGTGACGATGCGTGTTCTTACCGCATATATATGCATTGTCTTCTCTTTACCAATTACAAATCTACACCTTGCACCTTGCATGTCCGTCCGGTTTCGTCTCTTACCGTCAACTTTTTCCTGTCATGTATTTTTCTAGTAGTATATTTTTGTTTGCTATTTGGATAAAAAAAAAAATGGAAAAGTTATTATAACCAAGCAAAAGATCCAAAACAATAAAACCCATAATAATCTTGTCCTTGAAAAATCATCATAACCAATCGAAATCATCCAAAACCAGACATAAATAAAAATTTCTTTAACAAAAAAAATAAAAAGAGAGAATTATCCAGAGAATATTCCCTCACTCAAACATGAGGGCAATTGAGCAAGAGCTTGATTCTTTGAACAGTGGAGCTGATCAAGCTACTCACTGTGTCCACTGACTTCTTATTCAACTCTCTCGGCCTGATGGTTTTACCAGAGACAAGGATCTGAAAAGCCACCGTGAGTAAAGTTCCATCGTCTTCAGCCGCCATGGATCGCCGCCCGTCGCTTGAGATAGTGAAACCAGAAGGAAGGATTGGAATGTTTGAAGGGTCAACTTCACCGGAGGCAGCCATATTCATCGTAGTCCTGTCGAGAGGAGCGTACACTATCATGCCTCCTAGTGGGTCCATGTAACAGTCTTGTAGCATCAGCATGTCGTCCCTGTCTGAGTCTTGTGCCATACATATGCCCATATCCTCTCTTTGTGCAGGCTAATAATGTATATATTACAAGTAAAGATTATTACAGTTATGTATAACCAAATGTTTAATTATTAAGAGGCCGTTAAAAATGAATGTATACCCGGAGAATGGTGAGGCAGTTGGTTTCACTTGATCCGGTGAAAACGCGAGCGATCTCAGAGACTACGTTTCCATAGCAAAGAACGTCCCACTGTTACATGCAAACGTGGTTTGTTGTTAAAATGCGACTTAAGACAACAATAAGAGATTGAAAGAAAAAAATGCGAATTAAAAGCTTTAAGTATCCATGCATGTTTCTTTTTTGGATAATAACATATATAGATCTTTCAGACCATTGTTCCATTGTGGATAAATTTGATAATCATCATATACAATCTCGTGAATGAATTCAGGCAAAAAAATTACCGAAATAATATTTTTACTTACAAGTCGCACTAACCATATTCACAATTATATTTATAATAATTTATGTTGACCACCAACCGCAATCTTACTAAGCCGAATTTAATTAGACGTCAGTTATTTATTTCTAAAGCATTAATTAACACTCCTAATTTTACGTTTCAATTCGATAATGATGCATACAGATCAAGAAGAAAAAAAGAACCTGGTGACGAGTGTCCTTGTTTCGCAAAGAGTTGAAGACTTGCAAAGGAGTGAGAGGAATTGAGAGAGAAGACGCAGCACTGACAACTAAACCGGGTGGTTGGCCGGCCTCAATGTTCATCCGGATCGAGATTCTGACTCCACATTTCGAGTGTTGAGGAAAGTCAACTTTTCCGGACATGGTCAACATTTCGTTGAAGCTCTTCAACATTCTTTCCCCTAATTTCATTACACTCCTTCTTCCTTCTACTGTCGCTATAGCTGCCAAAAATCATTATAACTTTATCAAAAACATCAGAATTTCATTAAAGATCTAAGAGCATCATTATTGGGGGTTCTTGATGGGGTTCTTAACAAAAAAAAAAAAAAAAAAAATTATGAATAGTGTAAGAACCGGTTCTTAAATAAGAGTTTTAAGAACCGCGGGTTCTTACACTGTTCTTAGCCACTTGTCAACCCATAATTCGTCGGATTTTTTTTTTTTGCCAAATTTTTTTTTTACTTTTTCTTAACTTTAACTTTAAAAAAAATTTCTTACCCTTTTTTTTTTTTCTTAACTTCAACTTTAAAATTCTAAACTTTTTTTTACATATTAATGAATTGGAATCTGTACATAATGAATTAGAATCTTTACATATTAAACTTTTTTTACATATTAATGAATTAGAATCATTCAGTGTGTGAACATGAAGCGATTCATAGACAAGATCAGAAAAAACCAAATTGAGCGTTCTTTTGCATTTTTTTTTCAAAATCTATGTTTAAAATGTTATGTTTTTATGTCAACTATGTTTAATTAAAAAATAAACTCTATTTAAAATAAAATAAAATTATTAATTTTTTTTTTAAGAACCCCTAATAAAACAGCAAAAACATAAGTTTCTTAATAGAATTTCTTAACTTCAAATTTATAATTAAATATTACTTAAGAAACCCAAATGGATTTCTCCCAATAATGATGCTCTAAGATCTTTGGACTAAATTTCGGAGACTACGCACTGATCCAGTACTTAGGTCTTATATGTACATTCAACTTTAATCTCATAACCTATCTATTAAAACGATCATTTATTAATATATATTTGATTTTTTTGCTAAATTAAAGGGTATATCATTTATGTATTGTACAACCAAATTTAAATGATTAATATAGTAATAATATTATAGCTGAATTGACTATAGCCGGTCAGGGGTTTGACTAACACAACATTCCCCTAACTTTATCAAATACATTAGTTGTGTTAGTCAAAGCCCTGGCTGTTTCCCAAATGTAAGCATATATTGGTCTAGTAAGAACAGTTGCATGTCCTACGGTTAGAATGTAGAGAGAGTAAAAATTATCCGACCATTGATCTTAATAGTATAGAGGTGCTAGTTTTTAATAAAATAAAAATAAGTGAGCACAAAAATAGTTCACGAAAATGTTTTTTATAAATTTTAAAACTGAAAAACTCAATTCTCGGAAAAAATATATTTAGATATAAACGGATATTTTTTTCCTCTTTTGATTTTTTATTTATTTTCAACTAATACTTTAATTTGTTCGGAATAAAAAAACTTCCGTTAATTGTCATCCGTATTAAGATTCACATTTTTTTTTCCCAATTTCTTTTATAAATTACTAAACACAAAACACGGACTAGCATTTTCGATTTTTATCTTCCATTTTTGCCAACACAACAAAAAAGAAACTTGTTGGCAAACCAAATTGAAATTATCATCAAAATGAAACAATTATGCCATTCAACTCAAATAATAAAAAATGCTACTTTTTCCACTACCACAAATTCAAGTATTGATTAGTAAAGTTTGTCACAGATCATATGTACCTTCGCTCCAGTCAGTAGCGGGAATGGTTTGGATGGAGGAGAGAGCCATCCTCTCACACATTCTCTTAAGTGCGGCGATCCATCGCTTAGCGCTATAGCCTGAACCGCCACATAAAAGCTCTTTATACATCCGATGTGTATCGGGTTTGTGGTCCACTTCCACATGCTCTATCCACCTTACCTGCAATATTTCAATAACTTCAAAATGTATATTATACCTTTATGAGAATAGATAGGCATTTGTGAGGTTTGACCCAAAAAAAGATAGACAATTGTGAGATCGATCGAGCAATGGAGACACCTCAGAATGAGCATTGGGCAAGGCTCGGATGAGACAACCAGAAGGACGTTTGTAACAAGAAGGATTGACTTGGTCAAAGTTAACGATGTTGTGTGACACGTCAGCAATAATCCAGAGCCCTTCATCGATCTGTTGGCAACACCTGACGATTATAAACTCTCTTGGTGGCACTAGCGGCGACAGATTGTGTAGTTGCTCCCATATCTATCAATTTCATTCACATTCAAATACGTATCATATATATTAAGATCAAATCAGATTTTAGAGATTTCAGTGGTGAAAAACCCTATTTATTGTGAATCCAACTTTGAGAACACTCACAAAAATATATTTAGTCCTAAAAGAACCTAGCTCGAATTGAAATCTTTTTTTTCTTACCACTTGCAAGACATTGCAGTTTTCTTTTATGGGAAGCTGGGATCCGAGCATATGAATCGTCACGGCCGTGTTCACGATCGTTGGAAAAAGCTTTTTCCATTTCTCCTACAATAAACAAGTTCATGTTCATATTTGTGTATAACTATATAAGTCCAATCCTTAGAATAGTGAGTAGTAACAACTAGCAAATCTCAAAAGTAAAAATTCTAATAATTTTATCCAAGACCTACTTAAACTATTTAAAAACTAGAAAAACAAAAAAAATGTTCTAATTCATATATATATGAATAAGTTTAAGTTAAAAAATTATTCCAAATGACTTAGACAAAACAAATATTTATATATATATTTTTTAAAAATTATTTGAAAATCAGATATTAAAATGCAAATGCACCATTTAATTTCACACCTAATCAACAGAATCCTAATATATTGTATGATGAATGATAGAAAACATACCGAATCTAAGAACATATCGATCAAATTTGTTGCTTCTATAGGAACCACCGTCACATCTTTGGAAGACTCGACGTGAGCACTCAAGCTCCTGAAATGTTTAATTGCGTGCGAAAACTTCTCATAGCTCTCTTGGTCAATCACATATGTTTCGTCGATAGACGACTTAACCCAAAAATCTTCCTCGGTAAAAAACAGGCGCTTGAGTTCTTCAACCGCGCTTGCAGCAGTTTCAGTCAGTAGCGGTATATCCATTTCAGATAGTGGTTGTGGTTGGATGGTTTGAGAAGTTAGTGGTCCTAATGAGCTAGGTGGGTGGAACATGAGATTGCTTGGATTAGTTCCATACGAGGTGCGAGTATCAAGGATTTGCGGAGCAGAGTCGAATGAGTCCACCATTGTTTGTCCATGCTTGTTCTCGGATACAAAGTTGGCGATTTTGTCACGCTAAAAAGAACAGTTATTACGAATTATCTGTTAGAATTTATTTTTGCATTTTTCATGGTATATGTTACTCCATCGTTTCACTATTATAATGGTTTACTAATATTCACACACATCAATCTACTGTTTATAGTTATAATTTATATTATCTTGTTTCAAATAGATGAATATCATTTTTTGTCAAGAATAGATGAATATCATTTTGTTCGTAAAATATTTGATGACAGATCAAACAAATATAACATTTTTTTTTGATGATTTTAGAAAAATGAAATAAAATGATTGATTACCTTCTCTTTGAGGAGGGAGTTTTCCAAACGCAGTTTTTGAAGACTGTGTTCGCGTTCTTCTCTGCCAAAAGGAGGACCGCCACAAGCTGGACACATCACATTCTTTAAAGCCTCTAACATTGCTTCGTTCTCACATTGGATCTTTTCGTTTTCTCCACGAAGTAATATGTTAGAATTTCTTTCATCTTGAGCCTATTGCATATGAAAACATTATTATATAAAATATCAATTCGTTGAAATAAATTATAAGATTTGCTAAGATGAATACTTTGCTTTGGGTTCTTTTGTTCTGAAACCAAAATTTGACTTGATCCGGCTCGAGATTCAGCACTTTGCATAATTTTTGTCGTTGTGATTCGTCTGGATGAGGACATTCCTTGAAATAACTTCATTCAATTTTAAGAAATCCAAAAATCATTATTACAATCCAAATATTCAATAATTTTATGAACTTAATGAAGAGTTGATAAAGATTTTACGCTTCAAGTCTCTGGATCTGTTGAGGAGTGTGGCGATGACAAACTCTCTTCTCTCTTTTTTTTACGCCTGAACTTCCACCACCTTCATAATTCATTTTGTTCTTCACCAAAGAAAAGTAGATCTTTTTTTGTAATGTTGTTTTTTTGTTAATTCACAAGTTAATCAGCATTTATATGGATAAATGTGGTATAAGGGTAATTAAAAATATATAAATTAGCTCATAAAATGTAAATAAAAGGAAAATATGGATATTTACTATTGGAGTGGGTAACATTATATGTCAAAAGGTAATTCTTAATTTTATTTAATTCAAATACTTATCAGAGATATATACTAGCGTGTATCTTGTGTACAATGTATTGAGAGTGAACCAAATATATATATAAAAAATTAAACCTAATTAAGAAAAACTTAATTGACTGGAAGAAGATTTATTTTCTATCTTATTATTGGTCGATTCATTTTTTGAGGATGAATTCAAACCAATTAAACAAGCATCTTTATCTTTGAGTTTACAATTATTTTAAATCACTAAAGATAAAAAGTTCTATTTAAAAACTATTAACATAGAAAATTTTATTAAATATTTTCCTAGTAATAGTTTATATATTTAACTAAAAGGATTCATATATAACAAATCTATAATTTATATTACATAATTCTTTTTAGTTTTTAAACAAGTACTCTGGCATCACCTAGTTTTATTATCGGCATATTTATATATGTGGAATATAAAAAATAATATATAATGTCAACTAAGCATTTAATTTTGTTTTTTCTATTAAATTTTAAAGTTTAGTATCTAATTAATGTCTTTATTTTTTTTTATTACAAAAGCTTGTGCTAATGACTTAGTTAAATTTTAGTAAAATAAAATAAAATATCAATTTTAAAGAAATTCATTATTAGTGATTTAAATATTAATTAATTGGTTGATTATTACTATCTTTTCTAATATATATACAGCTCATTCCAGTTGACAAATACCAAATACCCAAACTGGCAATGTAGAAAGAAAATTTAGAAAAATCCAAAGACGCGCCTAATGAAAAGAGGAAAAAAATATTTAATTTAGGTTTCTAATTATTACAAAAAAATTATCCATCTGTTCAAAATATAAGATGTTTTAGAGATTTTTTTCTTCTTCAAAATATAAGATTTTCTTACATTTCTATACAAATTTTACATTTATTAGATGAATAGATACCGTGTGACTAATTATATTTTGAAAAATTTGTTCATATTCACCCAAATTATTTTTAATTTACAAAATAAATAATATTTTTAATGAAAAGTAATTTTCTTAATAACTTAAAACATCTTATAATATGAAATAGATGGGTTTCCAAAACTCTATGGACGGTCCTACTAGTTGATGACGCAATTGCAAATGGTCAGTCTATGACTATGGTGCATGATTTGATCATGAACCGATTCAAGGCTGACCAGATTGTCAGCAATGATATCCCGTTTGGATCGAAGAGCGTAAATTTTGAAGGTTTTTCTTCCCAAAAAGAAATCCTCACGAGAAAACATGTCTAGACTGAGCAGTTTATTATCGAACCCAATAAGCATATATAGACTCTCATTCTTGACCATGAATACACTCAATTTTCATAAGCCCACTCCGATCAAGCCCGATTATAGTTCATCATCAAGCCGATTGATTATTGGGTCTACTCTCGCCGAACTTAACTCACGATTCAGGCTGTCACGATCATTATGAATCATTTCATCAACACGTGTTTTATCTGACCGAATCAACATTTAAGGTTGAAATCTTGTCTTTCTTTTCGTGTTTACACCTAACGGCTAATTCCATATTTGTATTAGTCAAGATCAACCACACATCATCCGACCAACCACTATCCAATCAAATCAACGATCAAACTTGTTTCTCTTCGCCAAGATTCAAGCTCAATGGCTCTTTCCATATCCTAATATCACACATCTTGCACAAACATGTTGGACAATCATGTTAATCTTGATTCGATCCGACGGGTTTTCCTCCATCTAAAACAAAATTCCAACGTTTGCCTTCATTGTTCAAATTCCATCAAACTGTTTGGCCGAGTCGTTAAACGTTATTGATCCATAAGCTTAATTATATCAACTAGTATGTTAAAAAAGTGTTAAGTGACAGTCAACCATATGATATATGTCTAACGTATAATTATAATCTAGACGAACTAAGCATTGAGTGCGAATTTCAAATATATATCGCATATTCTAACATAATGAACCAATTTCATCTATAAAACTATAATAGAGCATAACTATATCAAAATAACTAATTAAGTCACACAAACAAGGGCTTCATACACTCCAAATCAACAAGAATATCACATGTCTGATGTTATAATCCACTTTAGTTTTTTGTTTTTATTTTTGGTATCAATCCAATTTAGTTTTCTATTGAAGTCAAGAGATGTTATAAAAAGGTCGTCTCCGACATGAAGAAAGCCAAATTTATTCACTACAAAAAAGAAGGCGTTTAACGTCGGTTTTTATTTACATTAGCGTCATTTTTAAACTGACTTTAAGAACTTGGCGTCAATTATAAAACAGACGTAACATTGGTCGACGTTAAGTATTTTTGCTTCAATTATAAAACAGACGTTAATGGACCGTCGTTAGATAAGTGACGTGTGCTGATTAATCTCTTGTAGTGATTTCTGGAGCTTTCTGTACAAGTATTTGAATTTCAAATTAAGAAATAGACCTATAATTAATTATACATACATAAATTTATATAAAATAATTTAATGTTTAATTTTTCAACCAATTATAAGACAAGTTCTCATTTATTCTAAACTACAATTAATATAAACAATGTGTTCTCCATTTTTATCGTTGGTTTTCCTACTAATTTCTCTATCAAAACTCAAAAGTGAAATAGTATAGAAAATAAACTTTTCTCTTTGTTCTGTTTTTTTTCTTTCACAAAAATAAAAAGTAAGAAACTATAACAACAAATTTCATTTAACTTTTAATTTATTGAAAGACTAATGCATGAGTACCACACGTAAGTCGTATACTACTGAGATATTAAATGGGTCCAAATTTTATAGAACAAGAGATTGAGACTTTTAATTGGCCTTAACAACTGTGACTGGACATGTTGCATTTGTCACCACATGATTGCTCACACTACCCAGCAAGATCCTACAAAAAAAACAAAAGAAAAAAATGTAGCCATTAGTTATTTTTTATATTTTTAACGTTCCTACTTTATTCATTTTTTAATAGAAAGTTATGCATGAGTATCCGATTAATCAATACCAAATCCCCATTTGCTGTATATTAGCCGGTCCTGAATTTTAGAATGCCGCAAACTAAAAAAAAATTTGGACCGTTTTATCATATTAAGTTTCGAACTTATGAATTTTTGAAAAAGTTTTTATAATTTTATCACTAAACTAAATAAACTTTTTAAAATTTAAAGACTGATTTTTTTTATGAAAATAAAGGCCACAAATCCATACTTACTTTGTTTGGGCTCAGGGCCGGCAGTATATACGTGTGTATGTTTTGTATATTCTGTGTATAGCCGGTTAACCAAAATCAAATAGCCGTTAAACAAAAAACCAAAATCAAACCACTAAAAATCAATTTCAATGAAAACCAAACACGAACTGAAATTAAGGGGTTATTCAACGAAGAAATTTAATTGAATTTAAGTTTCTACAAAAATTTAGTGTATTCAATAAGGTACTTTATATTATTATTTTTTAATTGTAGTGTTATTCAATTGATTAATTATGATATAGAAAGACACGGGTTTACTCGTTTTTACAAGGAAGTGGAATTAAACAGGGGAGATAAAAGAAAACAAACTTGAACATATTATCTTTTAAAAATTGTCACTAAAGTTGCATTATAATGATAAATCAATAATCAAATCGAATAACAGATGAGACAATCAAGATTCAGTTCTAGTTAGTTCCTCTATATAATAAAAATCCATAAAAAGCCAAACCAAATTATACTGAAGCTAGACTATATAATATGAATACATTACCTTTTTAGAGGACCCAAACCTCGACTGCCAAGAACAATGGAATCGAGTTTTAGATTTTCGACGGCATCGCAAAGTTTCTCCCTTGGATCTCCCCAATACACTTTTGCCACGACCTTTACCTTTAATTAAGAAATTACCATTTCACAAAAAAAAAAAACTTAAACGACCACCAAAAACAAAAACAAAAACTGTAAAGATTGCGAGAGAGAAAATACCTTTTTAGCCCTAGAGAGAGTATCAAGAACATCAAGAACATCCGGATCATAAGCAAGTCCATACTGTTTAGAGTAATTAACCTCTCTAAATTCCTCCAAAGGAATTAACGCTGCAATAATTAATTAATAAATGATCAAAACCAAACTAAAGTCTTATGAAAATATAGTAATTTTTTGCATACGTGAACCAGTTTCCTCAAATACGATTTTGCGGGTGTGATCGGCGTTTTGGGGTTGAACATGAATCAAGATAACTGTGTCGCCGTCGTCTATGAGATTCTCCGCCGTCCAACTGAGAGCCGATTTGCTCGTCGGAGAATAGTCCATTCCCACGCCCACCGTACGTGCTTTTCCCATTTCTCTCTCTATCTCTCTTTCTTGATGATTTCTTAGTGGAGTTTGCTTACGCTAGTCTGATTTATATGTATAACCGGTTTGGAGAATAATAGTAACGCACACAGAATTCGAGATATTTAATGATTGTCTTTTTCTTTTGATTTATTTTGGAATTATGGTGGGGAGATTCTTGAAGCTACTAGGTCGCTCTCTTGCTTACTTTTCCTAAAACACAACAAAAAGTCTTTATCAATGACTGTTTTAAGAGTAGTTTTCAAGAAAAAGTGATAGGAAACGGAATTTTCATTTAACTTTTTTATTTCTTCTTTTTGCATAGCATCTCATTTCATATACTAGCTGGTAAAAGAAAAGAAAAAAACTTTTCATATAACTTGTTTTTCTTAGTAACCTATAAATAAGAAACCTGGCTGGAGCGTATAGCGTTTAAAGTTGTGTCCTAATTTTGTAGATTTTAAATTAAATTTTTAATAACTTGATACTGGATTTTTCATTTTATACTGATGAGTGCATTGTTTTTTGTTTTAATAAGTATATATGTATTGTATGTATTTGAGAATTTTAATCAAAATCTTAAATTGTGTGTTGGCAAAATACGTGTGTTAACGAAGGCCAGATAAGACATGTATTTGCATAAGTATTGTATTAGTGAATTCTCTTTATCTCACTTGCTCTCCAAGAAAATAATATTCTATGTCAACTTTCAGCAAAGGCAAATTTTATTCTTCAACTTTTCTTCATCTATAAGTTTTTATTTATCAATTGATTGATGGAACTAGATACCAACAAATCAAAGCTAACCTTATTCTTTTAAATATTATATAAAAGTAGTAAACATATTGAGTTTTAAATCTTTGATGGCTGGGGAAAAAAAAACGAAATATTCGTAAAAAAAGTATAGTGGCGAAGTTCTCTCTTTTTAATTTCCTAATTGATTAACCGGATATTAATCCAAAATGCTTTATTTAGAGAGATTAATTATTTTATTTAAAAGTAATGTCTTTACACTAAATGGGCTTCAACGGAGCCCAATTCATCCGGGCGGAATGTCCTTGTCGGGTTACACGTTTACAGATTATTCAGAAATTTGTTCTGTTGGTTAATTTTATCTTTAAGCTCTTCTTCTTCTTCTCAAACCAGTTATACTTAATCGAAATTTAAATAAATATAACAACACCTTCAATGGAATATTAATCGAACGAAAAATGTTTAACGTACAAAAAGAACAGTAATACCATTATAAGAAAATTTAATCTAAAACAAGGAATCATAGAAATTAACTATAAAAAAACACAACTAAAGATCATAATCTGACCCTAAACAAAATTTAGATCAATTATTGAGGTAAGAGCAAAACTGCTTGACGGAACTACTAAAGAAAGAATTGCTGAACGGTTTGAAAATGGCTTGTGTACAGTCTTCATCGATCTCAACGATGGCCTTGCAACATTCCGGTCCTATCGTAATTTGACGGTTAAAGAATGACCCGAAGATTTCCGCCATGCAGGCCTCTCCATCTCCTAGGTCCGGGAAACACCTCCTAGCTAGCTCGCTATCATTAGCATTACCGATACTTCCACCGAAGATGGAAGGGAGCGAAAATGGGAACGGAAACGGAAACGGAAACGGGAACAAGGAAAATGCGGTTGCGGTTTGAGGAGTAAAAGAGGATGAGAGGAGAATAACAACGAGGATGAGAGAAATTGATTTCATGATGAGGAAGCAAATATTACTAATCAAACAAATGTGAATGATAGTGGTTTTGTTGCTTGGATCTTGGTGGTTTTTCTAGGGTTCGATCTGTATTTATAAGAGAGAAGTAGAATAAAAATCTTAGATATCGGAGATCTTTTCGTTACACTAAAATCTTAGATAGCTCTTTTAGTTATGATTCTAGCGTTTCATTCGTTTAATTTGAACTAGATTACTTTAATTAGCTTAAAATTCGACGAGTTTTTTATATACAAAACAACAGCACTATATGAATTGTAACCTAGGGGTGTCAAACGGGTCAGTCCGCGTCCATATGACCGAATATTTTTAATTTTTGGACCGTAGCGGGCCGGGCCGGCCTGCAATCCTTTTAACTATGTCTAGGACGACTGCCCCACTAAGTCCAGCGGATTAGCGGACCAACGTGTTTGACATTATTTTAATTTTTTCATATTTATTTCGTTGAAAAAAAATAATAAGATGAGAGATATATACATATATATTTATTGAGATAATAACTGAATAGACCTATAATAGTTAATATATATATATATATATATATATATATATATGTATATGATATTTTATGAAAACTTTGGAGTATGAAAGATGTTGGCCTGCAGGTCGGTCCGCTAACCTGTTGGTCCACGTCCATCTGGTCCGCCTCGCAGCAGACAACTTTTTTTTTGAGTCTGCAACGGGCCGACCCGTTAAGACCGCAATCCGTATAACTATGTCCAAACTCGCCTCGCCCGTGGTAGATTTCCGACCCGTTTGACATCTCTACCAAAATGTTACATCTATACAAAACAACAACATCAAAATATCCATTATAAAAAAAAATGTTACAGTTACATAGAAAACGAAATGAATTTTACTCTACACGGTTCACTATATAAAATGTCTTCAAAGTTTATGCAAAAAATTAGATTATTAATCAATTTAATATGACGATCGTACATATCTCTGATGTCATTAAGAGTAAGAGAAACACTTATATCTGTTTTACATTGAAGTTTGAGATTTAGCAATCAATTCAAAATATAATACTTAGTGTTATTTAGTTAAAAGAAAAGGTTAAGCCTTGAAGCAACAACCCCCCATGGATACCGGAACCGTCGTCGCGTCGTTGAAGTCAGAGGTTTCTCAATAGATCAAACCGAAAGTACATGTGTTCATGGAAGTTAGCGTATGTCCCACGCGATGTTTAATTTTAAACTAATAAACATTTTGTAAAATTTTGAATTAATTAACTTAATCATTGTATTCAGAAAAACTAGTATTTTATCATATCATATGATTCAAAATTTTGAGATAACAACTGTAAGTAAGCAATACAATAAGATTATTATCCAAATTATTACAATTTGAACACTCTTTGTAAAGTTACATAACATACCAAAAACGAACGAAACAAAACATTCCAAGTATTATAAAGTTCCGTCAAAGTTTAAAGTATCATATACGCCCCCACCAAATTTTAATTGATTCAGAAACGTATCAATATTCAGCTGAATAAAACTGAACACTAAAACCATACGTAATTTTGACCTATTTTATTGTTTTTTTAATTAAAAAAATGAATTGATAAGACTTCATAACCTTTTTTTACGCGGAGTAAACATGGGCATAAACTTCTGAAAATAGGGCTAAATAGGAGTATAATAAAGTAATAAAGACGCGGACTCAACTATCCAATGTAGTATTTGCAAAGCTGTCCATCTTCAACATATATTTTATACCAACGGAAACTTGTATGTATTTTAGTAATGTATATTTTTTTAAAAATCATTCTCTTATTTAAGATATATATAAGCTTTCGTAGTCTTCTTCTATCCTTTCAAAATCAATATTTCATCTTACGATCATAATCATTCGATCTCTTGATTACTAACAACAATAATATCAACAATGGGCAGCTACGTTTCATGCGCTCTAAGCAAAACGACAACGTCTGTGTCATCATCATCACCACCCGCGGCGAAAGTGATTCTCCCGGACGGTGGAGTACGTGACATCCACGCTCCGACGAAAGCAGCCGAGCTCATGATGGAGATGCCAAGCCATTTCCTGGTCGACGCCAAATCGTTGAAGATCGGCCGGAAATTCACCCCACTCGCCGCCGACGATGATCTCAACCTCGGAGACTGCAATGTTTACGTCGCATTCCCGATGAAGCGTGTCGCTTCCGCAGCCAATGCCTCCGACATGGATCGGCTCTTCCTCACTGGCAAGAACCGCGCGAAAAGCTGTGACAGTAGGAGAGTGTCTCCGGAGGAAGAGGGTGACGTCAGGCTGATTGGATCGAAGCTGAATCTTGAAGACATAGAAGATTTCTCGGCGGCGGAGTTTATCCATCGGATCTCTGTTTCGAAATCCAAGAAGTCTCAGTTGGAGACAATAGTAGAAGAAAACGTGTCGTCGTAATATATACAACAAAACAAACGATCCATTTTTTATTTTTAATAAATTTGTTTTTTCTCTTTACGAATTTGCCTCTCTTTTGTGGTATTAATGTACGGAAGGAGACATTTAATTAGTCGAGAAATTAGTTTTGTGATTACTATTTTTCTTTCCCTTATGTAAATATAAGAATAAGTACGTAGTACATTTAATTTTATATGAACAAAAACAAACTTTTTCTTGAACTAAGTGTTTTGGAGAGTAATTTGTCCAACCCTTCTTTATAACTTAACAAGTTAATTACAAGTTACACATGACCTAATACAATAACGTCAACAAACGATCCAAATGTTGAAAATGTATTCACCAAAGTGCCTCTCTTTAAAAAGAAAGAGTGGTTAGAGAGAGAAGTTAGAGAGAAGTCAGAGAGAAAAAAAGTAGATCTGCGTTTCCCCCCCTCTCCGCCGTTCGGTTCCTTACCGACGATGTGAGAGGGAGGCTCTAGTTAATTTTTGATGCTCTACAATAAGGTGCAGGTTGCAAGCAGGTTTCGGAGGTCGATGGTCTCCTCTCCGGCGGTGCTGAGGCGTGGTTCAACCGGTGCGACGAGGCGGTGCGGTGGCGGAAGCAACGACGTGAATCGATTTGTTTTTCTACTGAGCTCCGGTACTGCTGATGAGGACGGCGGTGAGAGCGAGGAAGAGAAATATCGGCGGCGGAGTAGAAGCTGCAGCCCGTGGCGGAAATCGTTTGCCCCGGTTAGGTGGGTGGCACCGCGAGTGGAGGGAGGTGCTGTGGTGGTCGATTTCGACCTCTGTGGCCAGTCAAGTTTGGCGGCGGCGAGTGGGTAAGTTTTTCTCCTTGAGCAGTTGTCGGCTTGTTTTGACTCTCTTCGCCGGATCGAGGTTTCGGTGGGCGGAATCGACTTATTGGGGCCTAGGTGAGGGTTATCGGAACTCAGGTTCGTTGTTTCTTGGATCTCTTCCCGTTTTTGCGGTGGTATCTCCGGTTTTTGCCGAGGTTTCTTCTGCCGGATTTAAACAAATCGGAAGGAAGGTTGCTGGGATCAGGAAGCTCGCCGGTTCGAACTTGGCGGCAGGAGTCGACTCTCCTGTTCGTCCTGACGGATAAGCAGCGGCCGCAAAGCTCCTTCCTTGTAGTCGCCGGTGAAGTGGTAGGACGGCGGAAGGAACGTTAGAACACTTCTCAATTCTCGATGGAGTTTCTTTGCTTACATTCAGGGTTTTCAATTTGGTTCGGTTCAATTTCTCCGGTTCTTTTCTTTGTAAACCAGTTCCATTCCCGGTTTGGGATAATCTAATATGATATTATTAAAAAAAAAAAAGTGCCTCTCTTTTGTGGTCTTAATATACGAAATGAGACATTAGTGTGATTTCTCTGTTTTCCGTTTTGTATATGCATTATCGGTAAAGATCAATGTGTGTTAGATTTCTTTTCATATGAACAAAAAACAAATCTTTTTCTTGAACACACATTGTTGTCAAGAGGGTATGTAACGGCTAGTTTGTAACTCGTAAAGTTAAAGTGGGAGTCACAACATCAAATCTTAGGAATATAACCATCAAACCCGTCTCTTGAAGTGGTGGAGATTTCTCTTACGAGGCTATCTCCGATCTGTTTATTACAAATAGAATTATTACATCTTGGAATTCTCATCTCCCTGAACAGAGGGTCTCTGTTGAATACCTCCCTGAGAATCAGAAATTGCAGATCCCAGCTGCAATGGGAATGCCATGGATACCGACGAACCCGATGAGGCTCTGCGAAACAAATCACACTCTCTATTCTAGGTTCTTGAAGGTCGCGTCAATGTCCTACACCGAAATCGAATCTCTCGTGAAGACGACGACCACTGGTGAGGCGATCCGTGAAGTAATCGACGGTCTTGAAATGGTGACTCCTGTTTCCGAGAGATCTAACCAGTGGGAGACGACGGAAGCAGATTCCGATGAAACGTTTGGTAACATAAGCAAGATTCTTCAGTTTAACTGCGATATTCGAGATTTTGGCTATCTCCTTACCGGGAATGCTACTGTTACTGATACTGCTTGGTCGAATGACATTGAGAATGTTCCTCAAATCCGTATTCAGAACAAGCTGAAACCGTATACTCTGCATATGATTGCTGCTCTCAACCATGGCTCTGTTGGGAATTATCCTCTTGGAGCTTAGGTTCGTGCTTATGGGTTAGGTATTGGGATTTATCCTGCTCAAGGAAGTGCGTTTAAGGTCGAGGCTGTTTACACAACTAAGATGCCTTGTACGGTTGATGAAACCGCGGTTATCGCGTTTCAAGAGAGCAATGGAGGGATTCTTATGAACCTATGCCTCAATACCTTGGCAGTTTTCGGGTTATTGCACTTGAGCAAGGACAAAACTTATGATAGAGGAGACGAAAACATGAATCGGGTTGGGAACTCTTACTTGGAAACATTGAAGACCCCGGATATGGTGAATATGATGATGAGAGAGCAAAAGGCGTGTCTTCTACGTATTGCTCCTCATCCTTTTGGTCTTGAACAAACGTTCTGGCTTTCAAAGGTTATGCGTAAGCATCAGCTTCTGATGCCCTCACTAGCTGCTCGGTTTCATTTCTCAACTCCACCTCCGGTTCAGAAAATTATGGTGATACTTGAAGCTGCTAGAGAATGGGAGATTCTGCCTGCGGGGAGAGAAGTGTCCGAAATGTTTAGCGATAATATTTCTCGTTTGAGGACTCGAGAGGTTGCGATCAAGGCAGGTCCTCCGCTGTATTCAGATTTATGTCGGTTCTATGGATGTGAAAAGAAGATAGATATATCAGGTGAGACTTTGGATGATGTGATAGCTTTAATGCCTTACTTACGGTTTTGCGATGGTTGCACATGTGAGTAAGGATGGGAAGAAGAAGGATGGTATTGCTCTGGCTCGCTGTCTGAAGAGTGTCGAACGGGATATGAAGATAGTCGGGAATTTTTGGAAGAAGTTGTGGAGAAATAAGTTGCAATCCCCTTCTCAGTAAGAGATGGTTACATTGGATGAAAAACTCGATCAATTTAAGGAGAGGTTTAAGAATTAAGAAGCTAGTTAACGTGTGTTGTATTAATCAGATCTTCAAATTCAATAAAAGATTCGTTACAACTCATGTGTTTTTGTCCTTAAATACGGACTATTATATTTTAATGGTACGCACGTCCTAGGAACAACTCTTTGATGATTAAATTTTCTTGAACGTATGTATATACGGACATCAAGACCAATGTATGGTCGTTAGAATCAAGATTCAAAGGAGAACATGGCCAGATCGCTCAAGAAATCAGTCAGGTTGAGCCTAAGACATGTCCGGATCCGTTCTTCAACAATCAGGTTCAAACCGGACTCTAGTTCCATAGAAAGAGATCAGAGAATCGAGTTTCTCGGAGGTGACAATGGCGTTGGAGAAGAGGAAAACGATGGCGGCAGTAGTAGCGAGTATGAAGAATTTGAAGATGAGGGAGTAGAAGGAGAAGAAGAAGATGGCAAAAGTGAACGCGAAGAGACAGAAGTGGCGGTGGAAGTGGCAGAGGCGGAGATCATTGAGGTAGGGAATAGGGTGATGGTGGTGGTGGATAAAGTGATTTCTTCAACCGGAGCTCTTGAATGGGATTTGAAGCATACATTACAAGCAAAAGACTATCTTTTTCTCTTATATTTCTCCAAACCCTTTAGAAAAGGTTCTCTCGTTATCTTTAAATCACAAGTGATTTGAAAATTCAAACAAAATCATTGATCTTTTAAATCCTTCTAAAAAAGTTGGATCTCTAATATAATATATGGCCTTTTGAACTTGCTATAAAGGCAAACGGAAGAACCGGGAACGTGAAGTAAAGACCGACGAACTCGTCCACACTCTAAAGAAACTCTGCCAAACAAAGCGACCTGGGGTGAGTCCAAGTTCTGAAAAAGTGTTATCAGCGTTTCAAAACGCTAAAATGTGGTCAGATTTAACTATGTCTAAATAATAACAGATAGAGGTAGAGATAAGAAGACTAGAAGGAAAAGAGAAAGAGAAAGGAGAGAAGATAGTGGAAGAAGCAAAAGAACAAGAAGTGAGCCTCTTAGTAGTCGGAGAAGAGAAGAAACCGCCGGTTTGGAGATTAGTGAAGCGATGGGGATGGAAGAAACGGCGGGGCCGAGCCGGAGTTCTCAAGTATTGCCTAGAGAAGGCTTCATGTATGACCATTGCGGTTAAACCAAAGAGCCGTAAGCTTGGTGGCTACTTGATCACAACCAAACGTCACAAGAACTTTTGGCTCTTAGCTTGAATTAATTTAAGCCGATTCAGGCGACGGGGCTTTCTTTCTCTTCGCATATTGTGATGTTTTTGTTTGTTTGTAGATAATGATTTCAATTTGGTTTAGTTCTTGTTTGATTAAGAGAGTAGGTTTGCAGGATTTTTCCAAATACATAATTCTTACCATCGGAATAATACCTGCAAATATAAACTCGCAAGAAGAAAACATTTTTCAAGAGAGACATAAGATGTAGATTCTAGTTTTGTTTTGTTTTTGAAGTCCAAAAAAACAAACTAAAAATAAAAGAAAATACATCTCCAAGAATTAAAACTGTGGTCTTACTACGTAATTAGTTATATGGTCAAATGGGCGAGTTTATTTCGTTTAATGCAACTATGGATGCTAATTACGTCTGTTGTGTGTGATAAACAAGGAAAAAGGGTGAATAAGACAGCTAAAGTTGAATGTTCACAGAAAATATATCATAATGCAATAAATTAAACAAAATAATAATGTCCAATAGAGAAATCAGACCGATTGTAAGCCAACTTCCACGAGAAAGAGAAATCTAAGAGTTAAGACTAATCTTAAGTGAGTTCAAGACTTCTTTGTAAGCCAACTTCTTCGCCATTTTCTTATCCGAGGCCTTTGCTGTGTGAGAATAACTTATTTCCTTAGCTTTCACCTCAACTGTGAAGTAAGCTTCACCATTCTTGAAATCTTTAGCTTTACTCAACTCCAACTGCGATTTCTGGCATAATTCTGTCAACTCTCTCACAGGATGCAACTTGACTGTCTCTGGAGTTATCATACAACCCAGAAGCGGTTTTATACTTGCAAAAACAACTTCCTTCTTGTAACCCGAGTCAACAAATATCGCGCCAGCTAAAGATTCTATCACATCTCCAAGAACCTGACAAATGGCAAACACACATTAAGACCTTGTGTCCTGAGTATAGTAGATCAAATACAAATGTGTTTTACCTTGGGAAAAGTTATATCGGATTCCCATCCAAAAGTGGATTGCAAAGGCGACCGTTCAAACTCGCTGACTGTTCTACAGATGTGCTTGTGGAGATCATGAGAGGCATGTAGAATGTGTTTGTGCAGGTTTGATTTCACCGCCACTAAAGCATAGCATTCATTGTTCACAGAAGCAGAGCGCATGTCGGTTAGTAGTCCAGGAGAGAGACTAGGATATTCACCGTACAAATGCTTGGTTATTAGATAATCCAACACAGCGTCACCAAGGAACTCCAACCGCTGCAGTAGAGTCAAATTAGTACATTAACTGAAACACAGACAGAAATAAAAAAAGTAGATGATTGGGTTCATGGAGAAATGACAGAACTTGATAGCATCTTGGAATTTCAGGTATCATGTATGAACCATGAGTCAATGCCTCGACTAGAAGAGACTTATCCTCAAATTTATAGTTCAACAGCGACTCCATATAGCCTACATTCACAAGCTTCTCAGCTTGTATTGAGAACTCTCTTTGGATCATAGTATTTGTGAAATCGATCTTTATACCAACCCAATTCATGAACATCAGAGCTGCAAGTTCACCTCCCTCACTGAGATATGCACCAATTAGTGATTCAACAACATCAGCCACACTCTTGCGTTTCAAATTCCTCCTCCTTGAAATGTATATGTTTCTAGAACCGGGTAGAAAATCATGAACAAGAGCATAAGCTGGAGCTGATTGACCAGGAACCATCCAACCTTTAGGTTCAAAACACTCATTGCGGATAAATCCCTGTAATCCAAGAAGATATTTTTACATTTTCCTCTTACTCCGAGAAATTATTTGACAAGTCCACCTGCTGCAAACTTAATATTTCTACAAAACCAGAGGTTTAGGAGCCGTTAAGACTACTACTGAAGAATGTTTACCTGAAGTTTCTGCTGGCATCCAACTTTGCAGAGCATGACATTTGAAATCATTCCATCTTTCTTTGTGCTGAGAAGACCCTCGTGATGAGTACGATATTGTTGGAATAGTTGCTGACAAACAGCATACTTGAGAAAAGAGTCACCCAGAGTTTCTAGTGATTCCAAGTGGAACTGATCTTGGCACTTCTTCGTCGTGATGGCTTCCAGAACCTGTAGTCACAATTGAATAAAAAACTTTCATGGTGGAAAAATTAACATGAAAGTCCCATGCATGATTTATATCAGCTTGAAAGTCTCAAGCTATACCTTGATGGTTGGAATATTGACTTTAGGGATGCTCTTCTTTAGGTTGAATGCTATAAGCAAAGATTCAATGCGTTGCATAACAGATGGGATGAAAGTATATGAATAGATCATATCAACTGATATTGGGGACAAAATGACATGACACAGTTCAGGAGGTAGTTCAACAAACTCTCTGTCATGGTCTGCAGCAAAAAAAAGAAGAAGAAAGCAATAAGTAATTCAACAAGAACTTAGGATGCAATTAATTTGATTGTGGCCAAGCATTAAAAACCTTTCTCCTTTTTCTTCTTGGTCATGTGAAGGTAATTATGCAGCGTGAAAATGTGCCTCCCATACAAAAGGGGTTCATCCACAAAGTTTAACTGAATCCCATGCCTGCAGAAAAATTATAAATTTTAGCATCTGAAAAAATAGAATATAATAAATATATCAATAGTGACAACATTCAACTCAACCAAGAATTGTCTAAACTTTTTTCTTTGTAAAATTATGAGTACCGTTTCTCATAGTACTCCATGTAAGTTTGATCGCCAGTATTTCTCTTCGTCAATACTGAATTTGCATTTAGATTGTTGAGAACACCTTTGGTGCAGTAGACATGTCCATTATGTGGGGTGTAGACCAATGCATTTTCTACGAAACAGGTACAAAACAAGCCGTCTTTTGTATGAAGAATGCGAGAAGCACCCTTGGCAGAACAATCCACGTGCCTTTCCGAAGCTTTATAACACGTTAAATCCACGGATCTAATCACCTCCCAATTAATAAGAGATGCTTCATGCTCATGAGTGGATGGAACTAGTAGATAATCAAGTGCTACCCCGTCTCTGAGATGTAATCCATCCAATGCCTCCATCAAATTTTCCACATTGTGATCCAAAAGAACTCGTAAAAGTGTTATCTGAAACTTTCTACACACAAGGACCTGAACACAAGAAAATGAGATTAATATGAGTTTAAATGAGATATAACTGATATACAAAAATGAGCAAAAATACCTCCTCTTGTGTAAAGTCAAACGCTCCCACATAACTCAATGTCACCGCTATTGTACCACGATGATCTTCCAACCGGAAGCCTGTGCTCCCAATGTCATCTTCAAGCTCAATTCTGGTGCCCAGAAAAATATCGTTCAAATGAAAGTTTCTTGGTGAGTCTGGCTTCATTCTTATTAAGTAGAAGTGGTATGTTGTCTGCGACTGTCCTGAAAACTGGGAGACTAGCTCTGGGGGCAAGTAACATGGCTGTTCTATGCTATAGTGGATTTTTTCTGCAAACACAAACCTCGTAGATGAGTGGTTTATTAAACAGCCCAAATTTAAAAATGAAGACGCAGAACATTACCGAGTTTTTGTTTGACATTTTCCGCCACAACCATGTCAGGCACAAGATTATCAGTCAGAGCTCCAACTCTGTGCAGCTGAATGCAAGCTTCAAGACAGGCAGCTTGTTTTAACACATTGCCAATTACATGAACTCTAACTTCTTTTACTGGGCAGCTCTTAGGGAGGTAAAGGATGCAAATCCCCTGATCCTTCTCAACATCAAATCTAGGAGCTGGTTTGAAGTACCTTTTCCAGCCAAAAAAAAAAAAAATTAAGAAAGAAAATATAAAGAAGCAAAATTTTGCATAAAAGAAAACTAACTGATGGAGCTGATAGGTATCAGACTAACTCGTCTGAAGGAAGCCTTGAGCAGTAGAAATATATTAAGCTGACGCTTGAGCTAAGGGTTACAATTGCTCCTGTACTATTCACGCGAAAGAAATCCTCGGATGAATCATCTGGAAGAGGTTGACAGGGAACAAGAGAATGATGCAAGGACTCTTCCCGCATTATTTTCCCTCCAGAAAGGTATTTCATCAACCGATTTTTTGTTAATAGATCTCCGCTGCCAGTGCCAATGAGTGAGAAAGAAATTAGATTTTGTGAAGCATGGAGATATTGTTTTCGAAAACTAAACAGTAAAAGCTATGACAACCAGCCAAAAAAAGTATCAGACCTTTCCACCATCATCAAATAATCTGAATTTAGCATTCTAGCACGCCCACGAGACTGTATGAAACTGCAAATGTTGGATGCAGGGTCAAATCTGATAACCAGATTGCAACTTTGAACATCTAGACCCTCCTCTAGAATAGATGTTGCTACGATGATGTTTACCTACGAATAAGAACAGGTTACTCAGAATTATAGAAAACAGTAAGAAGATAACTCCAACAGTACACATGAATTCGACCATACCAAGCCTCTCCGGAAGTCTTCCACAATTTCATTTTGCTTCTTCCGAGTTTGACTTTGCAGACCAGAGTTATTTCCTGCAACGTACTTGGTTTTCCAGCTATTATAGTTTGGAAGAATCTCAGCCAAAAGGGATTCCAAAACAATTGCCGTTATCACCCTGTCCACAAAAATGATGCACCGTATGTTCTCCAAGGAGCTGTATCAACAAAAATTCAGAGGAACAGAATTGAAAAACAAAACAAGTTATATAATAAGCAGAATTTTCTGAATATCAAGAATCTGATGCATATCCAACAGTTGGATAGTGAATTGCCAAATACCTTGACAGAGAGAAAATGGAGGAAAAAAAAACATTGTACACCCACGTTTAAAACCGCAAGAAAACAGTATGTGCTGACTTTAGCAATGTCAAACATTCAAGATTATATTCCATTTTAGATCGTCGTGATCGAACTGCAGCATAATAGCCAGAAAAGACAGTGTGCATGTAATCCAAACCTATAACCAAGAAGAGATTCAACGAGGCAGACTGTTTTTGACGTTAGGAGACCTGCCTCCAAATTTTCTTTTATGTTAGTAGCACTCCAGTTAAGACCTATATAGACAAACAAAAAAACCAAAGAAGTGAGGAAGAGAAAAAAAGATGAATGGACCATAGAAAGTTAGGAAGAAAAAAAATACCATGAGGTATCTCAGCTAAAAACGCCTGTGAAGCATCCAAACAAAATTTTTTTACGTAGTTCTCACTAAACATATTTAGTTGGCCCCACAAGGCAAAGTCATTCTGACTGGCTGACAATGACTGAGCAGCCTGTTGTGGAAAAGACAAATATTACAGCATTTCTTACTTTCCTTTGTAATCTAAAACCTTAAAGGAGCAACATGAACAAAAATACCTTCTGCGCCAGCCAAATTCCGAGATCCTCTAAACAATACGTTAGACATGAACTTATCTTCCGCAGTCTCTTCTCTATAGAATCAACAGTAGAGGATTTGAGATCCATGTTTGCAAGGGATAAGCGATGCTGAAAATAAGTCTACCATCAGTTAGCAATGTCCTAATTAATGTGTGATACAAGAATGATAAAATAAGTATGAACTATATTCTTAGAATTAAAAAAGAAATTCTAAGATTTTAACATTCAAAACCCCAACAAAAAAAAAAATCAGTTATAAGGACATTGCAAAAAAGTAACAAAGAGACACCACCACGTATCAAACCCTTCGTGTACATACCTTTGTGGTTAGGTTTTCCAGCTTCCCTACCAAGCTTGCACATTTAGAAGTTGGTATTTCAATGTGGTTGTAGTACTTGAAGCTTGGTGTAGAAAAGGGGACAAACCCAGCAAGCACGGACTCACTCTCGCAGGTATAGACCTTTATTATTTAAACAAATTTAATTAACAGATGGGACAATCTTGCTGCAGTATAAATGGCAACTAAGAGAAACTATGTAGTTTTTGACTTTCAGTGTATGTGGTCGTACTACGAAGAAATAAGGACTAAATGATGTATATTCACCAAAGTGTCATCAATATAGAGGGTAAATAATGACCATAGTCACTATACCAAACAAAAATATCAATCTTAAATAAAGGATTCTGATTTTGAGGGCAGCATTCACAATTTAGAACAAAAAAATAAATTATTCTCTATAACTAAAAATCATACAAAACAGACCAAGAACTCAAGATAAAGAAAAGAAGCAACCTTTGAATTCATTAGAGTTTCAAGTTCATGAATCTTTTCCCAGTAGCTATCCAACTTCGCACCTTATTTGAGTGAAGAAAGACAGAGAAATAAATTAAAAAAACGTGACAAAACATATATAAATCGAAAATATAATGTCTAAATCCAATAGGAAAAAACGTTAAGTGCATATTAACCCTTCGTTTTCACAAGGGATGCAGTCATCCCAAATATCCGTGGAACATTGGAAGATGCAGACTTCAACTCCTTGTGATAGAACTCCTACATTAAAAAGAGCTATATTGTCAAAAGGTGTAAAAGCTACCATATAAATAATTCCTTTTTAATGTAAATTTCCTATGTTTCAATGAGATTTCATTCAGGTCTGAGTTCTCCAACTAGGAGTATCTTTTAATGCTTACCCTCATGATACAAGCATAGGGGTGCTTTCCCCTAGCATGATGACACTCATCAACTATTAGAACCTTGATCATGTTCAACGTGAGAAAACTATGTCTCAATGCATCGAGCAAAATGGCAGGGGTCATCACAAGAACCTGCAGTTGTGAAAGCAAGAAAAAAAAACCAGAATGAACGCTGCAAACAGGCTGAAATCTTGGACTTATGTGCATCCAAGGCGGATATATGGATTCCTAAGAGATTGATGCACAGCTTAGCAAGATTTTATGAACAACCGACTCATAAAATGGCAAGCAATCCAGCTAAAATGCACCCTCAAAACACTTGAGCACGAAAATAATGTATATTCGGTCAATAAAGTAGAAGAAGACCTCATATTTATCGACTTCTTGTTTCCATGTTGAAGAATCCCAAAAGTCAACCCCCATGTCTCCCCAATACATACCAACTTTTAGATCAGTGTGCATCTTCAAGGCTTCTGCTTGCTGTGTAAAACAAACAAGGACGAGTAAGAACATCTATACATCTTCCTGCATAAGTCTCACACCAATAAGGGAGAAAGTAATACTAAAGTAAACGATTTGGAAATGCAACAGGATATATCAACATAAATTGTAGAATAAAGAATAAGTGTGTATATTGGTGCATATATGCACCGAGTGTTCGTATATTCCTTTATCCACAACTTCAATCCTTACACCAACTCTACATAACATTGATCCACAATGTGTTACTCTCAAGTTAAGAGTATGTGCATAGAACCCACAAACTCAGACTCAGAAGATGCATATATAAGCCGGTCTCATTCTGTATACACTACAAGAGCTACCATAAGATTGAAAGATAAGATCATACTTGAGTGACAAGAACCACTTGAGGAACCAAGAAGACGCTGAAGCATGGTGAAGGCTTACGGAAAAGGTAGGCGTAGTTACGAAGAAGCATAATGGCAATAAGGGTCTTGCCAGAACCAGTCTCCAAGAAGACAATTGTGTTCTGCTTGATAGCTTTCTCAAATGCCTCTACCTGATAACTGGTAAAAGAGCATACATCATTAAAAAAAAAAAAAAAAACTCATCCCTGATGTTTCTAAATACACAAAATACAAACCTTCTTGCAAATGATAGAGGACTGGTAGAGACGGCGTTCTTAGTTTCCATCTCATCAGGAAAATAGTAGAGAAACCCCACAGGCGAAAGCAAATTCCAAGAAAAAACGGAGAAAAAAAACCCTAATACATTACGAGCTCTTGGTCAAGGTAACAAAACCGAAGAAGTCGCTAACAATCTGCAAAGTCGAACGAAAACCCAAGGATTGAAATCAAAATACTAACCGAAGAAGAAAACCTGGAGACAAAAAGTTCGGGTACAGTACAGACAGACAATGGCAGAGAGAAAGCTTAGTGAAGAAGAAGAAGAAGAAAGTAGAAAGGTTGTACGAAGATGAACGATCAAAGAGATCCTTGCTGAGAGTTATATGAAAAAAATATTCTGCGGTTTTCGGAAAAGGACTTGAAAATTGTTGAAGAAGAAGAGTCTTACCTTTTTCTTTCTTTTTTTTGTTGACTGGTGGTATACATATAATAATAAATGAGGAGGGGGGAATCAGAACTTTATTGTTTGTGATTTGATATAGTCACTACTGACAACTTTATTGTTTATATTTTTAGAGAAATTGGAACTCTCTCTATAAATTGTTAAATTTACTGAAATAAATAGAGCAAAATTGCGTTAACTTTTTTGTATTTTCTTCATCCATAGATACAAAAAGTATTTTCTTCATCCAAAGATAAAAAAGATATAGAAAAAGGTTATTCTTAATATAATGAGTTGGGATAACCAAAAAACATTTTGGAAAGTTGATATTAGACAATCCGGTTCATCTTGGTTGTGACTTTTTTCCAAAAAGGACTTGAAAATTGTTGAAGAAGAAGAGTCTTCCCTTTTTCTTTCTTTTTTGTTGACTGGTGGTATACAGATAATAATAAATGAGGGGGGGGGATCAGAACTTTATTGTTTATGATTTGATATAGTCACTGACACCTTTATTATTTATATTTTTAGAGAAATTGGAACTCTCTCTATAAATTGTTAAATTTACTGAAACAAATAGAGCAAAACCGCGTTAACTTTTTTGTATTTTCTTCATCCATAGATACATAAAAGTATTTTCTTCATCCATAGATACAAAAAGATATAGAAAAAGGTTATTCTTAATATAATGAGTTGGGATAACCAAAAAATATTTCGGAAAGTTGATATTAGACAATCCGGTTCATCTTGGTTGTGACTTTTTTCCAAAAATGACTTGAAAATTGTTGAAGAAGAATAGTCTTCCCTTTTTCTTTCTTTTTTTGTTGACTGGTGGTATACAGATAATAATAAATGAGGGGGGGGATCGGAACTTTATTGTTTGTGATTTGATATAGTCACTGACACCTTTATTGTTTATATTTTTAGAGAAATTGAAACTCTCTCTATAAATTGTTAAATTTACTGAAACAAATAGAGCAAAACTGCGTTAACCTTTTTGTATTTTCTTCATCCATAGATACAAAAAAGTATTTTCTTCATCCATAGATACAAAAAGATATAGAAAAAGGTTATTCTTAATATAATGAGTTAGGATAACCAAAAAAAATTTCGGAAAATTAATATTGGACAATCCGGTTCATTTTGGTTGTGACTTTTTTCCAAAAAGGACTTGAAAATTGTTGAAGAAGAAGAGTCTTTCCTTTTTCTTTCTTTTTTTGTTGACTGGTGGTGTACAGATAATAATAAATGAGGGGGGGGGGGGAATCAGAACTTTATTGTTTGTGTTTTGATATAGTCACTGACAGCTTTATTGTTTATATTTTTAGAGAAATTAGAACTCTCTCTATAAATTGTTAAATTTACTGAAACAAATAGAGCAAAACCGCGTTAACTTTTTTGTATTTTTTTCATCCATAGATACAAAAAGATATTGAAAAAATATTATTCTTAATATAATGAGTTGGGATAATCAAAAAACATTTCGAAAAGTTGATATTGGACAATCTGGTTCATCTTGGTTGTGACTTTTTTCCAAAAAAGACTTGAAAATTGTTGAAGAAGAAGAGTCTTCCCCTTTTCTTTCTTTTTTTGTTGACTGGTGGTATACATATAATAATAAATGAGGGGGGGAATCAGAACTGTATTGTTTGTGATTTGATATAGTCACTGATACCTTTATTGTTTATATTTTTAGAGAAATTGGAACTCTCTCTATAAATTGTTAAATTTACTGAAGCAAATAGAGCAAAACCGCGTTAACTTTTTTGTATTTTCTTCATCCATAGATACAAAAAGTATTTTTTTCATCCACAGATACAAAAAGATATAGAAAAAGGTTATTCTTAATATAATGAGTTGGGATAACCAAAAAACATTTCGGAAAGTTGATATTGGACAATTCGGTTCATCTTGATTGTGACTTTTTTCCATTCCGTTCAAACCGTATCTCAACTTGTTTTATTTAGTATTATCCATTTTGAATATCTACTGGTATACTGTGTACATTACATACCATATGGAATACGTAAATGATTTTGAATTTCAGTTAGGAAACCCTTTTTTTTTTTTTTGGTTCCAACACTTTAAAAAAAACCATAATACTTAGAGCCACTTAATATGTTTTTTTAGAGATGTTGTCAAAAGGGTTTGAGCCATGTATTAGTCCGGCTCTTCACCAATCCGGCCATGCTGTAAACAGTAGATAAATAGAAGGGTGGATTACTGTACTAACCTTTATTTCTATGTTTATTATTATTGTGACTTATTTTTATTTTTATTACTACAATAACCTAATTTTATTCGTATTACCAAAAATACTCTTATGACATTTGTTGAGAAAAACGCAATTACAAAACTGCCATTACTATTCATTTACCACGTAGGCAAAAGTTGATATAACAAGTCTACCGTTCTTTGATGGTAGACTTGTTTGATGTTGGTCAACTCAAATTTTGGTCCGTATATTTTTTTGATGGATGGTAGATTTGTTTGAAAGATGGTAGATTTGTTAAATATTGGTAGACTTATTTTGGTAGACTCATTTTAACGACGCGGTAGATATATTTATTTTTGGTATTTGCTCAGATAACCTTCAGTTGGTTGATATATCATGGTTTTTACCCCTTTTAGGCCATGATATAAGTCCGTTTTATAGAGTCTTTCTATTATTTCGTAGTGTTTTAGAGTCTTTTACAGGTTTAAGCACTTTTGGAGCATTATTGGAGATATTAGAGTTTTATGGAGCGTTCTGGAGCAAAACTGAAGTCTGGTGACTAAGTTCCGATTGAAGTGTCAAGCATCGATCGATACCTCCTTGGTATCGATCGATACCCATAGCAGCAGACACAACTCGCGACTTTTAATGAAGTTTGAAGAATTGCAGAACTTGCCCAGAAGACTTTAATATTTACAAGAAGACCCCAATTCGTGTTTAGACTATTTAATTAGGCTTTACAGCCACTTTGTTGGCTACGCTTTATTTTAGTTTGGTTTTGAGAGAGAGCTTTGTGAGGAAGACAAGTCTGAAACTCCCTTCTCCCGAGAGAAGATTTTGAACCCTCTTGTTACTCTTTCTGTTTTATTTAATGATTTATTCAAACATGTTTATTGCTTCAATTTCCATGTCTGAGTAGATCCACTTTAGGTTCAGTGTTCTCATAAGGGTTTTCTCTGAATGCTAGGTTGATTAGTTGATTAGGATTCACCATCTGAATTAGTTTTTCACCATAGGTTGTGTTCAAAGCTAATTCTAGGTTGACGAATCTGGAACTTAGATCTTAGGATAATTGATTAGGCACGACAGTGCGATTAATTACGTGATAGAACCTTAAGTGAGCAAAATAACTATTCGCAAAGAGATTTGGTTTATTTGTTTTGTGAACAAATCAAACTTGATCTAAACGCTGATCTAGACTTTAGGATTCGCAAAGAGATTTCGAATTCCTAGGATTTAGATTTAGATAATTCTCGCAATGACAGTTGGTTAATTATACTTTAGTGATTTGAGTTCAAGAACCGTGCTAAATCTGAATCCTGACTAGTTAGTTTATCTGCATTCATTGATCTCCTGAGAAATACCCTGGGCCTATCTTTCTCCAATTAAATTTACAACCATTTTAATTTAAGTCTTTTTCAATATTATTGATTGTTTAGCTTAATTCTCGTCCTCATAATCTATTATGTGTCTCTGTTTGTCCTTGTGTTCGACCCCTACTATACTGCAACTACTGCTTAGTACTTTTAGGGTATTAATTTGAGCATATCATTGGTAGCTATATTTACTTTGATGGTAGACTTATTTTTGGTATTTACTCAGATAACCTTCAGTTTGACTTTTTGGTAGACTTATTTCTTTTGGTGGTAGAGTTAATCAGCGTGAATTATTTTATCGTAACGCTAGATTTATTTATTTGACGGTAGATTTGTATTGGCAATGGTAGATTTTTATTGGGTTGGTAGATTTGTTTGTAATGGCGGTAGATTTAAAACCGTCTAACATTTTGGTGATTTCGTTTTGTAATGGTGGTAGATTTAATTTTAAAGACAGTAAATTTATTGTTAATGGCGGTAGATTTAGTTAATCTTTTGGTATTTACTCAGATAACCTTCAGTTGGTAGACTTATTTGTAGTGTAATGGTAGACTTTTTTTTACGGTAGATTTATAGACATTGTTTGGTGGTAGACATTTGACTTTTTCCAAAGTGAGAAATGACGTTTTTGCCCTACACTAAAACTCATATCTACGAAAAAACCAGGCACCCAAATTTGCTAAGTATGAGAATTTTTTTTATTTGATGGTAGATTTATTGTAATGATGGTATATTTATTTTGTTGATTTTTTTTTCTAGAGTTAACTTTTCATTTCATCTTAAATCACAAAGAGAGACCTATTTTGTGTACATTTTTTGAACCTTTGATTTAGTGCATTGATGGTGTTTGTTCTTGAGCATAATATATGTAGTAGTTGATCTTTGATTTTAGTTGGGTTTAATTGTCAATTCCAATTACTATTTGTTAGTGGTTTAATATATCTTCCTCCTCGAGATAATCACCTTACTTAATTGAAAGTTTGTTTACAACCCTTGTCTTGGTAGTTAGGACTTAATTAAATGCTTTTATTTGTCAAAGATAATTATTTTTTTCTCATCCACGGTATACTTGTTTGAATTTTGTTTTCTTCATTGATCGATAGAACAAGTTGGCATGTCGTCTGTAGTTGTGCATTCGCAAGAGGCGCATGTGGTCACTTATAAATGTAATATTTTAACTCATCTTTATGATGAATTTACTACTCGTACAATAAATCCAAATTTACTCAGACAATGCATGGGAAGACATTAAAATTGAATATAAATCAACTTCCATTTCCTTAATACTTCAATTTCAGAGAGAAAAATTATATTTTTTAGATTCTAAAAGGCATATATAAACATGTTTAAGAACAAACATTTATAAACTCACAGAAAAAACATTTCTAATATCTCCCTTTCTCTAATTATATTCATATACAAGCATGTTCATTTATCCCTCTGCATTTTGGATTCGTTAACAGAATTTGCAGACGCCGGTAATATCATCGGAGATGACACCACCTACATGTCAGAGAAAAGAGAGAATAAGTCAGTCGTTAACAATAAGTCTACCATTACTACCAGTAGTTAACAATAAGTCTAGCAAACAAATCTACCGCATATACAAATTACCTACCGTCATATAAAAATAAATCTACCGTCATATATCAACAAACATACCGTCATATACAAACAAACCTACCGTCATATATAAACAAACCTACCAAACTCACCAAACCACATATAGCTTACTAATAAATCTACCATCAAGCATTACAAAATCTACCACCAAAGAAATACAAAATTTAACATTCCTCACCGGAAAATCCTTTCTCTCACCGGAATTCCGTTCGGTAGACCGGAAACACAGACAAAACAAGTTATCTGCAACCAAAATAAATTGGGGTTAGGTTCGCCGCCCAAAAAAAAATGAAATTAGGGTTTTCAGGGCCGCCGCCGCCAACCGGCCATTCTCCCCATTTGTCGCCGACACGGCGGAAGATGACTCGCCGGAACCCTCGACACGCCTCCCTCCTTGCCATAGTCAATCTCCTTCGCCGTAACTTCTTCTTCGTCGCGGTTCTTCTTCGTGGAAGCAAGAGAAACATAAAACAAAGCAAGAGGATGAAGAGACTTACCGGAAACGACTCGCTCCTCGCCGGAATAGGGCCGAAATCGCGTCGGAATCAAGACGTCGCCCTAAACATCGCCGTCGCCTCATATCGCCTTTGTCGAGAGGGTTTTTTTTTTGTAAACCATGTTTTTTTTTATTTTTTAACTTTTAATGATGACACAAACCTACCGTCATATATAAACAAACCTACCGTCATATATATGACGGTAGGTTTTCTTTTGTTCAAAAAAATAAATTAAAAGTAATTAATAATCGCATAATCGTAATACAATACAACATATGGATAAAATGAGCATTAACCAACAAAATAAGATTAATCTAGTATGACCTCCCTTCCTAAAAATTAATCTAGTAATATTCTTTATGCACGAGGTTATTTTGATGAATTTTCTCTAAAAAGAATAAAATATGTTGACAAAAATAGCAATTTTCCGTAATAGATTTCAACAATTTATTGCCTTGCTTCAATCCGAAACAGATATTCTCCCGTAAGAAAGAATCCGATTTCGAAAGAAAGAGATTTGGTTTTAAATACACTTAGAAAACAAAATAAAACGCTTTTACTCACTCGCTCGTTTCAGTAATCCAGAATGGTTTCGGTTTATTCCAAATTCAATTCAATTTGTTTCACATTCTATTTCGGTTCGGTCTAGTTGGCTGGACAATCTCGGTCCACTACTTCTCGACTGAGAGTTTTCCCCAGAGAAGAATCTCTGAATCCTCGTCACTCAAACCTTCTGTAATGCGACCAACACAGTCACCGGAACTTGCCGTCACCAGATTATCGGAGAAATCAGTGCATCGGCCTTTTTCGCTCCTTAGGCCTCGTCGATCGCCACCTCTATTATGTAATCTCCGTCTAAAACACTATTTCCTCGAGAAATCGGAATTTAAACAAAACCCAAAACTAAAACCTAGATTGCAGAATCATTGTAAGAACAGAAGATTTGTCGTAAAGCCTAACCTCCAGAATTCCTCGACAGTCGAGAAAGTGAAGACGGATCGCAAGGAACTCCCAAGTGGTCTGCTTCAATTTAACAGAGTTTGCTAACTCAGCCCTTGACGAGCCCGTGAATTTTAAATACAAAAAAACAGAGCTTTAATATATTAACAAGGTATCCCTACTCTCGGGCGTAGAAATTCGATTTCAGGTAAAAGGAGAGAGTGAGCAGAAGAAACTGTAAAAGAACAAAACCCTTAGATATGTTTCTTAATCATAAACACACAAAAAATTCCAAAGAGTGTTCTTTGAAATTCTCATGGAACTTTATGGGTTTTGCAGATAACATAAAGTAGCAACAAAGGAACCACAAAACTGTAACCTGGAAAATGAAGCACCAAGTTCATCTCATAAGCTCTAGCTAGAGCCCAGCAATTCTGTAAAGAGCAAAGAAACAAAACAAACACCACTTAAGAACTGGAAACTGATATATTGGCAGAAAGAGAGAAACAGACAATGGACCCACACAAGACCGCGACTTTTTTTAAGGTACAGAAATGAATGAACAGTAGAGTGTTATATAAGTGATACCTTGAAATGCTTCCAGTACAGAGCCAATGAAGCCAGTAAAAGTGATTTCCGAATCAGTCTTCTGTTAGAGAATAACAGCGAGCGGCGTTGTGATCTCCTCTTCCTTCCCCGGTCATGGTCATCCTCTTTCTTACCAGAGACAGTTCGAATGTGATCTTTGTAGATTTCTCTCTCCGCAACCAGACAACACACGACCAAGACACTTGGGATAACAACAAAGACCAGATGCGGGATCACCAGAACCATTACATCATGTTCTCCGATGTATTCATGTTTCCTATCCGCGCCTGAACTCGTGACCACCCATCCCATAATAGTCATGTATGTTCTGTTTCCGGAATCAGTAAACACTTCACCGGAAAACCAAGGAAAGAATATGAGATAAAAGAAATATGCCATGTAACCAAACCAAACCACAGGAATTCTGCAGAGGTCTTGGAGAACCCACAGTACAAGCGTGATTGGTCCTTTCTTGGCAATGAACTTTTTGAGAGTGTATTGCTTCTTGAAAACAATGATAATGCATTTGGGGATGAGAAAAACGAGAAACAAACAATATAGAGCAGACCAAAGAATCGGGAAATATAATGCCGCCCATTGGCAGCCCATGACACCAAACTCATTCCATGTCCATGAGACTTTAGAGCTTAGACCATTGATGGAAAATGGCCGCATTTCTGATAAAGTTGACCTGCCTTTGATGTCAGTGACTTCTATCTGCAGCCAAAATCTATCAGGCAAGGGATCTTCAAAGGCCCTATAATTCCATGGAAGTGAAAAAAATGATGCCCCAGAAGTGGTAGAATCGTCTCCATGTTTTCTCATTGGAGCTTCCATGACCAGATTGTCAAATCCAGGGCTTGAGTCATAAACTCTAGCTACAACTTCAACAACAAGGGAATGAGAAAACACAATGGCTCTGATTGCATCATAAGATGACGAGATCAGATGTTGGCATTCGTATTTGTGGCGTGCAAAGGATGTTGACATGAAACGTGAATCTAATGGAAAGGTCGGTAATATGATAGTCTTCTGGAATTTTGACTTGAAGTCAATATCAACATATGAAACATGACCCCTATCAATGGCCATGATACGCATTGCCCTGTTTTTTCTCCAGTCACCCATCTCCCATTCCCAGAATTCTGCAGCCGGCAAGGCTCCAAATGAGCAGTTCGTAGTACTTTCAGCACTACTCCGTCTCATATTCAGCTGAAACAAGTCATTATCTGATAAACTGATACCACCGGAGTGATGGAGTCTTTTAAGGTTCTTGCCAAACCTTGAGTGTAGGTGGCCACACAAATAAGCAGAGATGGAGTGCTTCAAGAAAACATCTTTAAGGCTCTTTTGAGAATGCGACTGCGCTGAGAAGGACAACGGAAAATGCCCAAATGATATCTTTGTCACAGGTTTTATTGATTGGTCATCCCATTGCGATAGGTGTGAGTCGAGCGCGCTCAAAAGTTCATCAGTTGGGTGCCCAAAGAGATTTGTTGGGCCGCGTAATCCAACACGCATCGTGGTGTCAACACCGACAAACAGATGTTTACGTTCACTAGTCTGTATGACAGAACATAGAACTGTTAGCAGTAAATATATACTAAGCAATGAGAAAGGTCTGTGGAGATTTTTCCGACCACAATGTAATAGATGACCTTCATCTCAAATGCAAATCAGTGATTCACCAATCCAAACTTAAACAATCAAAGATATCAACCAAATGAATCAAGAGGTTAACAATAGACCAAGTTGGGAGAGTGTAACCAACCTCAAGAGTCACGGTGTTAACATTTTCTTTCCTTCCCATCTTTCCATTGATGCTATACTTTGAGAAGAAATCAACGGATGAACCAACAGACGGAACACCAAAGTTGTCGTGGTTACCCCTAAGATCATAGAATATGGTCTTATTCAACAGACTTTTTTTCACAACATCTTGCATCACACTCTCGTATTCTAACCACTCATCTTCGTTTTGCTTCATTGTTAACATGTCTTTACTTTTCCCATCTGATTAACCAAAATTAAGGAAGATATCAACCAGCAATATTTCACAAATAAGAGTTTATAAGTAAAAATTGACCAAAGGCAAAGAGCGGAAGATATCCGACATAGCAATATCTTGTAATGAAACCATCCAAAGCTAAAAGATTCAAATTTGTTTGCTAGCCTTCGATAATTTTTATCCTGAATGGAGAAATCAAACAGATTTAGCTGAGCGACAAAATTGGAAGCTTAAGTAAAACCTAAGAACCCAGAACAAATATCACCGAAGCTCAGTAAACAAACTAACGAGAGAGAGGTTCACAAATTCAAACAAATAGAGCAAAACATTCAGGAAGGAGATCAACCTGTAAGATCACCGGTGATTAAGACGAGAGAAGGGTTGATCAAAGACAGAGCAGGACCCACTATGTTTTTGAAATCGATGGCTCTTTCTGGATGATGAACACTGAAATGGAGATCGGATAGCTGAACCACCCATATCAAGTCTTGCCCACTTCTCGCTTCAATCACTCTTCTTCCAGATTCGTCTATCGAACCAGAAACCCTTGTGCTCAAGGAGATTAACAGAAGAAGAATCGTAAAGGGGATTCTCTTCCGCTGAGAAACACTGTTCCTTCGGAGCTCGTCGTCGTCGCCGATCGCTTCCATCACCTCTCTTTCTCGCGACTCAGTAGCATTTGCAGATCAAACTGTATTTGCAAATCGTCACGCTTGAAGAACGGAACAATTGCTGGAAAGCCATTTTTTTGAGAAATTTGTTCTCAGATGCCACTGTCCGATAAAATGACAATTTCACCCTTAATGATGGTTTGTATGTGTTAAATAGCATTGTATCGGTAAGAATTCGTTGAAATACACGGTAGCTCAGTGGCGAGCGTCATACGCATCCCTCGTGTTTGACCCGCGCCCAGGGTTCGAATCCCTTTTGCGGGGTTCAACTGGTACAACAGGAGGATTATTGTAGTAGTTGTACCGAAGGTACCAGTTGTACCGAAGGTACCAGTTGTACCGAAGGTACAACTGGTGGTACAGAGGTACCAGTTGTACCGAAGGTACAACTGGTGGTACAGAGGTACCAGTTGTACCGAAAGTACAACTGGTGGTACAGAGGTACCAGTTGTACCTCGGTGAGTACAACTGGAGACCAGTTGTACACAACGAACCTTTAAGGATAGTTTCGTCTATTCATTAAAAGTGAGACCAGTTGACTTTTCATTTGACTTTCATTAAGGGTAGTTTCGTCCATTCATTAAAAATGAGTGACATGCTGATTAAAAAGTGGCATGATAGTTAAATGTTTCTGATAAAGTGGCAAATAAGAACTTCCCTCCTTGAAGAACTACACCAAAAAAGTCTACATTTTTATTAGTTCTTAATTCGTCTCTTTGGCTTATTTTCTTTACTAAGATGTTTAATTAAGGGAATAAATCAACCATTAAATTTTCTTTCTTTACATCTATGAAAGAATCGTAAACGAACAGAGTAATTAATTATTTAGAGAAACAAAAAAAAAAACAAATTTTATCAAATCCCAAGCTTTCAACAACAATTCTATGCACAATACACCATATAAAAATAGCAGAAATCATTACAGTCACACATTCTTCACTTCGAAAGGAGTTCTTCATTTTTAACTTATTCAAACAAGATTTGGAGTTAACCAGAATCAGCAACTTTATGACTCCTTAGATGCTTCCGTTTAGACTTCTTAGGCTCAACTCCTAACCATTGTTGGATGAGCTCAAACACTCTTTTATCATGGAGAAGCCCGCGATGGGTACCGGAAACTCCTACACTCGCAACTGCTTTAAACCGAGCAGCCTGCGAAAAAAAAAGTGGAAATGTAAGGTTTTAAGTGAAGGTCCAGAGAAGTGACAAGAGAACCACCAAAAATCTCAAATCATTCAAGTTTTGATTTTACAGATTTCTTCAAGAACAACCGAGAACTCAAGATGAACAAGAGAGTAGCTTACTGCTGCTGATTCAGCTGGTACAGTTCCATCTCCATCTACATATGTATACTCAGGCTGGAACAAGATATAGACTTTTTAGATCAAATATGATGTAGCTAAAAATAGCAAAATTGAAGACGGGTTAGAATAGAGAGCCACAAGTTTCAGATTTTAAAAGACTCATTTCACTCACCATAGTTTGACATATTTCAGACAAATCCCCAATTGGAGAAGTCTCTGTGCCATAACTGCAACAGAAAAAACAGTTTTTTGTGTGCTTTTAGACTGTGAAACAGTTGGAATCAACTGAGAAATTTGGTTTGGATGATTCGAGATATTGCTACTTATGAATCAATCAACAAAAATAGCCTAATGCCATAGAGGAACTAGAGTGGTATGTATGCATACCAAACATCAAAGGGCGTATCCTGTGACACTCCATAAATGTTATAGAAGGAAACTTCATCAGGAAGTTGCGCTTTGTTGAGAATTTCTCTTGTCTTACTCGCCCAGTTGAGGATAGAAAAATTAAATGGTAAAGCTATTTTGTTCCCACCATAGCTTAGCTACAAATACATAATAAGATGAAAATATCTGTAATCCAGTGACCCAATAACATCTCAAGCCAATGGAAAGAGGAAAAAAAAGCTGAGTGTGTTGAGTTTGATACCTCGTTATTCTTCAATGCATCGTTGAATAGATCAATACTCTCTATTAGGCCAAATGATTCCAGTTCTACAGAAGTATCGTCATTTTCAGATTTCTTACGCCAAACTCGAATCTCTGGTTGTTTTTCCCACTTAAAATCTGGATTTGCCATCATTTCATATATAGATGGGCACTCGACCAACTAAAACCAAAAATTCAAAAATACATTCATCAATCTAGAACAAGACTTTCATGGACCCCGAAGAAATCACAAAAATCTAAATTCTTTGGTGTAAAGGATGTATCTATGCCGGAAAACCACTTTGAGGATTGATTACCAGTTGGTGCATCGTCCATCGTGATACAAAAAAGAAGCTTTCTAAGCCTTCCACAAATTGCACTCCAGTCAAGAGTGAATCATTGATGCACCCTGGAGCTCCTGTTAACCAAATCCAAGTCATTTCCAATGAAACCAGCTATTTCTCTTATGAACAACTTTCCCAAAGAGAGAATTTGTATCACCTTGGAAAGGTGTTGCAATTGTAATCCATTTATTGACATACTTGGAGAAAACCTGCCAATGGTTTAAAACAGAGACTCACTCATTATCCTGTTTGGATGTGAGAATCTCTAAACTTGAGCTAGAATCTGTCAAAGATCATAATGGATGGTGATTATAATACCTCGGGATAGAGATACATGAAACACGAAACCATAATTCCTCCCATTGAGTGGGAGATGATAGTGACTTTTCTCTCCCCTGAACGTTTATATGCAGTTTCCAGCTTCTTTTTGAGACCTAGTATAAGTTGATCGATCCTGCAAGAATGAAATAACTCAAATAAGTAAAACAACTAAACAATCTCATAAACTATAATTTCAGGTAACAACAGAGAAATTTTAATGCAAATCACCTATTGCTTTGCCGGAAATCGTAACCGTATCCAAATAATGTAGTCCCCTTCTTATAACCACATCCAACAAACATTTCTATCATATCGTGAAAGTGATACACCTCCGTCAAGTGACAGAGCTTTACAAACTGAAAATCGAAGTTATACAATATCAAATATAACAGGAAAACGAACTAACCCCTTATTTAGCAAGATAACACGATTGAAACGAAGAAAGTAAGGCTAACAATTTCAGAACGTCAGATACTGAGGTTAGACATCAAGAATGAACATCTCACAAAGTAACAAACCAATTTCAAGGATAGAAAGTAGGCGGGAAAAAAATGTATCATCTTACCCAGGATGGATCTAGAATGTCAATTGCATAGAGTCCATGGTCATCATCAGGGACCAAAATTTCAACATTATCATCCAATGGTTCAGTATAACCTGCAAAAGACATTCAAGATTACACATTTGATTCATAGTTTACTTTTGTTTAAAACATATGATAAGCTGGTAAGATGTCGTATTGCATGATGCATCCGAATGCACAAGAATTATGACATTACATTAGAACAGAACAGTAGAAACAGACAAAAAACCAACATATATAAGTACTGAATTCCAAACGTAGGGCCCAGAAGGGTGATAACACAATTGACATAAGAAACAACAGACACTTTCGTCTCCACTTGACACTCTTCTACAAAAATGAATTCCTCAAGGAAATTCTCGTTCAGTAGAATTTACCTCACAAATCAGTTGAAGCCAAAAAATATCAAATTTCCAATTCTAATTTTCGTAAACCACACTCAATCCAGAAAACGATTTGCAAAATCGCAAAGGTAAGTAACCACTAGGAACACGCAATCGCAAACAAAGTTAGCAGACAAAAGATATGACTGAGAGGATCAAAAGATCCTTCAGTATCGTTTCGAATCAAGCGCATACAAAGATATCTAAAAAGGAATCAAATTTGAAAAGGAAAAGAAAAAAAACTGCTCAAAGACAAGAACTAAAGCTTTGGTTTTTCATCTATGAGAGAGACGTTTACCGGTTTTGGGATTATAGAGAGACCAGAGGTTCTGCCTAAAGGCAAGGTTGGCGAGAAATATTCGGACCCAAACCCGGAATTCGGACTTGGAATTCTTCTTTTTAGAATGCAGAATCGAGCCTCCAATGCCAGAGACGAGGAGGACGGGATCTCGGTCCGCCACGTCGCCGGCGGTTTCATCGTCGTTGGTTCCCCAGCACGGACACGAAATCAAGTCCATTTTCAATTCGGATCCTTTCTTTCTACAGAGGTCAGGAGAAAATGGAAGGTTGTGTCTTGTGTGTGTTGGGCTTATCAGAGGTATATGATTATGAGTCATGGAGGTATTCTGAGAATATGCCATGTGTGACTGTGACTCTCTGCACGGCAAGCTTCACGTGCTTCTCACGTGTCCCTTCCGTTTTTTTTTAACACCGTTAGTTACGCACGTTGTTTCAATTTAGTTGAGGTCCTGTCTTCTCATTTTAGTTTGGGATAGTTTTGTAGGGTTTTGTTTTTAATTGCCACGTAAGCAGAGGAAGGTCTTTTTCACTATTCGAAAACTTTGTTGGATTATCTTGCAAAAACTACAAACTTCAGGGCTTTTTATGCATTGTCAACAAAATTTGTTCATCTAGTTTGGCGTTATGGGTTGGATTATCATCTCAAATACTACTATGTGGAAAATTTTAACCATAATAACCTTGAGCTTTTTTAAATGAAATATCATTACCTAGTATTAGGGATTCGAACCCCAGTCGCGTGCACGCAGATGACACGCGTGGAGCTCGGAACCACTGAGCTCCCGTGTTTTTTTGTTGTCATTTTACCAATTTAATTCTATTTAATCTTTACAAGGATAAAATTGACATTTCAAAATTTGAGGATATTGGTATAGTAGACGATGGTCCTTCTGTGTTCTGACGGAGACAGTCGGCGAAAATGGAGCAGCCACCGTCGCCGGGAACGAAGTCAGTGGAGCTTGGAGAAAGCATTGAATCACTTTTACGGTTTACTCTGCGCTCTCATTTGGACGAACCGGTTCCAAGTTTCGATCTTGAGTTGACCAGAGATTTCTGCCTCCATCTCCTGGAGGAAGGTACATATTCAACAGGTAAGTTATCGGATTCTGATTTGTCTGTCTAGGATTTTAATATAGGGGTTTTCGAATTAGCAAGCAAAATCTGAAATTGGAGTGCTTAATATACTGACACTCAAGAGAAATAACTGAAATTTCTCAGAAATGCTCTTCTGTTCACAGAAAAGCCTGCGGTGTACAAGCTTCTAGCAAGGGCTTTGTCTGAATGTCTAACTTCCGAGGAGCAGGGATTATCTGTTGATAAAAACTCTAACGTGAAAAAGTACAGAGAACTGTTTCATGGCTTGGGGCATGACTTGGTAAATGTATGTTAGCATGAAGAACTTGGTCTCAACTACTGATTGCATCAAAAGAGAATAGAAAAAGTTTGAATTTTGAAAAAGAATCCTTGTTCTGTCAGATGTCGCAGAAGGTAAACTTTGAGCTTCATGTACAGGAGCTTTATCTCACACAACTGAAAGGTACCTTTTCTGTTTACATGATCAAGTTAATTTAATTTGGTCGATCTCATTTTTATTCCCGGGTGTCTCTCATTCGCCAGATGGTATGAAAACTATTGAAGGAAGATGTGCAGTAGGAGACTACATGAGGTTTGGTTCTTTAACCTGCAAATGGTGGTTTACATTTATCTCTGTTAATCACGAAAGGGAGACTTATTCGATGAGCTAATGTATTATTCCACGAGTCTTACAGTACTCTTGTTTCTTATCATCTTCTTGCTTTTACGGTTTTCCTTTGTCTTATTGACTTCATAAGTGGTTTACTTAATACTTACTCGTTAGCTTTGTGTGTCCTCTCAGGATTTGTTCAGGAGCTTTTATTTTGTTTAATAAATGCTTGCTGCTTGAAGTTCAGGTAGTCAGTCACTAATCATCGTATCTCTGTGAGTTTTTCCTTGCGAGGCTCGAGCACTTTTTCATTTTCTTATTAACCATTTTGACGACGGCAGGACGTTCGCCATTATACTTCATTCTCAGAAATGCTGAGAGTGGAGGGTCTTTCCAAAGTTCTTCCTGGAGTTGAGAGTATAGAAGAAGGTTTGAAGATCTTTGCCACACAACATAGAGTCATAGAACATTTAGAAAGCATCTCTTTTGCTATGTGGACTTTGTTCTAACCCGAAATGCTTTTCTATCTGCAGGTGTTCAAGTTTACCGAAACTTTTACTCTGAAGAGAAGGAGAGAATGAACGGTGTTGTCGCAATTCTTGTTGCAAAACCCGCTGTTCAGCCTTATACAGCTTTGGCAGGAGTATTGTCTGTGAGTTTTTACCAGCAAGTGAAACCCCTGAAGCCTTCATTAGTGTACATTATCGGTATCGGCCATCACAGAAAATTTCTCTTATGGGTCTTCTTTTGTAGGAAATGAAGTCCACTGGGATCAAAAGTCTGTTGGATGACTATACAGCACGAGTTACCTTGTAGCTGCAGCTGAAAACCTTCGAGAGCAGAGAAGCTATCTAATTCTATGGAAAAGGACTGTTTCCAAGATCAAGATCAAGGGTTTTTATATCTTTTACTCGGATGATGTCAAACAAATGTGGATATTGTGTGTAGTTAAAAGATGGATTGCCATCTTTCATTACTTTATGAGCTCAAGGCAGAGTATTGAACTATTTTACCACTCAACAGTCAACACCAAGCTGTGCTAGTTAGTTTTCATGACACTGATAAGACTCAGGAAGTAGAAATTTTTATATTCCACTTGTTCTGCTGTAACTCACAAGGCAACGAAACTGAGTCCAAATAGACTTTGCTAGTGGTTTAACAATCAAACAGACATAAACGCAAACACACATCTACTGACAAGGCTTCAGAGCTTATTATCAGATACTTTCTAGATAACCAGTTTCAGTTTGTTTTATTCTTCTTTTGGAACAGTAAATTCCATGAGTATGTGTTGCCTTTCTTTTCCGCAACCTCCACACGTTTCCTTCCAACCTGCAAGCCATTCATTTTCGTTTAAAAAATTGCTTTCAACAGAGTAATTATTGCATCTGTTCATTAACCAAAATCTTGAAATTCTCTTAGTCAAAATGTTTTGTCACATGATAATGGGAAATAAAACGACATCTCATACCAGTAACTTTCGAAGAAGATAAAAGGGATAAATAAAGTACCTTGTCCATGAGCCAGAAGCCAAGGGAAGGCATGTACTGCACTAGATACATTACGAGTAGTACTGGCTGATAAAGACCAAAAATAAGCTTATATATCAGACGTCTAAACCGAGTGTACCATATGCGATTTTGGCAAAGAAGTACCTGATATGAAATCCAAGCTTCCTTTAAGTTATGAGATGCTGCGATTATGGTCAGTTCTGCACATCGCTCAGATGACACACGCTTCTGCACGGCAAGAGAAAAGTCGCGTATTAGATGCTTGAGAGAAACTGAAAAGAGAAGGCAGAAGAAGATCGAAGATCCAAATGTTGACAAAGAAGAGGATTCCATGTGTGTCTACAAGACTAGTTAAAGATTAAAGCAAAGGCAGAAGAACTTAGAACTGCTGACAATTTAATCAACAAATTACAATCATAATCAGTTAACCAACCTCAGGAGACTTCTTGTCTTCTGAAGTAGATGTTCCTGTACCATTCGAGGTTTCTATAGGACCGGGACAAACAACAGTAACCTTGATTCCCTTCTGAAAGAACTGAAACCATGCGCAGATGATTGTGAACTAACTGTTAGATTTTATACTTTAATACTTTATTGTGCAATTTCAGCAATAAGTGAACAGGGATGTAAGAGAAAAATAAAACACAAGTAAACGAGATAGCAGGGAATGAAGCTTATTAACATCCTTCTGGGGGCAGCTGTGAGTTTTCTATTATGTCTTTCCACAAGTCATTTGTTGCCAAATAATTTGCGAGCATGCAGAATCTTTACTTCAAACATACCTCAGAACGCAAGCTGTGGAAGTAGCCCTGCAGAGCATGTTTTGAAGCAGAATATATAGATTGTCCAGGTGATGGTACCTTTCCTGCGGCACTGCTAATCTGAGTATAGATTGACGTCAATTATTAATTATGACATTTAACCCAAAGAAATGGACAATCTAAATAGCCTAAAAATCTCAAATTTAACATATTTCAGTAGTGTAACTCCAACCTTGCTCAAACAAACATACAAAAACGTACTATTTATTCATATGCATAAACTGCGATGTGAAGCTCAATCTTTCAATAAATTCCCACAAAATTAGAGCACAAAACATTAGCAAAAACTATCCCCATTGGCCATTAGTCTTCACGTACCACAACAAAATGACCGCCTCCTCGTTTTAGCATATGAGGAGCTAACAACTTTGTAAGAGATATTGTCCCAAATACATTAACCTCGAATGTAGTCTGCACACAAAAATCATTGATAAACCATCTGTCAATAAAAAAAAAAAACATAAAAACCACACAAAGGATTTATCGTGTCTACAGGTTTTACCCAATTTATTTAATACCTTAAGATTTTCCTCACTCGCATCCGATGCCTTGGATTTCTGCAAGAAAAAGAGTATGGTGTATGACACGCCTTTGAACAACTCAAATAACAGCTTGAACTAAAGACTCTTTATTAAGTAGATACAAAACTCTAGCAAGGAAATTACTTACCGGACGCTCATAGGCAGCATTGTGAATCAAATAATCAACACCAGCCCCAGGGAACAGCAACACTGCTTTCTCTACAACATGCTTGAGCGACTCTTCGCCGCTAGCTAAATCTAAAGGCAAAACCTTGACATCTTCTGGTGCATATTTACCTAGAGGAATGCTGATTCAATTACACGGTGCGTCAACAGAAACAGAAAGCTCACAGTTCAAAACTGGAGACCTTTCCTTGATTCAGTGGGTAAGGAAGTACCTTTGAGCTCACTCTTAACCCGATCCAGTTCAGCTTCATTCCTCGCAGAGAGAATAAGCTTGGCACCTAAACTTGCAAACTGTTTAGCAAGAACTTCCCCTAAAAGCAAGCATAAACAAAGAAATAGACATGAATTGTAGCAACAATTTGCAGCCAAAATATATAAGACAGATTTCTAGAAATTAATCATAAGAAAAAAACATTCCTTACCAATTCCACGGCTAGCCCCTGTGATCCAGACTACCTGAACCAAAACGAATCAACCAGAAATCTGAAAACTTTTCCCGGAAAAATGCTCGGAAATTATTATAATCGAGAAAACCCCATCATTCCCACCAAATTTCCGATTCCATATAGAAAATCTAGTACCTTGCCTTCTATGGCTTCGCGCTTCACATGCCTCTTCGAAATCAGGGTAAAATCCCCTACATGAGGCAGAGAACAATCAATTTCTACAGCCACAAATGAAAGGAATTAACATTGAATTAGAACACTTCGGCGTAATTACCATCGGCGAGTGCGAATTTGAAGAGCAGACCAAGAAGAAGGAGGAGTACGAGAGAGAAGAAGACTAGAGTGAGCATTTTCTCGGCTTGAGCAACGGTCAAGATCAAAGGGGACAAGTTTTAAATTTATAATCAGGGTTGACAATCTATTTCCGGGTCCCCCAAAACTTCCATATATAACATAGAGTATAGAGTTTACTCTTAGTTATATTTCCCCCTTCATTCGATTTCTCCACGAGATCTAAATTCCAAACTTATTTGTCAAATCTATTTATTCACATATCAGGCTTTACCTCGGTTTACGTTTAAAAACCAAACAAAAACCAACCAAACCCGATTTTAACCAGATCCAGTCCAAAATAATACTGATCCGATCCGTTTTTAAGAAAACAAAAACCAGATTTTAACAAACTAAGGGGCAAATATGTTAACAAAAAAATAAATATAGGGTAAAATTATTGATATATACGGTCACACGTAAAGTTTAGTCCTTAATTATTTACATCAAATTGAACAAAAAAACACAATATGAAATTAGTATTATAATTGTGTTCATTGCTACAAATTGTATATCTGACTGGAACTTATTTTGTTTAGCCAATAATTTAGTTCATTTCTGCGTGCTGATGCCCCTTTGACATTTTTGTTATTATAGAAAAAAAGGATATGGGACCTTGCCCAAAGGTGCACTTTTGCAATATATATCACTAAATCACAACTATTGCAAACGAAAAATCATGGTGCTGTAATAAACCCGTTCATTAGATCACAACTATTGTAACCGAAAACGAAGATTTATTAGATTACAAATTATTTGGTTTTAAAATCATCTTCTTACCATCGATTATAAGTGAAAATCATGGAACTATAAATTTTTCATTAGATAACAAATTAACAACTATAACAATTGAAAACGGAGATTTGTTAGATTTTCCCGAGTAGCCGAACCATTGAAGTTTGTAAAAAGGAAACAAAGAAAACATAACATACAAAATGACATAGAAAACATATAATATAACAAATTACTCAAATCTCAAAAGTGAGATTGAAATCATATGGGAATGGAACAAGTGACTTTGGGATAAATGTGGGTAGCCGGATGACCCATAATACGGCGACTTTTTGCGTGCTTAAAGATATAAACCAATGCTCCTACCGGCCATTCCACTGCCACAAACGCCACGAGCCCTAACGTTGGTCCTACAAATTTGCATCTATATATGGGTTTCCCCCTCGAACATCCCGGGCTAGGAATCAGCCGGGCCAGTCAATCACAATAAAGTTACTAATACAAGTAACCAAAATAGGTGATCTGAAGACTTATTCAAAATCGAAGAACCTCACTGTTAGAGGGGGATTTAGCACTCCCCCGGTTTAACCCGGTTTGAGTTGAAATCAGCCCAACTCCGACATCAAAGCCCATCAAGATCGACTTACGAAATAAAAGGAAGATCTCCTTTTATTTGATAGAGGAAAATCCCGAGAAAAGAGGAAGTTATCCTTATCGACTCCAGGAAATAAGGATAATCGCCATTATTAATTCAAGAAGGAATAGGAAAATCGAGGGACCTCGAAACTTATAAATAGGGGAACCCCCTATTCATAAAGATTATCTTGAACTTTCTATGTAATTAGAACTACGACCGGCTTGATCCCTTTCGAGGGTACGTAGGCAACCCACCTCGGGTCCAGCTATGATTCTAGTAAAATAATTCTCCTAAACCTAAACTGAATTCGCCAATCTACGATATGTGCGAATTCGGGTTTAACAATTGGCGCCGTCTGTGAGGAATGGAGAATTATTTTTAAAGCCTAGGAATCCGACAAAATCTCCGATCTCTCTCGTCGTGTTAACCGATCGAGATCTCCGATCACTAACACGATTCTTTAACAACGCAAACGAAGAACGTCTTCATCAAACACAACAAAGCTAAGTTTTATATGATCTTGTTTAATTATTCTCATACACCGTGAATTGATATTACATAGCGTGAGATCGATTCATACCTGATAAATTAAAAACGAACAAAAACAAAAAAAAAGATTTTTGTTGTCTTCTTTACATGCTTTTCGATCGAATCGCAGGAAAACAAAAACTTCTTCTCTCTTATCCGATGAGGAACTCGACGACTCCGACTCACCGAGTACGGGACGTGACAACACAAAACCCTAATCAAAAACCATCTCGGAGGAGATTCTCCAATCACCAATCACCAGCGTGGATCTTTGAGACCACCAAGAACGTTTTTCGTCAAAAAAAAATACAAATAATGGGGTCGGTCATCGAGCTCACAAAGCTCGATTTGGCGAAGATGACATCTCCTGCAATCCCTCTGAATAATGAGCTGCATCTCGTCGCGACCCTAGACAATCCCGGAGTCCTCGATCCGTCACGATCCACCGCGCGGAACGCCGAACTCCGCCACAATCCGCCGTCGCTCAAGCTCTCCGGGGCTCCACCGTCTCGGATCTCGGCATCACAACAACACCGCCGTCCCTCGTTCTCGGACCTACCTACCATCGGACTGGATTTTCCCGACCACCGCTTCGAGCCCCCGGAGCTCCGCCATCGCCGCCGCCACGACGCCGCTCCTGCAACAAAACCTAACTGACGTTTGAAGGAAAGCAGATCACCTTCTTCTTTGGGCCTCAATAAACTTTTGGCCCACTCAATATCAAATGATAATCACACGCAAAAAAAGTAAAGAAAAACTGGGCCTAAAGCCCATTAGGAAGAAGAGGCGAGAAAAAGAAAAAATTGAAGCTCGCAAAAGATTTTGAGCTCGGTTTAAATTAAAAACCGCGATGGAATTCTTTTCTCTGGGGTCGACCAACTTGACGCGCTAACAAGAGCTCGGGAATAAAAAAGAAACGGAAGAGCGATGACCGATCTCATCAACCAAGCTCCACAATTGCGCACCAGCAACAAAAAAGCTAAGTACCATTTTTCTTTACTAAATACTATGATCCAAAATCTCAAAGAAAAAATATCTTCACATTTTTATCAAAATGTCGCAGGATTTACAAAAGTTGTCGCTCCAGCTAGAACGCTTCGGCAGCGCACAAACCATTATAACGACATGCAATCAAGAGCTTTAGCTCGTCAATCCATCTCGGACAAACACGTCTCAACAACATTTTTGACATATCAATCATCTCGAACGTCCGGTCATTAAAAACGCATCCGGAGTTTCAGACCATTGCTTGTCGAGCTATCTCAAGTCTCGGACTATCTACCAAACTTTTCTAAGCTCGACAACCGAGCTCTCCAAAATCCAGGTACCACCTACGGAAAACTGTCTATTTTTCGAACTCAATCACAGGGTCCGTCCCTCTAAGCCGAACTACGGTTCGCAAAAAAAAAAAAAAAAAAAAAAAAAAAAAAAAAAAAAAAAAAAACGCTCGTCTACCGAGCTACGATACGCTCCCCTATCGAGCTACATCTTCTATCGAGCTACAATACGCTTCCCTATCGAGTAACAATACGCTCTCCAACCGAGCTACATTTTCTACCGAGCTACATTTTCTACCGAGCTACAAAATGCTCATTACGACATATCTTAAGCACATCAGTTTCAGTTATTCGGATTATCAGTTTTGGTTTATCGGTTCAGATCGGTTTATCAGTTTTAGCTCATTTCGGTTCAGATAAGTTTCGGTTCAGATAGGTTTATCAGTTTCAGTTCAGATGAGTTTGTCGTACAGAATTCCAGCTCGTCAGATTCAGAACTTCAGTTCAATACAGAATTCCAGCTCGTCAGATTCAGAACTTCAGTTCGATTCAGAAGTTTAGTTCATCAGATTCAGAACTTCAGTTCGTCAGATTCAGAACTTCAGTTCGTCAGATTCAGAACTTCAGTTCGATTCAGAAGTTTAGTTCATCAGATTCAGAACTTCAGTTCGTCAGATTCAGAACTTCAGTTCGTCAGATTCAGAACTTCAGTTCGTCAGGTTCGGTTCGAAACTTCAGCTCTTCAAAAACCGAACTCCTCAGTCGAACTCCTCAGTTCGCATCGAAAGCCGAACTCACATAGTTCGCATATCCCAGATCATCGAAGTTCAATAAGCCGAGTCCGTCTCGCACACTTCGATGATCTGGAAAGTAATAAGCCAAATTCTCAACATTCGTAAATTATAAGCCGAGCCTCCGTAGTTCGCAAATCCCAGATCATCTGAGCCAAATAAGCCGAGTCCGTCTCGCACACTCTGATTTGATCTGGGAAAGTAGTAAGCCGAATCCTCAACATTCGCAAGTTATAAGCCGAATAACGCAATTCCCAGATTGTCTGAGCCAAATAAGCCGAGTCCGTCTCGCACACTCCGATCCAACCTGGGAACTAAGCCGATCAATTGACGATCGCCGACCTAGAAGCAGGTCGTAAGATCGAGTTTATCCCCTACACCCCAGCTAAGACCGTATTATGTACGGCACCAATTTTGTGCACGGTGAACTCGAGAGGATCGTGTATCACGACCTCGGAATTAACAGTCAAGAAACGACTAAGTAATAATAAATTGAATCTCTTAAGCCGAGCTCACATAACTCGCAAAACCATCATACCCCGAACTACGAATGGCTTGATCCCGTCAAAGGGTACGTAGGCAGTCTATCCCAAGACGCAGCTATAAAACCAAAGAAAACCCAAAAAACGCTCTTCGTGAAGCAGCTCATCGATCCCGACATTCAGTCAGCAGAAACCGAGCTAATAATCTCACAGAAGCTTCCGAGCACTGTTCGCTAACACATCACAGCTCGTCTACCGAGCTCCCTAAAATCCGGGTACCCCTTATCAAAATCTATTGTTCGAGGAGATTTTCCTTCCAGATTATATCGAAGGGTCCATCCCAAAGCACGATCAACAAAGAAAAAGGGAGACGTCCGTCTACCTCCCAATCAAACATATCGCCCTTCGCAGTAAGAAAAGCTTGCATTCGCAGCTCGTCAACCTCGCACTAAGGAAGTTCAGTCGCAACAAACTCACAACACGCTGACTTTGGTCTCGCACAAACTATCGAAACCGAACTTGGAAAAGTCGAGACCGACCTCGCACCTAACTAACAAACGCCGAGCTCAGTCTCGAGCTCAATCTCTCGTCTTTAGTAATTTTTGCAGGAACAAAGACGAACAACGTCTAAAAGGAAATTCGACCAGATGCTGATTTCAACTCCAATCGGGCTAAAGAAATCCGCCGAACTCGAACACTCCTTCGCCGAACTGAGGGGGGGACTAATTGTTAGAGGGGGATTTAGCACTCCCCCGGTTTAACCCGGTTTGAGTTGAAATCAGCCCAACTCCGACATCAAAGCCCATCAAGATCGACTTACGAAATAAAAGGAAGATCTCCTTTTATTTGATAGAGGAAAATCCCGAGAAAAGAGGAAGTTATCCTTATCGACTCCAGGAAATAAGGATAATCGCCATTATTAATTCAAGAAGGAATAGGAAAATCGAGGGACCTCGAAACTTATAAATAGGGGAACCCCCTATTCATAAAGATTATCTTGAACTTTCTATGTAATTAGAACTACGACCGGCTTGATCCCTTTCGAGGGTACGTAGGCAACCCACCTCGGGTCCAGCTATGATTCTAGTAAAATAATTCTCCTAAACCTAAACTGAATTCGCCAATCTACGATATGTGCGAATTCGGGTTTAACACTCACCTTTTGCATTTTATGATTCAGTCTTCACCAAATGCATATAGGTGATGTGTACATATGACGCTGCCTCGCTGCATATACTATATATGCACATGCATGTGTTTATATATATATGCCTTATTGTTCTTTTTCAAGTCTTGATCAATTAAAAGACATTTCTCATTAATCATCATCATGCTGAAACAAAAACCTCTAATTATAGTCTTCTCCTTGTTCCTCGTCTTACACTGTCTCACTTATCAAGCCAACTCCGATTCGTCCCTGGAACACACCGAAACACCGGTTCGAGAATCTTGCGTTAACTCTTGTGCTCAGCCACCACCGTTGCCACCTCCACCACCATCGCAGACGGTTTACTGCAGTAGGTCGTCATCACCTCCACCTCCTGCGAAATTCATTGTGACCGGTCTGCCTGGGGAGCTGTACCGAACCGAACCAAATGATCAGTGGGGCTACTATTCTAGTAGTGCAAAGCGGAATTCGGTTAAGTCTATCCTGGTTATCATGATTGTGGGGTGGTTTGGAGTTGTTATAAATTTGTGAGAAAAAATGCTATTAAGGGTGTTAGCGATTTTAAGCGTAGCTCAAGTAAATGAAATATGGTGGTATTCATGTCATATTATGCATAATCCATAATCGAGTTATTGTTTAATCGTATTTTTGTTTTGCCAGAACGCAGATTATTCATAGTGCTAAAGTGAGTTATAATGTGAATGTTTATATACATGAAAATTATCAAAACTTTTTAAAAGATTCCCATTCACCAATCTAAAATTGTTAAACAAAACTAGTGGGAAAAATAGATGTCTTCACACTTTATCAAAATAGTTTTAAACATAATTCGGCAAAGACGTTTTTGGGATACCGGTTATCTATAATTTAAAGAGACTTTGGTGTTGACTTTTGTATAATTGACATTAGACATGCAAAATCTCCACTACCAAATAAATAAGTCATATAAACTTGGTCTAATCTTTTCTTTTTCTTATAGAAACAAAGTCTGATATTAGATCGTACTGCTGGTCTAGATCAGTGACGACTTTTTGTGGGAGTGGACACAATTTTTTAGTCACGTGGGATGTAATTGGACGGTCTCACACTTTTCAGAAAATTAGTCTGAACTAGTTAAGAGTCTGGGATTATTCCCGAGTCCATAAAAAAAAGTATAATATTAGAGAAATACTATTAACGGTAAATTGATAGAACAATTGTCCACAAAATTAAATTTCTTCTTCCAAATTTTTTTTTTGTGCCAAAATATTGATTTAGACCCCAAAAAAAAAGTTGCATTATCTCAATGAAACGGAGTTAGCACGGTGATTGGCTAAAAATAAAAAAACCATAATATCTAATTTAATTTAATTTCTATGTACTTATGTAGTACATAAGTACATATTTAAAATTAATGAACGCACTAAGAACATGAGAATGTCTCTATGAGTGTTTCAACTTTTTTACACGTGTCATTATTTCATTGGTTAAATTTTTTTTTAATTTAAAATTTAAATATAAAACTAAATTATATTAAAATAACAATATTATTTGGTTGAAACATGAATTAAGGGTGTCTAAGAAATATAAAAGCACTATGAAAGAAGGAAAGATTATCATCAGATTTCATTTCCCCCAATCTTGATATCCTTTAGAGAGAAGAGAGACCGATCCAAGACCAAAACCCTAAACCCATTCCCGCGGATTTTCCCCTTACACTCTTCGTTGTGAAAGGGAGCTAATACGGAGACCAAATGGGAGATCCGTTGGAGAGGTTGGGATCAGAGGCATCAATGGCAACTGAGTCTGGCATGAAGGCGGACTTGTGTTTAGAGATCGATCCTCCGTTAAGCGAAACCGTCGCCACCGCCGAAGACTGGCGTCGTTCTCTAGGCAAAGTGGTTCCCGCCGTCGTCGTACTCCGCACAACGGCCTGTCGCGCCTTCGACACCGAGTCGGCCGGTGCTAGCTACGCTACTGGGTTTATCGTTGATAAGCGACGTGGGATCATCCTCACCAATCGTCATGTGGTTAAGCCAGGTGCGCTTTTACTGTAAAGATTTCTTTTGGGTGGTCGGAATATCTCCATTTGCTTCAAGCTGTTTTTTTCTTCCCAAGAGACGAGTTTAGGGAGCAGCTAGATATCACATACGATGTTTATGTAATGGAAATTTAGACGCTATGATGGTATTTGCTTTAGGATTTTGCGATTCTATCTAAAAAAAGACAATGTTGTGATTCTAATTTCTAGGCCAATATGGAGATATTTTGGTCAATCCTTCTGGAATGAAGTTGAATGAGAATCTATTTAATATTCAGTGATTCTTCTTCTGTAGGCCCAGTAGTTGCTGAGGCAATGTTTGTGAACCGCGAAGAAATCCCAATCTATCCTGTATATAGGGATCCGGTAAGTCTCTCATTCTAATCCCTATATTAGATTTCAGATTTCCCTCTTTTTCCTACGAGCAAACTGGCATCACAGTCCAGAATATCTTGGTTTCACTTGTGCATTTTTACGTTACTATATCGTATATACGGTTTATGTTTCGTTGAAATGAGCATAGATACAGTTTACTTTGCTCTCTTCTTATCTTTTCCTCCCTCATCAGGCTGATATTCTTTGGTATTCTTTTCAGGTCCATGACTTTGGCTTCTTTTCTTATGATCCCGGGGCAGTACAGTTTCTGAGTTATGAAGAAATTCCTCTTGCCCCAGAGGCGGCTTCTGTTGGACTCGAAATCAGGGTTGTTGGCAATGATAGCGGAGAAAAGGTAACATAAATAGTATGGCATGTTCCTTTACAAGGAGACAAAAAGTTTCTGTAGTGTTTTTGTCTAATGTTCAGACTGATTTATGGAGAAGTGATGCTTCTGATAATTGGATTGTGGATTTGCAGGTTTCCATACTGGCTGGTACTCTTGCTCGGTTGGATAGGGATGCTCCACATTATAAAAAGTATTATCTGTTTCACTGATCATGTTTTTATAGTGCTACTTATTTCTTAACATGAAAATTAATTGGTTTTTGGTGCAGAGATGGTTATAACGACTTCAACACGTTTTATATGCAAGTAAGTGATTATTTCCTCTTTAATATTCATTACTTTATTTTACTCTCAAACTTATTTTAGCGAAATTACATGCTATCTCCCCTGAGTCAAAACATTGTTTCATATTTTATAGTCGTGTCATGCTTATGGTTATTTCCCATTTCCACTACAACTGTGCTTCTCACTCGAATTTTCCTTAAAATATCTACTAGGCTAAAAACTTCCTGTTTGTAGCTTATCGTGCAATACTCAACTATTTTATGCTATTTTTAATCTTAAGCCTAATCCTGACACATATGCTTGTGTTTGCTAATATTTTCGCTTCTTTATTTATAGGCAGCATCAGGTACTAAAGGTGGCTCAAGTGGTTCTCCTGTCATTGATTGGCAAGGCAGGGCGGTAGCCTTGAATGCTGGCAGCAAGTCCTCAAGTGCATCAGCCTTCTTCCTACCACTTCAACGAGTAAGCAATATCTCTTTTTCATCACTTCTTCAAATCATTTCATAACCCGAAATTAATATGAAATTTAGTTGGAAATTTGCTTAGGACTTTTAATCAAGTATAGTTCTCTTATTTGAAAGGTTGTCAGGGCGTTGAGTTTTCTCCAGAAAAGCATCCACTCTTGCACGGATAAGCCAAAAGCAGTTCATATTCCTCGTGGTACGCTTCAGGTTTGTTTTCCACCTGTTGAATTCTCATGTTGAATTTCTAAGATTCTCAGATTTGCAGAGATTCAGAGGAAGTTCAATCTCTATTATCTGATACGAGTTCTTGCGTTGCTGATGTAAGGTTTTATCTGTTTTCTTGTGTACTTAGATGACATTTCTTCATAAAGGTTTCGATGAGATACGGCGACTTGGTCTCAGGAGCGAAACTGAACAGGTACACGATTTTCCTTCTACCATTGTTCCTTGTGTTACACAGTGACACCTTAAAATGCTATATCTTGGCCATGAAGGTGGTTCGACATGCATCTCCACCTGGGGAAACCGGAATGCTTGTTGTTGACTCTGTGGTGAGTGAATTGCTTCATTATTAACATACAATACAATAATTATCTTAAAAGAAAATGGATACTGTTTAAGTGGTGCCTAAACTTGAAAATTTTCATCGATATATGACATGTCTTGACTTGTGGTAGGTGCCAAGTGGCCCTGCTGATAAACATTTGGAGGCGGGAGATGTTCTTGTTCGTGTGAACGGCACAGTAAGTTATCTTGATTACATCGTTTTAGTGAGGATCATTTTTCTGTTTGACTCGAGCAATCGAGAATTGTGATATCTTTGCTGCAACGTTAATATGAAACACATGGTTTATAGATTAGTTATTCCCTGACCATAGAACCTACTAATCAGTGCACTTTCATTGTCTACTTCTTTTTTTCCTCGGTTTGCTAAATCTCCCTTTATGCATTTCATTGTTATCACAGGTGCTTACGCAATTTCTGAACTTGGAGAATCTGATTGATGACGGTGTTGGCCAGATAGTTGAATTGGAAATTGAAAGGGGTGGACACCCACTATCTGTTAGTGTATCGGTGAGTTCCATTATTCTATTTCTAACTTTGGTTTTTAAATGTTCTTCTAGGATTTTGTGTTTAGTTTCTCCCAGTCACATGTAGCCGTCTCTTTTCTGTTGGTCATTAAATTCGTTCTTGCTTCTGTTTTCCTTCTCAATAACTTACATGGAGTTTTCATGTAAAATTTCATATTATTTCTGGACACAGGTTCAGGATTTACACTCAATCACTCCAGATCACTTCCTGGAAGTAAGTGGTGCTGTAATTCATCCGTTGTCTTATCAGCAGGTAACTACGACTTGAAAAGATATATCTGAAATTTTATTGTAAAAATGCTAACACTGACTTTATCCTCCACGTCCCACACTGGCTTGCTAGATCCGAGTGTGGAAGCATAACTAAGTGATCTCGTGATGTTATTACCCCACCTTCTGCTGACAAAGAAGCTTACTTGTGTGTTTACTGACTCTTATGGGCATTAGCTGACCTTAAATGTTCTTGATATACAGGCTCGTAATTTTCGTTTTCCTTGTGGCTTGGCCTATGTTGCGGACCCTGGGTAAGCCGCTCAACTTCCTTCCTCCATCAAAATTTTCACATTTTTTTGATCCATGTGCAATTCCCTAATAGAGTCCAACAGAAAAGAGTGTTTCCTTCTATGTTCTTTTATTTATCAACAGAAAAGAGTACAAAAGGTCAGCTGTAACTTCTTCTTAGACCCCACTTAATCTTGAAAATGACACTTTTTATCTCTTCATCAGAGATCTTAAGATAGTTTGCGTTTAGCTTCTTGTCTCTCTGTTGACTTATTTTTAAACCCTCTAGACTGATGTGTCAATATCCTTACATGTGAGCTTATTGTGAATGCAAATGATTCCATTTCTAGGAAATTAATTCTTATATATTGGATATTACGAGTCACTGTATTTCTGGATTACTTAGATGAGCTATTTTCTATGCAGATACATGCTATTTAGAGCTGGGGTCCCACGACATGCTATCATAAAGAAGGTTGCTAATGAGGATATCTCCTGTCTTGCCGATTTAGTATCCGTTCTTTCAAAGCTCTCTAGGGGTGCTCGTGTTCCCTTGGAATATATGTCTCACACCGATCGTCATCGCAAGAAGGTGATATACCTTGTTTAAAAGTTCTTTTTGTTAGACATCCTACCATAGCATTTATATATAATAATTTGTTAGGCTACTTTAAATCGGCATCTGAATTCTTGCATGCAATTTATTGATTCTTTGATAATATTACCTCTCTTCTCGCTGTTCGTAGTATGTGATTTTTGAACTCTATAATATTTACTCAAATGAGAGAAGTACTTATTTTTGGGTTCCATTTCCTGCAGTCTGTGTTAGTCACAATTGATCGTCATGAATGGTACGCTCCTCCACAGTTGTATACCCGTAATGATAGTTCTGGTTTATGGGATGTGAAACCTGCAATAGAATCTGCTGCTGTGTCACCATCTATTGGTAATAGTGGTTTGCCTATAAGCCAACATATTACTCTCTGCCATCACGATACAGAACCCATGCATGAAGTGAATCTTCGTGAGGCTAATGATACTGCGGCTATTATGGAAGCCTCGAGTGGGGATGGTTCTCAGAATGATTTTGGCTCAGAAGCAAAGAAACAAAGAATGGAAGATGATTCTTTAGATGGAACTGTTGCAAACGGTTCCTTATATGGGAGTGAATTTAAATCTGATGATGCAATGGCAACAGATAATACAGTTATAAGAGACTACGAAGGTGCAACAGCATTGTCTGCTAATGCTTCATTGGCTGAACGTGCTATTGAGCCCGCTCTTGTCATGTTTGAGGTAAAGATTAAGAATTCTCTCAAATTTGGATGTAGCAGTGGATTATGGCTTTGTCACTGAACCTGAATGAAATAATGTACAAAACTGAATTCAAGGTTCGGACTTCCTACTCACCAAATCTATGAAGTATTACGTACCAGAACATGTTAGATTTGGTAACTATTTCTACAAGTCTGAAAAATGATAATCTATGGATGCTTATAAGAAAACCATAGAAGTATGCCCTGGTGAACGGAATTACTGTCTTGGCTAATTATGTTTCTTGTATTTGTGATTGTGATTAAAAGTCCTTATTGTGATTAAAGGCAACTTGCATTTGCTGAAACTAAGTTCTCTTATACAGGTTCATGTGCCACCATCGTGCAGTCTTGATGGTGTACATTCACAACATTTCTTTGGGACTGGCGTCATTATTTTTCATTCTTCAAGCATGGGACTTGCTGTGGTGGACAAAAACACTGTTGCTATTTCTGCATCTGATGTTATGTTGTCCTTTGCTGCTTTTCCAGTCGAGATTCCTGGAGAGGTTAGATTTCCCTGAGAATCTTATAGTTCATGGAAGGAAACTTTAGTATTGATCTTTCTTAACTGAAATGCAGGTGGTATTTCTTCATCCTGTTCACAACTATGCTCTGATTGCCTATAACCCGTCAGCAATGGGTCCTGCCAGTGCTTCAATCATTCGTGCAGCTGAGCTACTACCTGGTATGTCAATACAAATCTGTACCAAAGCACCTTTGGGGTTCCAATTTTATGCTGGTTGCATGATGGGGTGGCATTTAGCTATTGCTTTGTTTTTGCTAAAGTTCCACCATTGCTCTGTTTGGATATTCATGTTGCAATGTCTTTTCTGAACAGAACCTGCACTGCAACGTGGAGATTCAGTTTATCTTGTCGGATTGAGTAGGAACCTTCAAGCCACATCAAGAAAATCTATTGTAACCAATCCATGTGCAGCGTTAAACATTGGGTCTGCTGATTCTCCCCGCTATAGAGCTACTAATATGGAAGTAATTGAGCTTGATACAGGTAAGGAATTCAGAGCCTTTGACATTAAATTTTGTTAGTTACTTACTTTAGACTTGTTCAAATCTCACATCGTTTTTTCTTGTTTCTTTGCAGATTTTGGTAGCTCATTTTCAGGAGCGCTGACTGATGAGCAGGGGAGGATTCGGGCCATTTGGGGAAGCTTTTCGACTCAGGTTCATCTTCCCACTTTGCAATTTACATAACTTTTGTGTTTTTTTTTTCTAACATGGTGCCTTCTTGTGAATTGATCACAGGTTAAATATAGTTCTACTTCGTCAGAAGACCATCAGTTTGTCAGAGGTATCCCGGTATCTGCGATCAGCCAAGTCCTTGAAAAAATCATAACCGGTGGAAGTGGACCAGCTCTTCTCATAAATGGTGTCAAAAGGCCAATGCCACTTGTTCGGATTTTGGAAGTTGAGTTGTATCCTACTTTGCTCTCAAAAGCCCGGAGTTTTGGTCTGAGTGATGATTGGATCCAAGTAAGCCTTTTGTTGTTTATATATTTCGTTAATCTGCTTCGATTCTTTATCACATCGATATACGTCTTTCCGCATGTAGAATTTATATATACGTGAAAACCCTTTATGTATACCATACCTTTAGCAGAATGCTAGTCAAGGCATACTCAAATCCATGTAATCTATTGATTGTTCTCACAGATCCTAGTCAAGAAGGATCCTGTTAGACGACAAGTTCTGCGTGTTAAAGGTTGCCTGGCAGGATCAAAAGCGGAAAATCTTCTGGAACAAGGCGACATGGTTCTGGCAGTCAATAAGATGCCAGTTACATGCTTCAATGACATTGAAGCCGCTTGCCGAACATTAGATAAGGGTAGCCACAGCGATGAAAATCTCCGTCTAACAATCCTTCGACAGGTGACACCATTAACTCCTGTTTCTTGAGACATCTGATTATTTATTTGTTTCTCCGTTATCACCTTAGTCCTTGTGTCGATTGATCACACCACATGTGACAATAGTTCCTATCCTTTTCTTGAGGTTCTCGACACTAATAATTTAGGTGAAGAAAAAAGTCCACTAGTTTATACTAGACTCTTGGTTGTTTGTCAGGGCCGAGAAATGGAGCTCGTAATTGGAACTGATAAAAGAGATGGAAATGGAACTACAAGAGCGATAAACTGGTGTGGATGCGTTGTTCAGGATCCTCATCATGCGGTTCGCGCTCTTGGATTCCTTCCTGAGGAAGGCCATGGTGTCTATGTAACGAGGTACTAGTTATGACCTATATATGGAATCTCAAATTGGTTTAACAGAAAACCTGGCTCTTTAGAAATTATTTGTCTCAACCGACTAGAAATCATCAGTTGCTTGGGTTTTATCTCTCTGACAAAATTGTGTTCTCAGATGGTGTCACGGGAGTCCCGCACACCGATATGGCCTCTATGCACTTCAATGGATCGTGGAAGTTAACGGGAAGAAGACTCCTGATCTAAACGCATTTGCAGATGCTACCAAGGTTCTTATCTCATTCCTTACAGAACTCACACTTCCATTTACTTTGGCCCTGAAGAAAAGTGATGCAGCCATTACAATTGTTCATTTACTATGATTGGAAGTTTAAACTTAGATTGTTTCTTTGCGATTTGGTTGCAACAGGAGCTAGAGCACGGGCAGTTTGTGCGTATAAGGACTGTTCATCTTAACGGCAAGCCACGAGTGTTGACTCTGAAACAAGATCTCCATTATTGGCCAACTTGGGAGCTGAGGTTCGACCCAGAGACTGCTCTTTGGCGAAGAGATATATTGAAAGCCTTAAAGTAAAAATCCTTTTTAGGTAATTGATTACTCTGAAAAGCTCTCATATGCTTCAACTTTGTTGTATTTCTATCAATATTCTACTCCAAATCTATATATCATTACAAAAGAACGGTCACTACAATTTACAGAAAAACTTGAGTAGGAAAGGATTTTACATCCACTAAAAATGATCAAATCAAGATTTTCTTTCCATTTCGTAGTTTATGTTTATTTTCTTTTAATTCTACTATTATTTTTTTGAAATCAAACTTATAATGGATCGTGACCTCTGTAAATTAAAACGTTATTATAGTGACCAATTTGTTGGCGTTAAGTCCTTAAGAGGAATACTGAATACTAGTTTTTAGAAACCCATCATAGTCTTAAATTCCTCAAAGCTAACATAACCATCACCATCTACATCGACGGCACGAACCATCTTCACACATCTCTCGAGTGTACACTTCTCCCCGAGCCGAGTCATCACCACATATAACTCATTCGCCGATATTTTCCCATCACAGTCAATATCATACAATTTAAACGCATCCTCCAACTCCTTTTCCACGTCACCACCACTAGACCGGGCGGTTTGGTCCATGCACGAAACGAACTCAGCCGCATCGACCTGACCATCTCCGTTCGAGTCAAGCTGGATGAACATCTCGACAAGTTTTTCCGAGGGAATGGTCGGAGAGAGAGCATTAATGGCATCACGAAACTCTTCCCATGAGATCTTACCGTCTTTGTTCTTGTCGAATTTCTCGAATGTATCGCTTATAGACAGATTCATCATATTCATATTAGTATGTTTTTTTTTGTTGATTCTTTTTTCTTTTGAAACTTATGTGAAATGTCAAACACTGTATTCTTATATTTATAGGATTTTAAGTTGTATGTTATTGGTGTTTTATTTTTCACGCACGCGTTTTACAAATTTGCTTGATTAGTTTTTTTTCTGTGAAGAAAACATTGAACTTGGTTTTAAATATGTTATAATCTTATTGGAAGATAAACATATATCCTTTCTTATTTTACAGAAAATAAATAAATATTTTTTCATGAAAAGAAAAAATCAAATTTATAAATGTTCAAGAATGTGTGGATATTATTCTAAGAATGGACTTGTTTCATTGTATTGATATTAGGTGAGTCCCCGCGCTAACGCGCATGTATTTTCGCGTGTATTTTTATTTAGAGAGTTTTTTATATCTTTTTAAAAAAAAATCTTCATAACAAATTCAGGTCTAAAGAGACATCATGACAGATGATATTCCGATTACTACCACAAAATCGTAACCCATTATATATATCCATTAAACCAAATACATACGCTCCTACTATGAATTATGCAACATATGTTTATTCAAAGACATTTAAACCACAATATGAGCACATACTTTGCTATAAAACATAAGAGGTTACAGCGAGAGTGTACCATGAATAGTTTGAATAACCATGAAACGAGCCGTATTGTATCACATTCTCACATAATTCATACGCTTTAAATTTATTATTGCCATGAAAAGACTTGTAAAGCAATACAAGTGATTGAAAGTAGGGGTGGACACGAAGCAAATACTTGAATTTTTGATGTATTTGTGATCCGCTCCGCTCCGTCTGAATATTTGGTTTTGTGATTCGCTTCGATCCGAAAATTTACGGATATCCAGAAATTCGGATATCCGAAATTTTTATAGATATCTACGGCTATTTGCTCCGCTCCGTGAAAGATAAAAAAAAATCTTAATCAACCCAAAAACTTAGCAAAAATTGATTAGTAAGCTCATTCTGTCCATTTTTTTATGGGTTAAATTAACCAGAATGAATGTGTCTCAAGAGAAAAATATTTATATACATAATTACATATATGAATATATAGTTATAAACATACGGAGCGGAGCGGATATCCAATATTTTTCAAAATGATATTTGTGATTTCCTTCGTTTTTGACGGATACTATATTTTACTATTTGCTTTGCTCCGAAACTTTACGGATATCCGGATTTTTCGAATCGAATCAGCACGAATACCGAATCGAAGCGGATTTAACGAATATTTTGCCCGGCCCTAATGGAAAGCAGATTCAGTTCCAAATTCGTGGACATACATGCTAAATAAAACATATGAGAAAATAAATAGATTTCTTTGTTATTCTGTTTTTTTTTGTAACATAATAATTTTTACGCTTTGTAAATTGAGACTAGTCATCTCGTTTACTCATTTTGCCTCATTCTGGCTTTTCAAATGCGGCAAGTCTCGACATGTTTTGATCAAATCGACGCTTTTCTAAACTGTTTTGTATTTTCTTTTTTGCCTCGTGCAGGTTTCTTGATTTGGACCAAACTTTGGAACATAAGAACAAACAAGTGGCCCACAGTTTTGGTCGGCAAGGTCTCCTAGATCCAATTCTCTAAAGCATCCAGCCTCTTCAATGATAATAAATGTTTGGGATGGCATGGCGATTTTCTTCTCTTCGTTAATGAAGAAACCCTCCCTTATAAATGGAACCGTTATGTCAGTGTTGGAACTCGTTTTTGTTGAAGTTGTTTTGACCACTTTTTCGATGGATTTTCCCGTATCCATTCTCAAGAACTTGTTCCACAACACCTTTTCAGCCTCAATCTTAGTCGTAATCCATATGTCAAGCTCGTATATATGGATTTGTTTCGTTGTGCTAAAGTAAAACCGCAAGATTCTTTTCTCTAACACAAGATACAGTCACATAGCAGGATTTAGACATGCTAGATTTTGGAATACGGAGGAGAGACACTTGGGAAAAGGCAAACTTATTCCCTTTTGTAAGGTGGTTTCTAACAATTTTGAAAGACAGTCTTTAATGTGTCACGTTTCATTGGTATTGTGTATATATTTACGTTGAGCAGGAGAAATTTTGCGTTCAAGTGTCATCTCTTTAACATATTGAAATGTAAATGGCTGGAGCTTATTGTATTGGTTTTATTTATAGAAATCTCAAATCGAGGTGGTTCATATAATAACTGATGGCCAGGCCAGGTCTTGTCCATTGCATAAACCATTTTAGTCATCCTAGAAGTTCCGTTTTTAATTAGATATTTTTGTTTCATTCTTGGTAATTGAGAATTATCCGTTTGATTGTAATGTCTCACAAATTTAAATCTATAATTTTTTGAACAAACAAAACAAAACACTCATTAATGTTATTTTGGATTTCAGTAATCTTTAGACCGGCCTTGCTAATGAAATTTAACAACATGCACTTTAATTTAACAACATGGTGATCTTTAATTGATTTATAAAGAAATTAAAAAAAAAAAGGTCGAGAAACCTCTAAACCAACGACAATAAAGATCAATAAGACCTATTAATTATTATATTAGTAAATACACTTACTAAGCAAGCAATTTACTTCTTCTTTATTTGTTGCGAAAAGCATTTTATTCTATCTTACAAGTCACTTAACACCATAGCCATAAACTCCTTAAAGCTCAGATAACCATCGCTATTTGCATCAGCGACTCGAACCTTGTCGGCACAGCTCTCCCTGGTGCACTCTTTCCCGAGCTTAGTCATGCTCACATACAACTCATCGGCCGGTATCTTGCCGTCACCGTCAACATCACAAAAATCAAACACATCCTTCAACATCTTCTCAATGCACGAAGTAAACTCATCAGCGTCTAGCTCGCCGTCACCGTCCACGTCCATCTCTTTGAAGATACTATTGATTTCTTCCTGGGAAAAGTTGTTAAAAAATGCAAGAGCGGCTTCATAAAACTCGTCCAATGAAAGTTTACCGTCTTTGTTCTTGTCGAACTTTTCGAAGATTTGTTTTGCAGACATTTTCTTAAATTATATGCTTTTGTTTGATGTTCTTCTTTTGTTTTGTGTGAAACACGACACACTATGTTTCTTATATTTATAGGGTTTGAAAACCCTAAACCAAAAATTACAAAAACGGATCCAATATTAATGATTGATTAAAAGTGATTTTTTTTAAAAAAAGGAGGAAATATGAAGATTCCAAGAAATAGGATATTGTGTTCAAATGTATAACTTGGCTGATTGGCCCACTTGGCACAGTATTAACCTATACACTTTTGAAGATTGACAAGAAAAAGTTTTTTTTTATTTGCAGAATTTTTATCCAAATTTAGATTCGGTTGACTCTAAGTCTTTTTAACACATGTTAAGCTTGTAATTTACCTTATCAAATATTAAAACCTCAAAAAAGTAAAATAATTAAATTTGTAAAGATAAAAAATAAGATATGAATATCAAGTTTGAATTAAAATAATATAAAAGGAAAAAAATTTATAAACAAATAGGAAATGTATATGTGTCATACTTATCCTATAATTTGGGTATGAATATTGACCGTCTTTGTATTAAAAAAAAACCCATAGTTCAAAAATGTTGATGAATTTCAATTTATCTCTTGCATGAATGAGAATCCAACACATACATGGAGAAAGATTTTGGTAAATATTGAAGAGCACAGCTTGAAAACATATTATCCTGCCAGTGATTCAATAAGTTGGGTTGGGATCAGGCCGGCCCGTAATAAAATATGTATAGCCCATTATCAATTAAATTTGGAAAAACTGTAATAATGGATTTAATCCGGTCTGATTTGCATGTCAGTTAAAAACCGGATCGAATAAAATCTGTCGACAATATAAAATTTAACCGATTAACAAAAAGAGAAAACCAAACGAAAGTTGTTTAGTGATTGAGCCATCAACTTAACAGTAATAAATCTCCAGAGAGAGAGGGAAGGGATGCTAATGTAATTTACATATTTACCCCTCATCTGATTTGCTCTCTGATCTGCGGCCGCCACTCCCGAGAAATCTCCGGCTTCGAAATCTCTACCGCCGATTAAGAGCAAACCAGAGATCGAATGGAAGACGCAGCCGCTCCGAATTCTGGGTCCGATTTAAACCTTGGAGGAAAACGCGGTAGATCTATCGAAGAATGCCAGGACATGATTCAGAGAAGCTTCCGAAGTATATACAGAATAAGCATCTCGTTTTCAATCTTCCAATTATTTGTTTCAGTTTCTGAATCTTAAAATCCATTGGTTGTTTGATTAGCGCCTCTGTTTCTTGACAAATTCATGAAAAAAGTTTGGGATTTTTCAAGCAATCTAGGGTTTAGGGTTTTGGAATCATGCCAGATTAAGAAGAAACTTATGAATCATGGGTTTGATTGGTCTAATTTGTGTGTTTGAAACTAGTTTTGTTTGTTGTTTGATTAGACCCAATTGTGAAGTTTCTGATGGAGCAAATGGAGAAATCTGGGTGTAGAGTTGGTGATAATTTCGTCAAGGCAGTTGTTTGTACTGGACCTGTAGCTGGAGGCTTCACTAAAGGAAGAGGGGTAAAAATGCTTCCATGTATATTTTTCTTTTCTTTTCGATTACCATGCTCTCGAGCTCTTGGTTTTGTAATGTTGATGCTCAAATCCTTTTTGTTTTCTATGTTTCAAGATCACTGTCTGCAGTAACTATCTGACCATTCAAGATGAAGTGAACCAAGTAGTTATACATGAGTTAATCCATGCTTATGACGAGTGCCGAGCCAAGAATTTGGATTGGACTAATTGTGCTCATCATGCTTGCAGCGAGGTGATTACAATGTTAGATATTGCTTTTAAAATGTCGCCCCAATCGATATACTTTGTGTCGAAGTTCTTGATAGTTTTTTGTGTGTGTGTATTCTTTGAACAGATACGCGCAGGTCATCTAAGCGGCGATTGCCATTTCAAGAGAGAACTTTTGAGGGGTTTCATTAAATTAAGAGGGCATGAACAAGTAAGTCACTATAAGAGAAGAATTGCATTAGTTTTAAAGTTCATATAAACGCTTGTGGAAACATGGAATGATCCTTGTTAATATTATTAACCCGATTCTCCGTTTTTCAAAAGGAATGTATAAAAAGAAGAGTCTTGAAATCACTTCGTGGCAACCCGTATTGCTCGGAAGTAGCAGCGAAAGACGCAATGGAAGCAGTGTGGGATACTTGTTACAATGACACTAAGCCTTTTGACAGAGCTCCTTGAAGGTAATAGATCATTTCACACTCGCAAGAGACTTACTTTTGCTTCAAAGTTATGAGTTCAACTTCATCTTTGAAGATCGATATAAAGCTGGAAAAACCGTTGATTTTTTTTTCCCATTTGGTATTTGTTTAGATTCTTTACGTTGTTGTTTGAAACAAAGGAAAAGGTCTAATACAAAATCCTAATTTCAAGTGGATTTTGCTTGAAAGTATAATTTTGATTCATGGATTCCTATTTTACATCACGCTATGGAGAAATAGTTAGCTCTGCATCGAACATTATAAAATAACGTCGAAAATTTATATTTTTATGTTCTCCCTATTTTTCAAGTATAATAATCATACGAATTCAATGGGTTTTTTTTAATGTCAAATTACATGTTGACAAGTAATAGTTTTTACATGTTGTCAAATTATCAATTTTAGAATATTTTGCATTGTTTGTATTATCTGGTTACGAATGAATTTGGGCTGCAAATGACAGATTTTGTAACAAAAGAAAACAACTTTGTATTGATGGTAAATGAAAGAACGAGTCAGATTCTAATTTGGGTAAATTCAGTTTTCTCCCTAGATAGCCTAATTTAAAGCATAGCCTCAACTTCTTCACAATCAAATCTCTTTATATAACTCTTACGATCATGCAATTCCTCCGACCAGAAGAAGAAAAACTCTATAAACAATGGCTGACGCAACCGAAAAAGCTGAGCACGACCGTATTTTCAAGAAATTTGATGCTAATGGAGATGGAAAAATATCTGCCGCCGAGCTAGGAGATGCTCTTAAGAACCTTGGCTCGGTCACGCACGACGACATTAAGCGTATGATGGCCGAGATTGATACCGATGGTGATGGTTACATATCGTACCATGAATTTTCTGATTTCGCAAGTGCCAATCGCGGTCTTATGAAAGATGTCGCCAAGATTTTTTAAGCAACATTTTCTGATATATATATTCATGGAAAGGATTTCAGCTTTAATCATGTTTAATTTGTTTTTGTAATGACAATCATTTGATGAAGTATGTTTTGTTTTTTCTTCGATTTAATTTCATGTAATGGGAGGTCTTTGGATTATTCTTGAAAACAGATTGTACTGATATATATTCACGATTTTTCCATTCTTTAGCTTTTGTTTTCGTTGATCTCATTTGTACTATAGCGCCATTGACATGTTGAAAGGCTTTGGTTCTATACTATTTGGGATTTTTGAGCATGAATATGAATAACTCAAATTTAGTGATTTATTGAAATCGAAAATAATTACAACCCAATTAACATTCCAAATAAATCATCAAATATAGTTAGATTTTATTGTAACAGTAAAAAAAACTAGATTAGAATATGCGAACTCAATGATGTTTTTTTTTATAATAAAAATGACTATGAAATGTGCTAACTTTCATGATCCTTATATAGTGTTTTATTTTATTTTATTTTTCCGACAAAATACATTTATTCGATTTTGCAAATCACAATCGTTGTTTACAAGGATATAAAGGAAGTTTGGGCAAAAAATTATACAAAGACCATTGTAATGGATCTAATATTGCTTTCCTAACTAATAAATCAACACAAGCATTTACCGTTCTGTTCCTATATGAGAACTTAATCATTTCAAACTTGCTACTCCGTTGTTTGATGTCCTTCAAACTCCACTTTGTGTTCTATTAGCAGAATCTAGAATTGCTTAGAAAAAAATTCTACATTTAAACAAATGTGTTAGTTATTATTAATATAAGTTTTATTATTGGCTCTCCATTTTTTGTTGTTGTATAGTTAGCAAAACATCTCCCATTTATTGTTTCTAAATCTAGCTATATATAAGATAAAGACCCTCTAACAAAGAATGGTTGGTAATTGGTCTTTATATTGAGGACCAAACATATACACTTTAGTATAAAATAAAATGCTAGAATAAAATCTCACAATTAGCTTCAATTGGCCCATCTACATCATTGTTCAAAAATATATTTTTACAAATAAAACTAGGGAAATTGAAGCCATCCCTTATAAAAAAGTCATCCAAACCTTTTTATTCTCCTATAATTTGGATTTTATTGTTTCTTACAATTTGCTTTATAATACACAACTACAGTAATAAAAAAAAAAGTAAATGAAACTACCAAAATAAAATATTTGACTAATATATTTTAGATGCAATGATGAAACTACCAAAATAAAATATTTGACTAATATATATTTTAGATACATACATTGCCCTTGATGTACACTATATATATACACGTACTATGTAACCGTTGGCCAACGCCTTACTCCTACGTCTCTCTCTCTCTCTCTCTCTCTCTCTCTCTCTCTCTCTCTTCCAAACAGATCTTTCTTCCTTCTCTCCGAAAATGGAACTCGCCGGAGAAACCAACAGCCTCGCCTCCACCGTTGCTTCCTCTTCCTCTTCCTCCGTATCATCAATCGACACGAGCCACGATTGCGACTCGCGATGTGGCGGAGATGTAGACCACGAATCGCTCCATACGGCGGTGTCGGTTTCGGTTTCTTCGTCTTCTTCTGCTTCAATCGGGAGAGTTCTCAGTTTAATCCGATCCGAGGATCCTGATTCGAGGTTGTTGGCTGCTAGAGAGATCCGTCGGCTCACCAAGACGTCACATAGATGCCGCCGACACTTTTCCCAAACCGTTGAACCGCTCGTTTCGATGCTCCGATTCGACTCGCCTGAATCGCACCACGAGGCAGCTCTACTTGCTCTCCTTAACCTCGCCGTCAAAGACGAGAAGTACGTTCCTCTTCCTTTATTCCCCAATTCGAATTGTTCTGTTTTCATATGCTCATCTGATTACTGATTTACTCAATTGAATACTAGTTTACGTGACTTCATCAGAAACTAGAAGATAGATAGATAGGGATTTTGAAGAAGTTAATCAATCACAATTTCTTCGTCCGTGTGTTCTCTCTCTGAATTCTAGAAATCCGGAAACACATGATTATTCCATTACTTCAACTTGTTCCGACTATTTTATTTTCCGGTGAGAAAATCGAGTCATCAGTAAATCAATAGGTCTCATTTCGTGCCTTTTTGGTCGGTCTCATGAGAGAGTTCATGATTGGATAATTGCATCCGATGGATAATCTCGATAACCCATTTCTGCTTTAACCACTTTCTTTCATTAGATTTGGTGGATCATCAACTTTTCCTTGTCGACAAATGCTTTTTGTTTGCTTGGAGTGTACTCTATGTTTCCTGACGTTTTTTCTTTTTCTTTTGTGTGTGTGTGCTCCTCCTTTATTTCCTTTTTGCTTCCTTTTGAAGGATTTTTGTTACTGGGAATTCAAATCCTCCTAGGGTTCATCAATTTTTTGGGGACACAGGGATACTATTCTTTATTCCTTCTCACTTTTAAACCATTCTTTGGTTTATGCGGTTTCTGGAGAATTCTGACTATTCTTTTTCTTTTCTCGTTATATTTTGTGAGGTTTGATTGGTTTCCAGTTGTAGATGAAATTTTGATTGATCTACACAAAAGCTAGAGTCATGTTAGCTTAGCTTTTCCTTTATTCTTCCCTAGTCTTGAAATTCCATTAGCAAGCAAAGAATCAAGTTGCAAGATAAGACCAAAACAAGAATCTTTATCTCCCTAGACACAGAGAGAATTTTACATCGCCGCAAATTCCCTCTCCTTTAGTTACATCTCAAGGATCTTGATCCAAGAAGGCTTTAGCTTTTGCTAGCCTTTGGGTTTGTGTCAAACCAAAAAACAGAGGATGATTTAAGTCAAGTATTAGTTTATATGGAAATCACCTGAGGCTAACTAACTCTTGCTTTGGGGCAGGTATGAATAAGTTTGCCTAACTTTATTTAATAGCCCTTTGTACATCTGTAGGTCCCTGCTTTACCAGTAGAACTAAGTATTTTGTGAATTTTCCTTAGTTTGTACGCAAACGACTTTGCAGTCATTTTCTTCTAAGGTCTAAACTCTCACAATTCTTTTATTAAAGGGATCTATCTAGTGGAGAAAAGAGAAGGAGCAAGCAAAGTAGAGAAACTAAACCCAAACCTTTCTTTATCTTCACTTTTCCTCTCCTACATTATATATCTTCCCTGCTTTAATTTTTGTGTCCATAAACATTAATTAATTCAATCCTTACCTTTAGTTCGGCTTGGTCTCCGTTAGGTAGATGGCTACAACTCTATTTCCCTTGATTACAGTATTCATATGACGGAGAAATTGACTGCACTAAAGCATTGGAGAAAGAAAAATCGATTTTTGCCTATTTGCTAAGAAACATACATATGTGTCATTGTCTTCAAGAATATTCTCTTCTAATTTTCAGGAATAAGGTGAGCATAATTGAAGCTGGTGCTCTAGAACCAATCATCAACTTCTTACAATCAACTAGCCCAACACTTCAAGAGTATGCTTCTGCATCTTTGCTCACTCTCTCCGCGTCCGCTAACAACAAACCCATCATTGGAGCTAATGGAGTGATTCCTCTACTAGTCAAAGTCATTAAACATGGAAGCCCACAAGCTAAAGCTGATGCAGTAATGGCACTTTCCAACCTCTCTACACTCTCCATTAACCTAAGCATGATCCTAGCGACCAAACCACTCTCCCCGATACTAAATCTTCTCAAATCAAGTAAAAAATCATCGAAAACATCTGAGAAATGTTGTTCCCTGATAGAATCCTTGGTGGTTTCTGGTGAGGAGGCAAGAACGGGGTTAATTTCTGATGAAGGAGGAGTTTTCGCGGTAGTGGAAGTTCTTGAAAACGGGTCACTACAAGCTCGGGAACACGCGGTTGGGGTGCTCTTAACATTGTGCCAAAGCGATAGGAGTAAATACAGAGAGCCGATTCTTAGAGAAGGTGTAATACCAGGACTGCTTGAGCTTACGGTTCAAGGGACATTGAAATCTCGGACTAAAGCTCAAAGGCTTCTCTGTTTACTTAGGGACTCGGAAAGCCCGAGATCAGAGGTTCAACCTGATACAATAGAAAACATAGTGTCGAGCTTAATCTCTCATATAGACGGAGATGATCAGTCCGGTAAGGCGAAGAAGATGCTAGCTGAAATGGTGCAAGTTAGCATGGAAAAGAGCTTGAGACATCTACAGGAACGTGCTTCGACTCTTGTCCGTCCTTAAAACAGCGACCGAAAACCGCATTTCATGAGTTCTCTTCCAGTTTGATTCCGTATAAGGGTGAAGAAGGTTGAAGGATATATGCCAGTCCAGTGCCGGCGTTTTGGCTCTTAGTGACTGGTTTCTTTTTACTCAAAAGTGTTCATAATAAAATGCTTTTTGTAAGTTAAAAAGTCTTGTGTGTGTACATTACTACAGAAACGTTTTTACTAAAAAAAAAATTGGTTTCAACAATGTTGTTGTGCCATTAGCGTGTTCATTCCGGTTTATATTTAAACCGAACCTATCCATCCGGTCAAAATCCATTCGAAAATGTCGGTTTAAAAATTAAACAAAATCCTTATCCTATTTTGGTAGTAGATATCAAAACATATATACGCGATCAAAATCCATATCCATCTAGATTGTATATTTTCTAAACCGACAAAGCCCAAAACTGAAAATTTTGAACTGGAGTTTAGACATCAACTTCAAGTCTTCAACACTAGGAGATATTCTCTTTTTTAAAATAACATTTTTATATTCAAAATCACATGTATCACGATTAAGGATAATAATCATCCAAATTTCAGATCCAACTAATCCTTTGTAGAAAGACCATTGACTTTGAGGCTTGTGATCACATAAAAGTAGAATAAATTTCACCTCTCGTACTTTTAAATTTTGAATACGTAAGTGAAGATCAATTTCACATCTATATTACCTCATCGAACCCATCCTAAAGAGAGAGAAAAGAACAATTTGTTTGTTCTTTTAATGTTTGAAAACAAAAATGTACCAAAAATATTCTGATAAAATCTTTAAACAAATGCTGACATCAGTCTTCGAAACTGAAAGTACGTTTTGGATCCGCGTTTTCAGAAACGTTCACGTTCACCACCCATGTTATCAACGAAACTGTCCAAAATTGAAATTTTCACAAATGATTTAATAAACATTTATTTGTATATATCATTCGGTGAAAAAAAAAACATACAGAATCGTTATCGTTCCATTTATTGAAAAATACTCGTTCTAAAACTTTTAGGCAAAACTTCGGGTTAAACACACCAAAACTTCGGGTTAAACAGTAAAACATAACTAAAGTTACGGTCCCTTTTCCTAATCTTTTAAACATTTATTCCTTATTTTTCCCGTTTTCGAGCGAGTCGTCTCTACCGCCGTGACTCAGCGGCTCCGGCGAGTTTCCACGCCGAGGTCGTGATGAGTGGTCGCGTCTGCCACCCTAGCATTAAGCAACCGTCGTTTTCTTCAACTCTGTATCCATCTCCGCCGGCGAAGAGCGATAAGAGCATGCTGGCCTGTTTAAACGCGCTGGATCCGAGAGGAACCGGGTCAAATCCGGTGGATCCCATCCGGATTCTCCACTGTGCCAGCGTCTCGTGTCGCTCGACCCGATCGGATCCTTCCGCCGCCACCACGTTGAGAATCTGTCTCCCTAAGTATACCTCTGACATTACTCGGTCTTGACTCGGTAAGCTGTAACTGTCTTCTAGCGAGTCGAACAAGCTCGAGTAGTAGTGAAGCGCTTCGTTGAACCTATCCAGGAAGACGATCCCGTTGTGGTTCGCTTCCTGCTCCACCACCGTAACGATGCTCGGCTTCACAGCCTTTACGGTGGCAAGAAGCTTGTCGATTGAGCCGGGACGGCCTAAAAGCCGGTGGAGCTCAAATACCGAATTGACCACTATAGTTTCTGATTCGGGTCGGGTCTCAAACATTTCAGATTCTAGATCCGATAATCTCTCGGCGACTAATCCCTTGAATTCGAATTCGATGCCTATAGCCTGAGCGAATTGAGCTAATTTCCAACCTAATTGCTTAAGCGAATCCGAATTCTCCGCCTGCGGAGGTCCGATTCCGGTGAGACGAAACGACGGAGGTCCGCCGGATCTTACCGCTAGGGCTTGCATCAAAGCCGGCCACTGCATCCCCTGATTTAGCCCAATATCGATTACGTGAACTCTAGGCGCCGTCGTGACAGCTTCCAGGATCGCTTGATTCGCCGTGAAATGAGCGAATTTCAGGTAAGGGCAAGACTCGTAGAAATGCATCTGCAAAACCTCTTCGAACGAGGGACCCACCACGGAACCGCCTGAGATGTCCGTCTCCGTCGTGTAAGCACGATGATAAATCCGACGAGCCAAGCCTTGGGCGAAATACGTAGCGACTTTCCCCATGGCCCCAGCCTGAGAAGCCGTGAGTGTTCCCACGCTCTTCACGAGCGCGTCGGCTAAGTTAAGATCCTCCTGCTGAATCGCCTCAGCGCACGCCACTAGCGCGTGGACGAGTCTAACTCCGGTCTCCTGCGAGTCAACGAGCACCACAGACCGAGTTAACTCTCCCGCCGAATCGCACCAGGATCCGAGTCGGATCCTCTTGCTGCAAGCTTCCTCGTCAACGCCTTCCTCCTCCTTAGGGAAGGCCGAAAGACCCGGGATTGCTCTCAGATCGTCGTATTCCGATCTATCCTTACAAATTCGGGTCGGGTCAAGATCCGAAGACGCCGGGTTGTTTAGCTCGGAAAGCATGCTCTCGACCCAGCTAGAGATATCAGCTGGGTTATAGTGAACAGTGTCGTTTAAGACAGTAGACCCACCAACATCATCATTAGACAACACCATCTCAAGCTGCTCAAGCTTCTTTGCTACTTGAGCCATTTCAGAAGATCGAACCTTGTAGCCAAGAACAGCAAGAAGCTCATCCATCTTACCGTCATCCGCCATTGAAGGACCTTCGCCAGAACCAGACGGTGGTTGTGGGTCCCACGTTTCTCCATGTCCTCTCTTCATGTTTACTTCGTTGTGATGAGGTTGGAAAGAAAGAAAAAGAGAGAGTCTCTTTGGATATAAGAAAGGATGGTCTTTTAGTGATGTAGTGACAGACAATTTGTGGAAACAAAGGAGATTCTGAGAGGAACAATATATATTAATGAACACGAGAGAGTGAGATAGAGAGAGGTCCAATGAGAGAAGTAATACTGAAGTGTGTTTAAGAGGATAAGGAGAGCAGAGCATGCCACTACACTCTGGCATCTGTTTCTCTCTTTCTTTTTCATAACTCCAACAATTTACTCTTTTTACCTCCCACAAGATATTGTTTTTAAACCTCGTTACAAAAATATATATATAAGTTTTAAATATAATAATTGATTTTATTGAAGCTAATTTTATAAACACGAGATAAGATAGTCTCTAGTTATGTTGTTTATAAAAGTGACATGAGCTGGTTGAATAATGTTTTAGTTGGTGAATTCGTATGAGTGGTAACCAATAGTCAAAATTAAGGATAACAATATTTTTCATAAGATTTGTAGTGTGTGTAACTTTTAGGTTGAAGTGTGCTTTCGTAAGATTTCTTGTAAGATTTATGTTGTCAAGTATAAAAGTGTCTTTATGTCAGACTTTACGACTTAATTCTTCTTAAATGGCATTAAATATTGATATTAGTAGTCATATTCATGCATAAGACTTCGTTGTTCATAAACCGAAGCAGCACCAAATATTGCGTGTTAAGATAATGGCACTTAATGTCGTTTTCTTAACTTTTTTTTTTTCCTTTTCTATGTGGAGAAGAATATCTATTGTTTTTTCGGACTAAAAAACAATTGGCTCTTCTTCTTTTTAATGACAACTGATATTTCTGAGTTGCATGTTTTAATTTTTCAATTAGTAGAACTTAACAATTTAACATTTAATAGATATAGAATTTTTTTTTAAAAAAGTTATATTCTATTCTACTACGGTAATACTAGACAAACACAAATTATATTATACTTTAATCCATTTTCTTATATATGTATTGTTCTAATTCCTACTCATTCCCTGATCTTACTCGTGAAATAAATATCTTAATTAATTATCAAATATAAATGAAATCATATCGTAAAATCATCTGAACTTATGAGATCTAGATACACTGCAAGTCTGTAACACTTTAAAATCGAAGCCAACATGATGGTGCTTAGATTTTAAGTTCGACTATACATTGAAGTAAGAATCCTATGTGGTTTGGATAAAACAAAATTAAAAAAAGATAGCAAAAGTGTGTTTGTTTTTGTGAGTGGATTGAAAACAAAGATGAACCTTGCTCTAAAGAGAGCTAAATAGATAGAAACTAAAACTAAAATAGAAATAGCTCTATGGAACTTTAATTAGGTGCAAAAAAGTAAAAAGGAAAAGTTTTGAATTGTTACTAAGATCACAAAAGAGTTTCGATTATATCATAAAATGGAGAAGAAGTAACAACTCTCGAAAATTAGAAACAAAGTTCTCATAACAATCATATTTATACTCAACTACTTGCATTAAAACCCTAAACACATGGGTTTATGAAATCACAGTTTTCAGCATGTTAATTCAGTTCATACTTAACATCATTTTAAAAATTTAAACATCATCTATTCAAACAATTTTAAAATGGAAGGAGTATGATTCAACTAAAAATACTCGCGTTTATTTTTATGGCGATGCGAATTTTTCTAGAACTTAATGAATAAACAAATTTGTTCGATTTCCTTACAATTTCATTGAGCTAAAACTAGCGCCAAATTATTATTTTTGTGAGGCCGACACATGAGCAACCTGTCATGTGCCACGTAGAGAGGAAGAGATAGCCTACGAGGCGTCCACAACATAAGGTTACTTTCACTGATTTGTTTCATATTCATTTCTGCTGTTTATATACATATATGTATTATGTACATCAGCATGCATAATTAATAAGGTTTTTTTGTTTGTATAGTGGTATCGTTTGGAAACCGTAAAAGATCCTTTTTGGAATATAAGGAAATAAAAAGTGTTGGGAAAAATAGAAAAATGAAAAGTGTTGTATATTGGTCCAAACACATGCTCTTTGCAGCTGGTTTTGTTTCCTGCTCATTGTCGTCCTGATCGCGTTTCTTATATTATATTCAATTTGCTTGCTGTTTGATGAACAAGATCTTTTGTTTCTCTTTTGTTCTTAAGTTTGTGATCTCTCTTCCAAATATCCGCTTCTTCGGTTCATGTTGATCCTTTCTCAGTTGTGGTTTTGGATCCCAGTCACTTATATATGCTGGTTTCCTAGTCCCTCGTATATAAGGGTCTGTGGGGATCGCAAAAAACAAAAGCCAAAAAAAACTAAAAGATGAAACAATGTAAATTTGTAAGTTCAGGTTTAGGAGCAAAGCTCTATAAAACCCATCGAGGAAAAGACGTTTGCCCGGTGATGTTAGCTGTGAACCGAAAAGCCAGTGGTGGTTCAAGATCTCTTAGTATGTTTATTTATTTAAAATTATGGTTAAAAATGGAAAATTATTCTATTTCCGTTTTCAAGATTTTCACATGCATTGAAAAATAATAATATTTATAACCTATTGTAAATACATTTTTTTCTAAATAAAGATAATACATTTTTAAATATTTGTTTTCTTCTATGAGCTAGTTTGCGCTAGTCTGACGTGGCTTTTTGACGTACTTAAAATATTTAATTTCACTCGCTGCTTGTTGTTTACAAAAAAAGAAAAGAAATCGCTACTACATAACTCAACTAGTCAAACTCAGTTAACCCGAGGAACGGAACTAGTAGTGCATCAATAATATGTCCAGCAAATAGTATGTCCACCAAAACTATAAAAACAAAAACGGCACGTAGTTGAATTTACTTCATCAGAATATAATTTTGTCCGTTAAAACCAATTTGTTCTTAGTTTTGGAATCAAATGAATTTGCTTAGAATCAATCTCTCCATATAACTAAAAAATCAATCTCACAAAGCGAAAACAAAAATTAGGAGGAAGGTTCTGAGCAGCAGCATCATCAGCATCGAGCCCAATCAAATCAAGGTCTCGTTAATATAGTCTCCGTTAGAGCATTTTGAGTGCCAAGTGCTGCGGGAAATTAACAATGTGATGGTTCTATTGGCAGAGCCGATCCTGAGTTTTAGAATGCCGCAAGCTAAAAAAAAAATTGGGCTGTTTTACTATATTAAGTTTCAAACTTATGACTTTCTGAAATTTTTTTCATAACTTTACCATTAAACTAAATAAATTTTTTAAAATTTAAGAGTTAATTTTTTTTAATAAAAATGAGGACCGCAAGTCCATGCTTGTTTTATTTGAACTTAGGACCGGCTCTATCTATTGGCACAGTGATAGGTCTAACTGAGAGATACTCGGATCAAAACCAGTCAGGTGATGAACCCCGTCAGGCCCCATTTCTGTTTTCAAGATTTTCACATGTATTGAAAAATAATAATATTTCTAATTTAGATTTTTTAATTAATAACTTTGTTTGTCTAAAAGTATGTGTCTAGCATTAAGTTTCAGTTATTACTTAAAAAACGGCACGTAGTTGAAGTTACTTCATGAGCGTCATTTTGTTTTCACTGTAACCAAAGTCAGTCCAGAAGAACACCTTTATCTCTCACTACCTTGCAAGTTTGAACTACAACCATTGAACTGCAAGTATTTGGATCACCAAAAAAAGAAAATATATCTCTTTGTTCCATTTACCGAGTATTCAAATCAAACTCCCCATTTCCTCGCCAGTTCCCATGTTCACCAGTTTCTCCATTTTCATTTTCTTCATCATTCAAGAAATCTTCTACTGGTTCCTTCTCCTCTCTCTGACTATTATTATTATTATTATTATTATTATTATTATTATTATTATTATTATTATTATTCCCCCATCCATGCATCATCATCATCATCATCTCATCAGGGTTCATGTTACGTCCTTGTTCTCCATGATTCCCAATCGCATTAGCTCTCAGCGGGTTGCGAGCCATCATCTCGGTATGAGATTGGTGCGACTCTGCCTTCACTTGTCCTGCTTGAGCCAAAGCCGCCATTCTTAACCTCGCCTCCTGAGCCTTCATCTCTCTATCCAACACTGATTTCATCTCAATACATGCTTTTCTCTCGTCTTGGAGCAAAGCTTGCTCAACCATCAACCTTTCCTCGGATCTGAGTTCTCCATCCTTTCTCTTTTGAGTTATTATGTTGAAAGCTTGGGCTTGCTTCTCAAATGTCGCAGTAAATACTGCGACTTTGGCTGCAATGTTGTTGTCCCATTGCTGACTGCGGGATAGTGTCTGGCTTGTTGTGTCTGAATCGAGGATTCTGTCGTCCTCTTCTGCTTCGTAATCTGCTACGACGTGATAAGGTAACAATCTGCAATAGATTGTAAGAGAACAGAGGAATAGAAAACTTGATAAGAGATAACCATGGAGATGATGATACTACATTTGAATTCAGCAAGAGAATAAACATTTCAAATAAGCATTAAAAGAAAGTGAAGCAGGAGATCTGATGCATGAGAAAATCTTGGGAACCAAAACTATATATGTGACAATAGAAAACTTTTCTGGACTTTAGGATCTACAAAGAGATGATAACAGTTGAAGAAATCATATTATAATATACTTTTCTCACAAAAGGCTGAAGAAAAGCAAAAAAGGAAATGACTTTAGGATTAGAGATTAAAAGTGTAGTTGGATATTCCTCTACAGAGTCTTTAAAGCTAAGTAGTACCAGAATCAGCAAAACAACCCTTTACCAGAAATTCATTGAAGCCAGAAATTAATTCAGTTCTATCAAAAAAATGATGAGTTTTTTTGGGGAAAAAACTGAACCTTTCACAAGCGTCTTCGAGAGAAGCGAAAGGTCGCTTGAAATCAGGATGGCAGACACGCCAAGCGTCTTGGTAAGCGAACTGTAACTCCGATTGATTCAACGGACGCATCGATTTCTGCTGTTGTTGCTGCTGCTGCATCATCATCATCGATTTCTGTTGTTGTTGTTGTTGTTGCTGCATCATCATCATCTGCTGACTCGGCACATTCTGCTGCTGTTGTTGAAAGTTGTTGGTGTGTTGAACCAAATTAGGGCCAGCACTAAGGTTAGGGTTTGCGTTCTGAAGAGACGGATTAACGGGTCGGTTCGGGATTAATCCCGGCGGACGGAGATGAGCTTCGATATTCGACGGAAACCTCGACATCGCCGCCTGTTGCTGCTGTTTCTGCAGATGCTGCATCAGAAAGAGCTGTTGTTGACGCTGTTGCAGTTGTTGTTGCTGCTGCATTTGAAGCAAAATCTGCTGCTGCTGCTGCTTCGATTCCTCCATTTTCTTTTAGCTCTCTTCGGTAATTTCGAATTTTAGGGTTTGCAAATGTTCTTCTTCTCCGCCCATGAAAATGAAGAACGGATTTAAAGGGAAGAAGATGTGACTTTCTTTATAACTGATGATTGATGATACGATATGATTGAAGCCCATTAAAGGCCCAAATTGTTTTGAACACACATGAGACAAGTAGTTTGATGATATAACAAGCCCAATGGGCTTTTGATAAGCAAATCAATTGCTGCTCATTGGATAAATATTTGCCTTGAAAGGGTTTTTCATGACCATTGTGATGAACTGTTGCTTCTCAGATAGATCAACCTCTTCACCTTCCACACATTTCCACTCGAATTTCCAAACCAAATTGGCCACAAAATATTCGAGGTGAAGCAGAGAAAGGCTGTAACCGGGACACATCCTTCGTCCCGCTCCGAACGGCATCATCTTTATCTCACGAGTTCCGGTCATATCAAACCCATGTGCTTCCCCGTTGTCTAGAAATCTTTCTGGCTTGAACGTCAGAGGATCCTCCCATATTTTGGGGTCACGCCCCATTTCTCCTACCATGAAGTTTATAGTACCTACTCCAACACAAATCAAATACTACACATTCATTATTGGACTTCCTTAATTAAAAATTATGGAGATTTTTTGTACTAAACATCAAGTCTCTACAGTTTCATCTTCCAAATTTCTAATTTACCTTGGCGTGGAACGAGGAATCCACCTAAAACGGTATCGTTTGTGACCTTATGGTAAGATAAGTAATGACCAGGCGGGTGTCTTCTTAGAGACTCCAAGATCACAGCTTTGAGATAACTCAGCCTTCCCAAATCCTCTTCCCTTATCTCTTCTCCGGCTAAAACACTCTTCATTTCCTCGTATACCTTCCTCTGTATCTCTGGGTATTTCACCATGATCGCCATGATCCACTGCATCGCCGTCGCCGTCGGATCCGTCGCTGCGTTTAGAAACTCCGAGCACAGACTCACGATCTCCGATTCACTCAGTTTCCTCTTCTCCCCCTCTCCCTCTTCCGTCGGAATATCTAGACCCAGAAGCGTATCGACGTAACAGAGAACATCTCCGGCTGTTTCTCTGCTCCTGGCGTTCACGAATCGGAGTATGACGTTCTCCTGAGATTTCCGCAGATCTAAAAATTCTTTCCATTTTCGTCGGAGCAAGAACTTGGTCACGCTTGGGAAGATGTTGAGGACGCTGAATTTGGTGTAGCTTATGAGCATTTGGTACTGAGCTTCTTCGATTTCTCTGATTTCTTCTCTTTTCAGTTTCTCGCCGAAACACATCAGAGCCAACAAGCAGAACATCGCGTGACGGAGATGATCCAAGGCATCCGAGACATGCCCTTTCTCTCTTTGCTCCGATTCGAGGAGATCGACGAGAATATCGAGAGCCCATTTCCTCGACGGCGCGTGGGCTTTCACACGCGCCGGTTGGAGGATTTCGGAGGTGAGATTCCGGCGAAGGGTTCTCCAGAGAGGGCCGTAGACGGAGGAGTGGATGTCGTGCTGGTTGCTTGTGATGACTCTGGTGGTGGGGAGAGCGGGATCAATTGCTGGAAAGCCACTATTTTTTTAAATTTATTCTCAGATGCCATCTTTTTATTGTATTTTTAATAAACAATTAATTTTAAAATAAAATTGAAGGAAAAACCGAAAATCCCAAATCAAAACTAGAAAATTACAGATCCAACCACTTGGATCCGATGAAAAACCCACCCAGACCCAACAATCCAGACCCAAACCCAAATTCAGTTAATTTAAATTTGAAAAAAAAAAAAGAAACCAAAAAAACTCCCACTTCCTTCTTCCCCGCGAGACCATTGGTCTTCTCCTTCCCTGAGGTCCGACCTTCCGCCACGAAATCCGACAAGAGCTTCGCCATCTGCTCATCCCTCGAGTTCTGGTCTTCGATTTCGGCTGCAGATTTCGTCGATTGGCAAGAAATCCCAAGCCCTCCCTCAAAAATCCCGAGCCCTCCCTCAAAAATCCCGAGCCCTCCCTCATAAATCCCGAGCCCTCCTTCAGACCCACGCGATTCTTCCTCTCAGACTTCGCAATAGGTAACGGAATCAAATCTAGTTTCGATGCCTTAGTTTTCGATTTTCGATGAGCGCCATTTCTCTCTCCTTTCGGTTTTGATATGAAATTGTTCTCGAATTGGTTTGGATTATTAACAAATGGTATGTGGATGTGTTGTCTAACTTACATCTAGTTTTGGTTGTTTTAGGAATTACCTAGAAGCAATTATAGAAGGAGAAGCAATGGATTGTCATGAAATCAATCCGAAAGTGACGGTTAATGAAGGAGAAGAAGAAGAAGTTACTAAAGAGCAATTAGTTGAAGAAAACGTAGATGGAAGGAGAGTAGAGGAAGAAAACGTGGATGAAAGGGAAGAAACAGTTGCTGACGACGAAGAAAACGTTGAAGAAAACATTGCTATCGCAGGGGAAGACAATGTTGTGGAGGAAGAAGAGGAAAAAGAGGTAACTGGAACATCTTAGGTTTGAAATTGTGATGTAGGGATATCTCTGGCTAACTGGAACATTTTAGGTTTGAAACTGTGATGTAGGGACAAATGTGTCTAACTGGAACATCTTAGGTTTGAAACAGTGATGTTAGGACAACTCTGGCTAACTGGAACATCGAAACTGTGATGTAGGGACAACTCTGCCTAACTGGAACATCTTAGGTATTAAATTGTGATGTAGGGACATCTATGGCTAACTGGAACATCTTAGTTCAACAGTGATGTAGGGACAACTCTGGCTAACTGGAACATCTGAGTTCAACTGTGGATAAGTGATAGTAATAAGTGTTATTTTTATTTGCAGGACTACGATAGTGATGCTGATGAAGATGATGATGATGAGAGCCAACCACTGCCGCCGGAGAAGATGTTTTTTGGTCCAAGCGAGTACAGCAAGACTTGCAAGCTCGGAAGTAGGTGTAAGCTGAAATCGACGGTGGAGTACATTGAGGATGGTCTTGATGAAGAGTTGGAATGGTTTCGAAATCATTCTCAATTCAAGCATCTGTTCCACATGCCTAAGGAAGCAAACCACATGCTTCAAGGCATGTGGATGCTTCTCCTTCGGACAGCATCTACGGAGAAGGAGAGAGAAGCCTGGTTTGTGGTTAACGGAGTGCCTATCAGGTACTCTTTGAGAGAGCACGCCCTCCTTACTGGATTGGACTGCCACGATTACCCCGACAACTATAAGGCGTTGGGGGATTTGGAGTTTGCTGAGCGGATGTTTGGTAAGGACCTGAAGGTAACAATCAAAGATGTGGAGGAGAAGCTTGAGGAACTTAAGAAGAAGACCGAAGGAGTGAAGAAGAAGACCTCAGCAGTGAGGAAGACCTTGGGAGACAGGTTGAAGCTCACTATCTTGTATTTCTTATGCAAGGTAGTGAAAGCCAAGTCTAAGGTTGATGGTAACATAGATTCGTGGCTGCTGAGTGTTGTTGATGATGTCCACGCTTGTGAGACATTTCCTTGGGGTCGGTTTACATTCGACGAAACCATGAAAGAGATCCGACGCTTTGTGAAAAGCTTCAAAGGCGTCGTGAAACCAAAACAGCAAGCGGCGTTTGGTGGCTTTGTTCTTCCTCTCGAGGTTAATATTTAAGAGTAATTTATGATTTTAAATATTAGTTTAAAGATTTTAACACTGAGATAATATAACGATATGTGTAGATTATGGCATATGAGGCGATTCCAAATCTTGGACGAAGATTTCGGGAATCTGTACCCGCAGAGCAGGAATGTCCAAGGTGTTGTAAAAGTAAATTCTCAGAAAGTTTAATGAAAGGTCATCCTTTGGATGACATCAATGAAGCGGTCGGTCTCAGCAAGGTAAGAGTTTGTGAACATAGTTAGTTAGTAATATTTGTAATCTTTTAGAGTTTCATTTGATGTTCGAATTATTAATCTTTACAGGACATCTCTAGCATCTTGGAACCAGATTCAGAGGAGAATGATCTGTTGGAGCGGATCATAGACGATGACTATGATGATGGGATAGGTTTCATCGATCCCATTGTTGAAAGTTGGAGAGAGCGTCTAACTGTTGAGAAGAAGAAGATATTTTGGAGAGATCTCTTTGATTTGGACGTGGCTTCGCGGAGTGATGCAATCCCTGAGACTGCGAGAGTTGATGTTGGCCTTGACAGAGTTTCTCAGGTACCTGGGCATGTACCTGCACAGTCTGGAGAAGCCTTGGAGAGGAAGATGAAGAAATGGATGGAAAAAGCGATGGAGAAAGGGTTTGAGAAGATCACGGAGAAAATAACAGAGAAGGCTATGGGCTTGGAGAAAGCGATGGATGGGAGACTGAAAGAGCTTGAGAATTTTGTCTCAACACATCGAGAGAGTCGATCTTATGAGACTCCATCCTATCAGCCAACTCGACCAATCATCGAGGAGACAAGTGAGTGTGGAGCTTATGAGACTCCATATGCAGCTGGTGTGGTTCTTTTCAGTGGAGTCCCTGACCCAACTTATTTAAGTTCCTTCAGAACAACTGGTTTATATAGGTTCAACTTATTTAAGTTCCTTCGGGACAACTGGTTTATATAGGTTCAACTTATTTAAGTTCCTTCGGAACAACTGGTTTATATAGGTTCAGCTGAATTGAGTTTTTTGGAACAACTGGTTTATATAGGTTCAACTTATTTAAGTTCCTTCGGAACAACTGGTTTATATAGGTTCAACTGAATTGAGTTTTTTGGAACAACTGGTTTATATAGGTTCAACTTATTTAAGTTCCTTCGGAACAACTGGTTTATATAGGTTCAACTGAATTGAGTTTTTTGGAACAACTGGTTTATATAGGTTCAACTTATTTAAGTTCCTTCGGAACAACTGGTTTATATAGGTTCAGCTGAATTGAGTTTTTTGGAACAACTGGTTTATATAGGTTCAACTTATTTAAGTTCCTTCGGGACAACTGGTTTATATAGGTTCAGCTGAATTGAGTTTATACTGGTTTATATAGGTTTATATAGGTTAAACATAAACATAAGATTCGTAATACAAAAGGACCTTCAGCCGCATAAACTAAAGTCACTTCCTTCTCCCCGAAAGTTTTTCCCTCAGCATATGGATCTCGTGGTCCTTCTTGGCTAAGCTTTCCTTGATCTCATCAATTTCTTGACGCATTTGGGCAACGGCCATACGCATCTCACAATGGAGTTTGAAAGCACTGTGAGACGAAGCTCTCTGCTCATCTAGTCGGAGCTCTACTCTTGTAAACTGCTCTTGGATTGCATGATCCCACCACTGAAAAAGGTGATTTCCACCATAACAAAGGTCTCCACCACCACTCGCTGTGCAATGGTAGTATCTTCTTCCTTCATCCCCCGGAGTTTTAGCCACGTCGACTCTCACTTGTTTACCGCACCAACACTTTGAAGGAATACCGAAGTTTGCGTCCTCTCTTGCGTAGAGATCCTCGTAACTTTCTTCTGAGGAATCAGTATCTCTTGCACTTATTGGCATTGTCACTGTAACGGGAAAAACATAAATGTACCCAGAAATAGTTATACAGACATCGACATCCCATATCCTCGAGAATTGCAATTTACCCAGAAATCGAAATCTCATATCCTCAATGTACCCAGAAATCGAAATCCAGAATCGCCTAGATGCCTTAATCGAGAATTGCCATTTACCCAGAAATCGCGAAATCCAGAATCACCTAGATGCCGTAATCGAAATCCAGAAATCGAACCCCAGAAATTGAAATCCAGAAATCGCCTAGATGCCTTAATCGAAATCCAGAAATCGAAACCCAGAAATCGAAATCCAGAATTCGAAAATCAAAATCGCGAAATCTAGAATTCAAAAATTGAATTCGCGAAAACTTACCTTTGTCGATTGTTGAACTCCACCTTCGAAATCCAGAAATTTGAGAACTTTCCCTTTTTCCTCTTAAACCCTAGAAATCGCTCTCTCTCTCTAAAAGGAATAAACAAAAATTGTTCGAAATGAGTGGATGTGAGAGTGTGTCGAGAAAAATGAGTGAGAAATATATTTATTAAAGTTGGTGTGGTTTAAACATAGTTGTCCCCTAGATGTACAGTTGTTCACCAAACATCATAGTTGTGCTTTTGGCGATATTTACGTATTTTAAGTGGGACCTTAATATAAATGATTATGTTGTAGTTGTCCACGTGACTTTCCACATTTATGTACCATTTAGGAGGTTTTCATAAGACAATTTGCACGAAATCGAATTTTTCAACTCTTTTCCATCGTAAGAGGTGAATATTAACAAAGTATTCCTTATAGTATTAGGAGTATTTGATGTGAGAACAAGCATATGTATTAGGAAATTGTTTAATTCGTTTTTATTGATTATAAATCGTTTCTTAAGGTATTACGAATCATTTTACAACTTAATTTACCATTTTTAATATTAGTTGGATATTATATTAATAATTATGATTGTATAATTATTTTGTTCGTAGTTGTACTAGTTGAACTCCGTTGTACAAATCCGAGTACAGACATGTTCTTATCTGTACTTAGTTTAACCTGGTTGTACAAATTCGAGAACTGCTGAACAGACATGTTCTTATTTGTATTTAGTTTAACCTGGTTGTACAAATTCGAGAACTGCTGAACAGACATGTTCTTATTTGTACTAAGTTTAACCTGGTTGTACAAATCCGATGCCATATAGAAACATACATGTTCTTAGTAGTACTTAGTTAAACCTGGTTGTCAAGATCCGAGAAATACAGCAACATACATGTTCTTAGTAGTACTTAGTAACAGACATGTTCTTAGTTAAATTCGAGAATTACAAAGAAGAAAATATGTTTACTCATCAGGACTTTCGGGCTGCAACCACCTCTCCAAGTTAATGCCAGGGACAGACTTGTTTCTCCTTTTCCTGCTACCTTCTCCGGTAGATGGAAACCGCGTTTCCTGATTTCTTCCAGATCGTTTGGTGTATTGCGGCGGTAAGGCGAACAATTCTTCTATTTCAGCAGGAACCATCCAGTTAGAGTCATGCGGGACGACATAAATCGTTCTGTAATATGCCAACGCCCATGTATCAATCAAGTAATATTGAGAACATAGATCATAGATTTGGATATTCGCGGTTCTCCCATCCTTCCTCATTAGGTTTCTCGTTGCGGCTATTGCGTGGACACACGGATACTTGTCTATATCAAAACATCTGCAAGAACAACTTTTCATTTTCAGGTCCACCAAATAACTCTTCCCATCGCGTCCAATAACGTTGTATTCAAGCTGGAAGCCGTTTAGCTCAGTCACCACTAATGTTGATGCAATTGTACATCGTGTGTGCAGCTCGTTCTCCACAAAAGGCACCACTCTCTTGTGGTCCGATGCAGCACCAGCTTCTTTCCTATGTTTGTTAAACCATTCAGAAAATTTTTCAAGAATCGCATCAATCATAGGTAATAGAGAGTACTTCCTTGCTTCCCTAAACACACTGTTCATTGACTCTGCGGAATTGCTGGTGTCTATGTTGTACTTGTCTCCTGGGAATTTGCACCTTGCCCATTTATCCGGCTCTATGCTCTTATCGAGATATTCGGCGACTTTAGGATACCTACTCCTAAAATCAGCATACTCTCGGTTGAAATCACTCTCCGTATAAATATGAGCACAATCCCTGAATTTCATCGCGACATGATCCTTGTGTTGTTTCTTCACCTTTCCTCTCACGTTTTGAGACAAATGCCAGATACAATGTCCATGATGTGCGCTCGGGTACACCTCAAAGACTGCCTTGATGATGCTTGCATGTCTGTCGCTTATAAAAACCATTCCAGGAACATCTGGTATAACTGTTTTCAGCATTTTGAAAAACCAGGTCCAGCTAGCATCTTTCTCACTATCAATTACACCAAACGCAATGGGGTAATGGTGATGATTGGGATCCTGAGCTGTTGCGAAAACCAACATACCACCATATACAGACTTAAGAAAAGTTGCATCTACAACTATCACTTTCCTCATAGCCCTAAACCCTTCAATGCTAGCTCCCAAAGCAATGAATAGGTACTTGAACCTTTTCTCTGCATCCAATTCCACAGCTGTTACTGATCCAGGATTCACCTTCTCTAACATGTACAGATAGGAATACAACATCTTGTAGCTTTTTTCAGGACTCCCTCGCACATCACTTACATGTTGTTTTTTTCCTCTCCAGGCCGTAGCGTAAGACAAATGCAAACTGAGTCTTCCTTGAACAATACTCATGAGATTTTTAGGACTCGGGGTGTCTAATAGACCTGGATAGTCTTCATGCAAAAGAGCTGCTACCATTCCTGGTGTGCCTTTCTGTTTACAACTGCTTGTGCTCGCAACAGCCCGAGAGCAACTATGCATCTTTCTATGTACTCTGACACTAAAAAATTCTGATTTCTGAATTCTCGCAGCTCGTAAATACCATTTGCAACCTTGTGCAGCTTGACCACATCGTAGCATAAGTCGCTCCGTATCCGACTTAACCGTACGAATCCCAAAACAGTTCAAATTTGCAGCTCTATGAACCAGTTCTTGCACTGCCTCCTTTGAACAAAATTCTTGACCCTTTTCAAGACCCGTACCATCTTCCCATTCTTCAACATACTGACTATCTTGTACAGGAGGTGGCAGCTCAACATATTCATGCCTACCATCGAAACCGTCATCCACATGGTTATCCACTGGGCTATCCACAGCCTCAAAATCGTTACGTGAATCATTCTCACAACCTTCATTACCATCATTCATCGGCTCTTCATTGATATTCTCGTTATTTTGTTCTGATATTTCGCCAGCTCTGAAAATAGTAAGGATTCCACCATTATCTGCATCATCAACTCTCCCATTTGAAGCCGGCTCCCCATAATTCTTACCAAATGAACTTCCTCGCCCCGCTCTTGAAATTTGATCGACCAACTGACTTTTTTCCAAATCATCATTCGACAACTCCACATGCATAACATGTCGAAGTCCCTTTTCATCCGATGTCGTCAAATAAACAAAAACGTCCTCGTCATCTACAATATATGACTCTCTCGCAGCATTAGATACGCTATAACTCAATTTCAGCTTCCTCGGGGTTTCATCTAACGCAATCTTCCTGCATATTTTCTCTACTAACATCGAATAAGTTATCTCTTCCATAGATGCGGTCTTAAACGATATAGCGTATACGGAATTTATTGAAACCCAATCATGCTCTTCTGTATAGTACCCTCCATAGTCAAAATGAACGTTTGTGTGCCTCTTCCTCATCGCCTCCTGGAAATAAGATAAAAAAACACAAATTACGAATTACATAATTTGTCATAGTTATTCCATTTGTTCCAGTTGTCCTAATATCTCTCAGTTATATACCATTTAAACCAGTTGTCCTACTATCTCTCAGTTATACCATATGTTCCAGTTGTCATAAGTCTGCAGATTTTCAGATTTGGGATCGATTCTAAATCGTGGTTTCCTCTAGATTTACCACCATTCAACTTCTAAATTCGATAAATAACCTATGGAAATAGCTATTCTTACCATCAAACATCATTACAAACCAAATGGAACCAAATGTGCTACCAAAACAACCAAATTTCTTTTCAAATCCCTAAATCTAACAAATCCCCAAATCTCCTATCAATGAACTCACCAAATCCGATGGAGAAAGGAGAAGAAACCGAGACCAACGAGAACGAAGAACTCGCCGGAGGTGACGGAGGACGTGGTTGAAGGAGCTCGGTTTGAGCAACAATGGCGGCTCGGGAGGAGGAGGGAGGTGACGGGGTCGAGGGGGAGAGACGCTAGTTTTCTTCAGTTTTAATTTTTTTTTTTTTTTTTAACAAATTTCATTAAGGTTAAAATGGGCATTACACATATATGATGGCATGTAGAATAGTACATGGCATGGTAGAATTTTTTTTAAAGAAAAGTGGCATATGAGAATGTCGCTCGGGGAGAGCGAGAGGACGGTCGGAGAAAACGGCGCCGTTCTGGACAAGGGCCTCGTGAGCGAGTGATCTGTCGGTGACCCAGATGGAAGGTTTGGAGCCTACGTGGAGCGTGATGACTGGTCCGTGACGGGAGGCTAAGTCACGGAGGACGCCTTGGAAATCGGAAAAGCTGTTTTTCTTAAGCCATATGATGTTTCCGATGACCGGGAAACGTCGTGGGCCCGGCGGGAGTTTGTGGGTTGGGGAAAAGAAGATGAGTTTAAGGAAAATGGAGAAGGAGATAGAGATGATGATGAGGAAGAAGATTGTGATGATCTCCATTGTTGTTGCTTGCTCCTCTTGCTTCAAATTAAAGCTAAAGAAGGGAAATGTATGAAACTAAGTATGGCTAGAGAAAAAAAAAAGGGAAAACCATCTATTTCCCCCTCGGAAGTTTCATATAATAACAGATGCCTCTGAAGTTTGAACCTAGTTTTATTTCCCCACCGAATCAAAGTTGAAAACTTATTTCCCCACAGAATCAAAATTTAAAACTTATTTCTCCCCGAAATCAAAGTTCGAAATCTATTTCTCCACGAACCACAATTTAAATTGGTTTACCGTATACCAATTAACTGTTAACCAAATTAATATCAATGAAAACCAAAAATAACCTAATTTCAATCCCTTAAACCGTTTACAACCCGGTTGAACCCAATAATCCAATTGAAACCAAAATTAACCTAATTTTTTTATTAACAAATGTTTTTTTTTGTTGCCCGAGAAAAACACGTGGATTCCTCCTCCGATACAGATTTGTTCATCGATTTGGGCAGCAAGCTACCTAAATCAAGACAATTTGGGATTTGAAATCGGAGACAATTTCGTCATCCGGGTATTTGGGTTCGATTGTCAAGAGTCAAGACAGTTTTTTTTTTTTTTTTCAATTTTAAAAACCCTGCAATCGCCGCTGGATGGCTTGAGAGATTGAGGGAGAGAGAAGAGAGACGGCGGCGGAGGAGACAAGGCTCATCGTCGGCGGAGGAGAACCCTAATCCAAGCCCCAGTCTGATCTTCCCGATGTCGGATCCAGTCTTATCTCGCTTCCCCTTCATCCCAGTCATGGACTTCACGAACTCGGGCTTCTTGGGGCAATCGATGGAGGCACAGTCTACTCAGCATCAGCCTGATGCTTTCGATCCGGTTAGATTTATCCATAACCATCTTCAGCAACTCCAATCCAGCGGTATCAATGTCCAGTTTTTGTTCGAGAACCAACCCTCCGATCCAGCCAATCCTTTACCACGAAATCACGGGGATTACTTCTTTGGGCGTGGTCTCGAGGATCTGATACAACAACTAGCTGAAGATGATCCGAATCGGTACGGAACTCCCCCAGCTTCGAAATCCGCCATCGATGCGCTACCAACTGTAAAAGTGACGAAGGGCATGTTGCAATCGGAGATGAATCAGTGCGCGGTTTGTATGGATGATTTCGTAGACGGTATCGATGCTAAGCAGATGCCTTGCAAGCACGTGTACCATCATGACTGCTTGCTTCCATGGCTGCAGCTGCACAACTCGTGCCCTGTTTGTCGACATGAGTTACCTACGGACGATCTTGAATACGAGAATAAAGTTTGATTGGATTAAGTGAAGATAAACGGTAAAGAGCCTTCCATTATCACACCCATGGAAGAAGAGTTTTTTTTTTTTTTGTTACCTAAGTATTCCATTATCACATCCAGTGATAACTCCGATTTGGACTCGTTATCTCCGTCCAACGAGGAAGATGAAGAAACATTGGTTGGGTTTGGTTATAAAAATTGGTTTAATTTCGGAGTGTAATAGGGGTGGTTTACGGTTTACATTAGAAACCACTCGAAACCGACAACAAAACGATTAAATTTGATTTCGGGGAGAAATAGGTTTTAAACTTTGATTCGGTGGGGAAATAAGTTTTCAACTTTGATTCGGTGGGGAAATAAAACTAGGTTCAAACTTCAGGGGCATCTGTTATTATATGAAACTTCCGAAGGGAAAATAGATCGTTTACCAAAAAAAAAAAGATTTGATTCGATGTGTTTTTGTTTGTTTCTTGTGAGTCAAATTTTATGAATGATAGAAACAAGATCCTTATCTTCTTTTTCTTTTGTGGTGCTATCTCGATTTGAATTCATATATGTACCGATTATCGACAAGTAGTAGATGATAATGTTGATTTATTTCGATGTGTTTTTTTTTTCTTCTTTTCTTGTGAGTCAAATTTTACCTTTTCTTCTTTTTCTTTTGTGGGGCCATCTCGATTTATATTCATATATTATCGAGAAGTAGATGATAATGTTTCAAATTTTTTTTTTTTTAAATTGTTCACAAGTTTATTTTTCCTTACAATTTGCTAGACCGTTGATTAATGATCGCATGACTGTTGAAGTATATACTTTCTGTACACTTGTCATGTTTGTCCATGCACGCAACGTGGTGTCAACATTCTTCACCATTTTTCATTCGGTGGCTGAGAGAATCGAAAAAAAAAATATGCATATGCGCATGTATAAGTGAATAACATGGCAAATCATATACTTTGTAAGTTTGTAGCTAAAAGTTTAGAGCCAATTCCAAAGCTTAACATTTTCAGTTACTTTGTAAGTTTGTAGCTAAAAATTGGTCTTCATTCGATTAAGATTTGGCTTGCCTTTTCATTGGTTTCAAAATATTTTTATCATATTAATTAATCGTTGAAACAATGTTTCAACTTTTGGTTTAGATCGATATCCTATCACGTGGCACACAAAGCAGTAGATAGACCACAATGTTTCAGATAATTTTCATGAACATATATATATATATATATTTAGATCCAAGACAAAAAAAAACAAATGAAATTGTGAGGATCATAATAGAAGATAGAGTCTCTTTTGAGTGTCTTACGTAATCCTATTCATGAGATTAAAGCTAACTGTAGCACTGCTATGACGAAAGTCTCACCGGTACAATTAGGGGTGGGCACTAAGCAAATATTTGAATTTTTGATGTATTTGTGATCCGCTCCGTTCTGTCCGAATATTTGGTTTTGTGATTCACTTCGATCCAAAAATTTACGGATATAAATTTTTGTAGATATCCGCAGCTATTTGCTCTACTCCGTGAAAGATAAATTTTTTTTTTTAATAAGCCCATCTTGAACTGATACTTAACAAAAATTGATTAGTAAGTCCAATATGTTCGTTTTTTATGGGTTAAATTAACCAGAATGAATGTGTCTCAAGAGAAAAATATTTATATACATAATTATATATATGAATATATAGTTATAAACATACGGAGCGGAGCGGATATCCGTCATTTTTTAAAATGATATTTGTGATTTGTTTCGTTTTTGACGGATACTATATTTTACTATTTGCTTTGTTCCGAAATTTTACTGATATCCAGATTTTTTGAATCGAATCAGCACAAATACCAAATCGAAGCGGATTTAACGAATATTTTGCCCAGCCCTAAGTACAATTACTTAAACCTAAGCCAATTGTAGCACTGCTATGAAGAAAGTCTTGCTAGTACAATTACTTAAACCAATAAATAAAGAGTATGTTAAGTAGAACTCAATTCCTCGTGTTACTAAATAAAATATTTGATGTAACAATTTGAAACATTAATTAATTAATTAATACATTGATGATAATGTTTTCAACAAAGCTCTTTGAGCGAAAGACATAACAAACTTTTACAGATTTGTTTTTGGTTCATCCGTTACTTACACACACATTGGACGTTTTAACACACTGTCGAGCTCTTCCACGAATCTCTCCATTGCAGGAACCGGTAAGCTAATTGCCATGACGATTCCCATCTCACCCTTTTTATTCTTAAACGGCACATAGAAGCTCACTCCCGGAAAAACCGCGATACCTGCCTTAGCGGTTCCACCATATACCGGCTTACCCCACGGTCCGAAATCAACTTTGCCTAAATCAAAATGTCTCAAATCTGACACTATGTAGTTCCCAACTGTAACAAACATAGGCCGGCCTCTAGTTGCCATTAAGGCCGTTACTGACCGGATGTAGTCCTCTGTCACGCTTGACTTCGCCTCTTGTATCAACCTCAAAGCAAACTCAAGAGGTTTCTCTGTCAGATCTTGTGCGGTCGCTATCGCCACAGGAATTGCAAAAACATTGCCGTAGTAACCCGACGGTAGCGGCTGGTTGCTAAGTTTTGAACGTGAGTTGACGATGCACGTCATCCGCATCTCAGTGTTAGGGTGAGGATTCAACGCAACGGTCCGACAACGCCACAAAAATGAAGTAAGTGCTTCAAAAGTGGTGTTATGGAGATTGGGCGGGAGGAGTCTCCGTATAGCGGAGATCTCGCCCGCCCCAAAAAAAAAAGACCGACTAACCAAACAGTCTCCCACAACTACCGCTTCAGGTTCCATTTTAGCCTCGTACTCGCGGTGCGTGTGGGTTACACGCTCAGAGACACTTGCAGTCAGCAAATGTCGGTCCCACACGGGCGGAACCGAGGGCGCTGGTAACCCACACGCCAATTCGCACAGTGATTTCAGAAAGAGGGATAGACCAGCTCCATCAGTCATGGTGTGGTTGAAACGGAGGGCAAAGATAAACCCACCGCATTTCATGCGCGTGACCTACGCGCAAGCTCGTTTATATACAGTTCAGCTAGTTTTTGGAAAGAATAATAATTGAAAAGATAAAAGAGATGTCACGTTTTATATACCTGGACGAGAAGCAAAGGAGTGTTAAGCAACTCACTCGAACCTTCTACGTCATAGAGAAGCTCTTCTAAGCAAGGGAAAGGAGGAAGAAGAGCATCAGCTTCCTCCAACTCAGCAAAAACCACGTCAGCATCAGCTTCAATGAACAAAGCGCCATCTCCGGTACAGTCCACCGCGAGTTTCCGGTTTGGACCTTCCCGGAGCCTACCAGCGAAAGGGTAATAGTAAACCAGCGCCTCCGCTAGAGCTCTCCTGATCACCTGGACCGGATCAAGATTAATTGTAAGGTTAGGTCTATAGAAAAAGATAACCGGAATTTGAAATCTTAGTCCTTGTTGGTCGTCTATGTCGGAAAGAAGCTTGAGCTCTCGTGGCGTTGGCTTAGCCGGAACGACGAGCTCTGGCTGCTGGCGATGCACCTTGAACGAGAGACATGTGGTGGTGCATTGTGGGAAAGACTTTTGATAGTCCATGGTTTGAGATTTTGAGGATAGACTATAAGACACTGTTTTAACCACATAATATACACATTGTACTGCACATTTTAAACATTTGGTTTTGGTATTATGATTTTTTTTTTTTGTTAACGGTTTTGGTATTAGATATGATGGTAGTTTACATCTTAAATTTTGGTTTAGTAAAAACCAGTTTATACCGGTTAGATTACAATTGTATATAAACACATCATACACATTTATTTATAATTAACAGAAATAATAGGAAAATCGATCATCTTCTTTGATTGAGTTGTGGGACTCGTTTCTGTTCAAATTTCAAATCCTCTAATATTTGGTACTATGAGTCTTATTGGACATCTCTATAATATTATTTAAGAAGATATTTTTAAAAATAAACGTTATTACATGAAATATCATTACAAATAATAAAAATAATCAAAATAGGAAAATATATAATAATTTTTTAAAATCATTGATTAGAATATGAAAAATATATATTTTGCATTAAAAATGTTATTTATTATTTAATTATTTAATTATTTCTAATACTATATATTTTAAAATAATAATCAATTCATATATTCAAAAAAAAAAATTCAAAATCTTGCTATAATTTTCACTATAATTTATTATATTTTATTTGAATATATATCAAAACAAAAGTTAGAAAAATATTTTACTAATTTTATAAAAAATTAGACACAAGAACTAAAGCCATTTAATAGTGCACATTAGGGTTATATTTTCAAAATTATAAATTTTTGCGGATTACTTCGAATAATATTTTAATTCACTACAAAACGGATTAAATAGACAAATTATTATAAATTGACAGCTTTATATAGCGTGGATTAAATTCTAGTGTGGATTAAATTCTAGTTTAGATCGTATTTTGAAAGCAAGTTTCCCATGTGAAGTCGTAGATGTTAACCTAGTTGGTCGGATAGGGGGAAGCAAGACAATGAAATTTATTTATGCACTAATTTTTTTTTTGTGTGTGAGTGGGTGAAATGGCAATCGAACAGAATCATATTAGATCATATAGAGTTTCCTGAAGCCATATACGATGAGTGTTTGCTTCCACGATGTAAGAGACTACATCACATTATACAGCAATCTGGTGAGGACTCGAGCATCTCTGGAGATCTGTGGATAATATAAACGTAGTTCTTTTTAAGGTCATAGATCCCAAAAAAAAAAGGTTCAACTGAGATATAGATGAGGATGGGACTCACATTTGGCCTAGACTTGCGAAATCAAACCCAGGATCCATCTCTTGAACGATATCACTCGGAGGTTGTCCGCATTCCTGCATCTTCTGCATGATCTCCATTATCTTAGATGAATTGTTCGGTTCATTCTCGTAAACCGCACTGAGTTCTTTGATTAGTTTGAACTGTTGCAAATAACGTCCGTAGTCTTCTTTGCTTAGACTGGCTTCATTCTCTTCTAGCCATTTCGGATATCTTGCACCAATCTCTTTCATTGGTTCGTGGAGAACATCTTTCGACAATAGCTGCTGCATCATCGTTTCGACTATTGATTCCAAGTCCTAAGCAAAAGAAAATAAGAGGAGAGTCAACAAGGCGAAAGATACCAAGTAGAAGCCTTATCTCGATAATGAGCTCGATATAATTAAAGAACAAACCGCGAGCAATCTATTAACTCATAAACCTTGAAGACAGCACAAGAAGAACAGAAATGGCGCCTGCAAACATCATCCAGCAGAATAGAGATCTAGCTTGAATATCAATAATTTGATATACTTACAGTAAAGTTAAAGACAACGCAATAATTTCAACTGATAAAAAGGCTATACTGACCAAGTAGAGACGATTCAGTTTGAGGGTAATTTTACCTTAGATCCAGCAAGATCCTCGAATTGCTTGAGAAAATCGTCTACCATAGCATCATCATCAGGAGCAGGCTGTTGCTTGGAAGAAATGGATTCCACAGTTTCCCTAGTTTGTTCCCTAAGCTTATCAAGAGCTTCTGCGACATGATCCTCTTTCGAAAATTTCTCCTTTCCTTTCTTCTTACTTCTCATATCAGGTAATCCCATTCCAAGACCATGAACTCCACTCGGTAATGGACACAGCTCTTCTTTCTTCTTCTTCCCCTCTTCGTCTTCCCTTTGATTTCTACAACAGCACATTCCCGAAAAAGAACTAATCAAAATCTCTAACTTGGAATTGAATGTCTCTAAACTAAATCAAAACATACAAACAGAGCTATTCATAACCGAAACTAAGATGGGAAGTTGAAAGACAATTGCGTGTAGAGAGTAAGATAAAAGGAGTAACCTTTGAGCAAGACTGAGTTCTTTGAAATCATCCAATGCGCCTGAGACACAACCACATAGAAGCCCTAAGTTTCTTAACGAACGAATCGATTAAAAAACCTAAAAGAGAAAACCTTTCAGCAGTCATACGATAGATGGGCAGGAACACAATTACATAGAGAACGAGGAAACGACTATCAAATTCGTCGATGAATCATGAAAACTTACTATCGAGAAGCTCGTCTAAGTCATCGGTGTGACTGTTGGCCATTTTTCTCAAGCGTTTTCTCTTCCTCTCCTCTCTGTTGTGTGAACAATTCGCAGATTGGGAAGAGGAATATCAGAGAGGTAAGGAAGATTGACAGAAGAAGAAACCTTTTGGTTTTTGCCTTGTTACGGTGCGATTGATATGACGCTTCTTTTGAGAGTTACGATGAAGCTAAAGGACTCGATCCAACGGCTGAGATCACTTTTTTCAATTTTATTTTTATATATATAAAAAAAATTTTGCTCTCCCTCTGAGTTTCTCTCCTCCACGAGAACTAGAACGAGAACGAGCCTTCATCTTCTGTTTCGTTCTCAGATTAAACCATTTGCTTCTTTGTTAGCATCTGTCTCATTGACCGCCGTGAGAAACAGCGATTCGCATTGTGTTAGCTCGGTTTCGCCGATTTACCATAATGGATTGTTTAGGATCTCCGATTTCTGGGTTTGAAAATTTCGACACTCGAAACCGTAGCTTCTCGAGTAAATGATTCTGGGTCTATTGATGATCAGACCCTTGTGCAATCCATGGAGAAAAAGGTGGTTTTTTTTTTCCCTTTGTTATTCTCCTTTTTTTTTTTTGGTTGGCATTAGATTTTATTGGAATTTCAGTTTTGGGTTTCTGGTATCACCATCCTAATGCTGATATTTCTTGTTTAAATTGGACAAAAATGTTGGAGACTGGATGCTTCTGCGTCGTTGTGTATCTGTGTATGAACTAAACTTAGTAGATTCATGATGATACCTGTTGATGTATAAATATTTCTCAAATGATTGAGATTGTGGCATATGAGCAAAATGATTGTGGCATATGAGCAAAACTAACATCACATAAGAGGAAATCATGAATCAGGAGGCATCTGATTGCTTTGTGTTTTATTTAAGCTTGTCGAAATGTTCCTTCATGAGGTTTTCGATTAAGGAACAATTGGATGCACAGTCAGTTTCTATGAAGGGTATATATCTGCTGATGGACGACATGTTTTGTAAAACTCTTGCCTAACTCTTTATTCTTCCTTCAATCGTTTAGAGAAAATTTGATACATACCGAAGTTGTGAGATGATCAGTGTGTTGGAGAGTTCTGTTTCTGAGATATAAGCACCTGCAAATTTAGAGCCCGTCTTCTTTAGTATAGTCCCGTTTTACCCAACAAGATGCAAATATCGACCTGGAGAAACATGGAATGAAGTTATGTGTTACAATAATGTCATCCAACCAAATGTTGAAATTAAGTATCTTTTGTATGTGCTTATCGATGTAGCATTCGCTTCATTCTGAAAATGTAAACTTAACACCTGCTTGATGTATTATTGTTCTGGTGCAGCACTATCATCGGTTTTGGAGGGGAAATCCTCGGTAAACAGGCAGAGAATGGTGTGTAAAGCCATCTGGGAGGAGCTTCAGAATGTGGTTCATGCCGTTGATCAGATGACAACAAAGACTCCTTCTGAAGTTTGAAAAGCCCACACAAGTGTGACCAATGCTCTAAATCTTTCTTTAGTCGAATTTGGTTCCTCTGATTTTAATATTTTATTTTCCTTCTCAGTCACGGAAAACTACTCATCCAATGCCTAGAATTTGTTACTTCAATCTTGCTTCCAGTTATCCTGAAGTAATCGAAGAAAATGACTGCATGAAACAGTTCGAAGACTTGTTCCTATTCATGCCTTCATTTTCTCTTTATATAGGCTATTGCCTGTGTCTTAAGACAGGTATGTATCATCTTGTAAACATTTCATCTTTTTTTTTGGTCTTGAAAGTTGAAACTAACAAAGTCAATGCCCTCAGAACAAACCCATCTTTCAAGACATGCCTGCCTCTGTATGTGCGTTTAACAAAACATATTAGTTGTCTTTGTTTTATTCTTTATAATATCACAGATATGGGTAACTCTTATTTAAGTCTTTTTTTTTAATTCCTTACTCTAATTTGACACAAGTTAGGTTAATACTCTTACGAAAAGTATTTGTTTACATAAATATAATCTATTAGATACAAAAAAGATTATCATTACAGTCTTCAGTTTCAAGTAAATCCATATCAGAGTTTCGTAGCGTCTGTTAAACCTCAAACTATCTCAAAAGTCAACGCTTTGGTTTGATCATATGATGAAACCATATCTTTGGGGTTAAGCTACAAACATTGTTACATAACCCATCTACTATATATATGATATGTATCTCTAGATAATTTAAGAACCTCACAAGAAGCCACAGAGATCTCTCAGGTCCAAGAACCTCACGGTGAAAATGAAGATGTTTGATGCTCACTGTCACCTTCAAGACAAGAGGGTCATAGACAAAGCCTCTCAGCTCATATCTGCTGCTTTAGCTGTCGGTGTTACCAATTTCGCAGTCAATGGAACCTCTGAGGTATTTTTCCACATTTTCCTGATCATTCGGTCACTATTACACATATTGTTAACGGGTTTTGTTTATGGATCCAGAAAGATTGGGACTTGGTGAAAGAGATGGGAGAGATGTATCCTTCTGTTGTTCCTTGTTTTGGACTTCATCCTTGGTATGTATTTTATATGCAGATGATCTTCAATTAATGCAAAAAGTTTCAGATCAAAGCTTATTCTTTTTTCTTCTCTATGTTTTTTGGTTTTCAGGTTTATTGCAGATAGGAGCCCTCATTGGCTTAAAACATTGAGGAAGTTCTTTGTGACCACTCCTACGGCTGCTGTTGGAGAAGTTAGTCTCTATTATCTCTCGATTCATCAAAATCTATTTCTTGTTACTTTTTAATGAATTCTGAAATGTTTAATTTTGTTGGTTCAATGTGTTTGATTATATTGAAACCCTTTTTGGAGAGTATATTGAAACCCTTTTTAGCTGAGATCTCATTATAATTACATCTTTATAAAAAGAAATGATGTTTTTTTGCGCAGATTGGGTTGGACAAAAGTCCCTTAGCAGCAGGAATTGATTACTCAGACCAGCTTGTCGTGTTTCGCCGACAGCTTGAACTTGCCAAAGAACTGGACAAACCAGTAGCTGTTCATTGCATCGATGCATTCGATGATCTCCTCGAGATAATGAGGTATCTATATATATATATATATCTACAAGTTGCATTTACGAAGGTATTGAAGGGAGAAACCCATAATGTTTTTTCTTTTCTTTCTATATCCCCTAAAAATCTCAATATATGCAGATCTGTAGGGCCTTTTCCCGCGGGTGTGATTCTTCATTCATTCAATGGTTCTGCTGAAGTTGTTCCTAAACTTGCTGAGCTTGGTGCATACTTCTCCCTTTCTGGCTGGTTCACTTACATTGATGAGAAAATCGCAAAGAAGACTTTGAAATCGGTTTGTTATTTTTCCTCTATAACTATACAACTTCTGGATAACGAAAGTGTTGATTTGTTTCACCTTCTGGTCTTGTGCAGATTCCTTCCGATAGGTTCTTATTGGAGACAGATTCACCTGACGGATTAGCAAAAGCCGATGAGAGTTCATCGGATCCAAATCCAACGCTCAATGAGCCTGCAAACATTCTTGCTGTATGATGCATTACCTTTTTCTTGTTTCTTCTGATTAGATTACACATTTCTTGTCTGTTTCTTTCCGTGACTAACAGGTACTAGATTATGTTGCAAACCTGTCAAACATGAAGAAAGAAGAGCTCGTGGAGTTAACTTATGGAAACACTGTAAGGTTGTTCTCTTATCCAGGTTCTAAATTGCTTACAGACCAGTAAATGGTGTGTGCGTTTGTGTGTCTCCCTACACCATTGTAACATCATCTCTGGTCAAAGAGACAAAGAACACTCATCATCTTCTGCTTCTGCTGTTGCTTATTTGTTTGTTGTTGATGTCTGTGGATAAAACTTATCCTCTACCAAAATCATCTTTCATTAATTGTTGTTTCTGTTACTTTTTGGATGTTGCAACCATTTATGTATTTTTCTTTTGCCGTCTTGTGTAAACTCTGAATTATGCGATTTAATAAGTTTTTTTGAAAAATCATTAGGATATTACGTCGCGATTTATTCTTTTAATCTTTGTCTCTATGTACAACGTGTCAGAGTGAAACTATAAAGCATGATATAAGGACAAAGAAAGAAACTGATTGAATAAGATTAATCTCATATTTAACCAGATATATCGCTAAGGAATAAAACAACTAACGAAGAGTTTCGATATAAATCATAACATTTAGACCCCAAAAAAAAGAGTTTCAATGATTTTTACATTTTCAGTGAGAAATCCCGCAGTATCGTAACAGTACTTCCTAAATCTTAGCATGAACCACACTTTTCTTCTAACGTCTCTTTTTATTCTTTGTTTTTCTTTTATAGAGCTTTTGACTTTAATCTTCAGTATTGAAGAATGCTTTTCTCTTCCTGCTCTCTGTTTTTTTTCTCCATTGTTGCATAACCCCGTGAAACACAAGCTTCTGTTCCTTCGACTACAAGTTACAGTCACAGTCTAGTGACTAGTGTTCGCAGACAGAAACAATCTCTCGATTACGAAATGTCAAATAGATATTTGAAGAACCCATTGATCCGGTAAGACTCTTAATCTCTTCGGTTCAGGTTAATTTTACAATCAACCCGAGATATATTAACAGCCCTAACGTTCGTCGTGTGTAGTGATTCAAACTCACCAGATCTTGATCTCTATGTGAAAGGAGTCCCATTTCATCTTCACAAAGTACGCTTTCTGCACTCGATTTCGCTGAGGTTTATGGCTTTTTGGGCTATCTTCTGATTTCTAGGGTTTTGATTTTTTTGGTTTTTGTGTTTGTTTAGGAAACTTTGGCTAAGAAATCCGCGAAAGTGACAACATTACTCGAGTGTAGCAAGATCGATGAACTGCGTTGGATCCTCAGAGACATCGACATCGACCCGACAACCTTCTTACTCGTGGCTAGATTCTGCTATGGCTACAAAATCCATTTATCATCTGAAATCATCGTCTCTGTTCTCTGCGCTGCTTATTACCTAGAGATGAACGATGATCATAGCTCTAATAACTTGTTGAACAAGGCAGTAACGTTCTTGGAACAACGAGTTCTTATGAGCTGGAAGGAGACCGTGACAGCTCTTCGTGTCTGCAGCGATAAGATTCTGGACAAGATATCTGATGTTGGACTCATCGAAGTCTTCTTAGATTCTCTTGTACAAAAGGCTCTCAACGATCCTAGATTGCTTGAAGATCTGATTACATTACCTCTTCGGTTATATGAATCCTTGATCCTAGAATCGAGTAAGCACAATGTCTCGATAGAAAACCTCGTGGCATCGGTCTGCAATTACGCAAAAAGATGGGTTTTCGATAAAGATTCTGGAGATGAAAGCGTTTCAAGACACAAGAGAGAAGTAATTGAAGCTGTTGAGAGGGTTTTGCCTCACCAAAGAGGAGCTATCTCCTGTGGATTCTTGTTTGAATCGCTTAAAGAATCGATTTTTCTTGATGCTTGCTCTGATTGTCGAAATGGGTTTGAAGTTAGGATAAGCAAACAGCTCGATATGGCTACAGGAAAAGATCTTCTGATTCTGTCATCAAAAGAAGTTGGATCTTATGACATCGAGCTCTTGAAAACCATTCTCAATAGCTTTTGCAGTAACTACAATGTCTCGGATGTTTCGCGGCTTGTGAGTGTAGCAAGAATGTTGGAAGATTTTCTATTCGAGGTTGCTGCGAGTGATGCGGGTTTAAAGGTAGAAACGTTTAAGGCATTAGGAGAAATAACGGTTGCTGCGTCTTGCGATGTGCTGAGATACTCTGATGAAATCTACAGAGCAATTGATGTTTTTTTGGAGAGGCATAGAGATTTGACTGAATCGGAGAAGATGGAAGCTTGTAGAGTTCTTGAATGTAAGAAGCTTTCACCCGAGGCTTGTGAACATGCTTCAAAGAACGAGAAGCTTCCACTGAGGATTGTTGTGCAAGTTTTGTTTTTTTCTCAGAAGCAGATTCGCGATCGGGTGGCTCAAGGATTGAAAGGTGTAGAGAAGAAAACAGAGGATGTAGATGAAGAAGAAGAGGAAGATGATGAAATTGAGAATATGAATAAGAAATTGTTGAGGCTCGACATCGAATCTGATTATAGCAAGAAAAGAGAGAATGAGAATCTTGAATGTGCTGTTCATTGCGAGAAGAAGAAGATGAAGGAGGAGATAAGTATGTGGAGACAAGTGAAGAGGAAGTTTGGATGTATGACTTCTTTTACTGTGGATGCTTGCAATTGTCATATCAAGAAGAGGAAGAAGACTTATCATCACTACAAATAACAACATCACTCTCTGTTCTTGTTTTGTTATAATTTGTCTTTTGTTCTGTTTTAATCTTATGTTCTGTTTCCTCCTCTGTTTCTGACTTTTGTTCTATTTAAAACTTTAAATCTTTTTTTCTTCTCTTGATCAGCAATCTCTATATGCTGAAACTAAGTTCGAATGTGGTATATGATTGGAAATATATTGAAAAGGTCTATAAAATATATATTCAAAAACAAACAAAAATAATAGTTTTTTTTTTCTAAACTTATTCATTATATAAAACATAGAGGAAATACACATACTACAAGAAGGAATACGGTTTTGGTACACCAAACTGGCGGAAACCAAAAATTCCGCGGAAACTAAGTCCGACACACGGAAGACTAAACCCGATACACGGGAGACTAAAGAAAAAAACTAATAATAACAACAAAAACATATACTCGATAACCCGAACCCAAACTTAAGAAGAAGCGACCTATTAATAGTTCATACACTTCAAATAAAATCCGGAAAAATACCACAAATCTCATAAGATAAAGTCTCTTGCAACTCTAGTTCAATTATCACAAATCAAACAAGAGAAAAACTTCTGAATAAAAGATTTCGGATTTGAGTGACGTGTAGATCCTTTTGAAAGATCAACGATCTCATGTTCATCACAACCTCCCTCTTTAGCCTTCTTGGACTCACCATAGAATCTAGTGAACGCTTCTTCTACGTACTTAGCCGCATCCAAAATCTTCATGTTTTCCGCTAGCTTCAATGGGTAAATGTCTTTGATATGGTCTCCTTTTATAACAGCCGCTGCTTGAATCAGCTCGATTTGAAAATCAGTGAGATCTTCATCTTCTTCTTGTGTTCCAATGTCTATGTCTCTTGTCCTTGGAAGTTCCGGTAATCTAACTGAAAGAATAGAGAAAAAAGTATTATATAGTGAACCAATTTTGCTCTTGTTGGGATATCAATCCAAACCCCACATCAAAAGTTTAGACAAAGATGATGTAATTTATAAATCAAGCCCACTTCTAATTAGTATGATATTTTTTGGGAATGAGCCCAAAACCAAATCCGCGAGGGCTTGGTAATTAGACCCAAAGCGGACAATATCATATTAACGAGAGTAGGGAATGGGCTTTCAGAACCCAACACGTCTACTATGGACCACAATTGACTAGAGAACCGATAGTTACCGGGGCAGTTGGTCCTTGGGCTGGTTCGGTTGATGACAGCATCGAATGTTCCGGCCCATTCGTCACGCTTTGTAAGAAAGCTCTTGAGGTTGAATATCTTTTTCAGTGTCGCTGGGATCGATGAATGCTCAAACTGTGATGTTGGCTCCGGTCCGTTTGGCTCGTGTAACACTACAAAATCGTGTTATGAACAAGAAATGGTTATAAGATCATTGAGAATGATACAAACCATATACAATATACAACACAAATTAATCGGGGCATTTTTACTCTACACGAGCCAAGCAAACGGACTCAAAGATGTTCAATCCGGATAAATAAAACCAAATGAAAACAGTTTCAAACCAAGCCAAATTTGATTTACTTAATGGTTTTACATTTTCGATATCAGAAAACCCTAAACCGAATCAAAACCAAAAAAATAGAAGGAAAACTTAAATCTTTTTTTTACAATTAATAATATATTTAACTAAAAATTGATCTTGATACGAGACCAAAACCAAACAACAACCCAATTTATATTAGATTCAGTATTTCAATTTTATTTCGGTTACTAATCTTATAAAATCAAACCAAAATCGAGATTAAGCATCCCTAACTGCAATGTACACTAAGAGAGAATCAATAACCGGATTCGACCAACATGACAACACCGCTAAACTAACACAACTCAGTTCCAATAAAAAAAAAACATACGTACCGGTTCCAGGCTCGATCCAAGGTGAGATCAGCAATGCAGGAACCCTTACACCTAGCCGGTCAAACTTAAAGTTATACGGCCCAGGTCCGACAAGACCATCAGGATTTGGCACACCGATGACCGGAGTAGGGACATGGTCATAGTAACCACCATGTTCATCATAAACAACAACGAAGAGAGTCTCGTTCCACTGAGGGCTAGCTCTTAAGGCTTCGTAGATCTCCTTGACTAGGTTTTGGCCCTCAACGACGTCGTTTTTGGGGTGATCATCATTGGCTGGAGCCGATAAAACCTTGAAGTATCTCGGCTCTATGACCACATAGTTTGGAAGCTTCCCTTCTTTGCAATGTCTCTTGAAACTTAAGTGGTATTGATGGAAGTTGTCCACGTATTTCAATTTCCTCATGTTCCTAATTGAATTTAAATTTAATTTAGTGAATTATTACATATGACTCCATGATGGCTTAACTAATCGTTTTTAATTAGTAGTTATAAAAAAAAAGTATCAAATGGACCCAAGACGCAACTTGTTCCTTGGACAGTTGGATACAAGCAAAACTCAATTATGATTTTTTTTTTCCAAAAAAAAAAATAACGAATCGCTGACTAAAAGTGATCAAAATGATAAGTTTGAAAACCAAGATTAAAAGTGATCAAAATGATATGTTCTTTTTTTGGGGTATCCTAATTCTAATTTAATAATATACTAAGCAACTCCACTTTATATAATCTACAGATCGAAAGATTCCAAGCATGTGATCATTTCCTAAAGCAATCATCGAGAAATTTTTAAAAAATTATTCTGCCCTTTCATAAAAAATATCGTTTTCAGATTTTATTTTCGTTTTATAAAAAGTGTTTTTTTATATATTTTTAATACATAATTTTGAACAAAAAATTAATTTTAACTTTATTATATTAATGTATTAATTAAAAAAAACTATTTAATTTATTAATAAAAATTAATATAAAATTTTTAATAATTTTTTAATATGTGTGAAATATGTCAAGATGACAGTTTTTGTAAAACATATAATTAAAAATGACACAGTTATAAAAATTACGGGGAACTTTTTTTGAAAAAAAAAAAATCAATCATCGAGAAATTTAATTCGTTTTTCATCATTATAGTGCAATCCACGTGTGATGACAATTTGTCAGCTTGTCATTATCATTCTTGTATTCATCATATAATAATATCTATCCAATTTATCCTGCAATCAGAATTCGTAACTTTTGACTCTTTTTACGTTTACATTAGAACTAATAAATTTTCGAAAAAAAAAGAAAAGTATATTTACCTGTAAAAGAGGCAATTAGGAAAAGATTGGTGATAAATCCCAAACGTGAAACCACTGTCTTCAAGTGATTCGAACACTGTCTTCTGAGGGAACCCACGGACGAGTGTGTTAGTGTCGTTGCTAAACGCACCGTTTGATGTCGCCGAGTGGACGTAGAGTCGATTAGGCTGCGTCGACGACGGCAACGACGAGAACCACCGATCGCAGACGGCGAATTCTTGAACTAGTTCCTTGAATACCGGAAGTCTGTCCGGCGTAAACCCCTGCATCACTACTTTCTCCGACATCCCTTTCGTTATCGCCTCTGCGTTTTGTACGAACCCGTTCATTTTCGGATCCGGGTACGGGCTCTCGTCGCTGAACGGTTTCCCGAACACCTGCTCGTAGATCGCCTGACATTTCAAGAAAACATGCATGGCCGGTTTAAGAGTGTCCAATTGGGTTAACAAACCGATTATTATTTCGGTTATTTGATTTGACTTCAGAATTAAAACCGAAAGAGAACCGACGAATATAAAAAAAAACCATAATTAAGACAATAATTTGGTCAAAGTCACCAGACGATCTATATCCATAAACCGAACGTTACACGGATTTAAAGAAAATATTTTCTCTGATGAAGGACTTCTGTGAACCGGAACTAAACCGGAGGTATACCTGGAAGGAGTGACCGGGATCAGGATCAATGTTCTGAGATTCTTTGCCGAAGAAAACATGAGCAGAGTTCGGATCGGATGTGGAAATCGGGTTGGATCTGGGTTCGGAGTCGGATACTCCATCGATGTCCGGGTTTAGCTCCTTGAACCAACCCAACATGTGGTCAAAAGACCTGTTCTCCTGGACCAAAACGACGATGGTCTTGATCGGAGAAGAACCGCCAGAGCTCGTCTCCTCCACCATTTTCTTTATTCTTTAGTTTCTTTTCTCTCTCTCTTTGAATTAGCTGTGCCGATACATTTTTTCAGTTTTTATAAACGAGGTCCAATTTTATATTCTTTTTTTTGTCAACTTAAAAACTCTTCCTCAAGAGTACAAAACTATTTGGATTTTTTTATTAAAAAAATCAGTAGAAGTACTAATATACAAAATTATCAATGTAAAATCTCAATTACTCATTAGAAATAATTTAGTCATGAAGATTTTTTTTTTTTGAATCATCAACAGATTCTAGGCCGAAACTCGTAATTTCACGAAACCCGAAACTACAGCATGTAATATTAGTTTCATCTCAAACGTTATTCAATTTTGTGACTTCTAATTTTTTTCTAAAATATTTTTCCAATCAAATTAATAACACTTAATTAAGTCATGTAGATTAATTCGGTGATTTTTTTACATTTTATATGAAATAAAAAGAAATCGAGGAGTTTTGATGCTGCCATTTGTATGTTTCTCACGGTGTGTGAGGTGGCAGAATAACTAGTCGTCTTTTTTTACTTTTCAGTGCAGACATTTTTTTTATAAAAAAATCGTTTGGTTGTCTCGAACTTTTATTTGACGTTTGTTTATTCCTAATTTTTCATTGGCTTATCATGTTTATCTTATAGGTTTTTGTAAATCACTAATTTGTCACTAAGTTGGAAATGACGATTATATATTAAAATAAATTTAATCAAAGATTATGATTATCGTGATACAAATGTATACTTGAATTACATATGTTAGCCTATTTTATATATTAAAATAAATTTTAACAAGGTGGTTATTGGCGCTCCAGTCTATATCATTTATACAATTAGGGAGTAGATATATTAGGTATTGACCGATGACAAAAGAAAAATTAGGTGTCAGACAAATTATTTGCTACACTATTTGTCACGTTTTAGTATGTGTCGTTTATTATTGTAGAAATTTTTTGCAGAGTCGAGAGTTTTACTTGAACAAATACATTTGGTTAATGTCAACAAAAAATTAACTTAACAAGTCGAATATCGTAATATTCCTTCTGTTTCACAAAGAATATCATTTTAGAGTAAATTTTTTGTTTCAAAAAATTGTCATTTTATATTTTCAATGCAACTTTTCAAACTAATCATCATAATTACTCTTTACCCAAAACTAAAAACCTTTGTATTTATATCATTTTAAATTAATTATGGGTATATTAAATAGTGGTATATTAGTATAATTTCAAAATTTCTTAATATGTGTGAAAAGTGTCAAAATGACACTCTTTATGAAACAAATAGAATATTAGTTAAATAAATAATTATAATTAATAAAGAAAAGTTATATTTTTTTCATTACAAATTTACAATTAATATTTAGGACCCACTTTTATGGTTCTGTTTACTCTTTAATATGATATACTCATCAATCGAATAATCAAAGTAGATATGAATATAGTGCTACATAATAAGATGAAATATGAAGATAAATATGTAAGTTCTTAAACAAAGAAAAAGCATTATGCAAGAGATACTAGAGCTTTACTTTCTTAAATAAAACAACACAACACAACACAACACTCAATACATTGTCGGAGTACATATCCCCTCACACACAAAAAAAAACTTTAAATATAATTTATCTGATTTTATTTTATGCTATTTCAATCATGACGAACGAAGCAAGAAAATAACATCCCGAAAAAAAGACGTTTTGGGCCTAGGAGCAGCATGTGGTATTTCTGATTGTGGTGGTGATGGTATCACTGCATGATCATCATTATAATGATCATCATCCACACAATAAACGATGTCGTTCTCATCACATCCTCTTTCTCTTGCCTTTCTAGCCTCTTCAATAAATTTATCAAACGCGTTTGTAACGTATTTGGAAGCGTCTGCAACGCAAGTTTCTTTGCATAGCTTGCGAATCAATTCTTCGTTTTTGTAGTCTCCTTTTAATCCCGCAGCCATTATTACGAGCTCTTTTTGAAATTCGCTTAATTGTGCATTTTCTTTTGCCACCGTCGCTCTCAGTTTAACCGGAATTGATAGTGTTTCTAAATAGCAAATATAATAGAGTACGTTTTATCATAAATTTTGATAGAAATGAATAGAAAAGAAGATGAGGAATATATCATTACCAGGACAATCTTGTCTTGGTGAATCTCTTGTAATAACAGATTCAAAAGTGCCAGCCCATGAATCTCTCTTTGTCAAGAAATCTTTGAGATTAAAAATTTTCTTGACCGTTGCAGGAATTGATGAATGCTCATATTGTGACCTTGGGTACGGCCCATTCGGCCCATGAATAACTACACATTTTACCAGAGTAATTAGTTTTATCTTTAAAATAGTATTAAACGAGTAGCTATTATTATTTACCTGTGCCAGGCTCAATCCAAGGAGAGATGAAGAATGTCGGAACCCTAACACCAAGCCGGTTAAATTCAAAATTATACGGTGGAGGTCCCAAGATACCATCCGGATTAGGAACTCCGTCGACCGGAGTAGGGACGTGATCGTAAAACCCACCGTGCTCATCGTATGTTATGATGAACAAAATCTCGTTCCATTGAGGACTAGATCTCAAGGCCTCATAGACCTCTTTCACGAGCTTTTGACCTTCTGAAACGTCGTGGGATGGATGATCGTCGTTGGCCGGAGTTGACAATAGATCAAACCAACGTTGTTCGACCACGACGTAGTTGGGTAACTTGCCTTCTTTGCAATCTTTCTTGAATTGTATCCCGTATTGGTGGAAATGTGTCAAATACTTTAGTTTTCTCAAATTCCTGAAAACACCAAAACAGGATTAAACATCCATAATTACGTAATCGTAAAGTATACAGATAACTAAAATAGCTGAATTAAAAAAAGAAAAAAGAAGATAGTACCTATAAAAGAGAGTAGGAGGGAATTGGTGATAAATGCCAAAGGTTAAACCAGCTTCATCAAGCGACTCGAATATCGTCTTCTGTGGAAACCCTTCGAGTAGCAATTTCCTGTCGTTGCTCGTTGCTCCATGTGATGTTGCCGAGTGCACGTACAATCGGTTTGGCTGCGTCGACGCCGGAACCGACGCAAACCACCTGCCAAAACAAGATCAAGAGCATGATATTTTCTATCAACCGGGACAACTAAAATGTAATACTTCGGTTTAACTCAGATATACCGAACCGGCGTACCTATCACATGTGGCGAAATTCTGAACCAACTCCTTGTAAACTGGCAAAGCGTCCGGTTTAAATCCGTTCATAACCGCGGAGGACATCCCTTTCTTGTTTCGCTCGGCGTTTTGGGCAAACCCGGACATGGTAGCTGGACCCGGGTTTGGATCCGGGTGACCCGAATCCCATGGCTTACCGAACACTTGTTCGTAGATATCCTGAATGGAGTGACCCGGATCCGGGTCAACGTACTGAGACTGATCGCCGAAGACGACACGGTTTAGGTCAGAGGAGGAAACCGGGTCCGATTTCGTGACGCCGTCGATTTCCTGGTTTAGCTCTTTGAACCACCCGAGGGTATGATCGAAAGAACGGTTCTCTTGAACCAAAAAGACGACGGTTTTGATCGGATATGATCCTGAGCCTTTCGTCGTCTCGGCCATTCTGTTTCTTTTGTATTGTGACTGTTAAATGTTTGAGAAGAAAGAATGTGTGGGTTTATTATAAATATAGGCACCTTACCTACATATTATACTCGTACATACAAATATGTGTACTGATTGAAGATTTTAAGAAAGAGTTTTAGATGAGAAAGTAAACAGCAAATAAAAGTACGCACGTCATGGTTATTATTATCCATTGAATTGGTTACTCTAAATAAAGTCCGAGGTAAATAAAAAAATTTACCCATTTTGGTACGATAGTAATTGATACCACCAACACTCAAAAGATGGAAAGTTACCATTTGTGGTGACTTAAAAGGTTGACATTTTTCATGACAATTGTATTTTATATAATTCTTTGGAATTTGGTTTGTATAGATAATTAGATATAATACATTATCTAGTTCCTTACTTTTTTTGCCTTTTTGTATCCAAATATTTTCTGTTTTTCTTTTTCTTTTTACAGATCCAAATATTTTTTGTTCTTTTTAGTTAATTTATATTTTGAATTTATAGTATTTTATTGTAGTGTTAATTACTTCACTTTTTAGCTCTCAATTCTCAGTGCTAATTTTCTTGTAAAGTTTTTCTGTTTCTCTTCCTTTTGTTTCCTTAGAAAAGGGAGTCATTTTCTCGCACATAAACAATAGATACTATACGAGACTTTAGTTGCTTGTGACTTCTCAACAGACAGGAACATGAAAATAAAAATGTAAAGAAAAACAATATACACGTTATGGCAAGGAATATAATATAGAATATGCTTATAATTCGATATCAACCAAAGAATATGCGAATACATGGGAAATTAAATAAAGACAACACTTATCATTTTGATTACATTTATATCAACAGCACAATATACTCCTCCAATTGATACCTTTTCATAAACTAAATATATTACTGTTAGGATTTCTTTCCTGGTAATTCGAATCAATCGTTATCCCAAACTATGTGATTACCAATTTATGCAGATTCAGCTTGTCTATTTTGTTCTAGTTAGCGAATCAAGCTAAGAAACACAAGAACACATTTGTTCACCCAGTTCCCGTGAGGTACCTCTGGGAGTGGAACAAAACCACCATGCTTGCACTAGATCAATGACAGATACAAGTGACTGACTAACTGTTTCTTTATACAGTTACTTCCGAGACAAGTATGTGAGGTTGAATCGGTGACGGATCTTTACCGAGAGAGAAGATGGAGACCTTGCAAGTGGTGGACGTCGCAAACCGCGAACCCGATCACCGGAATTGAGCTTCCGTAGATCTCTGGGAAAGAATATCTGAAGCTCGAAGACTTAAGATCTTCTTTCTCTCTCTTGCTCTGTTTCTCTCTCTCTTTCTTGTTTCTCTCTTGAAAACGTCCCTTTTGTTGAAGACGAAGTTGACTGTGATATAACTAGTTGACTTGGGCTGTTGATTTGTAAAAGGCCCATACTAGTAGTTGTAACGGTTTTAGTCTTTCGGCCCAATACCTAGCTCCGTTGACTCATGAATGGGCTTGGACCAAAAAACGACAATACTTCACAAATCTCCACCTTTGTCATTGTTTTGTCCGAAAAACGAAAACCTAGCCGCAACTTTTGCTTCCTCATGGTGACTTCACGGTCTCTTCCGATTCTTTCGACGACGAAACTTCCCTTAGCCGATGCTGATTTCAGATTCAGCGCCGCTGATTTTTCCGTCGCCCTCGCTTTCGCTTTTACCAGCTTCAAACGATTTTTAGCTCTGTTCTCAGTAAGATACTCTTTAGATTTTACTATTTCAGAATACCCTTTGAGTGAGCCCCTTGCTTCTGATCCTCTTTCTCTTTCTGACCTTTCTTCTTTGTTGCTCAAACAGCTGCTGAAGAAATTTAGAGAAAATGATGAACTTCCTGCATGCGTTGAGTAAGTCCCCCAAACACTGGCATTCATCACCCTTTTTTTTTTGACTTTCTTTTTACCAGATCCGTCAATGCTTTTTCACCCTTTTTGTTGATTCCTTTGAGAAACTGACACCGCTCCTCTTTTGTACCCTTTTGCGAGATGATCCAACCAACAGAACCATCACGCGGTATGCCTCCAGGCGATTAGGCTTTTACCCTGAGGCGCTCGAGGCACTTCTCGAACGTATTACCAGGTAAACACTTCGTAAGCATATCTGCTGGATTAGCTGTAGTATGAACCTTTTGGATGTGAACCAACCCAGAATCAACTATATCTCTGATGAAATGAATCTTAGTTGCAACGTGTTTTGTTCGGTCATGATGCACTGCATTCTTGGCCAAGCATATGGCACTCTGAGAATCACAGTTCAATTTAAAACACTCAAAATTGAACCCTAACTCATTGCAGAATTCTCTTAACCATAAACCCTCTTTAGTAGCCTCTGATAACGCCATGTATTCAGCCTCTGTGGTGGATAATGCTACCACATGTTGCAACGTAGCTCTCCAGCTAACTGTGTTTCCACCCACCTGAAACACGTATCCTGTTACTGACCTACGTCTGTCTAGGTCAGTGGCATAATCTGAATCACTGAAACCTTCAATTTCCATTGACTCTGACTTTACGAAAGTAAGGCACACTTCTGTAGCTCCTTGTAGATACCTCAGAATCCATTTAACAGCTGCCCAATGATCCCTTCCTGGTTTTGACATGAACCTACTAACCAAACAAACTGCAAAACCCAAATCTGGCCTTGAGCCGATCATTGCATACATCAAACTTCCTACTGCACTAGCATAAGGAACTGATTCCATTAACCCAGCCTCTGTAGTTAATTCTTCTTCAGTCAGACTCTTGAGTTTGAACAATGAATTTGTTGGAGTAACTACTGGCTTGCATTTATCCATGTCAAAAGTCTTCAAAACTTGTTTAATGTACCTTCCCTGAGACAACTTCAGAGTACCTTTCCTTCTGTCCCTGACTATTTCCATTCCTAGGATCCTGTTAGCTGGTCCAAGATCCTTCATTTCAAACTCAGAACTTAAGCTTTCTTTCAACCGCTTCACTTTCTGTAAATCCTTAGCAGCTATAAGCATATCATCCACATAGAGTAAAAGATAGATGCTATCCTCCACTGTGGACCCCTTGAAGTACACGCATGGGTCCTTAATACTTCTAGTAAAACCCTGGGACCTGATGAACTCATTAAACCTGTGATTCCACTGTCTTGGTGACTGTTTCAACCCATATAAGGACCTTTTCAGTAAGCAGACCTTGTCTTCCTGACCTTTCTGTATAAAACTCTCTGGTTGTTCCATGTAGATAGTCTCTTCCAACACACCATTCAGAAATGCAGTCTTAACATCCATCTGTTCCAATTCCATGTCAACATTTACAACAACTGATAGCATGATCCGTATTGAGACATGTTTGACAACTGGTGAGAAAATCTCATTGTAGTCAATTCCTTCCACTTGTGTGAACCCCTTGGCAACGAGCCTGGCCTTGTATCTTGGTGGCTCCACTCCTGGAATTCCCTCCTTTAGCTTGAAAATCCATTTAGAACCAATAACTTTCTTATTTGGAGGTCTGTCCACAATATCCCAAGTATGATTCTTATCTAGAGACTGTTTTTCCTCTATCATGGCACCATTCCATTTTACCCAGTCTTTACTTCTCTTAGCTTCTGAAACTGTCCTTGGTTCATCTAGCTCAATAACTTCAGCACTTGCAAGAGCATAGGCAACAAAATCTCCACTCTCAAACATAGGTGGTGGTTTTACAGTACGTCTTTGCCTGTCTCTTGCAAGCAAGTAACCATCAAGATTTCCCGTAACCTCACTATCTTCCTGTTCCGTACCATACTCTGGATCACTGTCTGACTCATGTCTTGTTTCTGCATCTGAAGACTCTGATTCTTCTGGAATGGCTCCACCTTGACCAGTAGACCTTTCTGCACCTGAAACTTCATTTCCTTGATGTCTTGTAACCCTTGTGGTTGGTCCTCTTGGCAAATTTGAACTGATGACAACCCTTTGTGTCTTTTCTGATTTTGACTTCTCATTTAGTTCAATGTCTTTGTAGAGTTTAGCCTCATCAAACACAACATTCCTGCTGATGGTTGACTTCTGTTCTTCTGGTAACCAGACCCTGTATCCTTTTGTTCCTTGCGGATATCCCATAAAAATTCCTTTTACAGCCCTTGGACTAATCTTGTCCTGTATAGTATGAACATAAGCAACACAGCCAAACCTTCTGAGATGACCATATTCTGCATTAAACCCTGACCAAACCTCTTCTGGTATCTTGAACTGTAGTGACGCATTAGGAGTTCTATTAATCAAATACACAGCAGTGGAAGCTGCTTCTGCCCAGAACTTCTTTTCCAACCCTGCCTCAGTTAACATACACCTGATCTTATCTACAATAGTTCTGTTCATCCTCTCAGATACTCCATTTTGTTGTGGAGTATATGTGCAAGTTCTGTGCCTCCGGATCCCAGAGTCCTTGCACAACTTGTCCATGTCATTGTTACAAAATTCCAGACCATTATCTGTCCTTAGACATTTAATCTTCTTTCCTGTCTGATTCTCAACTAACAGTTTCCAGTCTGAAAAATTTCCAAACACTTCATCCTTACTCCTTAAGAATTTTATCCAAACCTTTCTGGAGTGGTCATCAATGAACGTAAGAAAATACTTGCAGCCTGACAAACTCTCAGCATTTGCAGCCGAGCCCCAGAGATCACTATGAACATATTCCAAATTTTCAGTTGATGTGTGCTTGCCTGTTGGAAAACTTTGTTTGTGTGACTTTCCTAGAACACATTCTTCACAGAAATCCAACGTGTGAACTTCCTTATTGCTTAGATAACCTCCTTTTACCAGTAGATTCATATTCTTTAAGCTCATGTGTCCCAACCTGGAATGCCATCTGTTGGTCAGATTTATTTCAGCTCTTCCCACTGTAGCAGCTTCTCCTTCAATGACTGAACCCTGTAGATAGTATAGTCCATCCTTGTATTTGCCCGAGATAACCTTCTTTCCGTCTTTTGAAAAATTTACAGTGAAATCTTTCCCTTCATATGAGCAACCTCCTTTTTCTAGCTGACCATACGATATTAGATTCCTTCCCATTGTTGGCATGTACCTGACTTCTGTTAGAACCACAGTAGAGTTATCTGGATTTACTATTTTCAGCTTCCCAATTCCTTTTATTTCACTGAAGGTATTGTTTCCCATTAGAACTCTTCCTCCTTCAAACTCATTTAGATCAAACAATAGGTTCTTTTCTGGTGTGATGTGAAAAGTACATCCAGAATCAAGGACCCATTCATCTTTTGCATACTCCAGACTTGCTGTGAGTATCATTGGTAGTTCACCTTCTTGAGCTAAATTTGCCGAGCTTGAGGCTTGATGAGTTTTCCTTTGTGGACAGTCCCTTTTGTAGTGGCCTTCTTTACCGCAGACCCAACACTCCCTTGCTTTAGGCTGACTGTTCTGGTTGTTCTTTTTGAACTTTCCATCCTTGTGCTTTCCTTTCCATTTGTTGTTTTGACTTTCAGGTTTCTTTCCTGATTTTCCTTGACTGACATAAAGGCCCTCTGCGTTGTTGTTGGACTTTGTCAGTAAACCTTTTTCCCTTAGTTCCACCTCCTTAGCATGTGCTGACTGAACAACCTCAGATAATGTCAACGTTTCTTTCTTGTTTCCATACTTCAATGTGTGCACCAAAGAAGCATATTGATCCGGTAACCCTGACAAAACTTGAACAGCCTGGTCTTCATCACTGACCTCTATGCTTAAGCTTTCCAGTTCATCCACCAGTCGCAAAAACACGTCCATATTCTCTTCAATACTTTTGTGTTTCTCCATCCTGAAACTGGCAAACCTTTGCTTTAGGTAGATTCTGTTGGGTAGAGTCTTAGTTTGATAGTCGTCCTCTAATGCTTTCCAAACACCAGCAGCTGTGGTGTTTTTCATTACCTTTCGCAGTACTATGTTTGTAAGACTGGAGCATATTAGGTTCCTAGCTCTCACGTCTCTTTCTTGCCTCTGTTCTTCAGTCAATGCTACTTCTGGTTTTATTTCAGAAACTGTAGCATCCTTCTCTTTTCCTTTAACTGTTGATGATGGTGCTTCTCCCGTAATCTCTTTAATCAGTTTCCCGAAACCTTGAAGCTCCAATTGCATCAGCATCTTGAACTTCCACATACCGAAATCACCTTTTCCATCAAACTTCTCCATCTCAAATTTGTGTACAGCCTCCATTGTAGCTACGTACTTGTAACACAAGCTTTCAGAGATTTACCAGAGCTTTCAACAGTTTCCCCAAAACAACATACAGATAGAACCACAAGCAACTTGAATCTTGAAATCAGATCACAACGCCCTTGATTTCTGGACCGTAATCTTCTTTGCGCTCAAACCTAGCGCTCTAATACCACTTTGTTAGGATTTCTTTCCTGGTAATTCGAATCAATCGTTATCCCAAACTATGTGATTACCAATTTATGCAGATTCAGCTTGTCTATTTTGTTCTAGTTAGCGAATCAAGCTAAGAAACACAAGAACACATTTGTTCACCCAGTTCCCGTGAGGTACCTCTGGGAGTGGAACAAAACCACCATGCTTGCACTAGATCAATGACAGATACAAGTGACTGACTAACTGTTTCTTTATACAGTTACTTCCGAGACAAGTATGTGAGGTTGAATCGGTGACGGATCTTTACCGAGAGAGAAGATGGAGACCTTGCAAGTGGTGGACGTCGCAAACCGCGAACCCGATCACCGGAATTGAGCTTCCGTAGATCTCTGGGAAAGAATATCTGAAGCTCGAAGACTTAAGATCTTCTTTCTCTCTCTTGCTCTGTTTCTCTCTCTCTTTCTTGTTTCTCTCTTGAAAACGTCCCTTTTGTTGAAGACGAAGTTGACTGTGATATAACTAGTTGACTTGGGCTGTTGATTTGTAAAAGGCCCATACTAGTAGTTGTAACGGTTTTAGTCTTTCGGCCCAATACCTAGCTCCGTTGACTCATGAATGGGCTTGGACCAAAAAACGACAATACTTCACAATTACTCGTACTAGTAGTCGGAACAAAAATAGAGTTGATTTCCCGATCAAGGCGGAATATTAATTAAATTTGGGTGTACATTTGTATTTCTGCTTGTGATTACGACAGTCCACCAATATGTTATTGTGCCACGAGGTCCACGACAAATCTTTAGATTGCCTAAAAGGCCAAAATGTATGTAATAACATTGTCCATTTATCGTAGTAACGAAGGAGTAACTTGTACTCGATCGATTTTGTGACGTGCCATACAAGAAATGGAATACAAAGGCGTGCCCATGTTTATACTAGATCGTTATGTTGGGAAGTCCAATCATCATTATCATATGTCTTACACCAGCAATTTTGTTCTTTTTTCGTCAGCAATTAGGTTCATGAATTACATGTCCACTGCAAACTTTGATCCAAAAAACAGCCGGGTCGGGTTTTAGTACTAAACAGTGTAACCCAAAACAAATCCTGCGGATTCAGTGTTTATGTGCGGGTACTCTAACATTTTTTGTTTTGTATTTGGTAAAATACATAACAATTTACCTTCCACTATATTACCTAACCTTAACATCTCTAGATGAAACTCATATCAAAGGAGATATATTGAACTTTGCATCACATAACTGGATCGGGAGATGCAGTACTGGCAAAAGAAATTCATCAATGTTGAAGTGGTTTTGGGTGCCAAGGACCTGATATAAGGCGGAATATCGTTTAGCAATGGAACTTTTACAAGCAAATACTCAAATTGTACTCTCTTTCTATGTTCCAAAATGTATTGTTCATATATCCTCAATGAAGAACATTTTGGTTTCAATAATGAAAGCATATGTTAAAACAAATAAGATTGGATTCAGTTTGAGGCTGTTGGATATTAATAATCTGCAAATGATTTCTATGGCTCATTGGTATGATTTGGCACAGAGCGAATATCTTGAAAAAAAATCCAGTATTTATGATTTTTCTGTTTTTGATGAATTTCAAAGTTTATGATTTTCAGATAAAAATGCCTAAAGTCACCAAAATGGGCCAGCAATGATCAGAAAGCCCATTAAGCTTTTTGCAGCAAGAATGCCTCAATTCATCAAAATGTCCTTTGAATATCCCCCGATTGCCTCGAAACAACCTTCCACGCTTTTGATCGCATCGATACATTCTTTAGGATTTAACCCCTTGAGGATCTTCTTCTTTGTTAAATATAATAGAATAGAATATATTATTAAGTTGTTCTGATACAAGATTATAAGACACACATATATAGTGTTTAATATTGCCATATTGATAACACCAAATAATGTAAATCTTCCTAATCCTTATCACAATAGGATATCTATGAGAATATTCTCCGGTTGGGTTCACGGGCTTCACTTCATAACCGGGCTCTTATGGCCCACAACACTTGGTTCGCATCTTGCTCCCCAAGATATCTCCAATACTCCCCGCACGACAAAGGTGGAATGCGAAACACGAAATCCGTAATCACAAAGCAAAACACCTTTGTTGTGGACACTGGTCGAGGACGGACAAAACATGTCAACTGACTCCTCCGGATTAAATTTCAATCTTCAAAAAAATAGGGATGGAACTTTAGCTCATCTTCGGTCTTGAAAAAGGGAATAATAACATCCCGTGGGTGCAAATCCTGCAATTCCACAAATAATCGTCCTTGTCTCGGACAGTCCATAAATCGGACTAGAAAATGACCTGAAAAACATGAGCGTTCCAAAAAAAATCCCTAAAACCATAACCAACTCCCCCGTAATAGAAAAAGCCAAAAGATATAGAAAATTCTGAGAAATTGTAAACTAAAGAATTAATCTTAGAAAATAAAAAAACAACCCATGAAAAACCCAAACCTTAAAAAATCTTTAGAAACCCTCCGATAAATTCTTAGACTTCAAAAACATAAACCCAAATTATATCTAAGAACTTAATTTGAAAAACACATAACATTGACTTAGACTAAAGACACGTAGCCTAAAACAAAACCGAAAAAAAAAACCAAAGCTTTTTTTCATTAATTGAAAAAACCAAACCCTAAGAACTAAACCCCACGTGAACTAAATCCACACTTCACGTGAACGTCATCTTCATCGTCTTCGGCATCGGCTTCACCGATGGTCACGGTCTCCATGATCTCTTCTACAGGTAAGATCACAAGACTTTTAAAGCATAATTTTTTTAACTTCGATCCACAAGGATCGGCCGCTCTGATACCATGTTAAATATAATAGAATAGAATATATTATTAAGTTGTTCTGATACAAGATTATAAGACACACATATATAGTGTTTAATATTGCCATATTGATAACACCAAATAATGTAAATCTTCCTAATCCTTATCACAATAGGATATCTATGAGAATATTCTCCGGTTGGGTTCACGGGCTTCACTTCATAACCGGGCTCTTATGGCCCACAACACTTGGTTCGCATCTTGCTCCCCAAGATATCTCCAATATTCTTTCATCATTTTGGCCTCATTTTTGTTGTTGTCCCAATGATATATTAGATTAGTCGATGAAGACATGATCGATCATTAAGCCAAAGAAGATAATAATAGCTACAAGAATTGAACTTGAGTTTTTTTAAGCCATTGCGAAAAGAAAAACAAGATATGCTATGAGTGTTTAGAATGATTTTTCCTTGTAAAACTTGTTGTGTTGACAATGATTTCAACAGGGTTTATTTATAGCAGAGTGTGATTTTGGGAGAATTAATGTCTCCAAAATCATGAAGACATTTTTTTATTTTGTGTCTACATATAAGATCGATTCTATCTCAACAAAAATAATAATAATTAAAAAAAACTAGTTTGGGCATAGTAGTAATCTCTTTGTTTACTTTTTGCATCAAAAAATTATGCTATTTTGGATAGTTTAATCTTAATGATTAATATGGAGATATTATATTGTGGAAAAATAATTGTTATCTATACGAAGTATTATTCATCACATGACTACACATCTTAACTTAAAAAATATATATATAACTACATCAAGTATTGTAATCATATAATGACATGTATCAACTAACATAAGTTATGTTGCCAACACCATAACAATTAAATTAAAAATTATTAGTGTTAATCTTTAACAGAATCCATCTAAATTTGATTAAACAGAAAGTAACTTAGTTTTATACCTAATCTCTTTGTTTACTTTTTGCATCAAAAAATTATGCTATTTTGGATAGTTTAATTAATGATTAATATGGAGATATTATATTGTGGAAAAATAATTGTCATCTATATGAAGTATTATCCATCACATGACTACACATCTTAACTTTAAAAATGTATATGTAACTACATCAAATATTATAATCATATAATGACTATAAGTTTTTCCTTAGTGATTACACACTTGTAATCTATCCCATAATCTCCCCTAGAACAAATGAATCAACACGTTTTATATTGATGGGGATTTCGGTTATGAGAAGGATGAATGTCTAACCTTGATCCATTGCTTTGTTAGACATGATGATGATTCCTTGATGATTGTTTGATCTTCTCCTTCCCTTCCTTACTGCGATCTCCCCTTCGACAGAGCCGGGGTGTTCAGATTCCGATCACAATCTCTAATCTCTCTTTTTATGTTTATGTGTTTCTATCTTCTTTCTTTTAGTGTCTCAATTCTGGAAAAACCAGAATCTGTCACTCTCTTGTTGCAATAACTTCTACCCTTTTCTTTTATATGAGGCCCAAAGTGATTCTCACTGTTAAAGGAGGAGTTGTGTCTTTTCAATGAGACACCCATTCATTAAAACATAACACATAAACTATATTTTAATATATATACAATTATATAAGTTAAACCATTATATATATAAATGCATATAAACCTTAGATTAGATTCTTTATTGGGTAGAGTAAGAGGGTTGACATCAAACCCATTCCGGTATCTTTTCTTTGATTCGGTCCATCACCGTATCCCGTTACATACCGGAAACTTTAAGCCTTACATTAAACTTAAACTATAATAGTTGGACCGTTAATACTTCGGCCACACTAACGGAAATATTCTTACATTCTCCCACTTGGCCGTGTATTAACTTAATGGTTCAACTTCCTTTAAAGCGCGCCTTTCATTAAGCTTAATTATCCCCTTTTTAAGTACCATAAAATCAGGACTTATCGAATGAGGCGGTCCCCTATCTTTTACAGCGATAAGTTCCCTTCCATCATCACAACCAGTTCAAACTTTACTATTTCTTTAATATTTGAGAGGTTACTTAATTCTCAAAAATTCTTTTATGTTGAGATATAACCTTATTCTCAACTCATATGTTATCCTAACCCTACATGTACATACCATAATGATAACATATTAATTTGCAGAAAAACAAATAAACTTTATTGAATTCAAATTACTTAAGTTAGCATCTTTACAATAGCATAATATCAATACAGCAAGGCCTTATCAATTATTCCCATCCTTTCTACATGGCCAATGAAGATACCAGGAGGGAGTCCTTTCGTTAACGGATCAGCTACCATCATATCCGTTCTTATATGCTCAATTGCTACTCTGCGTTTCTGCACTTCTTCCTTTACAGACAAGTATTTTATCTCCATGTGCTTAGCACCTTTCGAATACTTGTCATTCTTTGCGAAGAAGACTGCTGCGGAATTATCACAATACATTCTCAGTGGTTTGGAAATACTGTCAATAAGTCCAAGTCCTGAGACAAAGTTCCGCAGCCACAATGCTTGAATTGTGGCCTCATAGCATGCCACGAATTCTGCTTCCATGGTGGAAGTAGCAATGACGGACTGCTTTCCACTCTTCCATGATACTGCTCCCCCAGCTAATAGGAACAGATAGCCAAACGTCGATTTTCGAGAATCGACGCACCCGGCATAGTCTGAATCAGAGTATCCGATAACTTCAAGATTATCGGATCTCCTGTACGTAAGCATAAACTCTTTGGTGCCTTGCAAGTACCTGAGAACTTTCTTTGCAGCCTTCCAGTGGTCCATTCCAGGATTACTTTGATACCGACCCAAGACACCAACCGCGAAACTGATGTCTGGTCGAGTACATGTTTGAATGTAATTCAAACTTCCTACCACCGACAAGTAAGGTATCATCTCCATTTCTTTCCTCTCTAGTTCATTCTTTGGACATTGAGCTTTATTGAATTTGTCCCCTTTCTGAACTGGAGCTTTGCTTAACTTGCACATTTTCATTCCATATCTCTTCAAGACTTTATCTATGTATCCTTTCTGAGACAAACTTAACAATCCTTGTGATCTATCCCGGATTATTTCAATCCCTATGACATAGTTTGCCTCACCTATATCCTTCATTTCAAAGTTCTTGGAGAGATATTTCTTTACATCACTCAACATACTCATATCATTTGTAGCCAACAATATATCGTCAACATACAATACTAGGATAATAAACTTGCTCCCACTGACTTTCATATAAATACATCGATCAACGATAACTTCTATGAAACCGTATGACAACATGGTATCATTGAACTTTAAATACCATTGTCGGGAGGCTTGTTTCAATCCATATATTGACTTCCTCAGCTTACACACAAGATTTTCTTTTCCTGCAGCCACATAACCTTCCGGTTGGTCCATGTAAACTTCTTCCTCAAGCTCTCCATTAAGAAAGGCGGTTTTGACATCCATTTGGTGAAGCTCCAAATCATAATGAGCTACCAATCCCATGACAATTCTTAAGGAATCCTTCTTTGAAACTGGAGAGAAGGTATCCGTATAGTCAATGCCTTCCTTTTTGAGTGAACCCTTTAGCAACAAGGCGAGCCTTGTACCTTTCTATGTTACCTATAGAGTTCCGTTTGGTCGTAAAGATCCATTTACATCCAACGGTTTTGAAACCATCAGGCAACTCTACTAGGTCCCACACTTTGTTCACTTCCATAGAAGACATTTCTTCATTTGAAGCAATCGACCACTTTTCAGAATTTTCACTTTCCATGGCTTTTCTGAATGTTTTCGGTTCTTCATCAAGACTAAGGTCACATTCATTCTCAACATCATAAACCACATAGTCATCTGTAATGGCGGATCTCCTTTCCCTTACAGATCGCCTTAATTGATTTTGTGGTATGACGTGCTGTTCTTGAATGACGACTTGTTCATTTTCGGTTTCCTGAACTAGTGGGTCCGTATGTTCTTCATTCTGTTGTTCTGTTTCGATATTAGGCTGTTCACCGACAACAGGAACAACAACTTGGGTTGGAACTACGGGTGAAGAATCTTCTACCCGAGTTTCTTTAATGTTCACTCCCCTAGATTCTGAACTCCCACTAGATTCACCATTTTCAATGAATCTAGCATTACCAGTCTCGACAATTCTCGTACTATGGTTAGGACAGTAAAACACAAACCCCTTTGACTTTTCCGGATAGCCAATGAAAAACCCACTGACTGTCCTAGAGTCCAATTTCTTTTCATGCGGATTATACGGCTTTACTTCAGCTGGACATCCCCAGACACGTAAGTGTCTTAAACTGGGTTTCCTCCCCGTAAATAGTTCAAATGGAGTCATTGGAACCACCTTACTAGGAACCCGGTTTAAAATATATGTCGCTGTCTTTAATGCGTATATCCACATTGACATTGGTAGTTTGCAATTACTTAACATACTCCTAACCATTTCTATTAAAGTACGGTTACGCCTTTCAGCTACACCGTTCTGCTGAGGTGTTCCGGGCATTGTGTACTGAGCACAAATGCCCTTACTTTCCAGAAATTTAGCAAATGGCCCTGGACATTGTCCTTTTTCGGTGAATCGACCATAATATTCACCACCTCTATCAGATCTCACAACTTTTACTTTCTTTTCAAGTTGCCTTTCCACTTCATCAATGAACACTTTTAGTACGTCCACTGATTGAGCCTTTTCATGCAACAAATAAGTATATCCATACCGTGAGTAATCATCAATAAAAGTGATGAAATAAGTCTCACCACTCCATGACGGAGCATCTATAGGGCCACAAATATCTGTGTGAATTAACTCTAAGAGTTCATTACTTCTTGTGGCTTGTTTCTTTGTGATGTGTTTGGTTTGCTTTCCTTTAATGCACTCGATACACACATCCAAGTCACTAAAATCCAATTGAGGTAATAATTCTTTCTTTATTAACCTCATCATCCTTTCTTTGGATATGTGACCTAATCTTTTATGCCACAAAATTGCTGAGTTTTCACTAGTTGCACTACGTTTAATTCCTTGATACTCAATATTAAACAAAGATTCAGAGAAGGTTTTATCAAGATTGAACTTATAAAGTGAATCACACAATGTACCATTACCATAAAAGGTTCTGTTACGGTACAACGAAAACACACCATTACCAATCTTAAAGTTAAAACCTACATCATCCAACCTACTCACTGAAACAAGATTTCTAGCACACTCAGGTACAAAGAGACAATTTTCAAGATCTACAAAACAACCAGTGTCGAAGATCAATCTATACGTCCCAATGCCTTCTATTTGCGCCTTCATCCTGTTTCCCATGAACAAGTACCTTTCAGTTCCTTTTAAAGGCTGGATCGAACTGAATCCCTGTTCAATATGAGATACATGAGTAGAAGCTCCAGAATCAAGCCACCAAGTATTTCTAGGCACTTCTACAAGATTCATTTCAGAACAAACATATAAATGTTCGTTACCTTTCTTGTCGAACCATTCCTTCCTTTTAGGGCAGTCTTTCTTCATGTGCCCCTCCTTCTTGCAGAAGAAACACTTGACAGCAGCTTTACGGATTTTGCTTTCAGGAGTCTTAAAGACAGCCTTATCCTTCTTTTTGCCCTTGCTTGATTTCTTAGAGTTTCCCATGGCACTATCATGTCCTGCAAACATTGCAATGTCGCCCTTCTGTTTCTTTAATCTCCCTTCCTCCTGAACCAGCATGGCCTTCAATTCTTGAAGAGTCCACTTATCCTTAATGGTGTTGTAATTCACCTGGAACTGGCCATACTCCATAGGTAGAGAGTTCATAATAAACTGTACCAAGAAGGACTCATGCACTTCCATTCCCATGGACGTTAACTTTGATGCCAAGTTTGACATGTGAGTGACGTGATCATGGATTGTCTGAGACCAATCGAATCTTTTTGTAGTTAGCTCACTCATGAGACTACCTACAATCGATTTGTCAGCGACATCCGATTGTGATTGTTCTTTAATTTTCAAGATGAATTCCCTTGCTTTCTCTGTCTTAGGCATGGATGGCTTGACACTGTCCGCCATCGTCATCCTAAGTAAATTCAGGCACAGCCGGTTAGAGCGCTCCCAAGTCTCATGACGAGACTTTTCCAATTCGGTGCTCGTATCTGTAATGGCTGCCGGCTCTTCATCCGTGAGTATAGCCTGATCAAGGGACATTACACCCAAGGAGAACTTAATCTGTTCAGACCATTCCTCATAGTTGAGCCCATTGAACTTTACGACAGAGTTTGCAGAAGCAAACGGAGCTGCAAAAAATTTATATATGCTTACCATAAGTTCTATGATACTTTAATAGATTCATTGACAACAAATAATCTAAACACTTTCATTTTTTTTTTTTTTTTTTTTTTTTTTTAAGCAACCTTTGGGCAATACTTAAAAAAATACACTTAAATTGATGCTTGTTTAGATTTTCTTTAATAATTAATCAATCCATAGTTAGAGTGGATAGGAATGCTACCTTTGGGTATACACACCATCAACCGCAACATGGGTGATTAATACTTTAGTTGTTATTTAATACACCCAATGATCCACCTTTGGGTGATCTCCTAGGGTATACTAATAAAGCAATTGATCAATCAATAAAACTTTTCATGTCATTTAGCATCCTTTAATCATGATCAATTATGAATTTTTATTTTTTACCTTCACATTAAATATAACCAGACCACTTTGGTGATTAACAAGTTATACGTAATGTGAACTCTCTTCTTATAAGTTTTATTATAAAGTTTTATATATATAGTTTTTATATATATATATACATGTAATAACTTTTTCATAATAGCTTAGTCTTTCACATTTCAGAAAGTACAGCGGAAACGGTTTCACATTTCATAATAACGTGACAGTTACTTTTAATAAAAAAAAAAAAAAAAAAAAAAAAAAAAAAAAAAAAAAAAAAAATTTCGCGACTGTTCAACGCGACTTTTCATCGCATTTTTTTTTTTTTTTTTTTTTTTTAAAAAAACTTTAAAATCCTATAACTTTTGATTTACTTGATGGATTTTAATGAATTTTATACCGATAGATAGATAATTTCATCCTCTTCACATTGATATAACTTTTAGACCATTTTCAGATTCAATGCGTTGATGAAAAAAAAAAACGAGATTTTCGGTTTTATCCATCAATATGCTTTAAAAATTGAAACAAATGATTCTAGGGTGGCTCTGATACCACATATAAGTTTTTCCTTAGTGATTACACACTTGTAATCTATCCCATAATCTCCCCTAGAACAAATGAATCAACACGTTTTATATTGATGGGGATTTCGGTTATGAGAAGGATGAATGTCTAACCTTGATCCATTGCTTTGTTAGACATGATGATGATTCCTTGATGATTGTTTGATCTTCTCCTTCCCTTCCTTACTGCGATCTCCCCTTCGACAGAGCCGGGGTGTTCAGATTCCGATCACAATCTCTAATCTCTCTTTTTATGTTTATGTGTTTCTATCTTCTTTCTTTTAGTGTCTCAATTCTGGAAAAACCAGAATCTGTCACTCTCTTGTTGCAATAACTTCTACCCTTTTCTTTTATATGAGGCCCAAAGTGATTCTCACTGTTAAAGGAGGAGTTGTGTCTTTTCAATGAGACACCCATTCATTAAAACATAACACATAAACTATATTTTAATATATATACAATTATATAAGTTAAACCATTATATATATAAATGCATATAAACCTTAGATTAGATTCTTTATTGGGTAGAGTAAGAGGGTTGACATCAAACCCATTCCGGTATCTTTTCTTTGATTCGGTCCATCACCGTATCCCGTTACATACCGGAAACTTTAAGCCTTACATTAAACTTAAACTATAATAGTTGGACCGTTAATACTTCGGCCACACTAACGGAAATATTCTTACAATGACATGTATCAACTAAACATAAATTATGTTGCCAACACCATAATAATTAAATTAAAAATTATTAGTGAATCTTTGACGGAATCCATCTAAATTTGATTAAACAGAAATTAACTTAGTTTATACCTAATCTGATTTCAATCCGATCTGTTACAAATTGATTTCCGACCTGATCCAAAAATTAAAAATTTGGGTTGAAATCAGATTAGGTGTAAACCGAGTTAATGGCCGATTGAATATATATGCTCGGTAAATTCAAAAATTCTTTGACCACACATACAAAAAAAAAAACTGCTCTCTGTTTCAAAACGATGATTCTGGTCGGTATAAAATTACCAACCGTATATAATGTGTAACTATTCAACAGAATAAAAAAAAAAAAAAAGCCAATTAGGATTTTGACATTTTAAAAGTAAATTCAAATTTCCTAAATAATAATCCCTTTTTTTTATTATTAATTGGGTAAACGGTAATTTCTTGCTCTACCCAAGACGACAAATTTCCCCGTCGAAACGGATCTCTTCATCGCCATTGAACTCCGAACAAGAAAATTCGAAAGTCCGGTTTCCTGTAGAACCCATTGATGCTCTTGCTGTTGCAGAGCTAGAGAGAGAGAGGGAGGAAGAAGAAGAAGAAGAAGAGAAGAGAAGAGAAGAGATGAGAGAGTTGAAGTCTCTCTCTCTCCTTGTCTCGTATGTGTCTATTTTTCTGAGTTAATTAATATCAATAGAAAGATACTATAATTGATCAAATTAAGTGAATGTTCTTTATATGAATACTAATTTTGTGAACAAATGATGATTTGGTTAGTTAAGTGAATGTTCTTCTTTATCTCTAGACTAACATAAAGGTGCATAATTTGTCTTCCATTTTTATACCTTTGTGAGATAAATAATGCATACCTTGAGAAATTGTTAGTGGAATAAACGGAGTTAATTTCTAAAATTGTTGAAAAATGTGAATGATATGTTCCAATACTTATTACCTTATGATGATCATACCTTTCCTTCTCTATATGTATATATATGTTAAAAAGTAAATGTTCGATTTGATTTTATTCTGAGTAGTACTAAGAAAGTAACACAACAGTTAGTGTTGACAAAAAAAAAAGGAGAGAGGGGTTTTAGTATTTTTCAAGGCATACAAATGGTTGGTGAAGTGTTGACGAAGGTGGGATACTTGAACATGGGCCACGTGAATGACAAAATTGTACACGTATCTATAGATTTGTGGTCAGAAAATACACTACAGTTACGTTATGTGTTTACTGACTACAAAAGTATATATATATATATATATTGATGATATCAACCAACGTCCGTAGTAATACAAACAATTTTCTTTTCTTTTTTAGTTTTTTACTAACATGCATTATGATTTTTTCCATTTTCGTTTTTTTCTTTCTAATTTTAATAAGAAAGTAGATTTGTCCCACAAAAGTTATCGCGCGAACACCTGTAATACCGTATATGACCATGTTAAAGAATCTTGCCATGATTTATATACATTTCTATACTATTTTTTGAAGTTAAATAATTAAACTCTTAAAAAACTGTTTTTTATAATTATTTTTATTCCTGAGACGATTGATGGAAACTGTCCAACCATTTGCCTTATAAAATAACACACATTCTAGGATTTAACCCGCGCTACGTTAATTATAGCGCGGAGTAATTTGTTTTTAACGATATTATTTTAAAATTTAAGAAAATTACCTTTATTTGAATTTTACAATTTAACTAACTAATGATTATTGATTATAGAATCATCCGAATCAAACCAATCATAACCCGAATCATCCGAATCAAACCAATTTAACTAACTAATGACAATTTAAGAAAATTGTTTTTATCTGAATTTTACAATTGTAATAATTTGTTTATTTAATCCGTTTTGCAGTGAACTAAAATATTATTCGGGCTAACCCCCCAAAACTTATAATTTTAAAAACATAACTCTAATATGCATCGTTAAATAACTATAGTTTTTGTGGTTAGTCTACGAAATCTTTAAAAAAATATAGTTTTCTTGTGTCTAACTTTTTATAAAATTAATATAAAAAATTAACTTTTTTTTTGATATATATTTAAATAAAATATAATAAATTATAATGAAAAATATAGCAAGATTTTGAATAGTTTTTTAATATAAATGAATGATTATAATTTTAAAATATATAGTATTAAAAATAATTAAGAAATGAAATAATAAATAACTTCTTTAATACAAAATATATATTTTCTATAATCTAATCAATAATTTTAAAAGTTTATTATATCATTTTTTATTTTAATTATTCTTTGTTATTTGTAATGACATTTCATGTAATAACTTACAAAACAAAGTTTATTTTTAAAAATATTTTCTTAAATAATATTATAGAGATATATATCGAGATTAATATACTGAAACGAATAAATATATAAATAATTAATTAATCATAATTAATTAATGTCGGCAACAGATTTAAAATTGCGATTCAAATCAATCATTTGTGTAACAAAAAATTACGAAATCATATAAATTGTAAAGTTGCCAGCTTGTCATTCTATGAATTATTTAATCGAGATTCGAGACCAAATTAAGGTTGATTGAATGATACATCAATCACTTGTGGGTTTAAGATAACTGTAAATTTATATATGATATGATGTAGACGATTGATTACATATATTTGCACGTGGCTAAAGTTGTCCCTTTTTTGTTATGCCACAACTGGCAGGTATAATATTCTCATGCTTTTACGAAATACATTTTTAAGCTTGATTTCAAACCAAAAATATAAGTAGATCGTGATTTAAGCGTCTTTTCCTTGATTTTATTTTTGACTTCTTTTCAGTTTTTGTTTTGGGAGAAAAGGAAATAAAAGTTTGACTGCAATTATAATAGAAACGTTTGACATATATCAATTAATGACAAACTTATATATTTTCTTAACATTTTTAATAAATATTAGATAGATTTTTTTCAATAACAAATTTATTAAAAATGTTAAGAAAATATATAAGTTTGTCATTAATTGATATATGTCAAACGTTTCTATTATAATGGATAGAAGATATGTTAAAACAAATATATATATACTGAGCACATAAACACTAAAACTACAAACTTATATATATATATATAACGGAATTCATATTATATACACCCGAAGAAGAAAAGGAAAATAACTTATAACTCTTTTGCAACCATTTTGTAATTTATTTTAATTATCTCGTTATTAATTATTTTAATAAAACGGAATTTAAAATAGACCGCATTTTTAATTATACGAAAAGAGAAATTAAAGCGCAAGAAATATTAAATGGAAAGAGATAATCTAAAAGGCTTTTAGCTTCAGTACAAAGTGAATGTCACAGTCTATTACAATAGTGTTTTTTTTTTGTTACTTAAGAAAAACAAACAGCTAAACGACAAACGAATCATACAAAAACTAAAGCTACAACAATTATTACTCAATAATAAAAAATATATATAAATCGCAGATTGATCTCAGATTTAGTTGAAGGACTCGAGGCTGGATCTACTCTGTAGTCACACCAACTTTAAACTCGTCCTTTTCTACGTTCGTCCAGTGCCTGCCTCATTAAAATGAAATTTATCATATATACAGATATACTTACTTATAATTGAGCATATAGGATAATAAACATATACAATTAATTTAGATAGAGATCAACATGATAAGTCAGTTTCAGTAATTCTCAAAACATACCTTGCTTTGCAGCATTCTCATCGTCAAGACTAGCGTGTCACGCACGCTGGTAAAAAAAGAAACGCAAAAATTCATGAATTTTAGGAGTGAGTTTGTAAAAGAAAAATTGCGGTAAAATCCAAATAAAACTTGCTGTATTTGACGTTAAAATTGCAAAACTACGAAAGAGAGATGTATATTTACGTACCGGACATTGAGTGTGCTTATAGGATGTGAAGATCCATCATAACTTATCAGAACAAACTGTGTTGAGAATCCACACGGTACTTTTATCTGCATTTTTGTTTAATTCAAACATATATATATATAAGAAAAGTTTGAAGTTTGTTTAACTTTCAATATGAAGAAATATTTTACCAGGAGTTCCTTTGAGTATTTCTCTGAGATCACCATAGCTTCTACGTTATTCGTTTTAATCTGGTAACTAGATCTCTTCAAAATAACCGTCGCAGGTTCCCAACTCTCTGTTGAATCCATCTATCAAGAAAAAAAAAGAACCACGCGAAAAACGGTTATTAAATCCACTGTTGATGACAGTGGATTCAAGCTCTGAGTCTCAAACTTACCAGGAGCTGCACATCAAAGCTTGCTTGACCTCGGGATATATATGCGCCGATTTCTGTTTGCATCTCTCTATCTGTAAATAGCAAAAACATTTGCAGCACTTAAGAGACGGTAAAAGGCTCTACAAAAACCGGGTCTGATTTTGTTGAATACATTACCACATATAATCTTGTTTTGATCATTAGCAAACAATCTCACTAATTCGCCCTGCATAATCAAAAAGAAAGAGTGGTAAGACAATTGGTCCAAACACATACTACCACTATAAATACCCGTAAAAATGCCGGTATTTTACCTGACGACCTTGATCATCCATTGGAATACACTCAACAGCAATTAGTTTGTCTACATCATCCACGGTTACAACATACTCTGGATGGGTGGCTCCTGAATGTTTTAAATCATAGTTCAGTTTTTAAACAGCAGAGAGAAAATCGGTAAGACAAATAAATCAAATCTTACCTTCGATGTATTGCCTTGTGCCATCTTCAAGATGCCGAACCCACTTTTCAAAAAGAAACAAACAAATCGGGACATTAATTAGTCCTAAGTTGGGAAAAGAAACAGAATTAGTCCTAAGCTTGTTTTCAAAGACTCTTATTAGCAAGAAAAAAATTCAAAGGTATTACCTGAAACATACAGAGAGTGGTTCCTCGTACTGGAAACCCGCAACCAAGAACTTTTTCTCCAGGTATTGCTTCTCCAATAATCTGAAATCCATCAATTCCAGGCCCCTCTGTTTCCAAAGAAAGATCAGATTAAGATTTCTAACATATAGCCACTAGGCTTCAGTCAAATGGAGAATGTTTTTTTTCCAACCTTCATAAACATGAGAAGCGAATTCTTCATTCCTGTTATAAGGATCAAACATGGAAGAACTCTCAGCTTTTTCTTCTCTCTCTCGGATCATTTCCTTTCCCGCCACACTACTTAGAGGATATCCAAAACTTTCCCTACAACAATAGAGAGATGATATTGTGGTAAGAACTTCATCGGTTAAAAACTGAAGCTGATGAAAATGTTCCAGAAAACTGATAAATGATACCCTACCTTCTCGGCTGCTGTAAAATTCCTTCTGATCCACCGCCAATCTGATTATTAAATCTCAAACTTTCAGTGTCTTGCGTAAGGTTATGATACGGATTTCTCGTAACATCCATTTGTGGCAAAAGTTGTTCATTGATCCGGTAATCATTACCATAATCCTGCATCAGAGGTAGTATATGAACACACAAAGTAAGATTTTTCTACCGAAAAGATGTCACATGTTTTAGAAAAAGTCCTTAAGAGGAAATGATAAGTAATTTAGCAAATTACTTGCTGAGACTACCGTGGATCCATAAGAAGCTTGACCTTTCGAAATTCTGGGATCATGGTAGTCTTTACTAATAAAATCTGTTCCGGATTGAGTTTCCAAAACCGATGATACTTCCCTAATCCTATCCTGCTATTGAAAATTTCGTCACAACAAGTTGGAAAGGAATTCATCAAGAGTATTCACATTCCTGCATATGTTTACTTAGGCCAAAGGAGAGATTTTGAAAGTATGTGTGAAGACTTAAAATTGAGAATATTTCTCGGTTGTTTGAACCAAAAAGTAAAGGACAGAGAGCTTACATTGCAAGCTTTAATCTTCCATTGCAACTGATCATGCAAGTGCTACATACAAAGAAAAATTACACATTACGATTGTTTAGTGAATAAATCTGAAGAAAGATGTAGTGAAAGCAACTTACCTTTATGCCGCTGGATATAGCAGTAGCATTTGCAACACGGGGCCAAACGCCATACTCAGCTAATAAACCAAGTAAGGACGTCATGAAAATATACCTCTCGTCTTCTGTAACCTAAAGATAGCAAATGAGAGAAGTAAACACGGCAGGGTAAAAGGCAATGAAGTTAGTACAAAATTTGAGGCAAACCAATTCACCTTTAAATCATGTGCCAGCTTCAAATTTTCTTCAAGATCACCTTTTCGACGAGCCAATTCATTCAAGGCAGACGTAACAGATTCATTTTGTTTCTCATCAATTGCCTAGAGGAATAAGAAACAAATTTTAGTCAAACCCGGAAGCTAAAGATGAACACTTTGCAGACTTATACAAACGAAAAAGACAAACCACACGGAGATCGGCACATTTTCTCTCGAACCCATACTTCTCATTGAGCAGCTGCATATCCTGAAGTCAAAGATGCAAATCAGTTCTTGAGCAAGTGCATCTGAGACATTCATGTGAGCATGATGATAATATTATTATATACCTTCAAACAAGCAGCAGCAATCTGTTCCTGGAGATTGTGAATCTCTTCTTCTTGCGATCTCGCTCTTGAGTAAAGTGCCTGTTTTTTTTATATAGCTTAATTTCAGTAAGAGAGCTCGAATAAGATTCTCAAAATTGAGACAGAGAATAAGTAAGTACCATTTCCTCAGGATCTTGAATTAACTTAGCATTATTCTCTTCTAGCTTCCTCGAAGCACTAGTTTCTTTTTCAATCTCATGCCTACAGACAGACAGATCGAGAACAATCACTAAATATATAAACGCTGTCTTAAAATCTCAAAAGTTGCAAAACAATAATACCTCTTGACTGGATCAGAACTCCGATTGTCATCCATCGTGTTTAAGCCCTGGAACGAAGCTCAAAGTTAAGGACATCGGATTTGTTTGTGTTGTTGTGTTTCTCTTTCAATCTATCTATCACAACAAGTCATCAACAATTCTTTTTCCTCTCCACAAAACCAAAGGAAAATTTACTAAAAAGCCCCTCAAACTAACTTAACCATTATTTTCATGATAGCCCATGAATTACGAAAATTACAAAATAGTCTTCCATCGAACTAAAAAGTGTAATATATAACCCACGACGTCATTAAGAACAACAGAATTATATATGAATGAAAAAAGAACAAAATTATATTAATCGATCACACAATTTAAAAGGGAATTTTAAGATTGACTTAGGTCATCGTGGGACTGGAAAAAATCCCAATGGAACCAAGCCGAAATGAAATTTATTAGTTCCAATCCGAGCTACATTTTAAAAGAACACGAATGATACATAAATCTTTTTAATATCAGTTGCAAAAAGTAACTTTAACTCAATTTTTTCTCCTTCTTCGTTTTTTGAAATGGGAGAGAACATGACTTGAGAGCTTTCTCCTTATTTTAGTTTGACTTTGATCTAAAATGATACCAACTTACAAAACTAATTACAAATCAAAATTGAACATCCCAATTCTTTGTAGTTTATCAATAGTAACATGTTGTCATTGAAAGATAATAACTGAAATTCAAAAATCTTTAATTTTTTGTCAATAAAAATTGATTATTGGTTAAAAAATTCAATAAATACTTGAAAAGTAACATAATAGTACTAAAAAGGACATGGCAAACCGTTTCGAAACCGCTATGTACATAAAAACTAACATTTTTTTACTATAATGATTTATGTCACCCTCTAGCACACAACCAAATGCACAAATGATCAGTCACAATATGATGTATTTAGGATCATACCATAATAACAAAAATATATTAAATTGACAATAAAAACGAACTGGATTCATACCCCAAATAATAAAACTTATTCTTCTCACACTGCAACTGAAGCAACAAGTTATCAACTCAGTAAAAAGAGTTGAAAAACACATATACGGTTCTTCATCATCTTAAAATGAGTTGAAAAACATATATGCGGTTTGTAACAATCTTCTCGAAGGCAATGCTAAATTTTTCAATGCCATCAATGATAAAGCCACATTTATCATATATACATTATTTTTCAAGTATTCATGAGATTTGTTGTGTAATGCACAATATCTCAAATTGAGCATGATCAAGCTAAAAAAACAAAAAAAACATGATATTATCTTTTGTTTTAGGCTTGAAACTTGAATGATGTGCAATATTTGGACAATTTTGTTTCTTATGCTTAAACTATATGGTGATGTTTAGGTCTTCAGAAAAACATGGGAGAATTGTCTCTTCCCGATGTAATCCCTCTGCGAAATCAACTGATAAATGAACACATGTTATTTTCGGACATGACCTGAAAATGTTTAACATAAATGAAATCGGTAAAGATATGATTGCTCTAATATAAAAATGAGTAATAGAGATTGCTGCATGTTTGAGAAACAACTCTTGCCTCATCCATATTTTTCATTACACTTGAAGCTCCAATTAGACCCCTCAGAGTGGTGTTAATGAACTCTTGTATCAATAAAGATTCGTAACGTCCAAAAAGACCAGCGAGCTTCAGATGAACTTCGAATTGGCGAATAAGACTGATAGCCCAGTAAACGTCCGTAGGTTGCAACACCACATAACCGATAATCCATGGATGACTTACTCTAAAAGAGTACTAATGTCTCCATCTAAAAAATGATTCAAAAAAATATGAGTTTTAAAAGTGAAAAACAACTCAAAATCAACAAAATCCCAAATTTTAATATGAACAGAAGCCCGATCATTTATATAAATTCAAATATGATCGAACATAGATTAAATAACATCCCAGTGATGATATAAAAAGGAGATCAATTGTGGTTTTGATCTTGTGAGTTTGATGTGATTATGATGACTTTGAAAGTGAAAGACAAATTACCTTCTTGATGAGAGGTATTTGTGAGCATAAGCAGAAGTTTCAACATATATGTTGCATTTGACAGGATATTACCTTCTTGATGAGAACAATGAGTAAACTCATATCTCTGTTTTCAGGTTAGCTTCGTCAACTCCATAGCCATTAGCCACAATCAAATTTTTTATAGCCTACTACTTTAAAATAAAAAAAAATGAATGTTTTTAAAGTCTCTTCCAAGCATCCTTACTTTGATATTACCTCTCATAAATCGAAAAGAAAAATCGTATTGAACACCACCAAATGTCAATTGGATTAACCTTGCCTGGCCCGGCCCATCACAGGTTTAGTGTTCCCCCAAATTAAAATTAAAAAAAAACATTTCATTGGTCCGGCTAATTTACTCGTGTAAACCGCTCGGTACAAGATTTTATTTTTTCCAACAGCCGATTCGCCGATCTAGAAGACGACGACCAAAAACAAAAACTCCGATCGCGTAGGAACGGCGAACGGTCCTCCTCCGATTCTCTCTCAAGAGTGACTGCTTCGTCGTGACCGTTAAGGTTCTCAGTAATGTCGCAGCTTATCAGCGGTAATAGTATCCCGCTGAGTGAAGTTTACTGGTCTCTCGTTAACAAAGCCGACAAGAAATTCTCCAAGATCAGAGACTTGCCGTTCTATGAACGCAGCAGGTGCTTCCTCTCTTTTGATTTGCTTTCGATTCCGTTGCGAAAATCTGTCAAATTGGGGATTTCGATTTTGTGCCCTTTTGAACAGAATTTTCGACTGTTGTTCATGGAACTGTTTATTCTGTTTCCAGGTATGAAAACTATTTCTTCAAGGTATTCAAGGTATACACACAATTATGGAAGTTTCAGCAAGAAAATCGGCAGAAGCTTGTAGAAGCTGGACTTAAGAGATGGGAGATTGGAGAAATAGCATCTCGAATTGCACAGCTTTACTATGGGCATTATATGCGAACAAGTGATGCGGGTTACTTGTCCGAGTCCTATGTGTTCTACGAAGCAATATTGACTAGAGAGTACTTCAAAGAGGGGTTGTTTCAGGATCTCAATATTGCAAACAAACAGCTACGGTTTCTTGCAAGGTTTCTTATGGTGTGTTTGGTCCTAGGCCGCCGAGAGATGGTGCATCAACTCGTGGAGCAGTTTAAACGGTTGATAGATGAATGCAAGAGGACATTCCAGGTTTTTTTTCTTTCTGAAAACCTATTCTCCTCATCTCGCCGCCTACTATAGATAATTGTTTTAATGGACAATGATGACACTTTCTGCGGCTGGATTGTATTGGTTTTTGTTTCAAGCTGTTTCCTTATGTCAAGTAATCCCTAGTGCCTTGTATTGGCACCTTTCTTTTCAAACTGCTATAATCACAAACAGAAGTTTCTTTCTTGCTAAACTGTACTTTATAGTGGTTCTAAAATATGGTGTAGCTTGAAACTGAATATAGTTATATAGTCATAGCTGTACATGCTGTGACAGGATATCATAGATATCTAAGGCATATATGAGGTCAGCTTTGTTTGACGTAATCTTTCATGCTTCTTGATATATATGGTGACCTAAGATGCTTCTCGACTATCAAAATTAGATGTCTTCTTTTCCCATGCATCAGAGATCACCCTCTTTTTTTTTCTTCTCATTTTGTCTCTGTTTTCCATTGTCTACTATACAAACAACTTTTCATGTTTTCAGGAAACTGATTTTAAAGAATGGAAGGTGGTGGCGCAGGAAATAGTTAGATTTCTGAAATCTGACACTGCTTTTATGAACATCAGGCCTCTAAGATACAGTCTTGTGCTGGATCCTAATCTGGATGCTGGTACACCTCGTGCAAGTAGGTCTTTAAGGTTGACGGATGCAATCTTGAGCAGTTATCACTACAATGAGGTAATGCTTTTACTTGTCCATGTTTGGTATGATTGCCTATTTAATATTCTTACCCTCTAAAATTTGCAATCTTGCTTTATGATTTCCACCAGGTCAAGTATTCAGAGCTCACTCTTGATTCGTTCAGGATGCTTCAATGCTTAGAGTGGGAACCGAGCGGTTCATTATATCAGCCGGCTGGTCCTAAAATGGGTCAGAATGCTCCCACTGGAGCTACTCGTATAAACTCCCAGAACATGACTGATCCTACTTTGCCGCCTAACCCTCGCAAAGCTGTCCTTTATCGTCCATCCGTAACACATTTCTTGGCTGTAAGCTGAATTTAGTTTTGTTTTAGTTTCCTTTTTTTTTCCACAAATTATAATATATGTGCGATTTTTGCTTGTATAACTGAAACCATTGACTTTTTGGAGCATCATTATGTGAACCCTTTTTTATTTTGGTAGGTTTTGGCCACTATATGTGAGGAGCTTCCTTCTAATGGCGTGCTTTTATTATATCTGTCTGCTTCTGGTAATGTGTGTATTATGCTTCTTCTGTTTAGAATATTGAGTTCCTTAGCTTCTAACATTTACGTTTTCATTCAGGAAAGATTGGACAGACTTCATTATATCCTTTGAGTGCTAGAAGTGTAACCAGCATTGAGGAGAATATTTTGAGAGACTTTGAGTCTCACACAATCAAACAAGAGGAAGACCTATCTCTTCAAATAACGCCATCTGGTGACAGACCTGGTCAGTCTTTGAGGCAAATCAGTGAGGACGCATGTGGTTTGTCTTTTGGCAGCCATGGGCTCACAGGTATCCACTCCAGATTTTTTGAAACTTTCATGTAACCATCTATCTAATACTATCACACTAGTCGATATGCATACATGAGGTTGATTCGATAAAGTGTCCTCTAAAAATAGAGAGAGGACCCACTAAGTAAAATAAAGCAATGTCAGGAAAATGTAATATACGGATATATTCTAGAGGGCAGAAGGTGGTTTCTTGTAAGACAAAAATCTTGGGTAAACTTGGACCATTGTGATCAATCCAGTTAGAGAGGTTTTTTTGCACACGAGGGGAACAACTCTGAATCTGCCGAAATTTCTAAATTTCCTTTCATGGAAATAAGGGAAATGTAGAATTTGCTATTTTATAAGTCTCTCTGAACTTTATCTGAAAACTGTCTTTCCCCTAGGATCAAGCTGCATCTATCCCTCTGATTTAGTTCCATTCACAAGGAAACCTCTTTTCATAATCATTGACAGTGATAACAGTACAGTTTTTAAGGTAAGTACATCCGACTCCATCTTTCTTATGTTAAGATCCATTTTGGAATACTTATGGTTGGTAAATTAAGAAGATATTAATGTTTTTTCACTTAAATTTTGAAGAATATATGTGGAGCGGAGAAAGGAGAACCAGCCGCATTGCTTCTGTCTCCATCACATACTCCTCCGCTTATCTCTGCTGATTTCGCCGGTCAACCTAGTGGTAGCCTTTTCACCATTTTTCTCACCGCACCAGTCCAAGCGTTTTGCTTGCTGATTGGGATTTCTGGCTCTGATATAGAAACGGTAGGTAGAGATAAAGCTTCATCACTTGCTTGATACTTCTTTTTGTTTGCGTACTGACTGCTGACTACTACTTTCATCTGTCAGGATGTTTTTATTAAGGCCGAGAAGCATCTTTCCTCGTTTATGAACGAATGGGCTTCGACTTTGGCAGCATCAGATACCCTTCACCCTGTTTGGTCGCAGATACTAAAAGATCCCTTCTTGAGACGACTTATCCTAAGGTAAATGTTTCTCTTCCAAGTTCTAAGACACCTTCAGGATATCCTAAAATTCCAGTATCAGTAAAAAAAAAAAACTAGATCTAATGGAATATTACAAGATTGAAGGTTCATTTTTGGACATAGATTGTTTAGGAACTAGGAGCCATAAAACATTGTTGGTTTAGTCTATCGAAGATTATTGAACTCTGTGAACCTTCTATCTTATCTATCTGCGCTTTTGGATTTTGTCTCCCTTATCTGCAGATTCATATTCTGCCGAGCAGTCTTGGCACTGTACACTCCAGTCTTCAATAACAAACAAAATCAGCCAGATTGCTTTCCGTTTCTCCCGGAATCGCTAGTACCAACCGCTCCTGCTGTCCAGACCGCGGTGCTTCAGATGGCCAGTGTATTTGGGGCGACAAGCAAGTTTACTTTACCTCAAGATATCACAATGCTCTAAAAGCGTCCAAGAATCTTCCTCTGCGACGAGTAAACATCGATCAGAAAAATTCTTGTGTAAATCGGGAATCTCGGTTTGGTTTCCCATCAGGGTTAACTATATTATTTCAGATTTGGACTCGTTGGAGCTTGAGGACCGAACCTCTTTTGAGATATATGGTTCACGAACATTTTGATGTGTGAAATTTACCAAGTGTTTGATGCAGAACATGTGATTGGCTCTGATGCATCTTCATTTATAACAAAAAATAAATAAATAAATGTTGCTTGTTTTTTTTTCCTTTGTAAATTGATTCAACTGATAAACTCTAATGGGAAACTCTCCATCGGTAACAAGAACTGATCAAATGTAAACCAAAAATAGAAAACGGGTCGGTTTATTCAAGAAATCTTAACCAATCAGGAAGATTAGTGACCGGTTCGGTTCAGTTCCGCTTGTTCAATCTTCCTCTACTGCTAATCTTTGTGTTTTTTTTTTCTTTTTTCAGATGGATTTTTGCGAATCCACGCTCTGAGTTAAATCAATGAAAGTATGAAACTATTCACCACCGATCTTTGCAGCTGCAAGTACCGTCTTTGAAGAGATGGAACCGATTAGCATCCCGCACTAATATCTGACGTCCCACGATCTTCGATATCAGCTTCGTGACTTCATGACAATCACCACATACACGAAGGTTCTTCATCACTTGCAATGGCGTCCCTGGTTCTGTGTTCAACAGTCCAAACGCAATCGCTAGCCTCTCACTGTGCCCGCAGATTAAACGTCTCTTCTCTTCCTCTTCCTCTAGATTCTGTGACACTTCCCGTGGATCCGGAATGTACCCTTCTTTAGCCATCACACCGTAAAGTATCTCCAGTGACTTGTGGATGGCTTCGGACTGAGTAGCTGAATCATCTCCTGCGCGGAACACATGAACTTTTTTACTGATTTCAATCCAGCTATATCCCGGATTCTTCTTCACGTGTTTATCTTTCAAGGATTTGCGGATCAGGCTCACTTTGTCCCATTTTCTCAAGGCTGCGTAAGCGTTTGATGCTAGAATCGAGTAACCCGGATCATCCGGGTTCAGCTCAATGATCCTCTTAGACACTCTTTCTGCAGTCTCCATATCCCCACTCGTTTGACAAGCTCTTAGCAGAGATGCCCATATGCTAGCATCCGGTTTTATCGGCATTGCTTGGATAAATTCCTCGGCTTTCGTAATCTTCTGTGACCGAGAAAACAAATCAGCCACACATGCATAGTGTTCGATCATCGGGTCGATTTTGTAGTGAGTTATCATCTTTTCGAAGCACGCCAAGCCTTCCTCGACCAAACCAGAGTGGCTGCAAGCATAGATGATGGCAATGAAGACAACACGATCAGGAACGATACCGGATTTTTCCATATAAGCGAAAGCTTCAAGAGCTTTCTCACCTTCACCGTACATTCCATATGCATAGATCATCCCTGTCCATGTCACAACATCTCTTCTACTCATATGTCTAAAGACTCTAAAAGAACTCTCCAAACAACCACATTTTGAGTACATTTCGATTAGTGCATTTCCTATTGGCAACTCCGATTCATATCCAAACCTTAAAAGAAAACAATGGATCTCCGTGCCTAGTCGTTTAGCAGCAAGTGAAGCACACATAGGCAATATAACTAAAAAAGTTGCCATATCGGGCATCGCTCCGCTGGTCCTCATTTGAGCAGTTAGCTGCAAACCGGTGGCGAAATCCCCAAAACAAACACATGCTGAAATAACTGTGTTCCATGTTACCGTATCCCGAGTATCCATACAATTAAATATCTGCAGAGAATCCCCTGCTTCCCCGCACTTAGCATACATATCAATCAAAGCATTACTGACAGAAAGATCGGAATAAATTCCAGATTTTATGGCGTTGGAGTGTAGCCCTCTCCCAAATTTCAAGTCTGCTAAACGAGTGGAGAGAGATATAAGCATCAAGTAAGTGATACGATCCGCTTGCTCTTCCATGATCATCATCATCTTAAAGAGTTTCATGGCTTCCAAATGATCTCCGCTATGTATATATCCACTGATTATCGAGTTCCACGAAACAGTATCCTTACATTCCATGCTCTTGAACACATCTCTTGCCGCGATCATGTCACCACACTTTGCATACGCATCGATTAGAATGTTACTCCCAGTAGTTTCAAGCACAAATCCAGCTCTCAACATATATTCATGAACGTACTTTGCTAAGCGCAAGTCTCGTAAGTGTCTGCAGGCACGGAGAATAGAGCTAACTGTTAAGATATCTGGCTTGAACTGATCTAAATTTTCCAAAAACAACCTCACAGATTCTTCAAACATTTCAAAGTTGAGAAAACCACAGATTATAGTATTGTAAGTAATGGAATCTCGAACGACCATCTCATCAAAAACTCGTCTTGCATCCGTTGGTCTGCTAAATTTCAAGTACATCGCAAGTAGTCCATTGTTAACCACCACAACGGAATTAACGCCTAACTTGAGAGCAAAACCATGAAGTCCCTGTCCTTCTTTGACAACCAGCAAATTCCCAAAGGCTGGCAAAACACTTGAAAATGTGAAGGAATCTGGCACAATCCAAGAATTCCTCAATTCATGATAAATTTCTAAGGCTTCCTCGTAGCAACCATGGGAACAAAACCCGGAAATTAAAGTGTTCCAGGACACGAGATCTCTAACAGGCATTTCATCGAACACTTGTCGTGCTCTACCCAGCAATCCCATTCTCGAGTACATATCCACAAGTGCATTGCCTACATATAGATCAGATTCGAAACCCAATTCCAGTATCTGTTTGAAAACCCAATTTCCGATCTCCGCGTCCAACAATCCCGCGCAGGCTTTGACGACGGGAGGAAACGTGAACTTATCAGGCGAAACCTTGGTTTCTCGGAGTTTCCCGTAAAATTCGAGGGATTTAGGGAACAAACCATTATGAGAAAGCGCTCTGATGATAGAGTTCCAGAGGTAGACATTTTTCGCCGGAGAAACTCGCCGGAAAAGAGAGAGAGAAGAGGCGGGTTCCCTAAGATGGGAGTACTTGTCGATAAGCTTGCCGGAGAAGAAGTCGGAGCCGTCAAGGCCTAGAGAGATTACAAGGGCGTGGATTCGACGAAGGTCTTTGAGGTTAGATGACAACGAAAGAGCTTTCGAGATGAAAGCCGATGATACTCTGATCTGCATCCCACCATTGCACCACCATTGCACTCAATGTCGTCGTCACCTTCGTTACTTAATTTTAGTATAATTATTAATCAATTTAAAAGAATAATTAACTTAAGGCTGGGATTTCGGGTTACCCGAACCAAACCAATCAATTTTTTTGGATTTCGGTTAGTTCGGTTTTTAAAAATTCTATAATTAATTGAAAAAATTATCAATTAATTCGGATATTTTAAATTATCCTTAAAAAAATCTATAGTATCCTATTTTGATTTTGATCTGTTTACCAGCATAAATTAATATAATAACCAGCATAACCACAAGAAATTATTGAGGGCGACAAGATGGAGAAAATGGGCTACTTGAAGACAAGAGAAACTTTAACGGATTTAGGTATGTTTCTACACTGAAAAGACTTTTTCTATTACCACACAAGTATCTCTAATTAGAGAAGTCAGCAATGCAAAAGACAAAAGACCATGCTCCACTAAAATTGCAAATACCATATTTACCATGGAATTAAGACTGATAGGTACACATGAGAAAGGGGTTGAAGATACCTGGCCAGCACCAACCGAGCTAACAACGGAGGAAAGAACGTTCAACCTGCAACAATTTTTTATCTAACATGTGAAATGGCAAGTGATTCACCGGGTTCTTTTGGTCAAAAGACTTGAACAACTACAAACCATTCTATATAATCTAACCCATCAAAATAGCTGACCTATTATAGAACCCATATCACTAGAAGAAAATGCACTCTTGTTTGATCATTGCATATAACATCTTATATAAAACTCAGTTATTATCCATCAACCTAAACGATAACGTCCGATGGGAATTAATATCTGAATCCAAATCCAAAAAACTACAAATTTCAACAAAATGCAAAATGCTAATAACTACTAAAAAAAAAAACGACCTAAAGAGGATAAAAAGAAGGTAGGCGAAACTTGGTTGTAGAAAGATATTGTAGGATTATAAGGTGGGACTATAGGCTGGTGACACTAAAGTGTAGGTTGGGGAAGTAGGGTAATGAAGGCTTGGTGGGAATGCGCAGCTGTGAGGATCAGTAGAAATAGGTTCACAATCAAGGAATCCTAAAGTTGATATAATCTTGATTGGTTCACGCATATTGGTCTAGCATGATATTTCCAGAAACGCCACGTAGAGTGTCGACCTCAACGTGACTTGCAGCATCCAACAACATCCTAAATGTTTCTTCAAAAGTGCATATCTCATCAAAGGCTCGGTGCCATTCTTGTTGATACCTTGTCTAGTGATTGGCATCAAATGGCTATGATGGGTCATGGTATCAGCTAGTGGAGGATCTAGAAATAATTTATATGGGACACAAAATTTTATTTATTTTATATATGTTTTATTCAAAAATATTATGCATCTTATATTAGATACTATAATCAGAGTTGGCCATGACATTTGAAAGGCTAGAAACAAGAAAAAAAAGTAGCATGTGTACAAATTTTGAACATGAAATTTTGATCAATCGTCACACTTTCCTACACCAATAAATCTATAGAAAATTGGTCATCTAAAATTTTATAAATTCAAAAACTCCAAACACATGATTGATGAACTTGTATTCATGGCCAGCTCTGATTATAATGGTTAATTATTATACTGACATATATAGAAAAATAGGAAATCAATATTTATGCATATACAAATAATCTCAATCCAAAAAAATTTCAATCCTTTAAAATTTAATATATGGTATTCGTTATCAAAATATAACGTTCCACTCCTCAGACATCTTGAATCCGATATCCTCCTCATCATACCTTCTTTCTGTAACATTCTTAAAGTAAACCTTGTTGATGTGTGGAATACATTTGAGAACCATTGTCATGATGGTTCTCAATCGATTTAAAGAAGTTGATCTCGTCTTCATCATCTTCAGCTACATTTGGGGCTTCATTGACCATAAGTGCGGATTTGAAGGATCAGTTTTTCAGCATTGTCATCATTATAAATGCAATTCAAACCTCTGAAATAACTGTTGATTTTTTTCTGCAATATCAACTATACTCAAGTTCTTATCAACCATCATCTCACGATTCAGCTCTATACGAAGCAGCCAAGGAGACATTACATGGCTTTTGATAGAAAGATGTGATCATTTACACCACTTTTTACTATTACTTAGCTCTAGACTCAAACACTTGTTTTTTCTTTGTTCTTGTTCTTGTAAATCGATTTCGGGAATCGCAATACTAATCCAGTTCACTCCGCAAAAACCTTGTCCAAATCAATTCTAAATTATGTTTAATTTCGTCGAGCAACAAACTTTATGTTTATTACTCGATAGCTTTTCGTTTCTTCTTTTTTAAAAATAATTCAAAGTCTTCATTTTATTCGTATTTACAAATTTTGACCATTGTATTTTCAGCTATAATAATAACAAAAGACATATATATATATATATATATATATAATAGTACCTAATTTATAAAAAAATAAAGGTCTCTGCCTCATGGAATAATCATGCGATTCATAACCAGACGAAACGATCAAAGGATTTAACTGTGTAGGGTATCGGATTCAATCTCATATTGGGATCTGGATTAATTTAAGCATGGTTTGATGTTTTCATTTTGTTAAAATGAAGTGAAATTTCTCTTTAGTGGCGATGATCGATGGAGTAAGGTTGCACGAAGGACCGGAGAGAAAAAAAGAAGGAGATAATTGTCTTTTAATATTTTTTTGTTTTTATTTTTAATAAAATAGTTGGTTTTAAAACTTAGTAATTGTCATAAATTATTTATAATTTATTTATAATTAGGTGAAGACCCGCGTGTACACGCGGGTTTTTATATTTTATATATTTTTTTAAAAATTTGTGAGTATAATTGTTATAGGTGAAGACACGCGTGTACACTATGATATATTTTATATATTTTATAAAATATATAAAATATATATTTTATAGGTGAAGACACGCGTGTACACTATGATATATTTGTTATTTATCTTTGGAATTAAGTTTTTATTTGTTAGAAAAATACCCTAACAAATATAATTTATTTCGAAAGATAGGATAGTCTTATTTGTTTTGAAAATAAAATATTATATGATGTAAAATAAAAAGATTAAAATGTTATAGTAATATAATTAAGCTTATTCCATAATAAATCTCCCTTTGGCATTGTTGACGGAGTCCATCACAGCTTCGTAAACAGAAGTTTATTCTTCGTTGAGTTTTGAAATTGATTGGTCATGTACATCCTTTTCATAATCGACATTGTAACTTTGTTCTTCCCTTAGCATTGTGGTTGTCATATATTTCAATGCATTTGTTTGGGACAGGCATGTCTGGGAAATCAAATATCGACTTGTCATTTTGGAGAAGAAGCTTCTGAATTTCTATTAAGGTATATTGTTGGACTTGCTCATCGTTCAAATTCATTCCTATGAAGATGAACCTCTTTCGTTGCTTGTATAAGATATCTTCTCCGAGGCTTTTCCATAATTTGGTCCACATATTGAAAGGATCAGTTACTTCACAGTATAACAATATTGTTACAAACAATTCTCGTAACTGGTTAGCGGTGGCCCATTGTGATGATTCTACCATTGCTTCATGCCATTCTTTATCTCCATCCAAAAGACCCATGGCATGACAATCTGTAATTGTTTTGGGATTGAAGATTTCTTTGCCTTCCTCTTCCTTTTCAAGATCGAACTACATAACAAACAATGATAAGTTATTTATTTTGTAAATACATGAAGTCTTTTATATTTTTGTAGTAAATGTTACCTGTGAAGTTGTAATCTCTGCGAATTTTTTGGGGTTAAAACACATCGTCACAATTACACTGTTTTTGCGATTAGTTTGGTGAAAAAGATTGCGGAATGTATATGCCTGATCATCCCATAGCGTCATTTGTACAGTTGCACCACTGTAACAATGCTTTACGGATAAATAATTGTCTTATTTCATAGTTTTATAGTGTTATTGTATTTCAATTTAAAAGAGATATATAGAGCTTATCTTACTCTTCTAGCAGGAGAATGACAACAATCTTCTGTGTTGACTTTGAGTCTTCGAGATTTGATCCTTGGACATGTAACAGTTGTTCCACAATATCTGAAAACATTTGTTAGTATACAATATAAAATTTTAATTGGTATATATCGACGAAATCTTATGATTACAACCAAAAACAAGCATAGCATTATGCTAGTAGACAGTAGACATGATTTTATGACAAAGGAGAAAAGAAATTGAACAACACAGACTTGGCCAGTACTACATTTTAAAATTCTTTCTACTCGAGAATAGTTCAGGTAGACCATGAACATAGCTGAAAGACTAAACCAGAAAATGCTGAAGCTACGAACATTAAAAAAAAACTATATACTCAAATATATTAACCAAAGAAATATGTAAAGCTCCCAAATTTATTTATACCACCAACATATCGCTTGAAATTATGAGAAAAATAATAGTTTATTTTGGAGAATTAACAAGATATGAACGTTAAAATAAGACAATTTGAAGAAAAATCAGCCAAAAAAAACCATGGTCAACGTTTAACACTACAATACCTCGAGTGGTTTGAACTTTGAAGAGATAATCTGTCTTATAAATTATATCATGAAAAACATCCCTCATTCATACGGAGTTCCTGCAAGGTTCCATCATCGAATCAAAAACTTGAAACCTACGAAATCAGATCTTCTAGCAATAGAAGGAATCATAACTAACCCAAGGGGCCAATAATGGGGGAGATCCAATGGAGATTATCTCCCTTTGGCCTAGCCGGCCAATTACTGTTGCGTCCGCAAATTTTTGTAGTCGAACGTGTCAAGTGACATGACTGAGGCCAAAATGAACCCAAATCAAAGTCCCTTTACCATCCGCTGGCTTTATTCCCACGGTGATCCACCCACTCTATAGGATTTTCATGTAGATGCTTCCAAGCATTAGAGGTTTCTTCATCCATGACTATAACCTTGTTGGATCTTGCTGAAAAATGCAATATAATCAAACTGTTAATTCCTAAGAGATTTGATCACGACCCACCAGTTGAAAGCAACGAAAAAGTGTTGGGATTTGAAAACATGTACACATCAAAAGTATAATCATAGCATAAACGACATAAGAACGATGTTTCTTTGAAACTACACAATAATCAAACCAAACATCAAATACACAAAGAAAAACAATGTCCAATGCTATTAATGTCTATCAAGCTCAATGTTGCGACTAAATCAAAGCATCATACTAATTACGGTCAAGATATGGAATTTGCAATATTCATGATAAAATTTAAGGAGATTAGGCAAAAAGGGTTACTCACATTGTCTGGAACTGATCCTGAAATCTTCATCTTCTTGCATATCCCAGAGATTTCACCATCGTCGACGCATTTCCTCTTCTTCTTCTTCAGCTTTTTATTCATTGTCTTCTTCTTCGAAGAGACAACCCGCGATTTATCCTTCTTCTCCCTCACTTTCCACACGTTTCTCCTACGAAAAACCAGTTTCTCAGATTTCTAGATCTTGAAGCTAGTGTCGATTACTGTCACTTCGCTCCTCGAAAACCCAACCAGATCCTTCTCTCCTTTCTCTTCCTCATCAACGCCGTCGACTTCCGCAACGCTGCTTCTCCTCTCCCTCTTCTCCGGCGCCGGTTTCTTATTGTACGAACTGCGCAACGACGTGGCGAATTCGCGAGCTGCGGGACGTTGGAAAAAGTCTCAACGGAGCAATGCCTAGGATTCAATTGTTTCCTCGGGAGCTTCTTCCCGGGAATCGTTGAAGTAGGCATGACCAAAATGGAACCGTAACCGTATTTCGGACCGTAACCGTACCGTTTTCAAACCGTAACCAGACCATAACCGTATCAGACGGTTAAAAACCGTCTCCGTTAACCGTAAAAATATATTAGTTATGGTTAAAAAAATTATTAACCGTAACCGTTAATTAACCGTAACCGTATCAAAACCGTTGGTTAACTGCAAGGTTAAACCGTAAAATTTTAACCGTAACCGTTTTAAAAATAAAATTATATATACTAATAATTATAATTAGATAGTGAATATTTTTTTTTTACTTTTTTTTTAACTAAATTGTTCTAATAGCTTACTTACTCTTTAGGTTATAGATTAATAAAATGTATTTTGGAATATTTTGAAACAAACTAATAAAAACTTTAGTTAGTTTAATTTACCCTTATTAATAAAATTGTTTAGAATATTAGTTATAGACTTCTAGTTATTTGTTTTCATTTTTCTTTTATTTTTTATGATTTTTCTTAATACTCATTTCATGTAACTATTTTTTAATGGTTTTAGATATTAGATATATGTTTATCGACTACAACAAAGTTTGGGAGGCAAACAAAAAATTTCAAATTTAAAGTTCATATATACAAAAAAAAAACAAATAGAGCTAAATCTCATAATTGAGCTAAATAAAAAAACTGTAAACATAGTGGTCATCGTCATTCGTCAAAATAGATCATTTTTATTTTTTATTATTCTAGTTTATAAAATTTATAATTATTTAATTATAAATCATGACATTAACCATTTATTGTCATCAGGTAACCGTAACCGTATCTAACCATAACCGTATTAACCGGACTCGTATTTAACCGTAACCGTTTTAACCGTATATTAAACGGTTAAGATTAAGGTTAAAAAAAATTATAACCGTAACCGGTGGTTAAATAACCTTAACCGCATTAACCGTAACCGTGGTCATACTTACGTTGAAGAGCGAGAGGATCTGCCGAAATTGAATAGCTCGGAGAGAACATCGATTAATATTAAGCCAATGTTTTTGTCAATGTTCTTGGGTATCTGAGTTTTTGTAAAATCCATTTCGGAGCCTTGTTAAGGTAGAGAGGAAGCCCATTGATTTTTTTTTTAAAAGCTGAGCTGTCATAAGGAGGAGAGCTGACGTGTCAGTCTCTTGTGAGACCCAATCAGTCTTTATATAATAGATGTAAACCACATCGTTATTTAAAAAAAAAGAAAAAGAAAACCACACCATCAGAAAATGAAATGTTGAATGGTCTGTTTTAATAACTTTGCGCATTCGTGATCTATGTTGTACAGGGTTTTATGTCTACTCTAGAACTATGTTGTACTTGTACGACTGACCTTCAAATTAAAAGATCTCTGTGTCTTTGATAACGTTATTAAACATAAATTTTACTTCGTTTACTTTTAGGATATTTCTCTGGAATTTTCCATCTTTGGGCATATTTCCTTATTTGTCTGGCTGTTGAATCTGAAGCATCGAATGACTTCAGATTCGTTAAACTGATATGTTAAATATATGGAGAATTGGAAATAAATGATACTTTTTCTATACTGTTGTCCATCTACACATTTAATTTTCTATGCATACTTTTGACAAAACTACCCTTAAAATCATATATTTTTATATCTTATTTATTTTTAAAAATTGTTTTTAATACCAATTTAGTTCTTAAAAAAGAAAATAACTATATTTAAGGAAATAGAAATTTTCGATAATTCCAAAAACGTAAAAAAACATATTTAGAAAATCTTTTTTTTATTCTTTCTACAGATGGTAGAATATATATTCTACACTCTAGTTACGTTCTGCGAGTTTTAGAATACATATTCTGTCTAATCTAAATATTATGCGAATTGTAGAACGTGTATTCTACGGGTTCTAAGTGTTCTACGACGGCGTAGAATACATTTTCTGCCTAATCTAATGTTTTGCGAGTTTTAGAACGTGTCTTCTGCGGGAAATAAGAGAATCGTGATCTCCCCTTTTATCTCTGTTTCTCCACGCCGTCTTCTTCCCTTTATTATTTGTTTCTTCTTTTTTCACATCTCTGCAAAGTATTATACATTTTTCAAACGTGTTCTGGTGAGTTTATCGAATTTGTTCTTTGCTTTACCACAAATTGATCTGTGCGAATTCTTTTTAAAAAAGTTTTTATTTTGTTTTTTTGTATCATAGATAAATATGCTAGAGATTTACGTGACATGTGGTGTTTGGAGATCCTTTGGCAACAATGAATGGAGATTTATTGTTGATCAAGAAAAACGTGGTAGATTACTTACATTGGAATCCACTAGTACTATTTAAGAACTAAAGATGATGGTTTCCGAAGACTACGAAGTAGAAACGAGTATGGTTGATGTAGAAATCAGTTATCTACCTAGTGCTTTGGTTAGTAACTTAGAATCTCCACCAATTTTTATCTTGAACGATCGACAAGTGAAAAATTTGGTTGGGTATTTAAAAAAGAAGGATGTTATACGATTATGTGTGACATTTAAATCCAGAGTTGAAGAGCGAGGAAGAAAACTCAATATTGATTTAAATGAGGATCCACGTGATTCAAGTGATGGAGCTGATGAGAGTAATTTTAAAGAAAATTTGGCAGAATGTGTGAATGATTCTAAATAGAAGGGTGATTTGAACATCAATTCCAAAGACGCGGAAGTTGGTGATGATGATGGGAAAAGTAGATCATCTACATGCATATAGTCGTCACATGACTTGTCTGCATGTTAATATCAAAACAAATCGAACCATAAATAGCAAAATCATGTATAATACAAAATCAGAATTACTGAACAATTTAAAAAGTACAAAGATTTAACTTCATAAAATTTGTAATCGATGTTCAGGGTTTCTTCGTAGCCGACCGAGAAAAGGAGAGAAAACGAGAAGGAGAAAACGAGACAGAGAAAACAAGAATTTATGTCGTGGGATTAAAATCAGTTTAGAGGTTTGAAAATTATTTATGACACAAATTATATTAAAAAAAATATTAAAAGAATATACTTGGATTTTTATTAATATAAAGATTAAGTCACCAAAAATAATTTGGAAATGTATAGATAAACAAGAATATAGAAAAAATATCATTTATTTCCAATTCTGCCTTAAATATTACTAGGATTTAATGATATGTTAAACTGAAAACAGTTAAAGTGCAAATTGAATAGGAGAGAGAATATGCCGACCAACAAAAAAAGGAAAACCATATAATGAGTCAATCAATAATATAAGCTATATATATATATATATATATATATATATATATATATATTTGATAGCTAACCAAACAGAAAAACAATAGTAACAAAGTTTCTGCAAATTAGGGTTTTTTACTTGGCCGTCACACGGGAGGAAGGTTTGGCCTTAAATTGTATGATCGTATTTGTGAACAAGAAACTTGATTTGATTATAGAGGTCTTTTTGTTATTCGTTTATTATTTCCATATGGAGGAACTACTATGTTGAATTGTAACTAAAATTTGTTTGACGTTTCAGTGAGAAATCTTCAATATAAGAAATATCAAAAGAAATATGAGCAATATCAACGAATTGCCTGACGATCTATTGGTGAATATGTTGTCATTGCTTTCGACAAAAGAGGCTGTGGCAACGAGTGTTTTGTCAAAACGATGGCGCTGTCTTTGGAAACAACAATATATTTGGACGATACTAACAGTCCCGGCTCAGACCCAAGGGTGCAAATTTTATTTATATATATTGTGTTTATACAAATGCAATAACAAGTGGCTAGTTCAAATTACCAAGAGACGATTCCCAAAAACAATCAAGGAAAGAAAGAAAACACCATGTATATATATCATGTTCATACAAATGCAACAGCAATTCACTAGGTCAAATTACCAAAGGATGATTCTAAACCACAATCAAGAAAGAAATGCATATCGTTACGAATAAGTGGTAAACGTGGTTAATATCTTATTAGCTATTGTTGGCAAGCGATGAAGGATGCGTTGTAAGTTGACTTCCTTTGTCATTGACTCTGTTTCTTTCAAAGTTTGAAAATTCTTGGATCCTACTAAAACTTGGCTCGACCAAGCCCATGCGTTTAGATTAAACATTAAGAGTTGGCAAACTTATGCCAAAACATTTCTTCACAAGTCAACAACATTACATGTTTGGGATCATTTTTAACAGACACGAAAAGAGTTGAAAGATATTGACAACGTTAACAAGTCACTAGAAGAAAGAAAGAAAAAGGAGCTTATCAGCAGCTTCCATAATTGCCAAGCAGTCTTCACAAAATGCGGGGACAAGAGCTTTGTAATCTCCAGAAACCCGACTTTGTCTTTCCCTTGAAATATTTGCTTCAGTTTCTCATCGCAGAAAATCTCCCTCTTGTCAGCAGGATTCTGATGATACAAAACATTATACACAAAATTAAGACAGAAATACTGAATCTTATTTGGTGACCAACACATGAAGCTTCTCTACCAACCAGTTGATATGACACCAAAACATTAACTTGATAGAATGCATCAATTCGATTGCACTTTGAACTTGATGGAATGCTTCAATTCGGTTCATTAAGCCCAAAGAGAAGGGTTTTGGTGACTGAAACCATATATCATCTCCCACAGAGGATAAAGCAGAGAGTAAAAGAAACCAAAATCAGCAGGCAGATGAATGTGAAGACTCTAGGCAAAGTAACTTGTACGATATTAGTAGACAAGAGACTCGAGAAGAAAAGTATATTAACCAGAACCACAAGACATAATAAAGAAAAATATCAGAAATCTGAAATCTGAAAAGTAAAAGTGAATCCTTTTGGGTGATCACCCCACCAGACTTGTCTACTAAGTTCATCAAGCAAAGCTGATATGACTCCAAATCTACCAGGAAACACATAGCAAAGTGTACCACAAAAACCTCTAATTTTCCGGTAAATCTAGTCTTATATATATGCATCATCAGAAAATAGAGAATCTATCCATTCCGTAGCTCTACTTAAACCTTACAAAAATGCAGAAAAAAAAGGAAGAAAAGAGGAACCTGAAGATCATGGGACTTGACATAGGTCCAAATCTCCTTGACGGCGTCGATACGTGTAGTTTCACCGGTACCAAGGAACTGAGCGAGAGCTGGAGACACATGAGTCACCTTGAAGATTCCGGTGGACCTCGGCGTCTTCTTCGCCGGAGAGTCTGATTTCGGCTTTGGCTTAGGTTTCGCCTTCGATTTCGCCGCCGACTTCTTGGTGGCTCCAGCTGTGGCAGTGCTTACACTTCTCGAAGAAGAGGTGGCTCCAGATGCAGGAGCTAGTAGCGATCTGCATCCCCTCAAAACCCTAGCTGCAACGGAAGACATTTCTCGCCAAGCTTAGGTTTTCTCTCTTTGTGTGACTGTCATTTTGGAGAATTTAGGAAAGTATTTTTGGGGAAAAGGTTTGACCTTTGACTCTTACGTGTGGGGTTGGGATTGGAATTATCGAAGCGATTGAAGTGAGGAGATCAATGTCTCTGAAGGTTATCGAAGGTTTTAGAATTTGCGACTGTAGTAGTGATCTCTGAGAACTATGCAGCTTCAAGCTTCCGATGCTTTTAGAGATCATCGAACGTAAGGATAAAATACAGAAATGAAGTTAAGAGCTTAAACAAAGGCTTTGAAGCAAAACTACGGCATCTGTGACAACTCCACATGACCAGAAGAGAAGACCAAACCTAACATCTTAAACGTCAACTGTTTTCCAGAGTTCTTGCAACAAACAATACAAAGGATAATACAACTTCCACAGTTCTTACGACAGAAAAAACTATCTCTTAACCTGAAGACATTCAAGCTTATACCAATAATCTATCGAAAATGAACAATCTTAAGATCCAATCATAACTTGTTTTCTTATCCAAGAAATGAACAATCTTCCAACCGTCTCAGAGAAACAAAATCATCCAAATCTGTAAAAGCCACTCCCAGAATTTCAAAACCACAAATTCTGAACAAGAATTATTCCAGACTGAGAAAGCAAACTATAAATTCCAATAAAAAAAAAAGTTTGATACTTTGTTGCAAATATCAGATCATGCGGCTAAATCCTTTATCATATCTTCATTGCTCACATCTTTGATCCCCATCTTCATCTGTTCCGCCACAAAGCACTTGGTGATCACATTGCAGAACAAATACACGAACTTGACCGAATCACGAGCTGGCACAGGATACGTTATCTTCTCAAAGAACTCCAATGGCACATTCGGATCCACAATCGCAACAACCGGAATCTGAAGCTTCGAGGCCTCGAGTATCACCGAGCTCTTCCTCTCAGTATCAAACACAACGACGCAATCAGGCATCGTAGTCGGACCAAAGCAAAGCTTCTTGTGCCTGGATCGGAACTTCTTAGGACTGTAACTGTTGGTCAGAAACCCTCCCATCTTCCACAGATTCATCGCTCGGTTGTGATTATAAGAATCCCCTTGGATCCGACGGGAGGTGAGCTCGATGATCTCGTCGAAGAGAGGATTGGTGTTGACGAAGAAGATGTTGCCTCGCATGTGCGCGAGGTTAGCGACGAAATGAGCGGCGCTACGGAGGCAAATCAGGGTTTTGTCGGAGTCGATAATGGTCATCCCGTTACGCGTCCCGTACGCGTATTGCTTGAAATGGTGCTCGGCGGCGCGACGGCCGAGATGTGCGCCGGTGTTCAGAAGCTTCTGGATTACTGCGGCGTGGATCGTCATTGCTCGTCGGGCAAAAGCTACCGGACGGCAGCGAGAGGGTTACGTTAGGGTTTAAGATTGAGTTAGATCTGGTGGTGAAGCTGAAAGATGGATGAATCTGGCCGGGTCGGGTCGAGTCAAGCCGGGCCGGGTATGAAATGTTGGCCCATATCGGTATTCGAATGTCTAAACCAGAAATGTAAACCGGATACTTAAACCTGCACAAACGTCGTTGACCAACCAAAGAGATTATAAGAGAGAAGAATTTCTGGAGATTCTGCCGTTGGCGGCGACAGTTTTGTTTGGGTTTCAGATTTGGTGAACTATTTATTCCTACCTTTCTCTCGAAGGAAACTCTCATTCAACTCGAGATCACGTTCCCTGTAAGAGAATCGATCAAACCCAATTCCAGATTTGTATTTATTTACAGTCTTTCTTAGATTCCTACAATTTTGGCTTTTGTGAATTTTCCTTCCTGATTTGAGATTAAAAAGTCCAATTTAAAGCGATCCTGGTTTGTCTGTGCCATCTTCGTTAGGGTTTGTGACGGAGCTCTGTTTGATGTTCTAAATTTTAACGATTCAATGGTTGGTGACTTTGCGCAGATGCATCGGTGTGTAGTTTTCTAGATCGAAAAGTTCCCTGTTGAATTTGTCTTTCGTTTTTGTGTTTCCGTTTAAGCTTATATAGGTTTCGTTTTCTCCAATTGATCTCTTCTGTGATGTTGTGTGGATAATTAGGGTTCGAAAAGTCAAAGACTGAACAAATTGAAAGGCTTTTACTCTTTCTACTGCATTATGATTCCTTAGAAGATGCAGCCTCAAATTTCATGTTTTTTTTTTGTTTGTTTGCTTGATCTGATTTCTGGTATTATGCAGGGGCTTATTCGCTTGTATCTATTGCTTTACAAGATGGCATCTGCGACTCTAAGGAGGCGGCTTCATCACGGGGACGTAGATGGGAGAAAGTATGAACGCTATGATGCTACAGACTCTGAAACTTTAAGCGAACCTTTGTTGGGGAGTAGTAGTGATAGTAAAGATGGGTACAATGAGGTTAGTGTTTCAGTGTGTGTTTTTCAATTAGAGATCAGAAGAAATCTTTTATGTATTAGCTGTGGTGTGTCTCTTAGGAGCCTACTCTGGAGGATATTTGGGAAGAAGAACGGAAGAAACAGCAAGTTCACTGGACATTAATCTTTTCTCAGTTGATTGCACAATGGGCTCAGTGGATAGGTTTGGTTTCATTGTCTTGTTACTATTACTCCTTGATTGTTTAAAAGAGGGATTATCACATTAAAACTTGTTTTTCTTGGTTTTGCAGCCAAGATTGTCTTTGGATCTGGCTCACTTTTTGGGAGGTTCCTTTCTCTTCCTCAAATAGGTTCTGGTGGAAGGCTTTTGCCTCCGCCTCTTAGTGTGTTGCAGGTATATTCAAAGCATCTATCTTATCATGTGAAAACATCAAATATCAAATGATATGCTTAAGAGGAGTAGAATTGATGACACTATACATTATCTCTTTAAAGCTCACACTTTACATTAGGTTATTGGTTTTAGGAACAAAGTCAATGTGCTTCATTTCTTCATATACTTCTAAATTTAGATGGTGGAGTCAAAGTTTGATGTCGATTCTGTATTGTATTACCACTTACTAGGAAGAAAGGCTGAGAAACATTAAGCGAAGAATAGAAATACCGTTTGATGGATCTCGAATGGAGCATCAAGTAAGTGTTCTCATGGACTATCTGTTTGCTTAATTATCTATATTAATTCCGCATACGCAAAGTTATTGTAGAGATTTATGTAATCGCATGATTTACAGGATGCACTTAGACAACTATGGAGGTTAGCGTATCCACAGAGGGAACTACCACCTCTTAAATCCGAACTTTGGAAGGAGATGGGTTGGCAAGGAACAGACCCTTCAACAGATTTCCGGTACACAATAGTATATTCACTCGTTTGATCTTCTTCATCACTAGTCATTTTACTGATGATTGGTTTCATAAATTGATTTGTAGAGGTGGAGGATATATATCACTGGAGAATCTTATCTTCTTTGCAAAGGCCTATCCGGTCTGTGATGCATCTCTAATTCACATCTACATCTTTGATTATTTTTTTTATCATCCCCCTTAGAAAGGAATTATTTTTAAGAGAATCAATGCCAAAGTTGCTCACTTTACACAATTTGAAGATGTTATCTCTGAATCTCTAACAAGATTTGTAATTGAGAAATATGACAGGAATCATTCCATAGATTGTTACATAAACAAGATGGAACAAGAGCCGAATGGGAATATCCTTTTGCGGTTGCTGGCATCAATATCTCATTCATGCTGGCACAAATGTTAGATCTTCAATCAGGTAAACCATCAACGATAGCTCTTCCGTTGATTTTGAAATCGTTGAAATGTGTTTTGTGTTTTCTCTTTCAGGTAAACCATCAACGATAGCCGGGATAAGGTTCTTGGAGTTTTTGGAGGAAGACGAAATGGCGTTTGATAATCTCTACTGTATAGCTTTCCAAATGATGGATGCACAATGGCTTGCCAAACGAGCTTCTTACATGGAATTCAATGTAAAATGTCTTTGAACCAAGTTTGTTATGAATTTTTCTTGTCGGTTATGTGTGAACCGGTTTTCGATTTTGGGCAGGACGTTCTGAAATCAACGAGGGCACAATTGGAACGTGAGCTGGCGCTGGAGGATGTTTCGAGCATCAGAGACTTGCCTGCTTTTAATCTATTGCACAAATAATTATTCCTAATTTTTTTTTTCCTTACCTTCATTTTTCCTATAATTTCTACCTGTATTTATATTTAAAAAAAAAATCTGATAACTTTAGTGTAATAAAATAATTTGCTGAAAATAGTCGACGAATATTTTATTTTTCTAGTCGAGAGAAGAAAAACAATATGTCAGTAAATAGATTCATTGCAAAAGTTGCATTCGGTGGTTATTTTTACTTTTATCCATCCTCTACCTATAATAGATCAATTTGTCTTGTATAAAAAAAAAACATATCAAAACTGAATTGAACTAAGCGGCAGAAACCAAAACTTGATGGGATTTTATATTTATTAATCATATTATAAAAGGGCAATTCTACAAAATAGCACCAAAAAACTTAATGTTCAATAATTTAGCACCCAAGGGTGAAAGTCACAAAATTAGCATTCATTAAAGGAAAAAGACTCATTTAACCTTGAACACAGATTTGATTATTCGCGACACAATTCTTCATATCGTCGGAAAAACTTTCTCATCTTCATCTCGCCGACAAATTGTTCCCGGAGTTATCATTCCCTGATCTCGAAGCTTTCCCGACTCCATTCTCTGATCTCGAAGCTTTCCCGACGCCATTCTCTGATCTCGAAGCTTCTCATAGCCCAAAATCGAGGTATTTTATCTTCTTCGATCAAAAATCTAAAATCCTCTTCCTCGAGACCTTACTCGACCAGTTACTGTAACTCGCATTACGATAACTAGCCCAAACTCGATTTATAGATTTCGTTCATCTTTGTCTAGCTTCGATTTTGTTTCCTAATCGCATGTTAAGTGTCTGATTTCTAATCGATTCAAAATTAGATTCGATTAGAAATTTGGGGTTTTGGGATGTCAACAATTGTTTGGGGATGTCAACAATTTACAATTCAACAAGTCTGGTTTTTATTGATTAGACCCAAATGTCTTGCAGGATTGTTAACCTTCATTAAAGAACAATCAAGCAACAACCTGTTAGTTCATCAAAACATCTAATTGGCTTTGACTGGAAGACTCTATCTTGTTGGAACACAATGAACGCGAATAGAGATGGACTATCTGACTCAAAAGAGTCTTTCGTATCGAAGCTGGCCAAGCTCTTCCAGACATTTGAAGATGGGTTCAGTATGATCAATAGTCGCTTGACAACAATAGAGGAAGTTCTGGGAATAAACGAGAATCCTACTACACGTCAAGAAAAAACAAATGATGAAGGCAATTTCTCACAAACAGATGGTTTGGATCAGATAAATATCTGTAGCCAGCCTGGGGACAATACGAATGACCAGGTAATGTTCTGAAGTTTTCGTTTCGTTTCAAACTCTCTGAAATACTTCCGAAATGAATAAATGATGAAAACTGATCCTTTCTTGGGAATGAAACGTATTTCGGAAGATATATAACGTATTTCGGAAATACTTCCGAAATAAATAAATGATGAAAACTGATACTTTCTTGGGAATGAAACGTATTTCGGAAGATATATAACGTATTTCGGAAATACTTCCGAAATGAACAAATGATGAATACTGACCCTTTCTTGGGAATGAAACGTATTTCGGAAGATATATAACATATTTCGGAAATACTTCCGAAATGAATAAATGATGAAAACTGATCCTTTCTTGGGAATGAAACGTATTTCGGAAGATATATAACATATTTCGGAAGATATATAACGTATTTCAGAAATACTTCCGAAATGAACAAATGATGAATACTGACCCTTTCGGAACATATATAACTAATTTCAGAAATACTTCCGAAATGAACAAATGATGAAAACTGTTTCTTTCTTGGGAATGAAACGTATTTAGGAAGATATATAACTTTGTTTTTATTACTTGAATTTTAAACATTTAGGTAAAAAAAGTCTTCCTAATTAAACCCTGTATGAAATGTATATCCAGCCTATTGCAGAAGATCTGACTCAGATCGGATCGTCTTTGGATACACCACCATATCCAAATGATTATCGGGGTCATCATGTAAGTTTGGAAGATTTATCTATAAATCAAGAAGTTCTTGTATGTCACAGAGGCTGCTGGCGTAGAGGATCTGTAAATACGATTATTAAGAATGGAAAAGTCTCTGTCCTCATTAAGCATACACTAGAAATCTTCCAATTCAACATTGAGGATATATTGGTTCATAAGGGATGGGTAAAATTGTCTGATCAATTATTCAGAATATTGTTCAAAAAATTCTGTTACCCAAAAGATGGATCTCACTGAAACTCAATTTATGATTTTACAAATTTTAGGAAACACAAACACAGAAGGTGAGCCAGACACATGATTCAACCCGACAAGGAGATTCAACTGTTGATGTAAGATTTCTAGGTTGTATATTAAACGCAAATGGTCGAATTTTCCTTAACACATATGATTGTAATGTTCATAAAAACTGTTTTGTTTTTGTAGTCTGATGCAGATCCATTGGCTCAGAACAAATCCTTTTTTAATACACATTCTGAGACTCACATACAAGTGGGTGCTGCTGTGGAGGTAAAATCTAAAGATGGCGGATGGTTTCCAGCAACCGTAACAGAGAAATCAACAAACGAGGGTGTTGATATATATACTGTGGAGTACTCAAAACTTTTTAGGATGAAACGTATTTAGGATGATATATAACTTTGTTATTTGTGCAGAGATGATTCGAGTTCTTATGTGTGTTGCTGCAAACAAAGCTTTAACTGAAATAAAGAAAGATTCAAATGATGAAAACTGATCCCTTCTTTAAAATGAAGTATTCAATAACAAATGATTCAAAATGATTCTTTATTGAAACGTATTTAGGAAGATATATAACTTATTTCAGAAATACTTCGGAAATGAATAAATGATGAAAACTGATCCTTTCTTGGAAATATATAGCGTATTTCGGAAGATATATAACTTATTTCGGAAGATATATAACGTATTTCAGAAAAACTTCCGAAATGAACAAATGATGAAAACTGCCCATATCGGAAGATATATAACTTATTTCGGAAGATATATAACTTATTTCAGAAATACTTCCGAAATGAACAAATGATGAAAACTGCCCATATCGGAAGATATATAACGTATTTCGGAAGATATATAACTTATTTCAGAAATACTTCCGAAATGAACAAATGCTGAAAACTGCCCATTTCGGAAGATATATAACGTATTTCGGAAATATTTCCGAAATGAACAAATGATGAAAACTGATTCTTTCGTGTGAATGAAACGTATTTAGTATGATATATAACTTTGTTATTTGTGCAGAGATGGTTCGAGTTTTAAGTGTGTTGCTGCAAACAAAGCTTCAACTGAAATAAAGAAAGATTCAAATGATGAAAACTGATTCTTTCTTTAAAATAAAACGTATTTAGGAACATAAATAACGTTTTTCGGAAAGTCTTCCGAAGTGAACAAAAACAGAAAACAATATAAAAAAAATGATATTTCCTGTTGACTTCCATGGGTAAAGTCTTCTAAAAAAGTATGTAAAGTATACTAAATCGTTTGATAAGCTTTGGAAAGTTTCATAAAATCACTTTGAAATGTAATAAGTCTATCATATAGGTACTTTGCAGGTACTCTTGTTGTGCCCTCCTCTGCAACATCTGCTGCACTTGTGTCCTTGAGACTTTGAACCGGGTACACCAAACTCTCCCGCTGATCTCTTTCTCATTTTCGGAGGTCTCCCGCTGCTTGGCTTAGTAGTAGGTGGTGCACATAAATATTCAGATACAGAATCTGGAAAAACACAGGTCGTTAAATCTCCACACGGATGTATGCTCTCAGCATATGCTTTAGCCCATGTTTCCGTTAAGTACATATCATCAACGTACTTGTTCTCATCCTTTTTTGTGCGCTTAGCAGCAGCAATAGCATGAATACAAGGAATCCTGTCAATGTCAAAAACGTAGCAAGTGCACTGCTTGTTTTCCAGGTGAACAATGTACTTCCGGGTTTCGTCCTTGACCTCAAACTCATATCGGTCCACTTGGAAAACATCAAGTTTCATTGCAGCATCATACCTTGCTATCATCTCCTTCACTACACGTGGTGTGACAAGATTTTTGTGTTTAGAAGCTTTTTCCCGACGTTCATGAAACCACGTTGTAAGAGTTAACCTAATGGTCTCAAGGAGAGAAATTATAGGCAACTCGCGAGGCAAGTTCAACATCGAATTCAGCGACTCTGCAATGTTGGTTGTCATAATATTGTACCGGTTCGCAGGTGCATAAGATCGAGCCCACTTTGCAAAATCAGAACCTTCTAAATAATCAGCTAATTTTGGGCTTCTTCTTCTTATGTCACTGAAGATTCCACAAAACTCATGACGAGTATAAGCATCAGCTGCAGCTTCTACTAGTGGCAACAATCCAGTTTTTCCAAACTTTGGTTTAATATTCCTCAAGAGATGAATTCGACAAATACCGTGATGTGCAAGTGGATAAATCATTGAAAGTGCTTTTGCAATGGCTGGAGCTCTATCTGAAACAAACACCAAACCAGACGCATTTGGGATCACACTCTTGAGCCCTCTAAAAAACCAAATCCACGCGTGTTCGTTTTCTGAGTCAACTATCCCAAATGCTAGAGGGTATAACGAAAAGTTACCGTCTTGTGCACTAGCTCCAAGCAACGTTCCCTTAAACTTTCCCTTGAGGAAAGTACCATCTACAACAATCACTCTTCTCATAAGCTCAAAACCTCTTATCGATTGACCAAATGCAACAAAGGAGTATTTGAATTTTCCATTATCATCCAACTCAACATAAACCTTTGATCCAGGGTTTTTCTCATTAACCTGAAACAACCATTTTGAGAGGTTGTAATAGCTATCCTCAGGAGTCCCTCTTATCAAATTCTGGGCGTACTCTTTCACTTTCCAAGCTTGTTTGTAGTCAATGTGTACGCCATGGTCAATTCTGACTTGCTCCATAATTTGTTTTGGTTTGAGTCCATATTTCTTTTCTCCATAGTTGCTACAGAGTAAAGTGCCAAGAACTTTGGCAGAGGCTTGCCTATGGTTGGCATGTCTGTGTGTCGTATCACATGTATGTTTATGATTATACCTCTTCACCACAAAGTAATCAGAAGAAGGAAGCTTTGATGCACGCATCCTCCAGCTGCAATTGCCATCAACACAACCTAATATCGCCCTTGTCTTGTTTGACCAGAGAGACCTGAACTCAAACTTCCACTCTAATGCCCATTTTCTCATGTGAAGCATTAGCTCATCTTTGTTCTTAAAATGTCTGTTCACGTATAAATCATCAGAACCTCGGGTGGAATGTGATATACATATACTAGGAGGAGAAATATCTGGAGCAGGACGCAAAATATCAGCAGTTGAACATGTGCTTTTGTTTGCATCAGATGTTGAATTGCCACTTCCATTTGATCTATGAAGTTCCTACACAAATAAAGAGAGAAATTTGATATAACGTATTTATGAAAGTCTTCTTAAATGAACAAGAAACAGATAAAAGGTTTCGTGTAGAGAGGAATTATGAAAGTACTATATTACCTCTTGGTATCCATGCGTAAATGAAGCATTCGAACATGTGTTGTTGTTTTGCTACACAAAGAAAGATACAAACGTATAAAAGAACCATTTAGGAACAAATATAACGTATTTCTGAAAGTCTTCCGAAATCTTCCGAAATGAACAAGAAACAGAAAAAGTATAATGAAGCACTCACATGAGAATTCCCGTAAGGAAGAATGTTGCATATATCAGTCACCTGAATCTGAATGTATCAGAAAAAGGTATCATGCAGAGAGGAATCTGAATTTAAATGAACAAGAAACAGGAAAAGGTATCATGCAGAGATGATTTATGAAAAGTACTATATTACCTGTTGATTTCCATGCGTAAATGAAGCATTCGAACATGTGTTGTTGTTTTGCTACACAAAGAAAGATACAAATGATGAAAAATGATCATTTCTTGGAAATGAAACGCATAAAGAACCATTTAGGAACAAAAATAAAGTATTTCTTAAAGTCTTCCGAAATATTCCGAAATGAACAAGAAACAAAAAAAGTATAATGAAGCACTCACATGAGAATTCCCGTAAGGAAGAATGTTGCATATATCAGTCACCTGGAGAAGAAAACATTAGATTAAAAAGTAACTGAACAATAAAGTATGAAGCGAATATTTATAACGAAGCTAAGAAATAACGAAGCTAAAAATATTTACTAACCGTTACATACAAAGGAATCAGTTCTGGATTTCCTTTTATGTTGTTGATGAAACTTCTTAGTTGGCGGTCGTTTTTAACAAACACAGGAGGAGATTTCTCTGCCATAAACCTCATCTTCAATGGGAGTCCATAGCTAAGTGCAGCATTACTAATTGAGCAGTCAATCTCAAAGTCTTCAACAACCATCTCAAACAAATCATTGTAATTGAGATTTTCATCAAACTCAAACATTGTTGATCCTCGTTTTGTATCCAATACAAATTCACACTGAAGATTTTCGTTTGTTCTCCACTCTCCACAGACACAATAAATCTCAACCATATTTCACAAGCGCAATATATCACCTTCCTAAGCGTACCAACAATGAATTCCACGCCTGAACTCCATCAAAACACAGAGAATTCACACACTTAACTTTCAGATTCACTAATTCCGCCAAATCGATTGATTACAATTCGATTTCGCATAAGCATTATACAAAACGAAACCGAGAATCGAAACCATAAAATCGAAACCGAGAATCGAAACCATAAAATACGAAACTGAGAAAGATGAAATAGTCAAAAAGGAACCTGCGATATTGAGCTGTGACGACGGCTGATAATTCCGGCGATGACGACGGCACAATCTTCACAGATAACCAGATCAATCGCCGGCGATGAATTTCTGGAAATTGAATACAGTCAAAGAAATTTCTAAAACTTACAAGGTTAAATATCTCAAATCCTATGGGCAAAGTTGTCTTTTGCCTCTTTAATGAATGCTAAAAATGGGACTTTTTATTAGGGTGCTAGTTTGGTGAGAAAGTTTTCAAAAAGTGCAATTTTGATCAATTTCTCATTATAAAACTCGTGTGATGATTACTGAGCGGTGTAACTCACGTGCTTACAGAGCGCGTAGATGTCTTATCTACGTCTGTAAAAATGACAGTCGAACGTTAGGTTGAAGAAATTAAAAAAAAAAACAAATTTGAACATTACAAAACGGTAACTTATTCGACCGCTGTGATTATGAATAAATTAAAAGAATAAATGATAATTGTAGATGATAATCTCTATATATATATATATATATATATATCACCGTCTTTCCTTATTCAGATATCAAAATATCTTACTCTGATTTCGACCCAAAAGAAAATGTTCAATACTCTGCTTTTTTTTTCTGTTATAACACTCAAACTTATCTCTGATTTTCTCATTCTCTGAGCGACATACAACATAGGGACATCACATAACCCTACAAGGTAACGCCTTTGCTCTGATACTTTTGTTTTCTTTGCTAAAATACGGTGTTTTTCGCATATATTTTGTGGGGTTTAGATCTTTTTTTTTTACTAAAAAAATTAAGATACTTGATCACAAAATACTCAAAAATTGGGTGTTAAAATTGTAATATTTTTCAGTGATTTTTGGGAAACAATAGAGAAGACTACAAAATTATTATTAATATTCAGGTTCTGGGTTTTTTTGTTTGTTTTGGTTAACCTCTCTCGTTACTCGTCGGTTCGGTAAATTACTCTTAAAATTTGGCTTTAAAATAGCAGTTGGAATTGAAGTGATCGACTTGATTTTATTGGATTTTTTGTGTGTGTGTGTGTGCGCGTTGGACAGCCATTTTTATCGTGCTCTGTTTTTTCTTTTTCCTTAATAAAACTATGGTCTTAGATCATAGTTTTGTTAACCGCAACCGCAAAGCCTTTCAGTGTTCTGTTATCTTAAAAATGAGTGTTATTTTCTTATACAAAAAAATTACGGCGATAATATTTATTTACTTTATTTCGGCATAAATGGATATGAATCATGGATTAAAGTGAAACTTGCATGATAAAATTGTACAGAAGTTTCTGGAATTCAGAAAGTGATTGTATTGGAAAATTGATATGATTTTGCAGATGGCAGTAAAGAACACAAACTCAATTGGAGTGTGTGATGAAAAGGCATGAATGTGCAGATGGGAGTGATGACTAATGACGAGGAAGAATGTTAGGCAAGAGAGAAATCTAGATGCAGCTTTCGGAATGTGCCACACGTTTATTGCGGTAAGTTTTTTTTTGGGTCAAAATTGTTGTCAGTTTAAGTGATAGTATAGTTTTTTGAACTACTAAGTGATAGTATAGTTACGTATTAATAATTGTATGTATAGTGTGTGTCATGTATAGATGCGTAGGGTGTGGATACGATGTATAGATACGTATATATAGAAAATGTGATTTTACATACACTTTCTCTATACTTTATGACATGTGAAATCCCGAAACTACATTTATATCATTATACTCAAAACACAAAACAGTTTTTTTTATTATTCTTTTCAAATCTCAATTATTTTATTTTGCTTTATTTATCCTCATTTTTTGCACTGTGAACTATATTTCTTTTTTCTTTATATTTTAATACCCATTTCACCATATAATTACGTATTGTACGCATTTAGATGGATATCCATGTAGTTGGGTACACGCATATCATCTACGTGTACGCAGCTACATGGATCGCGCATATCATCCGCGTGTACCCAACTACATGAATATGCATGTGTATTCACTTGAATATAGTCCACGTTTACGCAACAAAATGGATATGATTGTGAACCCTAAATCCTAATATGCCCTAAATCCTAATCTGCCCTACACCCTTATAATGCCCTAACCCTAATATGCCCTAAACCTTAATCTACCCTAACCCTAACCCTAAACCATAATCTGCCCTAAACCTTATAGCCCTAAAACCAAATATGCTCTAACCCTAATATGTCCTAACCCTAATAACCTTATATGCCCTACTCTAATATACCCTAAACCCTAAACCCTAATATGCCCTAAACCCTTTGCCCTAAACCCTCTAAACCCTTATAATGCCCTAACCCTAATATGCCCTAAACCCTAATTTGCCCTAAACCCCTTATAATGCCCTAATCCTAAACCCTAACCATAATCTGTCCTAAACTAACCATAATCTGCCCTAAAACATTTACCCTAAACATATGTCCTAACCCTAAACCCTAAACCCACCAAATATGCCCTAAAACCTTCATATGTCATAACCCATGCCCTAAACTCTAATATGCCCTAAACCCTAATATTTTTACCCTATGCCCTAACCCTAATCTACCCTCAACCGATGCACTAAACCCTTATGCCCTCCCTTAACCATAATCTGCCCTAAACCCTAAACCCTAAACCCTAAACATACCCTAAAATCAAAATATACCCTATACCATAATATGCCTCATGCCCTAAACATATCAAATATGCCCTTAACCCTAACTTGTCCTAAACTATCAACCCTAAACCATATCAACCCTAAACCCTAAATATGCCCTAAACCCTAAAGCTGCCATAAACCCTAAATTTGCCATAAACCGTAATATGTCCCTAAACCCTAAACCCTTATGCCCTCCCTTAATCTGCCCTAAACCCTAAACCTTAAACATACCCTAAAATCAAAATATACCCTATACCCTAATATGCCCCATGCCCTAAACATATCAAATATCCCCTTAACCCTAACTTGTCCTAAACTATCAACCCTAAACCATATCAGCCCTAAACCCTAAATATGCCCTAAACCCTAAAGCTGCCCTAAACCCTAAATTTGCCATAAACCGTAATATGTCCTAATCCTAAACCCTAAAAGTTGAATTCTCGAGTTTTGACTAAAATATCCCGAAATAAGTGGACTAAACTTTTTGAGTTTCGACTAAAATATTCAAAATTATCCCGAAAATATTCAAAATTACCCCTACGAAAATTTAATTTTTTTTTATTTTTCGAGTAAATGCAGAAAATAATTAAACTAATCTTCTTTTTTACTTCTAAAATACCAAACCATTTCTAACGCTATATTATTGTTAACTAAACTAATTTTGAAAGTTTTTTTTGTATCTTTTTTAAATTTTTAGGAAGTAATTTGATAAAATTCCTATACGCCCTAAATCGGTTGATCCTCAATTTTTTTAGAGAAGCGTGGACAATTAAAGATCCAAACCTATGTGAACTAGTTCATATATTCATCGAATATGCGTCTATGTATTAAAACATGAAAACAAAAAATATTCAAAATTATCCTAAAATAAATGGACACCTCTACGAGAATTTGATTTTTCGAGTAAATGCAGAAAATAATAAAACTAATCCATCTTTTCTATTTCTAAAATACCAAACCATATTCTAACGCTATATTAATGTTAACTAAACTAATGTTAAAGGTTTTTTGGTATCTTTTTAAAATTTTACAAAGTAATTTGATAAACCTCCTATAGCCCTAAACCATAATATGCCCTAAATCATAATCTGCCCTAAACCATAATCTGTCCTAACCCCTAATATGACATAAACCATAAATCTGCCATAAACCCTAATATGTCCTAACCCTAAACCATAAAAATTGAATTCTCGAATTTCGACTAAAATATCCCGAATTAAGCGAACTAAACTAATCTTTCGAGTTTCGACTAAAATATTTAAAATTATCCCTACGAGAATTTATTTTTTCGAGTAAATGTAGAAAATAATTAAACTAATCTTCTTTTTTATTTCTAAAATATCAAACCATATTCTAACGCAATATTATTGTTAACTAAACTATAATCAACCCTAACCTTAATCTGTCCTAAACCCTAATCTGCCATAAACCATAAATATGTCCTAACCCCTAATATGTCCTAACCCTAAACCATAAAAATTGAATTCTCGAGTTTCAACTAAAATATTCAAAATTACCCCTACAAAAATTTATTTTTTCGAGTAAACCAAAACGAGCACATTTTTTTTCTTTCAAATACCATTTTAAGCTTCGACAGATCATACAGGGCCGTGGCTTACCTTACAAATTTGAAGGCATTAGCCTCAGGCCCTCTCACATTGTAATATTTGGGGCCCCACATTAATAAATTAACACATAAGCATAATGATTATATGATATACTTTATTTTTTTTAATAAATCCAACACACACATCTCTATTTCCTTTTCTTATTATGGACACAGTAAATTATGTCTTTTTTTAATGTTGGGAGCTTGTTCTCTATGTTATTTAGGTGTATAACCTTTTTTCAATTTTCATTAAAAGTTTTCATAATTATTTTTTTTTCTCATAAAATAATTCCAAAATCAGAATAAGACATTTGTATAACAATGACCAAATTTTATATTTTACCTTTATATTAAAAGATTTATTATTTTACTAATTTTACTATTATTTAGAGTAAAATGAAGCATTTTTTGGGCCTTAGGTCCCTGATACTACTCTAATTACAAAGTAAATAACTAGACTAGAAACATTGAAAACCATAGGAAAAATGATATTTGAAAGATTCCTTTGAGCTCTTGAAAGGAATGATGTTTGGAAGATTCCTTCGAGTTCTTGAAATGAACACATTTTTGTTGGAGGTGGGCCTAGCACCCCCAATTAGTTAGGCCCATCTTAGGAAAGGCCGTTCTTCAGTACGGTCACCGGCCTTAATGTCACCGACCTGCAAGACCGCTCTTCAGCTCGGTAGCCGACCTGAAAGCAACGTACCCCGGGCCCGCGCTGATGCCCCGCCAGAACAGGGAGTGTCAGAAGAATAGGCGAGTGGGAGTTGGTAAGGCAGTACCCTACCCGCGTAGGGATGTGCCTTCGACCCGACGTCCCACCAACTCTACAGAGCTGACAAGGGCAGGAAGGAGCAGGTGGAGCAGAGTTGGTAAAACAGTGCACTGCTCTGCAACACGCCACGCCGAGCTCATCATGACCTCTCTCCTCGAAAGCCGGGACACGCCTCCTAGGCCACCTTACCCGCGAAAGAGGCCGCAGGCGACACGTGGCCCGAGATCCCGGGGAGCAGGAAGCCGACCCCGACTATATATACCCCTCATATGTCATTAATGAGGGGACTCTGATTTTGACTCTAGAACAGACCACAAGCTACCCGACCTCTCTCTTTGTAACAAGACAACACTTTAGAACGCCGAACTGGACGTCCTTCGGAACCAGTTCGTAATTCTAAAGCGTTTACTTCTCTCTCATCAATAAAACGAAACACGGCCCCGGCCTACTCATATTTCTCCCGACCTGTCTTAAATGTGGTTAAATTGCTCTATTAACGAAAATCTCACCTCCCATCTCCTAATCATTCTTTAAACACACTTAGTGATCCACGGGATCAACCAGGGCTCAGCTATTAATCTAATAAAACATTTTAGACAAAGGAAAACGGTCCCCGACCTGCGCACAAGAGCCGAGCTCCAAACGCTCAAACGCTCCCGAGCTTCAAACGCTCGCACTACAAAAAAAAAAAAAAAAAAAAAAAAAAAAAAAAAAAAAAAGCCGAGCCCAAAACGTTCGCACTACAAAAAAAAAAAAAAAAAAAAAAGCCGAGCTCCAAACGCTCGCACTACAAAAAAAAAAAAAAAAAGCCGAGCTCCAAACGCTCGCACTACAAAAAAAAAAAAAGCCGAGCTCCAAACGCTCGCACTACAAAAAAAAAAAAAAAAGCCGAGCTCCAAACGCTCGCACTACAAAAAAAAAAAAAAATAAGCCGAGCTCCAAACGCTCGCACTACAAAAAAAAGGGGACCGAGCTCCGGTGCTCGCTCTCCCCGGCACACAAGTTATAAGTGCCAAAGCCGGGCCCCAGGGCTCGCACCTCTACTAGACACACAAGCATTAAGTGTCTCTAAGCCGGGCTCGCTACCCGCACCAAAAAAACAAGGTACACAAGCAATAAGTGCCTTAAGCCGAGATTACCTCGCACCCAATACAAGAGCACGGTCCACGACCTGCTTACTTGACAGAGTACGGTTTACGACCTACTCTACCGATCAAAAAAGCCTCGAAATGGCATTTACACAAAAAAGGGGGCCAACGGCCTCTTTCATTATACAAAAGGGCCAACGGCCTCGTTTATTACAAAAAGGGCCCACGGCCTAATGATTACAAAAGCCTCGAAACGGCACTTACAAAAAAGAGAGGGGCCAACGGCCTGCTCTTTGCATAAACGGCCTACGACCCAGTCTACAAAAAGAAAACCAAAAGGAAAAAAGTTTTTACAAGGCCGCATCGGCCGGTCGGTCTTCCCTCCCGTCAGCACGGGTACCATCTAAATCAGCCGGGGCCACCATCCTCGCGTTGGTCCCGTACTCACCAAGGAAGGGCTGCCCAGACCCCTCTTCCTCAACCACGACTCCACCGGATGGCACGTCGGTTCCGGTCTCACCGGACGGCGCGTCCGTATCGGCCTCAGCGGCAGACAGGACCGAGGGATCTGCTTGCACAATCCCAGCAGCTTCGGGGACTCCCTCGTCAGCAGACGGGATCGAGGGATCTGCTTGGACGGTCTCAGCGACCGCAAGAACGTCCTCAGCAGCCAGCGGAGCCTCCAAGGTCAGATCCACCACGGGGGTGCTAGAGGGAGCGACAGGTATAATGTGCTCAAGCAGAACGCCGTGAGCACGGTCCAGAGGGATTTCCAGATCCTCCGGGGTCAAATCCGGAAAGTCCATCCCATCCAGTACGGCACCGAATGCCGCCTCGTCCTCGTCCAGCTTCTGATACCGGTAGAACGGTACCGACACCCCGTCCTCTGCTTCCATCCTCTTGAGGCAGGCCTTTACGCCGGTCACCTGGCTGTACAGAAGGTGAGGCTCTAAGGCCCGGCGGCGCCCGTCCAGGTGGGCGCGGATCTTCTCCATCTTCGCGGACCACTTCCGGTTCCGCGCTTCCCACCGGGCTGACACCCGATCGCTCTCCGCAGCCACGGCCACCTTGGCCCGGCCTATGGCGGATTCCAGCCCCTTCACCCTGGAGCGGAGTGTCTCCCGCTCCCCCTTCAGGAGCCCGTTCTCCTCCTCGAGCCCCGACGCCCGATCCCACCCAGCTGCAGCACGGTCCCTCTCGGCCTCTAGTGCAGACTGCAGACTGGCCACCTCGACCGCCCGGGCTCTTAACCGCACCGCCTCCTCTTCCAGCGCCGCAGATCGGGCCTTCTCATCTCTCAGCTCCTTCTCGAGCCCGTGGAGACGGGTAGACTGGATCTGCGAGCTGGATTCCCGGCACTCCCGGAGGAAGTTAATCGAGGCGGCCTGCTCGGCGAGCCTCTTCTCGTAGGCCTCCGCCAGAAAGGCACTAAGGGCCATCGTCTGCATTAAACAAATTGTTAACAAAGACGCGCAACAAGTCTAGCTAAAAGCAGTTAGACCAGAGCAGAAGCTTACCCGAGCTGCGGATCGCGCCACCTGACGGAAGGTGTCGGACTCCGCCATCTCCAGCGGGACGAAGTGCGGGTACCTCCGCCCGAACATCATGGCCTGCGCCAGCTCGGCGCACTCGTCCGGATCGACGATTACCTGGTTGCTTCCATCCTCGTGGGTAAAGGAGAAGCTGTAGTCCCGAGGCCCATCGTCGGAACCTCCCGAGGCGCCGCCCACTTCGGCGCTGCGACCCTCGGCCTCCTGCACAGCAGCAGGATCCTCCGCGACGACGGTCGTCTCGCCGACCCCATCGCCCCCTCGAGCCCGGGTCTCATCGACCCCCCCTGCCGGCACGACGGCCAAAGGCACCTCGGGCTCCGGCCCGGGCAGTGTAGGCCGGATGACCTCCCGACCCCCGGAAGAGGACTCTCCCGTCCTCCTCTTCTTTCTGCCGGTCTCCCCACCGGCAGCCCGGTCTTCCCTCCTCTTCGAGGGAGTCGCCGCGGAGGAATCCCCCGCAACCCGTGGTGCCGGGTCTCGGCTGACCGGCACCTCGGGTATCGGCGGCGGCGGTGCAACAAACGAGTCCGCGTACTGCGGATTGGCAAACCTCGCTCTACCTGCGAAGGAAGAACCGTTAATTCGGCAAAAAAAAAAATAAAAAAAAAAAAAATAAAAAAAAAAAAAAAACCCACCTCCGGTCATTGCAGCTTCGATTCTCGCAGCGGTGAAGGACTTCCACTCTCTCTGACGCACTGTCCTGAGCACGGCAAGTAGACCTGCGTAGTCCGGTAGCTTGAATCTGGAGGAGTGAGGGCCTGAAGAACAAGACAAAAAAAATCATCAGTCAGACAACCAAAGAGGAGAAGTCAGCTCGACCTGCAAATCCCTACCCGGGGAAAAATTCCAATCCCGGGTGTATCTCGCCAACGGATCGAGCCCAGCCACGGCGGTAGCCCGGACGTAGAAGTAGCTGCGAGACCAGTCCTCGACCTTCGACAGCTTGCTCGCCCTAGACCCCGAGCTGGGTGCCTCCAGAACGTTCGCCGCGGGCTTGAAAGCGGCATAGAAGGTCCCAGGAATCCCGGGGTTTGCCTTCTGCTGGGTGAACGCCTCGAACATAGGCAACGTCACCTCCACGTCGCATTCGTGCCCTAGGGTCAGCAGCACGATCATCCCCTGGACCGTGGACGGGCAGACCTGCGAGAAGGCCAAGCCCCGCGCCCGGCAATACTGGACGAACAGCTCGGGGAGAGGAAGGCGCAAGCCGCACTTCTGGAAGAACGACTCGTACAAGCAGACGAAGCCCGGCCGAGGAGTCCACGGGCGCTCCTCCGCCCTGGGTACCCTGAGCTCAACGCCGGCGGAAAAACCACACAGATTCCCCAGGAGGGTCACCGACTCCGCTGTGCTCCAGGTCGGTGACCCTCCCTGCTCGTAGAGGACCAGGGGGGACCTCACCCTGGCCACTCGAGCTCCGCCTCCACGGCCGCCCTGACGGCCACCACGGTCGCCCAGACGCCCGGTTCCACCCTCAGCTTGGCCAACACCGCGACCGCCAGAGGATCTAACCACCGTCTTCGGCCGGAGATGGGTCCCCGGGAGCAACGGGGCGGCCCCCGAAGTCGAGGGGGCCAACTGTTCCCCACTGTCTGCCCCTCGTCGCGGAGAAGAGGCATGTTCGGAATCACCGGAGGAGGAACTCGGAGAATCGTTACCGCCACCACGGGACGCCGATTCTTCGCTCGACTCAACTCTGATACCGTCTAACATCGGAGCCATTGCACGGAGAGGAGGAAATCGAAAAGACAGGAAGAAAGTAGGAAGAGAAGGAGGAAATCGGAGAAAGGAGGTTACCTTAAGAGTATGCGCAGAAGGTTTTAACAGTAGGAGGAAGAAGGTTTAAATAGAGGAAGGGGGACAGTGAAGCGACGCCTGGACACGTGTGAAAAGAAGCACGGCTGCCCAAAAAACCTAATGATGACGTCTCTTCGTTTCCCCACGCCAAAAAGCAAAGGACGCCTCGATAAACGCGAAGCGTCTTTTACACGCCGCGCGTGGGCAGTCCACGCGAAAAACGAAGCGTCCTTTGTCGTCCCACGTGGTGAGCACGCGCCAACCTCCTACGGGTTTTTCGGAAAAGGCAAACACAGTTGAGCCCGGAAGGACCGTCCTAAGATGCGCCGAACTAACATTAGATCAACTTCGGCACCCTCACTTCGCCTCGCGATACCGAACTGGGGGAGGGCCTATTGTTGGAGGTGGGCCTAGCACCCCCAATTAGTTAGGCCCATCTTAGGAAAGGCCGTTCTTCAGTACGGTCACCGGACTTAATGTCACCGACCTGCAAGACCGCTCTTCAGCTCGGTAGCCGACCTGAAAGCAACGTACCCCGGGCCCGCGCTGATGCCCCGCCAGAACAGGGAGTGTCAGAAGAATAGGCGAGTGGGAGTTGGTAAGGCAGTACCCTACCCGCGTAGGGATGTGCCTTCGACCCGACGTCCCACCAACTCTACAGAGCTGACAAGGGCAGGAAGGAGCAGGTGGAGCAGAGTTGGTAAAACAGTGCACTGCTCTGCAACACGCCACGCCGAGCTCATCATGACCTCTCTCCTCGAAAGCCGGGACACGCCTCCTAGGCCACCTTACCCGCGAAAGAGGCCGCAGGCGACACGTGGCCCGAGATCCCGGGGAGCAGGAAGCCGACCCCGACTATATATACCCCTCATATGTCATTAATGAGGGGACTCTGATTTTGACTCTAGAACAGACCACAAGCTACCCGACCTCTCTCTTTGTAACAAGACAACACTTTAGAACGCCGAACTGGACGTCCTTCGGAACCAGTTCGTAATTCTAAAGCGTTTACTTCTCTCTCATCAATAAAACGAAACACGGCCCCGGCCTACTCATATTTCTCCCGACCTGTCTTAAATGTGGTTAAATTGCTCTATTAACGAAAATCTCACCTCCCATCTCCTAATCATTCTTTAAACACACTTAGTGATCCACGGGATCAACAATTTTATACAAACCAAACTTTTAAAACACCGAATTTTGAAAGGGCCCAGTTCCACAATTTTACTGCAAATCATCTCATTTTAAAGATGAATAATAATAAAAAAAAATCTAGCTTATTGACCATGTTATATATAGCTACTGTTAGAGGGGGGATTAGCACCCCCTGGTTTAATTCGGTTCGAACCGAGATCGGTTCAATCAAGACCGGTTTACGATGGTTCGGATCGAGGATAAGTCTGCCCGAAAACATTGGGCCGAGCTCGGGATCTCGCTGAAAGCCCACCTCGGCTACCGATCTAGGCCCATCACAAGCCCAGTCCGTTACAACAGATGAAACCGGAATATTTCCTCTTTCCCGCCGATCTCGGAAATGGAAATATTCCTTGCGAATAGACCGCCGAAGAATAAGGAATATATCCTTATCTCGGAGGGGAATCCGGAATATTTCCATTCCCTAATCGAGTAAGGAAAAGGGAATATTCACATTTAGAGCCGCCTCATGACAATATAAATAGAGGAGAAAGTCCATTCATCAAGAGATCCACAACTTCCGCAGAGACAGAGAATACAAGAGAGAGCTCATTACCGACCTCAAGTCTTTTGTCTTTGCCTTCTTACTTAAAATCTGTTGTAACCGCCGACTTAGATCAATAAACGAGATTCCGATTAAAAGTACTGTTTTACCCTTTTTGTGTGATTTACGGATCAACAATTGGCGCCGACTGTGGGGAGAGATAGAACAGTACTTTCGGATATCGTTTGATTGAAGTTCGGCAATGGTTCTTCCAGTCGATACCACCGCAGCCCTCGTCAACGGTTCAGAAACCGACGATCAAAACCCACGGATCGACGAGCTCAATCCTATCGATACCGAACTACAGACAACCGGAGGAGGACCCCCTCCGACCATACTTGTCGGAGAAGACAATCAGGTCAATCCATCTCGGACTCTTCCACAGACTCCGGCTGCTTCGATATTCACGGATCCGACCGTCTTCATGGAAGCCATGGCGGCACAGTTCGCCGAGATCAACAGAAAGAACGAAGAGCGGATCACTTCACTGATAGCATCCCACTTCGAACGCCGAAACCAGATTGGCACCCTCGATCCAAACCTGGTCACGCCCGCCGGAGAACACACGTTACGCCGAAACCTCTTGTCCGACTTAACCGACGCTCAACCCCCAGGCACGATCGACCCACCGACAAGAAGATCCTCCGCGACCGGTTCGGAAATCAACATCACGGACCAAGCCGCCGTGAATTTGGAATTCGCCAAGGTCCAGGCCCAACTACAAGATATGCGGACCAAAGTCCATCAGGCTACAAGTTCGGCGCCGGAGATCGACCGGGTAATTCAAGAGTCACAGAGGACGCCGTTTACCGACACAGTCGTCAATACTCCAGTCCGACGATTGGAAAGAGTCAAGATCACATCATACAACGGGTTTACCGATCCTAAACACTTCTTGACCGCGTTTGTCATCACAATGAACCGATTTCGTTTCGGCTCGGAAACCGAGAAGGACGCAGCCATGTGCCAACTATTCGTGGAGAACTTATCCGGAGCCGCGCTCGATTGGTTTTCAGCGCTCGAGCCAAGCTCGGTAAACAGCTATAACGAGCTCACTACCAAATTCCTCAAACGCTTCACCATGTTTATCAAGCAGAAAACAAAGAACGCCGAACTCTGGGCCCTCGAGCAGAAGCAGGACGAGTCCCTACGCAACTTCATGGAACGTTTCAAAGCGATTGTATCCCATTGCACGATCGACGACGAAGCCGCAATCGAGGCTCTTTACAAAGCCACCTGGTACGAATCGGACTTTCACAGGGAGATCAAACGCAATAATCCAAAGACATTGGAGGACATCCTGCACAGGGCGCATATCTTCATCATGGAAGAGGAGGAAAGATCCGAGAAAGATAGGCGATACGCAATGACAAAACAGCCCGCCACTAAGGACAAACTGTGCGTTCCCCCGAAACAACCCGTCAATATGGTCCAAACTCAGCAATCCTGGTCAAACACTTGGGTTCGGTCGGATGAACCAAAAGAGCCCGACACCACTGAATCCGCACCGTACTGCAATTTCCATAACCGGTATGGAAATCATTCGACCGAAGAGTGCCGACATCTACAGGAGTTCCTGATGATGAAGTACAAAAAGGGGGAAGTTCCAGTCGAAGGAGCCTTCCAACCCTCGAACAGACCGCGCCGTAACGATAACGGTAGGAGACGTAACTCCAAACCGAACAAGCCTGCCGAGCAAAAGAAAGACAAAACCGACGACGAACAACCGAAACGAGATCGGGAGGACAACGTGGAAACTCAACAACCTCCGCAGGTTCGAAAACGCGTCAACATGATCATGGGTGCATTGGAAACATGCAACTACTCCGTCCGAGCTCTGAAGACATACAGTAAGGAAGCAGTGGCCGCAAAACAGTCACATCAGACTACACCCTGCGGAACGCCGATCACCTTCTCTGAGGCCGACACGGAAGGACTTCATATGCCGCATAACGACCCGTTAGTCGTCGAGACACTCATCGGTGATGTCGTAGTCGGGCGAATTTTGATCGACACTGGGAGCTCGGTTAACGTGATTTTCACGGATACGTTGAAAAATATGGATTTTCCCGACAACCAAATCAGGCCGAACATCGAACCACTCACCGGATTCTCAAGCGAGCAAACCATGACAGCAGGAACGGTCAAAATTCCTATGTATACCGGGGGAATATGTCGAATGGTCAAGTTCTTGGTGCTAAACAAACCCGCGATCTACAACGTAATACTCGGCACGCCGTGGATATTCTCGATGAAAGCAGTCGTGTCCACGTATCATCAATGCGTCAAGTTCCCGACACCTTCCGGAGTTTTCACCCTTAGAGGCGACCAGGTGATGTCCCGAACATGTTTCATAAACGAATGCAAACTAAGGACCACTCCCCGCACCTGCGTAATCAATAAGAAGAAAATCCCACACGATCCCGATCTGCCGCGACGCGAAACGATCGTCCAAGTCAATATCGATGATTTCAATCCGGAAAAATGCGTAGGAATCGGAGCCGAGCTCGACAAAGACATCAAAGAGGATTTAATCCGACTCCTCAAAAGAAACGTTTCGACCTTCGCCTGGTCAATCACAGATATGCCCGTAATCAACCCAAAGATAATAAGCCATGAACTCAACATCGACCCCACCTTCAAACCGATCAAACAGAAACGACACAAGCTCGGTCCCGAGAAAGCCCGAGCTGTAAACGATGAGGTCGAAAGATTACTTAGCGCATGATCGATTACAGAAGTTCGGTATCCCGAATGGTTAGCAAACCCGGTCGTTGTGAAGAAGAAGAGCGGAAAGTGGAGGATATGCGTCGATTTTACCGACCTAAACAAAGCCTGCCCAAAGGATAGTTTCCCACTCCCACATATCGACAGACTCGTCGAGGCCACCGCCGGAAACGAACTCCTCTCATTCATGGACGCCTTTTCAGGCTACAATCAGATACTCATGCACCCGGACGATCGCGAGAAGACCTCATTCATTACCGATCGCGGTATCTATTGCTACAAAGTGATGCCGTTCGGCCTAAAAAACGCCGGTGCTACCTACCAACGCCTCGTTAATCGGATGTTCGCTAGCCAGCACGGCAAAACAATGGAGGTTTACATCGACGATATGCTCGTCAAGTCACTGGTTGCAAAGGATCATGCCGGACATCTTAACACCTGTTTCGACATCCTAAACGAGTACGGCATGAAGCTTAACCCGACCAAATGCACATTCGGTGTAACCTCCGGAGAATTCCTCGGGTATATCGTGACTCAAAGGGGAATCGAAGCCAATCCTAAACAGATCTCAGCAATCCTTGACTTACCATCTCCAACAACGAGAAGGGAGGTGCAAAGACTCACAGGACGCATCGCCGCACTCAACCGGTTTATCTCCCGGTCCACCGATAAGTGTCTCCCTTCCTACCAATTGCTGCGCGGAAACAAAAATCTTGAGTGGGATGATAAGTGCGAGGAAGCATTCAAGCAGCTCAAAGAATACTTATCAACACCACCAGTTTTGGCAAAACCCGAAGACGGCGAGACCCTCTATCTCTACATCGCGATCTCAACCTCGGCGATCAGCGGGGTCCTCGTTCGGGAAGACCGGGGCGAACAAAAACCGATCTTCTATATCAGCAAATCACTAGATGGAGCTGAAGGGAGATATCCGACTCTCGAAAAGCTGGCCCTCGCCGTTGTTGTTTCAGCTCGGAAATTGCGTCCTTATTTCCAATCACACTCAGTCACCGTGCTAACCGATCAACCACTCCGGACAATCCTACATAGCCCAAGCCAGTCCGGTCGGTTGGCTAAATGGGCTATCGAACTCAGCGAGTACGACATCGATTACAAAAGCCGGACAAGCATCAAATCACAAGTCCTCGCCGATTTCCTCATTGAACTATCTCCGGAATACGTCAACACTGATGTCATAACCGCCGAACAATGGATTCTTCACGTCGATGGGTCGTCGTCTCACCGAGGCTCTGGAATAGGCATTCGCCTCAAATCTCCAACGGGAGAAATCTTGGAGCAATCTTTCCGCCTGACGTTCAACGCGTCTAACAACGAGGCAGAATACGAAGCGCTAATTGCCGGACTACGTTTGGCCAAAGCCATCGGCGTTACACGCATTCACGCTTACTGCGACTCACAGCTCGTCGCAAGTCAGTTCAGCGGGGAGTATGACGCCAAGAATTCGATTCGTTCGTACTTACCAAGATTCCGCGGGGCGAAAACGCTCCAGCCGACGCACTCGCTGCCTTGGCTTCGAGCTCCGACCCTCACCTCAAACGAACGATCCCGGTGGAAAGTATATCAGAACCTAGTATCGGAAGCACAGAACAATGCATCGTCACGACTCGTAGACGGGATTACGAGGAAAATCCTGCGACTGAACCTGTCTTACGTCGACAGAGACGGACTCCAACCGTCGAGCCCGATCAAGACACCGAGCCCGAACACTCTAGTACCGCCGAAGGCAACAACGACACGCTGCAAGTCGATGAATCGGTCCGATCAGACGATGAAACGGAGGAACAGACGGACGGACTTCATGAGCCAATAGACCTCGAACAGTCCGACGAGCAAACTCCCGCCGATTGGACACTAGAGATAAAAATGTACATCATCGATGGCAAAATTCCGGCCGATAGATGGGCCGCTCGACGACTCAAAATGCGAGCCGCTCGCTACATACTTATCAAAGACGGACTGTTTCGTTGGAGTGCAGCAGGAATCCTCCTCAAATGCATCTCAGGCGATGAAATTCAGGAAGTCATGAAAAAAATACACGACGGCGATGGCGGCAATCACTCCGGCGGCCGATCTCTAGCCCTGAAAATCAAGAGAGCAAGCTATTATTGGCCAAGTATGCAAGCAGACTGCGATAGGTTCGTCGCGAAGTGCGACAAATGCCAAAGGCATGGCCCAATGATACATCTTCCTACCGAGCTGCTAACCACTTCGACAGCTCCGTATCCATTCATGCGATGGGGGATGGACATCATCGGTCCTTTCAGACGATCCACTACGCAGAAAAAGTTCATCCTCGTCATGACGGATTACTTTACCAAATGGGTAGAAGCCGAGGCATATCCCGTCATCCTCGCCTCTGACGTTCAGAAATTCGTCTGGAAATTCATTATCTGCCGACATGGAATTCCGTACGAGATTATCACCGATAACGGTCCCCAATTCATATCAACACTATTCAACGACTTCTACGCTAAGTGGAAGATTCGACTAAGTTTTTCCACAGCAAGATACCCACCGAGCAACGGTCAGGCCGAAGCAACAAACAAAACAATCATAGCCGGCCTCAAGAAACGATTGGATACTCATAAAGGGACATGGTCAGATAAACTCGACGGAGTCTTATGGTCATACCGAACGACCCCAAGATCGTCAACGGGGCAATCCCCCTTCTACATGGCCTATGGCGTGGAAGCCCTATGCCCCGCCGAACTCACCATCCCGACTATCCGTCGGACGATGCTCGTGCAAAATCCTGATCTTAACGACGAAATCATGCTCGACAACCTCGACAATCTCGAGGAACAACGCGATCAAGCCTTACTTCGGATTCAGAATTATCAGAACTTGGCAGCACGCTACTACAACAAAAAGGTCCGCGGACGTCATTTCACCGATGGCGACCTTGTTCTGAGAAAAGTCTTCGAAGGCACCGAAGAAAAGAATGCCGGCAAGCTCGGCACAAACTGGGAAGGACCTTATCAGGTCATGAGGGTAGTCAAACCAGGCGTCTACGAGCTCATGAAGCTAGACGGAACCCCCATTCCCCGTTCGTGGAATTCCATGAACCTCAAGCGGTACTACATCTAGGCCAACCCTCAAGCGCTAAAAAAAAAAAAAAAAAAAAAAAAAAAAAAAAAAAAAAAAAAGATCACCGAGCTACTACACATACGCTCGATTCTAATATGTAATATGAACTACGAATGGCTTGATCCTTCTTTCGAAGGTACGTAGGCAGCCCTCACAAGGCGCAGCTATAACATTAATAAAATTTTACCAAGGCATTCTACCGAACTTCAATAGTTCGTACCTTCAAAGCCAAACTTTATGTTTGCCGAACTCCAACAGTTCGTATTTTCTAAGCCAAACCTTATGTTTGCCGAACTTCAACAGTTCGTATTTTCTAAGTCAAACTTTTAGTTTGCCGAACTCCAACAGTTCGTATTTTCTAAGTCAAACTTTTAGTTTGCCGAACTCCAATAGTTCGTACCTTCAAAGCCAAACTTTATGTTTGCCGAACTCCAACAGTTCGTATTTTCTAAGCCAAACCTTATGTTTGCCGAACTCCAACAGTTCGTATTTTCTAAGTCAAACTTTTAGTTTGCCGAACTCCAACAGTTCGTATTTTCTAAGTCAAACTTTTAGTTTGCCGAACTTCAACAGTTCGTATTTTCTAAGTCAAACTTTTAGTTTGCCGAACTTCAACAGTTCGTATTTTCTAAGTCAAACTTTTAGTTTGCCGAACTTCAACAGTTCGTATTTTCTAAGTCAAACTTTTAGTTTGCCGAACTCCAACAGTTCGTATTTTCTAAGTCAAACTTTTAGTTTGCCGAACTTCAACAGTTCGTATTTTCTAAGTCAAACTTTTAGTTTGCCGAACTCCAACAGTTCGTATTTTCTAAGTCAAACTTTTAGTTTGCCGAACTTCAACAGTTCGTATTTTCTAAGTCAAACTTTTAGTTTGCCGAACTTCAACAGTTCGTATTTTCTAAGTCAAACTTTTAGTTTGCCGAACTCCAACAGTTCGTATTTTCTAAGTCAAACTTTTAGTTTGCCGAACTCCAACAGTTCGTATTTTCTAAGTCAAACTTTTAGTTTGCCGAACTCCAACAGTTCGTATTTTCTAAGTCAAACTTTTAGTTTGCCGAACTTCAACAGTTCGTATTTTCTAAGTCAAACTTTTAGTTTGCCGAACTCCAACAATTCATATTTTCTAAGTCAAACTTTTAGTTTGCCGAACTTCAACAGTTCGCATTTTCAACCACCAACGGTTACATATCAACGTCCTGGCCAGACGATCTGATAAAGCCGAGCTTAGCTCGCACGCATCCTCATGGTGCAATGGATAATACACTTTCCACATTCAAAGCCGAGATCAGTCTCGCACCAAATTCTCAGATTATCCGAGCTAAATAAGCCAAGTCCGTCTCGCACACTCGGATTCAATGTGAGAAACCTAGAGCATATTAAAATGAGCTGTTCACGTACTCTTAAACTAAACTCTAGGGTCAAGCCGAACGTCCTTCCTCGCAAATCTAAGCCGACTTCTCAACAGTCGCAAAAACTAGTAAGCCGATTTCTCAACAGTCGCAAAAACAAGTAAGCCGATTTCTCAACAACCGCAAAAGCAGTAAGCCGATCTACGATAGGGATTGCCGACCTCGAACAGGTTCAGTCGAATTTATCCTCTTCACCCGGCTAAGACCGTACAGTTTACGGCACCACTGTGTACGATAAATTCGAGAGGTTCGTATTATGTACGACTTCAAATATATCAGAACTCGGCATAAGAATAACTTGAGAAATAAAGCATAACACTCAAAATAAAGAGAAGATCGATAAAAATCAGATTCGTTCAAAAGCCCCTCGGGCAAAACCACAAAACGGATACCGGACTTTAAAAACCCTCCGGTCCAAGAGGTCTAGTTATAAGCCCATTCGGGCAAAAGAAAACTAGAAACAAATTACATGAAGTAGGAAAAAGGCCTAAACACCTTGCCTCCGCATCGCTTCAGCTTGGTCCGCCGACATCGAAGCTCGGTTAGTACCGAACTCATCAAGCCCTGGCGGTACTTCGTTACCCATCGAGGGCGAAATTCCCGGGTGAACCGGATCAGTAAAGGGCGAGACGATTAGATCCGCATCTTCCAGCTCGCGGAGGTCGATCGCCTCGTACTCTGCCGACTTCTCAGCCTTAAGCTTCTCGAGCTTTTCAATACGAGATGGCGGGACGACGATACCGTGTTTCGTCTTCAGACTCTGGCAGAAGCTGAGGATCCCATGGATCTGATTAACGGCCAGGAATGGTTTCTTTGCCTGATCAACCGCCGCCAGATGGTCCTTAACTTTTTGAAGACGAACCTGGCATTTTTCAGTTACCGCTTTCCTCTTCAGGATTTGATGAGAGCGGCCAGCCCGCAACCTTGAAGTCTCTGTGAATAGCTTCGTCGCAAGGGCATCCTTTTCCAACTCCAGCTCGGCATTGGATCTCTTCAGCACGGCTAGTTCGCGGGTCAGCTCGGCTACTGCACGATCGCCGGCTTCCACTCTATCCTCAGAGACTCGGAGCTCTTTGCGGAGTTCCACGGCTTGGACGCTCGCTTCGAAAGCCTTACGGCGCGAAGCTCCGAGTTCACGATCGTATGACCCGACGATCTCATTCGTCTGGGCAATCATCTGTCAAAAACAGCGAACATCAGAAAGAAGAATCGAAAGAAAGAAGAGACGAACTTGAAAAAGGCATTTACCTCGGCAGTAGTCTGGGCCAATTTCCTGAACTCATCCGACTTATACAGACGATCGACCGGAGGGAGGAATTCCGGGCCGAAGCTAACCTGCCGATACGTCTCGGCAAAACCCAGTGACTCGACCTCCGGTGCTGAAGCCCGATGCCTCTTCGAGACAGGAGAATCGTCCGACAGGACCACCGTCTCCTCTTCGGCTCGTTGGGGTTCAGAACCCCCATCATCACCTCCAACATTTTGGGGGCCGGTATTCCCTTCGTCGCCTCCAGCAGGCGTAGTGCCGACCCCGGCTGTGTGATCAGCCTTTTGCCGGGCTCCTTTTTTAGTCTTCCTTCTCCTCTTCTTTTCGGCGGGAGAAGAGGTGCGCCCTTCAGCAGGAACTTGCTCCCCAGCAGGAACATCGTCCCCAACGATGCCTTCATCAACAATTGCCGGTTCGGCTTCAGGAGGAGGAGGAATTTCAGAATTCATCTCCCGCTCGTCACCGTCAAGTTCGGCAGATAGATCGGGGATGTCATCAAACTTCATCTTCCGACGACGAGACGGTTTAGCTGAAAAAGGGGAAAACGATAAGTAAATAAAAGAAAAGGAAAGGGGAGATCGGTATCAACAGACTACGAAGAAAAGTCGACCGACCAACCTCTAAGAACTCTTTTTGCTTTCAAGTCAAGCTTCTCTTGGTAGGCTTCAGGCCACCGAACTTTCCCAGCCGCACTCAGCTGCTTAGCGTGAGCAAAAGTGAATCCTGGCGTGGTGATAAGGAAGCCTGGAGGATGACGAGCTGAAAACAGAAAAGAAAAATATAATTTAGGCAAAATAAGGCACTAAGGTGAAATCAAGAACAAGTATCTACCAATAGGAGTCTTCCATTGAGTTCGGTAACTCCCTCCCGGACACTCAACGGAAGATTTGTCGATCTTCACAAAGAAGTATCGGGCGCTCCAATGGTTGACCTTGCTCGGTTTGTTCCCAGTAACAAGGTCGGCTTCCGGTTTCGCATTTGCCGATAGAAACCACGGTTTTGCCTTCGACAGGTTCACCCGGAACAACCTCTCGAAAACCTTCGCCGTAATAGGGATACCGCACTCCTCCCCGAGAGAAAGAAGACCCATAAGGTTTATCACCGTGGCCGGCATCAACTGAGAGATCGCGACGTGCCGCCTCTTACAGTACTTATAGACGAACTCTGGGATGGGAAACCGAAGCCCGCAACTTCTGAGATGCTCCTCGTAGACACAAATGTAACCGTCAGGAGCATCCCACGGGCGATCCGTAGCCTTCGGGATCTTAAAAAGCAAGTCATTTGGAGCATCGCACCGCTCCAAGGTGATCTGGATCGTCTCCGCGGTGGACCGAGATGGGCCGATGTTGGCCGGCCTCTCAACCATCCGCCTAGCAGCCGATACGGGACCGTCGTCTCCTTCGTTAGGACGACCTGCTGGAGAAGCAGCACGGTTGTCCAGATCGGCCGCATCCTCATCCTCGGCAAGCCGAGCGGCGAATTCGGCATCTGCCCGAACTTGCTCATTCGACTCAGCAGTTTCTTCAGACAAGTCTTCATCGACGAGATGCGGGACCTCGACCGAAACTCTAGGATTGCTCGGCCCCGCCGCGGAACGCTGAGAGTTGCGTCTGAACATCTCCCGTTCGACGTCACTTAACCCATCCGAATTCGAATCAGAGCTGTTGACGAACAACCCAACGTCGGGAAACTTAGATGGAGAAGCTCGGTCTTTAACAGAAGGAGAAGACGTCCTTGAAACCATATCGATCGAAAGAAAGAAATGATGAAGAACAACTTGAATACTGACGAAGAACAGCTTGAAGATCGCCCAGAAAGTTCGAAGATCTTCAAACAGATCGGAAGAATCACGGCGGAAAAACGATCGGAGAACGGAAAGAGAAATAAATTCTAGAGAGAAGGGAGAGCTCTAGAGAGAGAGAGAAATACCTTTTTGAAGAAAATGAACAGAAGTGAGAAATGAAGGAGGATCGAACGGTATTTATAAAGAAAAACGCAATGATGACGACTCTCCAAATTCTGTAGCCAAAGAATACGAATCGACACGCGGCTCTTCGAATTCCGCGACTAAAGGAGATAAAGCGGCACACTCTTTCCGAGAAAAATCTGCCGAACTCGAAAGCTCCAAAATCTATTCGATCACGGGAGTTCCGATCTTCACTTTCGAAAGAAGTTCGCCGAACTCAAAAATCTGCCGAACTCGAAAGTTCCAAAATCTATTCGATCACGGGAGTTCCGATCTACACTTTCGAAAGAAGTTCGCCGAACTCAAAATTCGTCAAACCCAAAAATCCGCCGCACTCGAAATAGAATCTGATCAGATCGTACCGATCTCAGTTTTAACCGAGCTAAAGAATACTCCCCAAAAATTCACCGAACTCGTAAACTCCCTCGCCGAACTGAGGGGGGGACCAATTGTTAGAGGGGGGATTAGCACCCCCTGGTTTAACTCGGTTCGAACCGAGATCGGTTCAATCAAGACCGGTTTACGATGGTTCGGATCGAGGATAAGTCTGCCCGAAAACATTGGGCCGAGCTCGGGATCTCGCTGAAAGCCCACCTCGGCTACCGATCTAGGCCCATCACAAGCCCAGTCCGTTACAACAGATGAAACCGGAATATTTTCTCTTTCCCGCCGATCTCGGAAATGGAAATATTCCTTGCGAATAGACCGCCGAAGAATAAGGAATATATCCTTATCTCGGAGGGGAATCCGGAATATTTCCATTCCCTAATCGAGCAAGGAAAAGGGAATATTCACATTTAGAGCCGCCTCAAGACAATATAAATAGAGGAGAAGGTCCATTCATCAAGAGATCCACAACTTCCGCAGAGACAGAGAATACAAGAGAGAGCTCATTACCGACCTCAAGTCTTTTGTCTTTGCCTTCTTACTTAAAATCTGTTGTAACCGCCGACTTAGATCAATAAACGAGATTCCGATTAAAAGTACTGTTTTACCCTTTTGTGTGATTTACGGATCAACAGCTACGACCGTTGCATTATTAGCCTAATTAAAAATATTAATTTATGCATTACACACACTTGTCACTTCCTCTCATTTCCTCTTCATTAGATGGCTTCAGGCTCCATACTTTCATACGTTCGCTTGTCTTTCTAACCTATAAAATGAAATAAAATACCAAAAACTTTCTCTTCATTGTTTCGAGGAAGAATAACAAACAAATTTAATTGCTTACCTCTAATTCCCAGTCAGTTTTGTAAATCATATAACACAATATAAGTGTTTGGACTGCAATTCCAGTCAACATTCCATACCATAGTCCCTACAATTCAGACAATGAATGTAATTAATTAATTAGTATTTTTCAACTCTTTTAAGAATATGTTTAGTAAGAAAAATGTAGAAATTGGAATTGGAATTAGTACCTTAACACCAAGATGGAAAACATAAGTAAGGATGAGACCCAATGGAATACCAACTGCATAATATGAAACTAAGTTCACAACTGCCACTATACTCTGCATCCCTGCTCCAACTGCTACACCTGTTTTTATCATTTAAAACCATTTTTAATTATTACCTAATCATTTTCATTAGTTACAAATAGTAGATGTTGGGATAAATAATTTTTTTTTGGATTGGCGAACGAGAAGGTGATATGTGTCATTTAAGATTAAACGGTCATTTAACTTAAAAGTGCATCACCTTACGAAAGTGCGATTACGAAGTTGGGTAATCGAACATTATGACATGTTAGGACATGTTGTATGGCGTGTCACCATATACTAGACGACCATTTGACCTAAAAACGTACTACTTAGAGGGGATGCGGTTACACGGCTAGGTGGTAGAACCATTGGACATGTTAGGATAGGGAAAGAACCACCACTTTCTCCCAAAACCATTCTCGACAAGCGGGAGTGGGAGTAAGGAGACGAATTCTCCCGAGGTGATAATGAATTGCCTTTTCCCCGTTTCTCAGAACCCGGAGTCACCATAACTTTTTCTCTTCTCCGTTTTCCGATTCTTTCCCGTTTCCGACGCCAATCTTTGTGGTCTTTTTTTTTGTTACTAAATAGAGCGTCAGAGAATCATCAGAAAACACACCCATATCGTGTTTTCCGACCTCTCACATCGCTTGTTTTGTGATGCAAAAAATTAGTTTCATAAAGCACTAAAAGCCCCGAAACAATAGACAGGTAAACAAAACCAAACTGATTTTTTTTCATAAACTAAAGAATTTTATTGGAAAACAACTAATTTTTGTCATTGGATTTTTGTTTTGTAGTTTTTTTCCATCCAAAAACAGAACTGAATCTAGTCCAAATACACTCTAAATCTCTATATGATTCTTCCTAAACGGAATAAAAGTTCACTTTTAAAGTCGGTTTGATTATTCCCAAACCAAACAAATCAAAATAACCCAAAACTTAAGTCTAACAGACAATATTAGATTAGATTAGAGGTTATATATTAGAGATGTGTAACCTGAGAGTATAGGTTGTATGCTGTTGAGTAAGATTGATACGGCAAGGATCATCGATAGATCATCCACTGCTTCCGAAACCTCTTTGCTATTCGAAAACAAATACGAAATTTGACCGCAGAATGACAGACAAAGAACCGAGAATATCACTCCCATTAATGTTGATACTGTGAGTATCACTTTAATCGAAAACCTCACTGCAGCTGCATCTCCTTTCCCCAGCTCGTTAGCCACTCGAACGCTACGATTATTCACATTTGCGTAGAAGAAAACATAATCCATCGTTTAATATATGAATCCCAAGATTTTTTTTTTTTCTTTAAGTATGAAGCATTACCAAGCCGCACCCAATAAGCCAAGGCATATGTTGAGCTCCCATGTATATATGTATTGGCTGCAAATTTTCAATATGATTTAATTCAGATAATTTAACTGTCAAAAATATGCAAATGACAAGGAAGATTTTGACTTTACCATATTGAGAAAGCAGAGATTGTGAGATTCGCATCTTTTGTATAACCAGCCATTAGGACAAGGATGCTCATGTACCAATACTCTAAGCTGTTCGAAAATGGAAGGAGATATATTATTAGAGAATAGGAGTATAACACTGCCAACATAACACCACTAGCTTATACTAAAACTACATAAATTCCTCCCCCATCTTTGTGTCAACTACATAAAATTGAAGTTGTTACCAAAAACAAATAGACTAAAAATAGATGACTACCAGATCATGATGCCTGAAGAAATGGAGAGCTTGAGCATAGGAATTAGATCAACAAAAGCAGCAGTACTAAATCCGGTCCAAGTAAACGGACACCATCCTCCAAAAACGTACACAAACTCGGCTAATACCATAGCCCACGAGCTCAAATTGATCCCGAGGAGCGCACCACCAATCCCCACCCCCATAACACTCACGCACCACCAAGTGACCAGGAGGTCAACAGCCAAGGACAAGGTTGAGAGAACGCCTACAATAGCGTTCCTCATTTGTGCTTGGAGGTACATTTGCATAGTCATAGTGAAAATTAAGCTATAGACATAAGGGATCATCCAAGGATAGATCTCATCAACGGTCCTTGTGATCTCAACGTTTTGGCCTAATAGACGAAGAATGGGACCCGCGAATACGATAAACGGTAGAAACAGAGTGGTCACGGCCGTGTCCACGATCCATGAACCGTGTAGATATACCCCCATTGTGTGGTATTGTTCTGCACCGTATGCTTGCCCGCATAACGTCTCTGTCGCACTTGACATACCGCCCTATATATAAATACCACAAAGACTAAAGACTGTTTCTTAAACTAACGAATTTGTTTCCAGGTAGAAATTCAAACTAAACTCAGATTAGTAGTTTTAATACCATCAAACCATAGAGAAAGCGGACGAATGTACTTTGGAGGAGAGCATAAGCGGCTAGACCCAACTCAGATGAGTGACCAATGAAGGCTTGAGCCACAATGATGCTCCCAAACGAAGTCATTCGGAACAAAGACGAAGGTAATGCTATTCTACACATGTTCCTTACTTCGGTCCAAACCTTCGCTCTCAAATAGAGACTATCTATATTGTTGCTCTGACCCTTAGCGTCTGATCCTACACGTAGTAGCCTCTCCTCCATTTCTCCTTGAGTGCTCATTTCTTTTGTTTCCTTCTTCCGTTCTTTAACTCTAATCTGAAATAATTGATAACAAACATAATTACTTATAATCTGTTGTTTTGTAAGGCGGATGAAATACTTAATAATCGCAGTCAACAATGCCAAACAGTTTTTTTTTTGTTTTTTTTTATCCTAACTAAATAATAGAACGTTCTCATATATTAAAAAGAAACAAATTTTATTTTTGTTAGATTGTCGAGAGAAGATCTAAATAAAAACTAAATTTGTCAGAACATCTCTCTCTGTGCTTTTATAGATCGATTATTTCTCTCTTTTCCAATCCTTCTCTGATAGACATATTAATTATGTCAACGAGGAGATATCTAAAGATTAAAAAGAAAAAGAAAAGCGAGCTAATAATGTTTCCTTAAACTCATTTCTTGCTCGAAGATTCATCATAACACAGTAAACTTTTGTTGTATATATCTACCGAGTCTATGAAGTATCTAGTGATTAATTTACCTTAGTTAAGAGAAAAGACACTAAGTCGAGAAGAGAGAAACAGAGCTCGGCGAAATCATCAACATAACATTTTCACAGAAAATAATGAAGAAATGAAAGCAAATTGGAAATTGAAATTTACCTTTTTCCTCTTTTTAGGAAAATATGTCAGAAGAGAACTTATGTATCTGTTTATATCTGCTCCTATGTGAAAAAGAGATAGAAACGACGTATAGGCTTATACGTATTATGTACGGACAAACTTATTTATCTGTTTATATATATGCTCCCATGTGAAAAAGAGTGAAAACATAAGTAAGGATGAGACCCAAAGGAATAGGAACAAGAGAAAAAAAATATAGTGTCCACTATCTATGTGCATGTCTATGTCTCTGTGTAAAATTGGTATATCACATAAAAATAAATGGAAAATTTTAACATTTAATTTAACATCCGGTTCACAATATTTGTTTCCTCTAGTAATTATAAAAAAATACTTCTATCAACTCAAGTTTAAACTAAAAGGAAAATATTAGTATACATAAAATAGTAATGCTCTTTGTGCCTTTCTTCTCGACATTATAGTTTTTTCTATTTCCTTTCTTTGACAAAAATTATTGGCAGAGTTTTTTTTAACAAATTTACATTTTTCAATATTTTCCAATATCACTGTCTTGTATACATAACATAAAATATAGTAACAATACAAATTTTACTTTTTTATGGTTACTATATTTTGTAATATATTATTGCATACATGTTAAAAAAAATGAAAAAATTGGAATTCAAAAAATACATTTTTGAACCTATTGTAAAAGAAAAATTGATATTGGCAAGTATCACAATCTAGATTTATATCGCAACTTCATAAGGTATATTAAACGAGTCTAACTTTGTATAATAAGAAGTTGATATATTTAAAGACATAAATTCTGCAGAGTTTGTCAAACTACCAAACCGACAATAAATCTATTCATTTACTAATATTGCTATTAGATACAACAAATATAAAACATCATCTTATTAATATCGGACTCTTAATATCGTGTATAAAAGCGACGTAGTCAACTCGTTATTAATGATCCTTATGATACATTCTAACCAGAGAATCAATTTTATGTGGATGTAATTCATATCATGACCAAAAAAAGTCAAGGAATAATTCTCTTTTACCTTGATGTTTGAAGATAATGGCTTTATGAATTTACCAATAATCTGAAAAGGTGGAGCCGAATTTGGCAGCAAAGTGGCAGCAAAGTAGATAATCATCACTTAGGACATTTTTAACTCTACTCCAAATACACCAAACTTTATTTTAGAGTCAAATCTCATATAACACAATTTCATTTTCAGTTCTAAAATGAAAAAAATACTATTTTTAGTAATCTCATTTGTCACTCCATTTTGGATTTCAATTTCGAAAAATACTATTTTAAATAAATTATTTATAACTTTAGAGATCTCAATTAAATATTAGTTAATTTCTATATTGGAAAACATAGAAAATAAAAATTAAAACTTGATTTTTGTTTTTTGTCTTTGTTTAACGACGGAAACTTTTCGTCTCGCTTTGCACCTACCAAACATTAATTTTAGATTGAATTTTAGGTTAGTTTTTTTTTACTTCAATATGTTTAATTAGACTCTAAGTTTAGAGATGGTCTGACTTGAATTCATAAAAAATTACATGTTTATAATATGTGAATTGAATATCTTTAAATTTTCGTTTCTAATATAAAATAAACTAATTAATTTTAGTTTACAAGATAATTAATGAATCGATTTTGAAAAAAAATATCCCCTAACATTTATATTGATAATGTACGAAAAGATGAAATGTTTGCTAATTTGAGAAATTTTGGAAATTTAGCACATGTGGTGATAGAAACCAAGAATCATCTTTCTTATCATTTGGTTTATAAGATTTTGAAGTTATGTTTGACTTTGCATGTTGCTACCGCAACCGCAACCGCCAGAGATGTTTATTAGGAATGATGATTGTCAAAACAGTATTACGGAATCGTATCGTTGGTCAGTTTTTAAATAGTTGTTTAATTTGTTTTATCAAAAAAAATATTTGAAGATGTAACAACTGAAACTGTGATAAAAATGTTTAATTTAAAGCTATGATTGAACGGGGAGTACATTTGTAACCTTTTGGATAATTTACCGACTAATTTTTTAAGAATATTTGTTTTTGCCGCCAGTAAAAAAATGTTCTAGCTCCGTCTGAACTCAATGTTTTTATTTAAAATATTATTTTATAACTAAAAAATAATTGGTTTGTCATGTAATTATCTATCTAAAGACCACCGAAAAAAAGTGAACGATTTAGAAAAAAAATGTAAAGAGGATTATTTTTCAGAAATAATGTTTTGTTCTTTTTCCGATTTGCTGTATTTTTTCAGAAATGCAAAGAGAAGTTTTTTTGTTTAACTGCAAAATTTATAATTTACAAAAGGCCACATTTTTTATCTTTCTTCGGACCATCATTCATGTTGGACCGGGGCTGCCGATCCGTCAATTCCTCTCTGATACAAGCGGCAAACCTTGACGCGTTATAAAACCTCAGAACCGAAACCATATTTTTGTTCTAGTTTGTTTTCGATCTTACAAAGTCCTGAATGTAACAATTGATCTATGTGGATTCGATCCCTAAGTATTACCACGATTGCTTGTGCGCTTTCAGGATATTTCTTAGTGGTTTAAAACCTAAAGGACAATAACCGTCCCATCAATTGCATCGGAATTCTCGATGGTACACATATGGCAGTGCGAGTTGGAAGTGATAAAAAAGAAAAGTATTGGAACTTCCGCAAGCATCCTACTATAAACGTGCTTGCGATTTGTAACTTCAACATAGAATTTATATATACATATGTGGAAACACCACGAAGAGGCTATGATTCGAAATTATTGACATATTGTGCACAACACGATGAACATTGTTATATGTGTACCCAGAGACCAAGTCCATGTAAGGACACATGTTAAAATTATTGTCTGATACAAAGTTAAATGTTATCAATTCTAAAACATTGATAACATCTATTCAATAAATATTTTTTAAGTAGATATCAACAATAAATCTAAATAAATGTGTACACAATATTAAATATATTAGAGGCGAAGCTAAACATTTATAAAGCCTGAAACAAAACCACAAGTGCATGGTTATACCGAAATAGTATTTGAAGATCGATCTCACGAGGAATAAAGATTGCACATCAAAGATACGAGAAACAAACTAAGTTAGAACAAAACGTTTTTATGTGATTTTTTATGTTTATGGAAAGAAAAAAAATATAAAAAACCAAAATGTAAGAAGGTAAACAAAAGAGAAAAACGTTCGATCATAAATGACGGGTTAACTCATCATCCTATTTTGAAAAGAAAAAAAAAATCTGATTTAGATAATTCTAATATTAGTAGAATTTCACTATTACAACTACTAATTTATAATAATAAAATTTCACATAATAAGTGTTAGTTTGCAAATACGACAAACGAACAACAATATATATAATCCTCCAACTATTTTAGTTTATTATACAAAAACACACAAAAAATTAGTAACATAATTTTTAAAATAATGGAGAAGAAATCTTTAAAAATAATATATTACTTTATAGAAGAAAAAAATTATGAAAATAGACCCACGGTGTACCGCCGATTAAATCATAGTTGTTTGTAATAAGATTTTTTTTTTGTTTTAAAAAAAAAATTATTATTAAAAAAAAAGTATCGACGCAAATCGGGCCATATAAAGTAACCACAAGTATCTTTTATTTATTAAAGCACAAGTCACTCGGTCAATCAAATTCTGCCACATGGCTTGTGCTTACATTTAAAATTAAAAAAAACAGCTAAAACAAGATAATGCTATAAAAAAAAAAGCGTAGCAATACAAAAAAAAAGAAGAAGCACAAATCACTCCTCCAATTATATCTTCACATGTGTCAAATTTTCAATGAAAAATACAGAAAAAAAATTAAACGTATCCATTCACAATTTATGTAATAAAAATTAAATCTCTTAAATATCTCCCTCTAGCTCACGATTCTCCCCCACGTAATTTAACAGTTTCATTGCTCTAGAAAAACCAAGGTTCGAAAAGGCGTTAGTCAGGCACTGATTTACGTCTAAGCCAAAAAGCGGTGATTAATCATCGATTAATTTTGAACATTTTTTTTTAATTTTAAAGTTTATATGTATATAAGTTATAAATTATGAATATATAAATCAAAACAAGTATGAAATAAGTTTTTTTGATTATCAAAGTAACAAAACATTAGGAAATTAAGTTCAAATTCACATCTAAATTCTAAAAACAAATAAGAAGTACAAACATATGATGCAAAAAATAGATTTGTCTTGATATTGAGAGACAAAAAAGTACAAGGAGAGAAAAAATTTCATCATCTTCTTCAATGATCAAATTATCATGTGTGTTGTATTTCTAGATGTATTTCCAAAACTTTGTAACAGACCATATGTCCGTCACAATAAAAAAAATTGATTTTTTACGAAAAATCAACGATTTTTTCGAAAAAAATCGTTAAAAATCGTTGACATTTAAAAAAAATCAGTTGACCGCTTAATTCACCGCCTAAACACTAATCACGGCGCTGAATCTCCAACTAGTGCCTAGGCGGTAGGCGCTAGCTTTTTAGAACATGGGAAAAAACCACCACTACTCTGCTTTCTCTCGCTCTCATATCTCTGAAAATATAAATCTCTGAAAATATAAAACACAAAACACTTGCACAATTACAATTTGACACATGTCACTTAAGATAATCTTTTAATTAAAATAACTTAATTAATATCATAAAAATTTCTCGAAACGCACCCTATTTGATCGTTAAAAAAAAAAAAAAATATCCAATTTGTTCTAACCTCTTTCCACTACACACGACACAGCCCAAAAACTGTAATCCATTTCTCTGTTTTATCTTCATTTTCTTTTTCTCCCCGAAAAACAAAATTGAAGTTGTACTATTACTCTCATCATTCAGATATATAGCAAAAATTGTAAGCACAAACACTAAAAAGAAAAATATTGACTGGACGTTGAGTTTGAAGATGGTTGTGAAAGGATGGCAATATCCATTTTTTAATTCTTCTTCATCGCATAAATTTTGAAATCTCTCCCACATGGAACTATGTCATTTTCTTTTTGTTATTCTGTTTTGATTTGTGTGTGGCTTAAACAAACCAGTGAGATCTTGTAATGCTATTAATGCGATTATCCACATTTTAAACAAAGACAATCATTGCTGATTGCCAAAATATTCAAAATATTGCAAAGAGATTGGGCTGGCTTTTAAACACCATTTCTGCATTTCTATGGTTTTAGAGCCAATATCGACTTATAAAGATTGTATTTCTGAGGCACAAAAAAGTTGAAAGTTTCAAGAAGAATAGTGGCCGTGGCCCAAATAAGCTGACGTGCACAGGTATTAGAGCGTTTGCTACATCTGGTGAAGACACACAATCCAAATTTAACTAACAAGTGGAAAGACTTTATGACTTAAACGGACCAACGTAGTATTAAGAGAAGTAGAAAAACTCATAAGAGAAGAAGACCGTCTGAGCAATAATGGCCTTTTTTGTCTCTCTTTTATGTCATATGGAAGATTGGACATTTGGTTATTATGGGTTTAGAGGGTCAGCTTCTGATAAGGTCATCTCCTTTGCTGCTGACCACTCTTGTGATCCTGCAATGGTAACAAGACACACTAGAATCACCAGTCCGCAAGAATGATCAGATCAAAGGTGCTGTTAGATATGAAAATGTTTGATGGCAATGCATGCGATGCGTGATCAATGAATCTACAAAGCATGCAAAAGATCAAATGCGCTGTTACATTTTACATGGTTCCATCTCACGAGTTTGAGGCCAGCATAATATGATTTCCATGATAGAATGTTCCCAAATCAACTAGTTACGTTCTATGACCCAATCAAGCGTGTGTACCACATGACTTTTACTTCCCTTAAACCATTTCGTGAGTAGTGTCAGACTTACTTGACTTGTGAGAAGAGACGTACCTCATCTCTTTTTATTCTTTGAAATTGGTTGACTCTCCTCCTTCTTCTTCTTCTTCTTAAGCTTCTTAATTTCTTGATTAACGTCGAAAGAATATTTCTGAATCATCCTCTTCAACTGCTTCAGTTCACCGACAAGGCTGTTGGTCTCAGGTTGACTCATTACAGATGTGATACAGTCGTTTACTGATTTTTTCAAATTTTGCAGAAGTTCCTTCCCCTGTTTAGCCTCATCATCACACTTATTCCCCATGAGTTCTAAACTGAGTTCTTCGTAATTTAGTAGCTCGGCCTTGCAATTGGCCGCCAAATCTTCCAATTCATGGAGAGAAGCAGCTCCAACTTCAGATCCTTCTCCAATACCAGAATCAGCAACTTTTTCTCCTTCAGATTCAACAATTTCTTTTCCAACGTGAGAGACAGTTCCTACTCCACGTTTAGATTCAGCAACTTTTGCTCCAAGGCTCAGTTTAGATCTAGTCTTCTTCTCTTTTTTCTTCTGGCTCGAAAAGAATGTTGCTGGCTTAGTGCATAATGTTAGCCCTTCCCAATCTAAAATCTCTTCATCCTCAGATGTTATATCTCCAACTTCTCTTTGCTCTGATCCGTGAGACGTCTTCTGGATTTTTGGCTTTATGGCTTCCATCTTAACCTTGTTCATTAGTGTACGTGCTCTTTGCTCTGATCCTTGAGATTGTTCATTCCTGCCAGTGCTGGCTATCTTGCTCTCCACTTGCCCATCTTCACATCTGTGAGATGTCTTCTAGATTTTTGGCTTTATGGCTTCCATCTGAACCTTGTTCATTAGTGTACGTGCTCTTTGCTCTGATCCTTGAGATTGCTCATTCCTGCCAGTGCTGGCTATCTTGCTCTCCACTTGCACATCTTCACATATGTGAGACGTCTCCTGGATTTTTGGCTTTATGGCTTCCATCTGAACCTTGTTCATTAGTGTACGTGCTCTTTGCTCTGTTCCTTGAGATTGCTCATTCCTGCCAGTACTGGGTACATCTTCTACCAAAGCAGAGATCGCTACTTTGTTTGCCACACCAAAGTTCTGTTCAAAGCTCTCCACTTGCCCATCTTCACATCCTACCACCTGTTCTAGACGGTTAGTGTATTCATCCTTCAGGAAGTTTAGGTACTTCTCAAGTATCGCAGCTATTTTCTTGTGACTTGATGCCTCGAGCTCGAACTTGGCTATTTTAGCCTTACATGTCTCCAAAAGCTGAGAAGTCTCCTGAATTTTTCGCTTTATGGCTTTCATCTGAACCTTGTCCATTAGAGTACGTGCTCTTTGCTCTGATCCTTGAGATTGCTCATTCCTGCCATAGCTAGCTACCTCTTCTGCCAAAGCAGCCATCGCTACATCCATTTCCACACCAAAGCTCAAGAAAGATCTGGAAAATACAAAAATACAGAGATTATAACATACTTATCATATAAATACAGAGATTATAACATACTTATCATGAAGGAGAATCACCTGGTCGCACACATATTGCTCGTAATCCATGTCCATCACGTCTAAGTTTAAGTTATGAAGAAGAAGAAGAAGAAGAAGAAGAAACATGAGAAATCTGGTATGAGTGCGAAATCAATAAGAAAATACACAAGGAAAATGAAACTTTCTGGGGAAAAATTTGTATCGGAAGCCAAAATATATAAAATCAAGAGATAATGAAGAAGAAACTTACGCCAACTGTGAGGAGTCTCGGAATGCCTGTACGGATGAACGATGGAATGGACGACGGACCGGTTAAGAAGAAGAAGCCAGAGCCGATAGATGGTCTTTTGTTGTCAGAAGGTGACAAAGCTAAGATTGAGAGGAGAAAGAAAAAGGATGATCGCCAAAGAGAGGTATACAGTTTTTTTTTTTGCTTTATTGTGTTCCTTTTGCTGATTTACTACTGGTTATGCAGGTTAAATATCAACAGCATGTTGCTGAAATGGAAGCGGTTAAAGCAGGGATGCCTACTGTTAGTGTGAATCATGACACTGGTGGTGGCTCCGCTGTCAGAGATATTCATATGGATAACTTCAATGTCTCTGTTGGAGGCCGTGATCTCATCGTCGACGGATCAATCACACTGCTTACAAATGGATTTTACTTTACAGGCCTTGTAGGACGTAATGGTACCGGAAAAACAACATTTTTGAGGTATATGGCTGTGCACGCTATAGAGGGTATTCCTACTAATTGCCAGATATTGCATGTCGAACAAGAAGTAGTTGGTGATAACACGACAGCCTTTACAATGTGTTCTTAACACTGATATTGAAAGAGCCCAGCTATTGGAAGAAGAAACTCAAATACTGGCAAAGCAGGTTAGCTACAAGCTAGTTTTACTAATAAGGGAGCCATTGCTTCCTGGCATTAGCATTAACTCGTTTAGGTATCTTGTCTTCTTTTTTTTTGTTATCATTTGGTGGTAATGTTGACCATTGTTTGGTTATCTGAAGAGAGAACTGGAGTTGTAAGAACCCACAGCTAAGGATGGAATGCCTACCAAAAATACAGTTGAAGGAGATCTTATGTCTCAAAGGCTTGAAGAAATATACAAAAGGCTTGATGCTTATACTGCTGAGGCTCGGGCAGCTAGTATCCTTGCCGTAAGTTGCTCTCTACCATTAAAAGATTTCTTCTGCCTTCGTAGGGTATTTTGTTTCTCATTATAGCAAGGTTATAAACAAAAGGGCATATGCATATCTGGACACAAGTCGTGACCCATCATTACAAAAGCATATAGAGGCTAGCCTTTTGGTGCTATCTCCTGTTAGAAATTCTTTGTATGTGCTTTTGTTGCTTTCAACTTCTGACTACTGCTAACTTGCAAACGTTGTTCTCTATGATATCTCCAGGGGCTCAGTTTCACTCCAGAAATGCAGAAGAAATCTAGAAATACTTTTTCAGGAGGCTGGAGGATGCGAACTGCACTTGCTCGTGCACTATTTATAGAGCCTGATCTGTTGTTGCTTGATGAACCTACGGTGTGTTTTCTTTATAAGCTTATCTTATTAACAGAATCTATTTCCTTTATATTTTCAAACTTCTGACATTCTTTTCCTCTGTTTTTGTTTGGTAGAACCATCTTGATCTCCACGCTGTCTTATGGTTGGAAACATATCTAACCAAGTGGCCAAAAACATTTATAGTTGTTTCACATGCTAGAGAATACTTGAACACGGTACCTTTTTTTTTCTCTCTTGATCTTCATGCAGCTATTATATCCCCAATATCTCTGGACACGTGTAATGCTTGTTTTTTGGCTGCAGGTGGTCACGGACATCATCCATTTTCAAAACCAAAAACTAAGTACCTATAAGGGAAATTATGATGTTTTCGAAAGAACACGGGAAGAACAAGTGAAGAATCAGCAAAAAGCTTTTGAATCAAGTGAACGATCGCGGTCAGATATGCAGGTTTCTTTAATTTTTCTGCACAATGATATCATGAATTCTGTTTTCAACTCGTCTCTGGTTTGTTTAGCAGTTTTCCAGCATGGGGATTTCAGTTTCATTTCTTGTTTCCTTCTGCAGGCGTTCATTGATAAATTTCGATACAATGCAAAGAGGGCGTCCCTTGTTCAGTCAAGAATCAAGGTGTCAACAGTTACATCTATTTTATGTGATTATATTTTGGCCATCACTGTTGCTCTAATATTATTATGTCTATGACCCAGGCATTGGACCGGCTGGCCCATGTGGATCAAGTTATTAATGATCCTGAGTAAGCGAACCCCTCTTACATATATATATATATATATATATGCTAAAGCACTTTCAGTTGAAATTAGGAATGGTGCTATACTCTGACATTGGATAAATTTGCTACAGTAGCATTCGATGGTTGCTGTCAACTCCAACCTTCTATACATTAACCTCTTGTCTTTCTTGTGTAGCTATAAATTTGAATTCCCAACTCCTGACGATAAGCCTGGACCCCCCATTATCAGTTTCAGGTTTGTCATCTTCCGGAAACCACCTGTGTGAATCTGACACAAACTTATCTAATTTTGGTATGGGGAGGATACAGATGATAGATTTTCTTACTCGTTTACTCTTTTCTACAGTGATGCATCATTTGGTTACCCTGGTGGTCCGTTGCTGTTTAGGAACTTGAATTTCAGAATAGATCTGGATAGCCGTATTGCGAGTAAGAAGGCTCTCCCCTCCCTCCATCATGGGATCTCATAGATGTTATATGTTTATAAACCTTAAGAGTTATTAAACTTTCATCAATCATATGTGGATACCAATATGTACAACATCAAAGAACATATAGAACTTGATTTTTGAGGCTAACTTCTCATAGATATTTATATTTGTATTTTCCCGTGGGCTATCATACATTGGCTAATCTAGCTTCATGGTGAACTCCTAATAGATAATCTTCGTAATTTCTTGTGAAAGATTGTGACTGATCTAGAATCTTGATTCTGCAGGACGAGCAAGATCTGGAATCATAGTGTTGCCTTGCGGTGCTGGTAAATCTCTAGTTGGTGTTTCTGCAGCAGCTCGTATAAAGAAGAGTTGTCTTTGTTTGGCGACGAATGCTGTCTCGGTGGATCAGTACTGGGCCTTCCAGTTCAAGTTGTGGTCTACTATAAGAGATGACCAAATATGCCGTTTCACTTGTGATAGTAAAGAACGATTTCGTGGACTTGCTGGTGTTGTTGTGACAACCTATAACATGGTTGCCTTTGGTGGTAAACGATCTGAGGAATCAGAGAAGATCATAGAAGAAATGAGAAACAGAGAGTGGGGGTTGCTGCTCATGGACGAAGTAATCAAATAGTTCTCAGTGTGATGTATGTCTTTGAATTGAAGTTAGTGTTTGCTGGAAGTTACTTTGCGGAAAAGTTATAATACTACATTCTAGTTATTAGTTATTAATTATAACATAATGCCAAATCTTAGAAAATTACGGGGAAAATGATTAGAAACATTTCCCTTTTATTGCCCTTTTGTCAAATATTAGAAAATCCAATTCTCATAAATAGTTTGAAAAAAAAGAAAGGATTGTATGGTATAAACCAACTGAATAAGTGATCAAGTAGTCAGTTTATTTCTTTTTCCGCATGCTGTTTCGATTCGACAGTGCTCTCTAGTTTCTACGATTTCGCGGTGTAACGGATAAAATGGTGGGACCTAGAGAGCCTCCACGTTATGCAACTATGGAGATAGTTAATTCGCTGTACGTGACACGCATACACATTCGATGCCGTATCGTCCATGTGTCAGCTCTTGTCTCTTTGAAACATGCACTCGTGTCTCATTTTTTGAAACAAAAAAAAATAAAAAAAATTCTCATTTGGAAAACCTAAGAACTCTTTTCTTTCTTTTTTCTTTTTTTTTGCACCGGTTACTCTGCTTATGAAAGTTTTAAAATTGTTATATTTTTGGTTCTTAGAGCATCTCCATTAGTGAACTCCTATGAGAGGTTCTTAGCAAATTTTTAATAATAAATTATGATTATTTAAAAAGTTTAGAACTCCTTGAGTTTTTCACCTCCAATGGTGAACCTCATTGGAGTTCTTAAAAAAAAATGTTTCTTTTCAAGCTTTGAAAAGAAGAAGATACAATACCTCCATCTAAAAAAACAGATTCACCAATACCTCCATCTAAAAAAACAGATTCACCAGGTTCATATGCCTAATTCTTTCCCCATAAACAATCAAACAAAACTCCATCTACTTACTTTCAAACAAAAGCTATTCAGCAGTATTTTGCATACATTCTAGTTCAGGATTCAGCAGAAGCGTCAAACAAAAACATTTTTGTGAATGAATAAAACTCGTGTACTATTTAAGAAGCTTATGCAACAGCGGAACAGAGCGAGCTACTATTCCACAGTCTCCCTTTTTCCCAAAATAAAATTGTGTCTAATAAAAGGCTTCTTTGCAGTATAGATATTTACCTTTTGCATTGAGCGACCACAGAAAGCCTTCATGGCATTCACGAAGTCGTTGTACTTCTCGAACTGAACCACAATCTTACAATGGAAACCTGATGCGAGGTCTCCACTGTCCTCATATGCGTCCTTACCTAGATCATCGTCCTCAGCAACATTAAGATTCCTATAGAGAATGAGTTAATGCAGCGGAACATAGATTTTATGTAACTTTTTAGATATTGCATTAACATCAGACTATCATTGGTAAACAGAATGAATGAGGCGATTGGATCCAAGGAATAGAATACTCAAGCCCACATGGTACATCTTGTTCGATACAATGTCCATAATCATATAACTATAGCAGAGAGATTAAACTGAAACCATAATTAGTTGTTAGGTAAGATTTTCATCCACCAATTGCACTTAACCGAGAAACTTCATACAAAATGTATGTTCTATACTTCTATGTCCAAATGTAGATGCATGAAATCTTCCAAAAGCAACACAAAACCAATGAAAATTGCAATAAGCGAGCCATAGATCAATCTCCGCTCACATAGTGTCACATTCGTGAAGCACATTTGGAACAAACATAATCAAATTGGACATGAAAAGATGACAGAATCTTACTTAATTTTCCCAAAGCTGGAGAAGATTGTATGCGTAACCAACATCGAAGGTTTCGATGAAACTCTTGGCTCTGCAAACCATCTTGATGGCACACCTCTCAGTATTATTGTATCAGCCTCTCGCCTTCCTTCCCTTGGATGTCCTGCAAAAAAGCAAATACCCAACAACACAAATTAAAACACTTTGCAACAAAATTGTCAAAATCAAGTTCCAAATCAACTAATCGAGATTACCAAAAGCGTAAAATTCCTCCCAACTAATCCTGCTTCGTCGTCTTCCCGTTCTTCGCCCCCAATAACCTCTTTATAACATCATACACCACACCATCTTCCATCAAAATCAAACAATGAAAACCTCAAACAAGCGACGAACAAAAACCCTCGAATCTGAAACACAGGAGGAAACAAAAATCGAAACACCTGATGAGATAAGAGTTTCCGTTTCCGACCTTCAGTTTCGTAACACCGTCTCCGATCAAGGTGGATTCAAAATCACCTCGTTGTACAGAATCAATAGAGAGAGCGAGGAAGAGAGAAAAGGTTTGTGAAGAGAAAAATAATGGAGAAAAATGGAAAAACAAAATTCGTCCAACCATAATCCGCCACGTCGCCTTAAGAGACGGTATGTTAAAGCTCTCCGCTAAGGAGCGGTTCTTAACTTTTATACCCATTTTCATTTATTTTTAATCCTAAAAATGCTAAGAACTCCTTCCTTATTTTGCTAAGAACCTCCGATGGAGGTGGTCTTACATTTATGACTCATTTATCCAGCTCTATATTTTTAGCCAAAGTTTGGTGGTATTATATTGTTATTTATTTAGTTGGGCCATTACGCATGCGAATCCACTTTTTTTTTCACTTGAGAGAAATGGGTGTGAAACCCATTGATATAAAGAGGGCAAAATGGACCACCAGCCCACCAAGTCCTCATCCCATTTAATTGCGAATTTACTCTTTTCCGTTTCACAATTTTTTTTTTTTTTTTTTTTTATAAAGAATATTATTTTATATTTTCAATACAAAATATTAAACAAAAATTCAATTTTAACTCTTTTGATTTAGTGTATTAATTAAAAATAAAAATTTGTTTAATATATTAATAGCTAGGTCGTTGCAAAAAGTTTTTGATCTTTATTAACAATTTGAATTAGTCAAAGAAGACAGTTTTCATTTTTGTAGTTTTGTCATGTCATGTGTGAGTGAGTGGCCCGGTGTTCATATCCATAAATATTAAATATTAACTATTAATTTCAACATTATTTTTTCTTCTTCTTAATATTGTTATAGATATTGTGGAAAATAATGTTATGCTTCAACTTTTCTTTGTTCAGCCGTACACTTCCGTGAGTCGAACTTTAAGATAGGAGTGAGATAAGAACAATAGGGCAACATGGTTTCTGATCTTTCTATACATCACAAAATATTTTAAAAAACTGTTTGATCTCGATACATGTTTATCTCTCAATCCTCGTGTCAGCTCTTAACCGCATGGCCTTCCCAAAACTTCCCAAAACATGTACAATGTCGGTCTGAATGCATTACGCAAATCTTCATTTTTATATATTTTATACAAAATCATAAATAATAATAAAATAAAATAAAAAATTAAATTCATAAAACAATTCAATTCCATAAACAGTTTAAAAGAAAAATTAAATTAAATTAAACTACTTAAATATGGTAGGTATTCCAGTTTTTCAACCATATGTCTCAATTGATAATAAATATAACACATTCAATCACTCTTGTGACATGCTAGACAGTTAGTAATTTTTTATCAGTTTCAACTTCGAAAAACTTTTTTCAGCAGTTACAACTGATACCAGAATGGTCAACAATATATAATAAACATTTTTGTGCTTTGATAACAATTCATCATTTTTTTCAAAAAAAATCAAAAACTTATATAGACTTCAGAACTTCATTTGATATATATTCTCAAATAATTTTTAATTTCATAAACATATCATCACCAACTGTCTTAATGCATACCAAGATAAATCTATAAAAAAATATTATAAGAAATTAAGAATCGATCCAGTATATCCATCAATTGTTTTGTCACAAATCACCACTCATAATTGACAAAAAATTGTTTCTAGTTTCTAATTCTACATAAACATTATATATTAAAAATCAATAACTTAAGACGATGATAATGAAAAACGATTAAAAAAAAAAATCAAATCTACGAAAAAAGTAAGATAAGAAATGCCGTGACACGGTCTCTGTTGTTGAATTTTTTTTCTTTACTAAAACATAATATTAGATAATTATTATTTTACGATATATTTAACCAACTAATTTGTTAATAAAAAGCCCATAAACATTACTACAAAGTCTACAAATATTACTATCTTATTAAAAAAAGGTTACAAACTTTGTTTACATATACATTAACAAAATATCTAATACGAAAAATAAACATATACATTAACAAAATTTTAATAAGAAAAATGTAACTAGAAAATGCCAGCCAAAATCGGATGCTCAATCGGTGGCTTACTTCGTTTGTGCTCTGGGCCGGGCCTGAACCTGTAATGGGTTGGCTTGTAAAATTATCGCAACAAGAAGTTAAGACTTTTGGATAACAAAGAAAAACAAACACAGCTATTTTTACCTCGTTTCCATGTTGCCGAGAGATTTGTTGTTTACACTCCACTTAGGGGGTTTCTAATGGCTGCTACTAATGTCTCATCTCTTGAACCTCTCTGTGGATGGAACTAAACAGATCCGTTGTGATATACCGCTCGCCATGGCTCGGAAACAGAACCTGTTCTCATGGAATCTATTAGAGCGGAAACAACACCACTAAATGTGATTACTGGAAATTGAAATCTGTTTTGTCCTCACCGTGATAAGTTTTCCGGCATTCTCAGCTCTTTTAGCCAAGCTGATTGCTGCTACTGCAGCGGCTCCAGACGAAATCCCGACCTAATATGCATATATTACTCCCACAAAACTATAAACCCGATGTTATGTAGAGGAAAGAAGGGAGAACATAAGAGAATATTATATATACCAGCAATCCTTCCTCCAAAGCTAGTCTCCTCGCCATCTCAATTGCTTCCTCATTGCTAACCTATAGTGTTTGGAATGACCCTCTTTTATGTTTGGATAGTTGTATCGTTTAGGAATTTTGGTTTTCGATTAGGTGAGATTATTGCTAACCTTTACCACTTCATCGAGTAGCTTAACATCCAAGATTCCCGGTAGGTAACCTGAAAAAAAAAACGTGTAGTAGTGTTCTGTAAGGAAGATGCCGAAGTAAAAAAGCCCAATTTTGAAAAGTATTGAATTTGTAAGCCTAACCAATGCTCTTTACCTGGACTGTCTCCAGAAATCACACTTCTTTCTGATGGTTCAACGCCAACTACCTATGTTTTACGGATGTTTAGGATTAAGGAAATCATAAGGGTAAACCAGAATACCGGAAACAAGAGAAAGACCTTAATATCCTTGTTCATCATTTTCAAGAAACCTCCTGTACCCGTTACAGTACCACCAGTTCCAATTCCGGCAACAAATATATCGACATTACCCATTGTATCTTCCCAGATCTCTGGCCCTGTAGTTTCAAAGTGTATCTTACCAAAACAAAGCCAGGAGGAAAACATCTTATCAGGCCACAAAACCGGAACCTCGAATAAAAGAGTAAAAGCTCTCGATAATTTCTTACCTTTGTATTTGCCGTATTGTCGAATTGCTGAAACATATATGCATTCTTCGTCTTGAGAACAATCTCTTTGGCTTTATCCACTGCACCTTTGAGACCTTTCTCTGGATTCGTTAGCACAATCTCTGCTCCAAGTGCGCGTAAAAGCATCCTTCTTTCAACATTTATGGAAGCTGGCATTGTCACTATGAGTTTGTATCCTTTAGCTGCAGCCACAAAAGCAATCCCGAGGCCAGTGTTTCCGGTCGTTGGTTCTACTAACACAGTCTGCTTTGATACCATCGAATCAGCAATCTAGATTGTGGCAATATCAAAAATATCGAAAGGCAAGATTTGAAAATTAACCTTCCTCGGACTTATGGCTCCGCTGTCTTCTGCCTCATTTATCATGCTCAGACCAATCCTGCGGAAAACAGAAAAAATGTTACGGAAATTGAGGAATGCCTGTTTAATCCACAAGATCAGAACTAGTACTTACATCAGAGCTATTAAGTATTAACAATCAAATAACTTAATTACCAATATTGAAGATAGAATTTAAGGCAGGACGAAGTATCTTTCTGACCTATCCTTGACGCTTTTACAAGGCTCCATTGATTCGAGCTTTGCTGCAATGTCCGCCAAACACCCATCAGTGACTCTATTGAGATACACCATCGGTGTGCTTCCAATCAACTAATTAAACAAAATCCAAATTACCCATTTTTTAACAATCTGTTTATTCAAAAAGCATTAATCTTTTTGTAAGAAATGTTGGGTCTACTCAATAAATTTGAATCCTTTAAACTCACTTGAGTGACATCTTCGGCAATGTTGACAGTTTCTGATTCGTGACTTTCTTCTACTTGGACAATGTCTTCTTGTTTGATTTCATCTTTAGACACAGAAGTAACTGGAGGCGGAGGTTTCGCTTTTGATTTCGATTTTGATTTCGTCCCGGTAGAGGATTTTCCGGAGACAGCGCCGACGACGACGGACGATGCCGGATTTCTGACCGTAAAAGATGATGACGCTTCATGGTTAAAGGAGAAGGATGAGTGTTTCGCGGTGCTGAGACGGTGTCGTTTTGGGGTAATTGCAGCGAAGGGATACTGAGGAAGAAGGCGGAGCGAAGGAGACGAGAATGCCATTTTCCGTCGTCGGCGAGGTTTAAGGGATTAGGTTTCGTTAGTCTTTAAAAATTTTGTATTTATTTTTTTGGGTGAAGATAAAAGTTCAAGGGTCAAATTAGTCATCTACCACAATTACTCAAAAGTTCAATTATTTTCAAATTTTGTTGAGAAGATTTTTTTAATGAGGGAAAATACAGATGTCATTCAACAAATAATTTAACAGATAAGTTATACAAATATATTAATTTTTCTGTCGGTCCACCAAACTGTTATGAATAATAATAATGAATAACAAGGATTTAATTCGTGCTAATTTAAAAAAAAAAAATTTAAAATTTAAAAGTTGTTTTTATCTGAATTTTATAATATAACTAACTAATAATTATAGATAAAGATGTTAATTTGTAATAATTTATCTGTTTAACTCGTTTTGCAGTGAATAAGATATTATTCGGGCTAACCCGTAAAAACTTATAATTTTACAAACATAACTCTAATATGTACCGTTAAATGACTCTAATTTTTGTGGTTAGTTTACGAACTCTTAAAAAATAGTTTTTATATGTCTAATTTTTTATAAAATTAGTAAAATATTTTTTAACTTTTGTTTTGATATATATTCAAATAAAATATAATAAATTATAATGAAAAATATAGCAAGATTTTGAATATTGTTTTTTCTTTGAATATATATGAATTGATTATTATTTTAAATTACATAGTATTAAAAATAATTAAAAAATTAAATAATTAATAACCTATTTAATGCAAAATATATATTTTCTATATTTTAATCAATAATTTTAAAAGACTATTATATCCTATCTTATTTCAATTATTATTTGTTATTTGTTATTTGTAATGGTATTTCATATAATAACTTACAAAACAAAGTTTATTTTTAAAAATGTCTTTTTAAATAATATTATAGAGATGACTTTATAATATAAATAATTTATAAAACCCTGGAATAATTATTTTCTTTTATCAAACAATTAAATAAAACTATCCATTGATTATATATATAAACAATAGAATTGATATGGGAAAAACAAGAAGTATTTGTTCTGTCGTTGTGACCATTTTATTACCGTGGTAACAAGAAACCTTAACGTCGTTTCTACTATCGACAAGACAAGGCTAAGGTATCGAAATTATAATATTTATTTATGTCATTTGTCACACACGTCTCTCTCGCACTGCTTTAATCTTCGTTTCGAAGTATTGGATCCCAAAACCGATGATTTTTATTTTTTCTTTCTGATCTCGATTATAAATATTCGAACACGATTATGTCGTAAAGCATTAAAAAAAACTTATCTGAAAAATGGCATTCAAAGCGATTCTCTTTCTGGGTTTACTTCTCGCCGTGACAGCTTCTCCGATCACCGTCGATGGTGGATCAGTGTGTCCGGAGAGTTCCACGTTTGGTCGAGGAAGCTTTCCCGATGGTTTCTTGTTCGGTGCTACCACTTCTGCTTTCCAGGTAAAATCGAATTGGATTTACAAGTCAAACATTATTGAATCTCCGTTGACTTTCCCCAGAAAAACACAGAATTTATCTATATATTCAGGACTAGTAGCTTAGTAAGTTTGATTAACAAAGCTTAAAGTCCCAAATCCAAAGTAAAGGAATCGAATTTAGCATTTATAGTGAAATGATTGAAGCTTATAAAGGAAAAATTGAAAGCTTTATCCCATTCTAAAAGCAGTTACTTGTCAACTAGTCATTTTCAAGTTTCTAATTTTAAATGATTTGGGCCAAAGATCATTTCTTTGTCAAGCGTATAGTCACATTCACTTTGAGTCCTCTTGATGCTCTGCTTTCATGAATTACTTCTTGTTAATCCTCTTTTAGTGCGAGAGGTTTCTGGATTCTCAACAGGTTTGTTTTTTTGTACAGCATGAAGGTGCACCAGAAGAAGGAGGCCGAGGTGGGAGCATTTGGGACTCATTCACCCATAAACATTCAGGTCTTTCCTCCTCTTCTAAAAAAATGTTATTAGACTATGTACAAGTCACTTGTTTTCGTCATTAGCATCTGATTTAAATCTGCAGAAAAGAACAATAACCTTGATGGCAGGCTGGGGGTTGATTTCTATCATCATTATAAGGTATATATTCGATGTGTTATGTTGAACGAACAGTTCATCTATAGCCTTACATATAAGTTTGTGTGTAAACAAACAACAAATTATCAGTTTTTTTCCTTTAAAATTTTGCAGGAGGATGTTCAACTATTGAAAAAGTTGAACATGGATGCCTTTAGGTTCTCTATTTCTTGGTCAAGAATATTCCCCCGTAAGGCAAAATCAATTTCTTTGGTTAATGGTTCTTTTGCAATTATATGAGATGTAGCGAGTCACTCCCTAATGGACTTTTTGTTTCAGATGGGAAAAAAGACAAGGGAGTGAGTGAAACTGGAGTTAAATTCTACAATGATCTTATCAACGAGCTCATTGCAAATGGTCATTCTTCTTTCTGCCAAATTGTCAATTCATATCAGATCTGCTTTTTCCTACGACCTCGTGGCTAAAATCCCATTCTTGACTGGGTTTTGCAGGTGTAACGCCTTTGGTTACCTTGTTTCAATGGGATGTACCTCAGGCTCTTGAAGATGAATATGGCGGGTTCTTGAGTGACCGTATTTTGTAAGTCCTTTGAGCCAAATTGTGATAAATCAGTTCGGTTTCCTATCTTTTCGCTGCTTTTTTTTTTAATATCTTCTGAAACTTGTATATGTAGGGATGATTTCCGGGAATTCGCAAAGTTTGCCTTCAATGAATATGGTGATAGAGTGAAGCATTGGGTTACTATAAACGAGCCTTATGAATTTAGCCTCGGTGGATATGGCACGGGAGAGAAAGTACCAGGAAGATGTTCTAAATATGTCAATGAGAAATGCGTTGCGGGCGATTCTGGACGTGAAGTCTACACCGTAAGTCACAATTTGTTGTTGGCTCATGCCGAAGCTGTGGAAGAATTCAGGAAATGTGCAAAGGTAAAATCTTAACAACCATATGCGATTCATTCAAATATCTATTGATCTATCTAATGTGTGGATTCAAACTAAACAGTGCACAGATGGAAAGATTGGAATAGTTCAGAGTCCAATGTGGTTTGAGCCTTACGATAAGAAGAAGTCCAGTTCAAACCCTTCAGAGGAGATAGTGAAGAGAGCTATGGATTTCACTTTAGGCTGGTGAGTAGTTTTAAGAAATACTATATTTGTTTAGGTGAGCTTAAAATTAGCTTTTAGCGTTTTTAGGTTCTGATGTTTGCTTGCAGGCATATGGAACCAATAACACAGGGAGATTACCCTCAGACCATGAAAGATAGCGTTGGTGCTCGATTACCATTGTTTACGCCCGAGCAGAAGGAGAAGCTGAAGGGTTCTTATGATTTTGTTGGTATCAATTACTTCACTTCTGCGTTTGTTGCTCATGTGGACAATGTTGATTCAGAAAAACTGAGCTGGGAAGCTGATTCTCGCTTGCAATTACATTGTATGCTCTGCTTTTCTAACCGTTAATTTTTCTTTCCTTACTTGATGATCTTCTTTCTAATCTTTTGTTTTTTACTTGCAGCACAAAATCCAGATGGGTTCAAGATTGGGTCTCAGGTATTATATATTCACGATATTACTCTTTGTTTTACTCGATTTTGAGCTTTTATCTTAAGACTCTTGCTCATGTAATACTAATGGTATTTCAGCCTCCTGCTGCGAAATATCCAGTTTGCGCAGACGGCTTAAGAAAAGTTTTGAAATACATCAAAGAGAACTATGATGATCCAGACATCGTTGTCACTGGAAACGGTAAGCCATTGGTCTTTTCCTCTCTGTTTTGAACTCGGACTCTGTTTTCCTTAGCTTGATTTGAGTGGTCAAATCCATTGCATTTGCAGGGTACAAGGAGACACTTGGAGAGAAAGATGTACTTCCCGATGCGCTCAGCGATAGTAACAGGAAGTATTATCATATGAGACATCTCATGGCATTACACGGAGCAGTCTGGTGAGTTTTTTTTTCTTCTTCTTTTTCACAGTTTCCACAAATACTCTGTTTCTTCTTCTCTAGTTGATAAATTTGATGACAAAACCATTGATTCCTTTTCATTTTTTTGCAGCGAGGACAAGGTTAATGTTAAAGGGTACTTTGTGTGGTCGCTATTGGATGGACTAGAGTGGGAAGATGGATACAAGACGAGGTCTGGACTGTACTATGTAGACTATGCACACAATTTGGGACGGCACGAGAAACAATCTGCCAAGTGGCTCTCCAAGCTCCTTGAGAAAGTCCCGATTCAGTCCAAGGTAGATTCGGAATCAAGGAAGGAGTTATAAATGATCAGAGATCAAATGATTATCCATTTCGCAGCTATGTTTAAACGATTATATAATGTAATGTGTGTTTTTATCTTAAAAAGAGTGTAAGCCAACTATCTATGTAGTCATATATATAATATGAATAAGAAGCTTGTGTCACACGTTAGGTTCTATTAGCGGTGGCCATTTCTAACCGAACTTAATTTGATGTCTAATCAGACTAGTTTCAATTTCTAAGTTCGAATGAAGAGAGCAGAGACAAGAGCGATCATATAATGTTATGTGTTGGAAATGGAAACGAAATCTTGCCACACCAACACAAAACCGGAAAAAATCTAACGCCCAATAATCCGAAATAGCAGTGTGTTTCGTGTAGATCAAGGCATACATTTATCCACAAGGCTGAACATAAACAGTAGACACTTACTAATGCATTCGATAAAGCCATTCATATGGTTAATTTGAAACTATTCATTACATTTCTATCTAAGACCAAATTCCCAAAATATCACAGTAAAACCCTAATCTTCACCTTAAACCATGAGAAAAGGCCTTGTAAATCTCTGAAACCTATGAACCTTCATCTTCACCAAATGAGCTTTCCTCGCCACAGCTTTCCAAATCATCTGAACTCCATAATCTCCGTCGTCATCTTTGACCGGAAAACGCAAATCGAAATACCTCTCAACCTCCTTTAACCGCCGCCACATTTTATTCCACTCTTCTCTCCCGATACTCCTCACAAGACCCATCAGAAACCCTTTCTTTAAAGCATCTGATGATCGGACAAAGAGACAGAACTCGTTGTAGTTGAGAACATCCTCGTAAGGTAACTCGATGTCATCGCTGATGACCACGGGAATACAGTGACTAGCTATGGCGTCGAAGAGACGGTTCGACGATGGAGTATCGCCGGCGATGTTGAGGCAGAACTTCGATGATCGCATTCCTTCCCCGGCTTTGGTTATGCCGTGATTTCGTACGCTACCGAAGGAGAAGTGGACGTCTTTTTCTTCTTTCAGAAGGTTATATAGTTCATGTCTCACGAATCCACCCTACAAGATTGTTATCAAATCAGTAAAATAGATTTTGTAATTAATTTTCATAATGAATCATTTATCATTATACGAGGAAAAGTTCAAACTGTGTTTCAGTTTTAAACTCAAAAAGACACAAACTTTAAATTGATGAACAAAACATGATTCTTACTCGCGTCACAAAAAATAGAAGTTTACTTTTACTATATTTTTTTTTTTTGCCAAGTCTGTAAATTGAGTCGTTACAACCGAACTGAAATTGATTGGTTACTCAAACCAACTAAATCGGACTTAAATAGATTCAAACCAAAGTTTATATATTAACGAATTAATTTTTAAAACTCTATCGGTATATATAGTACCAATTTACATTGTTTTAGTTTTGGATTAATTGGTTCTAAATCTCAAACCTAAGCAAAATCAAACCCTTTTTTTTTTTAAACAGCGAGCACCTAAGCAAAATCAAACTAAACCGGATATATTCCTACCGTATATGATCGATATATATATATATATTATTATTTTTCCTGATTCGGTAACAATGACACTAACCATGCAAACCAAACCAAAAATGTCCTCCGGTAATAAGCACTAAAATGTTGGAGGTGGGCCTAGCACCCCCAATTAGTTAGGCCCATCTTAGGAAAGGTCGTTCTTCGGTGCGGTCACCGGACTTAATATCACCGACCTGCAAGACCACTCTTCAGTTCGGTAGCCGACCTGAAAGCAACGTACCCCGGGCCCGCGCTGATGCCCCGCCAGAGCAGGAAGTGTCAGAAGAGTAGGCGCGTGGGAGTTGGTAAGGCAGTACCTTACCCGCGTAGGGACGTGCCTTCGACCCGACGTCCCACCAACCCTGCAGAACTGACAAGGGCAGGAGGGAGCAGGTGGAGCAGAGTTGGTAAAACAGTGCATTGCTCTGCAACACGCCACGCCGAGCTCATCATGACCTCTCTCCTCGAAAGCCGGGACACGCCTCCTAGGCCACCTTACCCGCAAAAGAGGCCGTAGACGACACGTGGCCCGAGATCCCGGGGAGCAGGAAGCCGACCCCGACTATATATACCCCTCATATGTCATTAATGTGAGGGGGTCTGATCCTTACTCTCTCACCTACCACAAGTTACCCGACCTCTCTATCTTTGTAACGAGACAACACTTTAGAACGCCGAACTGGACGTCCTTCGGAACCAGTTCGTAATTCAAAAGCGTTTACTTCTCTTTCATCAATAAAACGAAACACGGCCCCCGGCCTACTCATATTTCTCCCGACCTGTCTTAATTGTGGTTAAATTGCTCTATTAACGAAAATCTCACCTCCCGTCTCCTAATCATTCTTTAAACACACTTAGTGATCCGTGGGATCAACAATTGGCGCTAGAAGGAGGGGAGTCCAGCTCGCAGATTGGTGTCGGGAGTCCAGCTCGCAGATCCAGTCTACCCGTCTCCACGGGCTCGAGAAGGAGCTGAGAGATGAGAAGGCCCGATCTGCGGCGCTGGAAGAGGAGGCGGTGGGGTTAAGAGCCCGGGCGGTCGAGGTGGCCAGTCTGCAGTCTGCACTAGAGGCCGAAAGGGACCGTGCTGCAGCTGGGTGGGATCGGGCGTCGGGGCTCGAGGAGGAGAACGGGCTCCTGAAGGGGGAGCGGGAGACACTCCGCTCCAGGGTGAAGGGGCTGGAATCCGCCATAGGCCGGGCGAAGGTGGCCGTGGCTGCGGAGAGCGATCGGGTGTCAGCCCGGTGGGACGCGCGGAACCGGAAGTGGTCCGCGAAGATGGAGAAGATCCGCGCCCACCTGGACGGGCGCCGCCAGGCCTTAGAGCCTCACCTTCTGTACAGCCAGGTGACCGGCGTAAAGGCCTGCCTCAGGAGGATGGAAGCAGAGGACGGGGTGTCGGTACCGTTCTACCGGTATCAGAAGCTGGACGAGGACGAGGCGGCATTCGGTGCCGTACTGGACGGGATGGACTTTCCGGATTTGACCCCGGAGGATCTGGAAATCCCTCTGGACCGTGCTCACGGCGTTTTTCTTGAGCACATTATACCCGTCGCTCCCTCTAGCACCCCCGTGGTGGATCTGAATTTGCGAGGTAGACTGGCGCTAGAAGACTTCTGCGCGAAGTGGAAAATCAGACTAAGTAAGTCCACTCCGAGGTACCCCCAGGGGAACGGGCAAGCCGAGGCCACCAACAAGACCATCCTCGACGGCCTGAAAAAGCGACTAGATAACAAGAAAGGGTCCTGGGCCGACGAGCTCGATGGAGTCCTCTGGTCCCACCGCACAACACCAAAGACATCGACTGGCCGAACACCGTTCAACCTCTCCTACGGCATGGAAGCAATGGCCCCATCCGAAGTCGGGCTCCCCACTCCTCGCCGCGCTATGCTCACCCAGCAACCCGCATTGAACAACGTCATCCTACTCAGCGAGCTGGATTTCCTTGAAGAGCAGCGGGACCATTCCCTACTCCGAATCCAGAACTACCAGCAGCTCGCCTCCAAATATTACAACAAGAAGGTTCAAGGCCGGTTCTTCGCCGAGGGCGACCTGGTCCTCCGCAAGGTCTTCGAAAACACCGCCGAGCTAAACGCAGGCAAGCTCGGTGCCAATTGGGAGGGCCCCTACCTTATCTCCAAGGTCGTAAAACCCGGCGTCTACGAGCTAGTCACGATAAACTGCGACGCCATCCCGCGCTCATGGAACTCGATCAACCTCAAACGCTTCAACTATTAAGCCCCCGGGCTCCATTCCGCTCTCCGCTTTTGTAAACAATCGAACTACGACTGGCTTGATCCCTTATACTAAAGGGTACGTAGGCAACCCCTAACCAGGGCTCAGCTATCAACCTAATAAAACCTTTTTTACAAAGAAAGACGCTCCCGAGCTCCAAACGCTCGCACTACAAAAAAAAAAAAAAACAAGCCGAGCTCCAAAGGCTCGCACTACAAAAAAAAAAAAAAACAAGCCGAGCTCCAAAGGCTCGCACTACAAAAAAAAAAAAACGAAGCCGGGCTCCAAATGCTCGCACTACAAAAAAAAAAAAAAGAAAGAAGCCGAGCTCCAAACGCTCGCACTACAAAAAAAAAAAAAAGAGCCGAGCTCCAAACGCTCGCGCTACCAAAAAATAAAAAAAAAAAAAAAAAAAAAAAACCAAGCCGAGCCCCCAAGGCTCGCACTACAAAAAAAAAAAAAGAAGCCGGGCTCCAAATGCTCGCACTACAAAAAAAAAGGGGACCGAGCTCCGGTGCTCGCTCTCCCCGGCACACAAGTTATAAGTGCCAAAGCCGGGCCCCAGGGCCCGCACCTCTACTAGACACACAAGCATTAAGTGTCTCTAAAGCCGGGCTCGCTACCCGCACCAAAAAAACAAGGTACACAAGCAATAAGTGCCTTAAGCCGAGATTACCTGGCACCCAATACAAGAGCACGGTCCACGACCTGCTTACTTGACAGAGTACGGTCTACGACCTACTCTACCAATCAAAAAAGCCTCGAAATGGCACTTATACAAAAAAAAAAAAGAGGGCCAACGGCCTCGATATTATTAAAAAGGGCCCACGGCCTAGTCATTACAACAGCCTCGAAACGGCACTTACAAAGAAGAAAGAAAGGGCCAACGGCCTTGTCATCATTAAAAGGGCCCACGGCCTAGTCATTACATAAACGGCCTACGGCCCAGTCCTTACAAAAAGAAACGGCCTACGGCCCAGTCTCTACAAAAAGAAGAAAACAAAAAGGAAAAAGTTTTTACAAGGCCGCATCGGCCGGTCGGTCTTCACTCCCGTCAGCACGGGTACCATCTAAATCAGCCGGGGCCACCATCCTCGCGTTGGTCCCGTACTCACCAAGGAAGGGCTGCCCAGACCCCTCTTCCCCAACCACGGCTCCACCGGGTGGCACGTCGGTTCCGGTCTCACCGGACGGCGCGTCCGTACCGGCCTCAACGGCAGACAGGACCGAGGGATCTGCTTGCACAATCCCAGCAGCTTCGGGGACTCCCTCGTCAGCAGACGGGATTGAGGGATCTGCTTGGACGGTCTCAGCGACCGCAAGAACGTCCTCAGCAGCCGGCGGAGCCTCCAGGGTCAGATCCACCACGGGGGTGCTAGAGGGAGCGACGGGTATAATGTGCTCAAGCAAAACGCCGTGAGCACGGTCCAGAGGGATTTCCAGATCCTCCGGGGTCAAATCCGGAAAGTCCATCCCGTCCAGTACGGCACCGAATGCTGCCTCGTCCTCGTCCAGCTTCTGATACCGGTAGAACGGTACCGACACCCCGTCCTCTGCTTCCATCCTCCTGAGGCAGGCCTTTACGCCGGTCACCTGGCTGTACAGAAGGTAAGGCTCTAAGGCCCGGCGGCGCCCGTCCAGGTGGGCGCGGATCTTCTCCATCTTCGCGGACCACTTCCGGTTCCGCGCGTCCCACCGGGCTGACACCCGATCGCTCTCCGCAGCAACGGCCACCTTCGCCCGGCCTATGGCGGATTCCAGCCCCTTCACCCTGGAGCGGAGTGTCTCCCGCTCCCCCTTCAGGAGCCCGTTCTCCTCCTCGAGCCCCGACGCCCGATCCCACCCAGCTGCAGCACGGTCCCTTTCGGCCTCTAGTGCAGACTGCAGACTGGCCACCTCGACCGCCCGGGCTCTTAACCCCACCGCCTCCTCTTCCAGCGCCGCAGATCGGGCCTTCTCATCTCTCAGCTCCTTCTCGATCCCGTGGAGACGGGTAGACTGGATCTGCGAGCTGGACTCCCGGCACCCCTGGAGGAAGTTAATCGAGGCGGCCTGCTCGGCGAGCCTCTTCTCATAGGCCTCCGCCAGAAAGGCACTAAGGGCCATCGTCTGCATTAAACAAGTTGTTAACAAAGACGCGCAACAAGTCTAGCTAAAAGCAGTTAGACCAGAGCAGAAGCTTACCCGAGCTGAGGATCGCGCCACCTGACGGAAGGTGTCGGACTCCGCCATCTCCAGCGGGACGAAGTGCGGGTACCTCTGCCCGAACATCATGGCCTGCGCCAGCTCGGCGCACTCGTCCTGATCAACGATTACCTGGTTGCTTCCATCCTCGTGGGTAAAGGAGAAGCTGTAGTCCCGAGGCCCATCGTCGGAACCTCCCGAGGCGCCGCCCACTTCGGCGCTGCTGATATATCATGGTTTTTACCCTGTTTAAGCCATGATATAAGTCCTTTTATAGAGTCTTTTCTTGTGTTTTGGAGTCTTTTAGAGTCTTTCACAGGTTATAGCACATTTGGAGCTTAATTGGAATTATTGGAGCATTCTGGAGCGAGACTGAAGTCTGATGACTAAGAGCCCGATCTGAGCACCGAGCATCGATCGATACCCCCTGGTATCGATCGACACTCATCGAGATTTCATGGGCCGCGACTAATTATGAAGCCTTGGAGAATTGCAAAAGCACCCAGAAGACTTTGATAATTACAAGAAGGCCCCAAATCGTGATTTAGGTTATAAATAGGATTTTACAGCCATTGTTTAGGCTATGCTTTATTTTTGTTTAGGTTTAAGAGAGATTTTGGTGAGAGACAAGTCTGGTTTCCCTTCGTCCGAGATCAGATCTCAAAACCTTGTTTCTCTTCCTGATTTAATATAAGAGTATTTATTCAACATGTTTATTAATTTAATATCCATGTCTGAGTAGATCACCTGCTAGGTTTAGGGTTTTCTCATAGGGATTTCTTTGAATGCTAGGTTGATTATCTGTTAGGATTCACTATCTAAATTAGTTCTTCGCCTTAGGTTGTTCTCAAAGCTAATTCTAGGTTGACGAATCTGGAACTTAGATCTTAGGATAATTAATTAGGCACGAGAGTGCGATTAATTACCTGATAGAACCTTAGGTGAGCAAATTGATTATTCGCAAAGAGATTTGGTTTAATTGATTTGTGAACATATCAAACCTGATTTTAAAGCTGATTTAGATTTTAGGATTCGCAAAGAGATTTGGAATTTCTAGGATTTAGATTTAGATAGTTTTCGCAACGAGAGTTGGTTAATTATATTTTAGTGATTTGAGTTCTAGAACAGTGCTTAATCTGGATCCTGTTAGGTAACTTAGCTGCATTCATTGATTTCCTGAGAAATACCCTAAGCCTACATTCCTCCAATTGAATTTACAAACGTTTTACTTGCAACCCTGTTTTTCAATTACATCATCTGGTTTAGCTTGTTTCTAATCTATAGAATCTATTGAGTGATTCTTGAGTTCTTGTGTTCGACCCCTGATTTACTGCAGCAACTGCTTTAGTACTTTTTAGGGTATTAAATTGAGCATATCAATTTTGGCGCCGTTGCCGGGGACTCAATTCGCCGTTAGATTTTAGCTAGGAAATTCGTCTAAATCGCCCGAGTATCGATCGATACCCTTGAGTATCGGTCGATACCCGTCGTAAATTTCAGTTACTTACGCTCTTTACTTGTGATTTCAGGTGCATGCATAATCTTGAAACCAGAAGCAAAAAGAGTACTCCGCTAGTTGATCTATCACTGGAACAGCTAGCACAAGTGGAACGCACAAACAGGAAAGCAAAGAAGTCAGCTAAGATGAACAACAATCAAGTTGGGTTGGTTCGTGATGCTGCTGGAGCTTACAGGGACCAACAGGGTCGGTTGTGCAATGAGCAAGGACAACGTCTGGATGGAGAGGGGATTATCATTCAACCTGCTCCGGTTGTCGCTGAGAATGCCGCTAGGAACGCAAGGGATGCTGTGGTTAATCGTGGTAGAACGATTGGTGAACACAACAGGCCAGAGCAATTTTTCGCCAATCGCTCTGCGATTCGTCCCCCTGCGTATGAGCGAAATGACTTTGAGCTGAAGCCTGCTTACTACACTCTAGTAGGACAGCATCTCTTCCATGGTTTGCCTCATGAGCATCCAATGGATCATGTAGAGAAATTCGAGGACTTGGTCACTAGCATCAAGAGCAATGGAGTGTCCTACGATTATCTCTTCTGCAAGCTTTTCCCCTACTCTCTAGGTGGAGAGGCTACTTACTGGCTGAGGCAGCTACCTCCTGGATCACTGACTAATTGGGAAGACACCAAGAGAGCCTTCCTAATTAACTTCTATGATGATGGACGATCTGAAGATCTGAGGAATAAGATCTCCACTTTTTCTCAAGGACCTACTGAGGCGTTCAAGGCTGCTTGGACAAGATTCAGATCATACCAAAGAGACTGTCCACACCATGGATACTCTGATGTGCAGCTGCTAGGTATCTTCTTCAGAGGAGTAGATTGGAGGTATCAGATGGCTCTGGACTCTTCAAGCAATGGGAACTTCAACACCAACTATCCTGAGGACGCCTATGTGTTGATTGAGAATTTTGCATCTAGCAGCAGCACAAAGAGTGCAGATTTCGAGCGCAAGAAGCTGGCTGGTAATCAAGATGGATCGCAGATCGCTGAGTTTAAGGCTCAACTAGATTCTATGCACAGTCTTCTGCTGGGAAAGACAACAAAAGCTGTCCATTTTGCTGAGGATGTTGAGGTTTTCAATGAGAATGAAGCAGAAGACGTGAACTACATTGGTGGTTCTGGCTTTCAGGGACAGAGGAACCAGTACAACAACAATCGAGGTTTCAACAACTTCCAGCAAGGAGGATTCAACCAGAAACCTGCCCAGATCAGTGGTTACACCAGGAACTACGGAAATCCTTCTTACGAGCCTGTGACTGCTAAGACATCAGAGAACAAGATTGAAGCCATGCTTGAAACACTCGTTCAAGGACAGCAGCAGATTACAGTAACCTTCAATGGTAAGATGGACGCCATGTACAAAGATCTGAGTGGAAGGATCGATTCTCTGGGTATTGGTCAGAAGAAGCTGGAAACTCAGGTAGCTCAGACTTCAGAGAATTCGAGAAGACAAGAAGGTTTTCTACCAGGAAAAGGAGAGAACCCAAGGGCACACATCAATGCCATTACCTTGAGAAGTGGTAAGGAGGTCAAATCAGGGGCAAAAGTGGATCAGCCTAATGTAAATTTCGAGTTGTCTGACGATGAAGACACTGAAATCGCTAAGGCATCGATCGACACTACTCAGCATCGATCGACACCGATCGCGATTCTCAGACGGGAAAACTCAAATTCCCGTGTATCGATCGATACCCCCCCAGTATCGATCGATACCGAACCTGAAGACGATGCAGAAGTTGAGATTGTGAAGGAGAAGCCTAAAGCAGCACCAGAGAGGGTCTACATCCCGAGGGTACCCTATCCCAGAGCTCTTGGGAAGACTAAGAAGGAAGTAGAGGATGCTAAATGCAAGGAAATTTTGGACAAGCTGGTTGTTGAACTTCCCTTCATCGATGCTATCAAGACCTCTGTAGCTTTCAAGAGGTATGTCAAGAAGATGGTGTCCAGCAATGTGAACCTTGAAGAAGGCTGTCTGATGATCACTCATGAGTGCAGTGCAATCCTAAGCAACAGGATCCCAACGAAACTTCCAGATCCAGGGAGCTTTGTCTTGGATTGCACAATAGCTACTGACAGGTTTGAGCGTTCTCTCTGTGACCTTGGCTCAAGTGTCAACCTCATGCCATACTCGGTTGCTAAGAGAATGGGAATGACAGACTTCACTGCTACTAGAATCTCGCTGATTCTCGCTGATCGTTCAATTAGACTTCCAGAAGGATTGCTCGAGGATGTTCCGATTGTGATTGGGAACTGCTTAATCCCAACTGATTTCATTGTCTTGGAGTATGATTCGGAACCCAGAGATCCTCTCATCTTGGGAAGACCATTCCTAGCAACAGCTGGTGCTCTGATTGATTGCAGGAATGGGAAGATATCTCTTAACATTGGTGAGTTGGTCATGAATTTTAACATGGAGAAGATGATGAAGAGACCAACCATCGATGGGCGGACTTTCTTCGTTGATACCTTCTGTGATATTGCTGAGGAGTACTTCTTAGAGATGCATCCTGAGGACCCATTGGAGAGAGCATTGGCCTGTTCTGCTGAGTCAGAGGTTAAGCCACACGATGCTGCTGCTGAATACGGAAGGATACTCGATTCAGCACGACCAGTATCGATCGATACTCTGATGGTATCGATCGATACCCTACGGCCAGAAACCAGTTTGGCCGAAAGAACTATGCAAGCTGCTGGGCTTGGAGATTGGAGCGAGGAGAACGCTCCTAAAGTGGAACTCAAACCACTTCCTGCGAATCTAAGGTATGGTTTTCTTGGTCCTAATTCCACGTACCCTGTAATCCTTAATTCTTCTTTGAACAACGCAGAGGTCACTTTACTGCTAAGCAAGCTGCGCAAGTATCGCAAAGCTCTTGGCTATTCTCTTGATGACATTTCAGGTATTTCCCCGAACCTGTGCATGCATAGGATTCATCTTGAGGACGAGTCAAAGGCTTCAGTTGAGCATCAAAGGAGGCTGAATCCAAACCTGAAGGAAGTGGTTAAGAAAGAGATCATGAAACTCTTAGATGCAGGAGTTATCTATGCTATCTCAGATAGCTCTTGGGTCAGTCCAGTGCACGTTGTTCCTAAGAAAGGAGGGATAACTGTGGTGAAGAACAACATGGATGAGATGATTCCCACGAGGACTATCACAGGACATCGAATGTGCATTGATTACAGGAAGTTGAACGCGGCCACACGGAAAGATCACTTCCCATTGCCATTCATAGACCAGATGTTGGAGAGATTGGCCAGTCATCCCTACTACTGCTTCCTTGATGGATATTCAGGTTTCTTCCAGATTCCTATCCATCCAGATGACCAAGGGTATACCACTTTCACGTGTCCCTATGGCACGTTCGCATACAGGAGAATGCCATTTGGATTGTGCAACGCTCCAGCCACTTTTCAGAGGTGCATGATGTCTATCTTCACAGACATGATCGAGGACTTCATGGAGGTGTTCATGGATGATTTTTCAGTATATGGGTCATCATTCAAGATCTGTTTGACTAATCTGTGCAAGGTGCTCCAGCGGTGTGAAGAGAAACACTTGGTCCTTAACTGGGAAAAGTGTCATTTTATGGTTCAGGATGGCATTGTACTTGGGCACAAAGTCTCTGAAGCTGGAATCGAAGTTGACAAAGCCAAGATTCAGGTCATGACAAGTCTCCCACCACCTACTTCTGTGAAGGATATTCGGAGTTTCCTTGGTCATGCTGGTTTTTACAGGAGGTTCATCAAGGATTTCTCCAAGATAGCACGTCCACTCACTGCTCTGCTGTGCAAAGAGATCAAATTTGATTTCACAGCCGATTGTCTTGCAGCCTTTGAGGAGATCAAAAAGGCTTTAGTGAGTGCTCCTGTTGTGCAACCTCCTGATTGGACTCTGCCTTTCGAGATCATGTGTGATGCCAGTGACTTTGCTGTGGGGTCAGTTCTGGGTCAGAGGAAAGACAGACAGCTGCACGTCATCTACTATGCCAGCAGGACTTTAGATGACGCTCAGAGGAATTACAGCACCACAGAGAAGGAGCTACTTGCTGTTGTTTTCTCCTTTGAGAAATTCCGATCTTACTTGGTTGGGAGCAAGGTGGTTGTTCATACTGATCATGCTGCTCTCAAGTTTCTGATGAACAACAAGGATCTCAAGCCTCGTCTCTGTCGTTGGGTTCTTTTGCTACAAGGGTTTGACATTGAGGTTAAGGACAAGAAAGGCATAGAGAATGGAGTTGCTGACCATCTCTCGCGGATGCGGATCGATGAGGACGTCCCCATTGATGATCAACTACCTGAGGAAGCCATCTACTTCATTGAAACTGGGTTTCAGATGAATCTGGCCGAGAATCAGCAATTTCCACGAGTTGCAGGTTCCGGTATCGATCGATACCATGATGGTATCGGTCGATACCCTGACGATTCAGACGCTGTTTTCATCACCGATCATTCAGTCGTTTCTAACCACCATCTCGTCGCTGCAGCAGATTCTGATACTCCATGGTACGCTGATATTGCAAATTATCTCGCTGCAGATGCAAAGCCAAACCACCTCAAGAAGTATGACAAGAAGAAGTTCATGCGCGACATAAGGAGATTCTTTTGGGATGAACCTTACTTGTACAAGCATTGTTCTGACGGAATATACAGGAGATGCATTGCTGAGTCAGAAGTTTCCGATGTTTTGTTTCATTGCCATGGATCAGACTACGCTGGACACTTTGCCACCTTCAAGACAGTATCCAAGGCTCTTCAAGCAGGCTTCTGGTGGCCTACCATGTTCAAGGATGCTCACACTTTCGTCTCACAGTGCGACGCTTGTCAGAGGAGAGGGAAGATCAGTAAGAGACATGAGATGCCACAAAATTTCATCCTTGAGGTTGAAGTTTTTGATTGCTGGGGCATTGACTTTATGGGTCCTTTCCCATCTTCACACAAGAAGACCTACATCCTGGTTGCTGTGGACTATGTGTCTAAATGGGTGGAAGCGATAGCCAGTGAGAAGAATGACTCTGCGGTGGTTCTTAAGCTGTTTAAGACCATCATTTTCCCTCGCTTTGGAGTACCTCGAATTGTGATAAGTGATGGTGGCTCCCACTTTATCAACAAGGTGTTCGAGAGGTTGTTGAAGCAATATGGTGTAAACCATCGTGTGGCTACTCCATATCACCCTCAGACAAGTGGGCAAGTTGAAGTCTCTAACAGGCAGATCAAGGAGATCTTGGAGAAGACAGTGAATGCTTCTAGGAATAATTGGTCTACAAAGCTGGATGATGCACTTTGGGCATACAGGACTGCCTTCAAGACACCGCTGGGTACTACACCTTTCCAAATGCTGTATGGGAAAGCATGCCACCTTCCAGTAGAGATTGAGCACAAGGCTGCATGGGCAACAAAGATGCTGAACTTCGACATCAAGCCTGCTGCTGAGAGGAGGTTGATTCAGCTGAACGAGCTGGATGAGATCAGGCACCATGCTTATGAGAACTCGAGGCTGTACAAGGAGAGAACTAAAGCTTATCATGATAAGAAGATCATCTCCAGACACTTCGAACCGAACGACCAGGTACTTCTGTATAACTCTCGTTTGCAATTGTTTCCTGGTAAACTGCGTTCACGTTGGTCAGGTCCCTTCGCAATCAAAGAGGTCAGACCACATGGTGCTGTAGTGCTGATGAATCGCACAGGCGAGGAATTCACTGTCAATGGACAAAGAGTGAAACACTATTGGGCGCAAGCCGAGATTCCAACAGGGCAGATAATGCCTCTGGATGATGCACCAACAGCCTGAAAGGCGTTACAGTCAAGCTATTGACGTTAAACGAGCGCTTGGTGGGAGGCAACCCACTGGTGAGTCTGTCCTTGAGTCGTTTTTCCTTTTGATTTTTTTCATTTGTTTTGAGTCTGTGTCAGGATGAACAAGGAGCAACTCGCAATCGCCTAAGTATCGATCGATACCCAATTGGTATCGATCGACACCAATCGCGGATGAAAAGTTCACCAAGTCGATCTAAGCGTGGTATCGATCGATACCGTGCTGTGTGTCGATCGACACTCGCTGTTCCAGGAAGGTAATTTCTTGTTTCTCTTCATTCTATCCTTTTCTTTTATTTCTTTCACTGACTCTAGGCTAGATAACACTGGGGACAGTGTTGTTCAAGTCTGGGGGAGGTGTCTGCTGACATTGTTTTCGTTTTTCTTAGAGTCAGTCGTTTTATCGAGTCAAAACTGTTTTATTGAGTCAAAAATTTGTTGGAGATGATGATCCTGTGCTTGAACCTATTGATTTGATTTTGTTTTTGAGTGCACAGTGTTACAGGATCAGTTCTAGGTCGACTAATGAAAAATCCAAAGGCTGACCAGTTGACTAGAAAACATCCATGTCTCCAGCAGAGTTCTTCTGAAACCTGAGCCAAATTTTTGCACTTCATCAATATGGTTAGTGTTCATAGAGCTTGATTCATCATTCATATCTGATAAAGGAACCCGTGTGTTTAGAATTATGGTATCTCTCTCCCCTGAAATAAGTTGATAGATAAGAGCATAAAAGATTGAAATGATTTTCTTCTGAGTAGAGGGTTAGGAAAATTTCCAGCGATCCCATTATTCTACTTGAGAGGGGATGATCACACAAAGGATTGGAAGCGAGGCTAGGATTTTTCCTATGATGCCATTATTCGCCTACATCCTTTGATACATAGAGAGGGAAGAACCGGGGATTCGGTGGCAAACACCATCAATACTCGCGTCTCATACCTTGATGTGTATATGCTAAGCTGAAAATAAAAAAATATATATAAATAGAACATAATAAGAAATAAGTCTGGGGAGAGAAATTGATACAAAAAGTGTTAAAAAGGGTGGTTCCTTTGTCATGATATTGTCTGGTAAAGAATCTAGAAGGTTCTTGAACATTAACTGCAGCGATGAAACTGGCAATGAAGGTTTTACTTGAACAATGCTGTGGGATTTTGTGTGGAGTCTGGAAAAGCTGCAAATGTCTACGGAGAAGTACATGGTGGTCAGATCGAAAGCTGATCAGGTAACATTTGGGTGCTTGGAAAGAAGGTCATTTCGATGGTTCAGGAACAGGTGAGTCTCTACGTTTTCAAACCTCTTTTTCTGATTTAGTCTTCTATTTGCTTGAGGACAAGCAAAATGCTAAGTCTGGGGGAGTTGATATATCATGGTTTTTACCCTGTTTAGGCCATGATATAAGTCCTTTTATAGAGTCTTTTCTTGTGTTTTGGAGTCTTTTAGAGTCTTTCACAGGTTATAGCACATTTGGAGCTTAATTGGAATTATTGGAGCATTCTGGAGCGAGACTGAAGTCTGATGACTAAGAGCCCGATCTGAGCACCGAGCATCGATCGATACCCCCTGGTATCGATCGACACTCATCGAGATTTCATGGGCCGCGACTAATTATGAAGCCTTGGAGAATTGCAAAAGCACCCAGAAGACTTTGATAATTACAAGAAGGCCCCAAATCGTGATTTAGGTTATAAATAGGATTTTACAGCCATTGTTTAGGCTATGCTTTATTATTGTTTAGGTTTAAGAGAGATTTTGGTGAGAGACAAGTCTGGTTTCCCTTCGTCCGAGATCAGATCTCAAAACCTTGTTTCTCTTTCTGATTTAATATAAGAGTATTTATTCAACATGTTTATTAATTTAATATCCATGTCTGAGTAGATCACCTGCTAGGTTTAGGGTTTTCTCATAGGGATTTCTTTGAATGCTAGGTTGATTATCTGTTAGGATTCACTATCTAAATTAGTTCTTCGCCTTAGGTTGTTCTCAAAGCTAATTCTAGGTTGACGAATCTGGAACTTAGATCTTAGGATAATTAATTAGGCACGAGAGTGCGATTAATTACCTGATAGAACCTTAGGTGAGCAAATTGATTATTCGCAAAGAGATTTGGTTTAATTGATTTGTGAACATATCAAACCTGATTTTAAAGCTGATTTAGACTTTAGGATTCGCAAAGAGATTTGGAATTTCTAGGATTTAGATTTAGATAGTTTTCGCAACGAGAGTTGGTTAATTATATTTTAGTGATTTGAGTTCTAGAACAGTGCTTAATCTGGATCCTGTTAGCTAACTTAGCTGCATTCATTGATTTCCTGAGAAATACCCTAAGCCTACATTCCTCCAATTGAATTTACAAACGTTTTACTTGCAACCCTGTTTTTCAATTACATCATCTGGTTTAGCTTGTTTCTGATCTATAGAATCTATTGAGTGATTTTTGAGTTCTTTGTGGTTCGACCCCTACACTTACTACAACAACTGCTTTAGTATCTTAGGGTATTAAATTGAGCATATCAGCTGCGACCCTCGGCCTCCTGCACAGCAGCAGGATCCTCCACGACGACGATCGTCTCGCCGACCCCATCGCCCCCTTGGGCCCGGGTCTCATCGACCCCCCCTGCCGGCACGACGGCCACAGGCACCTCGGGCTCCGGCCCGGGCAGTGTAGGCCGGATGACCTCCCGACCTCCGGAAGAGGACTCTCCCGTCCTCCTCTTCTTTCTGCCGGTCTCCCCACCAGCAGCCCGGTCTTCCCTCCTCTTCAAGGGAGTCGCCGCGGAGGAATCCCCCGCAACCCGTGGTGCCGGGTCTCGCCTGACCGGCACCTCGGGTATCGGCGGCGGCGGTGCAACAAACGAGTCCGCGTACTGCGGATTGGCAAACCTTGCTCTACCTGCGAAGGAAGAACCGTTAGTTCGGCAAAAAAAAAAAAAAAAAAAAAAAAAAACCACCTCCGGTCATTGCGGCTTCGATTCTCGCAGCGGTGAAGGACTTCCACTCTCTCCGACGCACTGTCCTGAGCACGGAAAGTAGACCTGCGTAGTCCGGTAGCTTGAATCTGGAGGAGTGAGGGCCTGAAGAGCAAGACAAAAAAAAAAAAATCATCAGTCAGACAACCAAACAGGAGAAGTCAGCTCGACCTGCAAATCCCTACCCGGGGAAAAATTCCAATCCCGGGTGTATCTCGCCAACGGATCGAGCCCAGCCACGGCGGTAGCCCGGACGTAGAAGTAGCTGCGAGACCAGTCCTCGACCTTCGACAGCTTGCTCGCCCTAGACCCCGAGCTGGGTGCCTCCAGAACGTTCGCCGCGGGCTTGAAAGCGGCATAGAAGGTCCCAGGAATCCCGGGGTTTGCCTTCTGCTGGGTGAACGCCTCGAACATAGGCAACGTCACCTCCATGTCGCATTCGTGCCCCAAGGTCAGCAGCACGATCATCCCCTGGACCGTGGACGGGCAGACCTGCGAGAAGGCCAAGCCCCGCGCCCGGCAATACTGGACGAACAGCTCGGGGAGAGGAAGGCGCAAGCCGCACTTCTGGAAGAATGACTCGTACAGCAGACGAAGCCCGGCCGAGGAGTCCACGGGCGCTCCTCCGCCCTGGGTACCCTGAGCTCAACGCCGGCGGAAAAACCACACAGATTCCCCAGGAGGGTCACCGACTCCGCTGTGCTCCAGGTCGGTGACCCTCCCTGCTCGTAGGGGACCAGGGGGGACCTCACCCTGGCCACTCGAGCTCCGCCTCCACGGCCGCCCTGACGACCACCACGGTCGCCCAGATGCCCGGTTCTACCCTCAGCTTGGCCAACACCGCGACCGCCAGAGGATCTAACCACCGTCTTCGGCCGGAGATGGGTCCCCGGGAGCAACGGGGCGGCCACCGAAGTCGAGGGGGCCAACTGTTCCCCACTGTCTGCCCCTCGTCGCGGAGAAGAGGCATGTTCGGAATCACCGGAGGAGGAACTCGGAGAATCGTTACCGCCACCACGGGACGCCGATTCTTCACTCGACTCAACTCTGATACCGTCTAACATCGGAGCCATTGCACGGAGAGGAGGAAATCGAAAAGACAGGAAGAAAGTAGGAAGAGAAGGAGGAAATCGGAGAAAGGAGGTTACCTTAAGAGTATGCGCAGAAGGTTTTAACAGTAGGAGGAAGAAGGTTTAAATAGAGGAAGGGGGACAGTGAAGCGACGCCTGGACGCGTGTCAAAAGAAGCACGGCTGCCCAAAAAACCTAATGATGACGACTCCTCGATCTCCCACGCCAAAAAGCAGGGGGTGCCTCGATAACCACGAAGCGTCTGTCACACGCCGCGCGTGGGCATCTCGCGCGAAAAACGAGGCAACCTTTCGATCCCCCGCGTGGCGGATACGCGCCAACCTCCTACGGATTTTTCGGAAAAGGCAAACACAGTTGAGCACGGAAAAACCGTCCTAAGATGCGCCGAACTAACATTATATCAACTTCGGCACGCTCACTTCGCCTCGCGACACCGAACTGGGGGAGGGCCTATTGTTGGAGGTGGGCCTAGCACCCCCAATTAGTTAGGCCCATCTTAGGAAAGACCGTTCTTCGGTGCGGTCACCGGACTTAATATCACCGACCTGCAAGACCACTCTTCAGCTCGGTAGCCGACCTGAAAGCAACGTACCCCGGGCCCGCGCTGATGCCCCGCCAGAGCAGGAAGTGTCAGAAGAGTAGGCGCGTGGGAGTTGGTAAGGCAGTACCCTACCCGCGTAGGGACGTGCCTTCGACCCGACGTCCCACCAACCCTGCAGAACTGACAAGGGCAGGAGGGAGCAGGTGGAGCAGAGTTGGTAAAACAGTGCATTGCTCTGCAACACGCCACGCCGAGCTCATCATGACCTCTCTCCTCGAAAGCCGGGACACGCCTCCTAGGCCACCTTACCCGCAAAAGAGGCCGTAGACGACACGTGGCCCGAGATCCCGGGGAGCAGGAAGCCGACCCCGACTATATATACCCCTCATATGTCATTAATGTGAGGGGGTCTGATCCTTACTCTCTCACCTACCACAAGTTACCCGACCTCTCTATCTTTGTAACGAGACAACACTTTAGAACGCCGAACTGGACGTCCTTCGGAACCAGTTCGTAATTCAAAAGCGTTTACTTCTCTTTCATCAATAAAACGAAACACGGCCCCCGGCCTACTCATATTTCTCCCGACCTGTCTTAATTGTGGTTAAATTGCTCTATTAACGAAAATCTCACCTCCCGTCTCCTAATCATTCTTTAAACACACTTAGTGATCCGTGGGATCAACATAAAAGTAAAACTTAAATTTCCACAAAGTTAAGAATGTTTTTTTTTGGTCATGCAACAAATCTATATAAGCAAAGCCAAAGTATTACAGTTGATTCGAAACTCGCAAAGTTACTCGAAGCAAGCAATTAATAAAGGTTTGGAATCTACGCAATCCGCATGAAGAAATAAAAGTCGCGTAAAGTACTCACAGCTTTACGGTAGATGGCTCCTTGAAAGTAGAGCAAGATCGGACGGCCATCAAAGCCCGATGTGTCATTGGCGTAGGATGGAACAAGGTGTTTGTATGGCGCCACGATGTCCTTATCGACACTGGCGACACGTGGCGAGTATCTACCGAAGTCAGCGACCACAAACATCGCCGGATATAGTTTATGCCGTGCCGTCGACATACTATTAGGATGGTGCGCCATTATCACATGATCTTTCCCTCCCGACATCTTCCATTCCTTTTGTGCCGTCACGAATTTCACGACATTTTCCTGTCAAAAATTATGATCAAGATCAATTTTTTCGATGTTTATGACATTCTTGGCTTGATTTTATATATGTATCACTTTTTTTAATAGGGTACTTTCCTTAAGATGACACTACAGATCTTTCAACTTTTGAAATTTCAAAACGCAAACCCGAAATGTGAAATGTGTTTGCAATTTGCAAAAACATCTGATGATATATATATATATATATATATATATATATATATTTTTCTACTTTGCAAATTATTTTGCTTACAATTTGAAAAAATAATGTATAACGAGAAAATGATTCGTTATTGAAGACGTTTACGCAACAATGCAGTGTAAACCAAGTGGTGGTGGTAGGGTGGTTCCCATTTAGGGAGGAGTCGCTATGTTGGTGTAGGCCATGGATCGATTCTCCGCAAATGCGAAATTATCAAATTATTTTCCATTTGGCCACCCAGGGATGCCTAGGACAATACTAAATAGAGAAGAAAAAAATGGATGCCTGCTCGGGCCTCGGGAGATTAGTGTAGGCTCTGGCATGGGACCCTCTCCGGTTATTAAAAAAAAAATGTGGTGTAAATAAGTGCGAAAATGTTAAAAATACCCAAAACTTTTGAAGGGGAAAACAAAAGGTTTAGCTAATGGACTTAATTACCTGCAACTCTCTGTCTTGCTTCTTCTGCTTTTGTGTAACCTTTGAGAATCGGTTATAGCTGAGTGAAGAGAAGAATGGCACGAACACAACATCAGCTTCGCTCGAGTTCTTCACACGTATCGCGGCACGTGAGCTTCTAGAATCTTCTGGAAGCTCAGAGTACAAAAGATCCAATGTTAGCCAATACTCAACACTGTGCTGCAAGTTAAGCCCACCTGGATGGTAAGGAACATTGATTCTGATGTCAGGCCAAACGACGTCGTTTCTCTCAGGTTTCCAACCCAATAACCCAAAGTGAAACTCTGGACTCATATCATACATGTAGACTTTCAGTGGCGCTGAAGAAGGAGAGACCTTCTGAATGCATCGGAGGGTTTCTGCTCTGTTTTCATTAACGTGCTCCTCTGTTTTTGCCCCTCCTCTGTTTTCATCTTCTCTGTTTTCGGGATTTGGCGATTCGGCATCGTTTTCTTGGGGAGGATTACTTGAGTTCTTGATGATGTTGAGAAGGGCATCTGTGGGTTCTGAGACTGTGATGTAATCGAGAACTCGGTTAGGGTATGTGGAAGAAAGGATTAAGAACCAAGAGAGGACGGAGAGGATTGATATTAACAAGAAAATCATCGATTTTCGGGTGATGATTATTCTGTCATACCGTGAGGTTGATCTCTCAGCCATCTCTGGGAAACTAAAACAAGAGATTGGAGAGAGATCTTGTCATAGAAACTGACAAGGAGAAGATTCATATATCAAAAATCTGTAAATACGATGAACAGATTCCTAGAAGAGGAAGAAAGGTCGTGTAAATCAAAAACCCAGGAGTGAAAATCTGCGAAAAAGAAAAGAAAAAAAAAGGGGTGTTCGGGAAATTTTCCCGAGAAAGTAACGAAGTGAGATTTATTTGAGTGATGAAATTTTTGTGTGGTAGATGAGAAACGATGAAAACGCCGAAGAGAGAAGAGACAATACAGCAACACTCTTTGTTCTCTCTCTCTCTCTCTCTCCCTCGCTTGTGAAGGAAGAAACTGAGTCGTCGACGTTGATCTTTAGACGCGGGGCAATTAAAACGATCTTTAATTCTATTTGATTAGAAAACAATACTAAGAAAAACGTTAAGTATGTAATTATTAAAATTAGAGTTTAATTTGGCAAAGAGAGTAATACATTTGAGGACCAATGATTTTGAAGGAAATAATCTCTCAAAATAGTAAAATTATTGTGTAGACAGATAATGGTAGTCATAACTTTAGTAAATGGTCAAAACGTTATGAGTGATTTATTTTCTAAATTTGACTCAGCATAAATAGTTTATGATCATATGGATTTTTTTCAATATAGGTAAATTTCGTAGATATTCAAAAATTCTACCATTTGTTAAGTAATTATACTTAAAAATAAAATTAATGTGGAATCATTTTCTTAATTAGTTTATAGCATTTTATAGTAGAATTTAAAGTTTCTTAGCGACTCCTTGGTATAAAAAGATAATGTAACGTCTAAATAGACATTTAATTCAATTATCAGAAAAAATAAACATCTTTATGATGAAAAGGAACCACATCGATCTAAAGCAACCCGGTTCACATCGATCTACATCAACCCATGTTAACTCGGTTTTATCCATCTTACTTCGATCCGGCTCAATCCGACCCATACCGACTCACACCGGTCCAATTTGTCCACCTTATGTCGGTCCATTTATCGGTTTTATTGTCCATTAAGTCCGATATAAAAAAAGGAAGTTATATTTATCAAAATCCGAAACGAAATAGAAAACTCTTGATGATCAAACCAACACAAGACCCTATAAATAGAGATATTCCCCCATACTTACATCTATCCGCAATTTCCCGAAGAGGCCTAAGAGACTTTGATTTGCAATTCTCGGCTTAGTTTTTTAGATCTAGTCTTCTTTTTAGCTTGTTTTCTGACGACATAATTTTTGTATTTTGCCGAATTTACTTAATAAAACAAGAATTTCTTATTGTCTTTTGTTGTTTTTATATTTTGTTGCGAATCATAATCATATTCAACTGTATGTAATTATTATTTATGAGTAATTAATCCTTTTCTAAATAGATATTTAATTCAATTAACAGAAAAAAAAATAAACATATTTCTGATGAAAAGCACACATAATTCTGTAAAATATAATTTGAAAATCACATCGTCGGTTGGTCTGTCAACGTTTACGTGGGATGAAACCTGACAGCTCTTTCTGAAATTAATTTTAACAATGTTGCGTGTGGACTAATCAAATCGATATTAATTTCAAAACTTAACTATTCTTTATGTTTCATAAAGAGTGTAATTTTGACATATTTGACATATATTAAAAAAACTAATAAAAATTCTATTTTACTTTTTATTAATACATTAAATAAAATTTTTCTTTCTAATTAATACATTAAAACACTAGGGTTAAAACCGGATTTTTAATAAAAATTTTGTAATACAAAGTGACACTTTTTGTTAAACAAAAATAAAGTGTTAAGATGACACTTTTTATGAAAGAAAGAGAATATTAAAAATGAATTTTCTAATTGGCACAAATTTTGTGAGATCCGAAGACTTGTGCATTGTGGGATTTCATCATCAAATACCTAAAATATAAATAATCTTAGAAACCGAACCTTTTGAATTTACGAAATATAATATAAAAGGGAAATTATTTAAAATACCACACTTTCTAAGTTTTTGTTTTAAAGGTATCACTATTAATTTATGTCTCCAATAATACCACAAATTTAATATCAAAATAACATAAAAAAATAATAAATTATAAAACAATTACTAGTTAGCAAGTAGCAACGTTGAAAAAAAAAACAAATTGCCACGTTATTATTCGGCCGACATATAACGAGGCCTAAACAAATTTTAGTTTTTACTTTGGGCCAATAACAAAAGCCCAAAAACCATATTTGACGAGAACCAATTAGTTTAAAGGTTGTGGAAGTTATATTGGTTTCCTTTCGTCTTGCTGGTTATTTTATTGGATGAAATTTTAGAGATGTGTTTAGGTTTCATCCCATAAACTCTAATGCCATGGATTCTGTAAAGAAATAGTATGTCAATAAGCTTATAAAATTGAATAGTTTAACCAATAGTGTGTGTTCCAATGGTCTCTTTGAATAGGTGAATGACTTGTAAAGTTGTAATGTGGGTAAAAGGTAGGGATCTAATTCCACCATCTACGAAAATCGATATGGTTTTCTCTTAACTATTAATATTAGTTGAATCGATCATGAACAGAAACGAAATCAAGCTTAATCGATGATGGAGTTAAGCTTGAGAGAGAAGAGGAGAGTGAATAAGAAGATGAAGTGTTTGTAACAAAAAAAATTGGGAAATTTCTGTTGTATTGCATTATGGGAAATTAATTCTCTAATCTGGAATAAACCAGATCTATTCTATTTACATATAAACCACATAAACCGAAATACATAAACCTGATAATTAAAGACGCTTTAAATAGTAAGAATACCATATTTTTTACATGCATCGGGAAATATTTTAAGTTTCTTGATCATCAAAAAAAAAAAAAGATTGACTTCAGGTATATTGCACCAAACAATTACGCAAGATTCTATAAATTACATGTAACGGAGTCGAATATGCCAGATTTATCTCACCACACAGAAAGGTGACGAAGAAGCAGATACACATCAAAGACATTACTTTGGGTTGCAGATAATAGCGTATGACCAAATTGGTCTTACACTATTTTGGGACAGGAAAAACCCATAAGCTAGATTTTTATCGGTAATTACCAAAATTAGTTAGTTAAGTGTCTGTAACAAAAAAAGTGGTTGTTACTTAATGCTTTTGTTTATCCCTGTCTTGGCTTTTCACTGGAAACATATATTTAATCACTGCCTAATGTATCTGATGATAAAAATAATTTTTAGTTTTGGTTTTGTCCAATAAACAGTTATACCACATGGATTTTGTATAAAAATAATGTTAAAATTTTGACATATGTAATCTAAATTAATTATATAGTAATAGATAAGAAACAGGGAAATAAGTATCAGCAGACATGTGAGTGAAAACATAAACAAAAAATAAAATTTATAATCATTAATAATTGTTTTTTACATTAATAAAATTAGTCCACAAATCTTGCAATACTTTATAAGAGCATCTGCAATGGTTTTTCTCATTTATTTTTCTCTCAAAATGAATTAAACTTCAATAGTTCTCCTCATTTTTTTCCTAAAAAAACATTCTAAGTATATTCTATTTTTACTTTATTGTTAATTTCTAACAACACCATTTATTTTTAAAGTTTACAAATTATACTCAATTATTTTTAAAAATTATTATATTAAAAACATTTATTATATAATAAAAATTACATAACATGACATAGAAAAAATAGTAAATTTTTTAAAACATTATTATTACTATATTTCTCTCACAACTGGTCAATTAAAATATATTAAAGTGAAAAATGAGATTTTTTGTCTTTGATTCCTCAAAGGAACGAAAATAAAACCAAAACAACTTCAGAATAGACGTAGAATATGTGGAAAGCTACAAACACAAAAGGTTGTGTCTCCTAATAATAAAATAAGATTCGTAAACAACCAAAAAAAAAATCGATAGAATTAAGGTTTATTAATATTAATTATCCACATGGTAGCAAAAAGGAAAATGTGTGGAGTGAGTTTGAGTCATATGATATTTTCTTTGAGTTCGGAAATCAAGAGCTAACCAAACATGCGTCGCCTACTCACTGGTTATAGTGGTCGGTGTTGTCGCCTAGTGGCTTTATTTTATTGCTTAATACGATTGCTAATATAGTATAAAATCGAACCTTGTAAACATCAAGTGAAAGGTTAATAATATTGATTATTCAGTTAATAGATCTGAAGGCTAAAATTTATATATTTGAAATCATGCATACACAAAATCAACAATTCAAGAGTTAAAAAATAAAAATCAACGCTCTCCATAATAATTGATAATCATGTTTTTTTTTGTAAGTTTTTTGTGTTTATGTAAATCACACAATTATGACTTTTTTTGTGTGTGTATGTTTTCAGAATCTAGCTAGATTTATATTGAACTATTTCGTTAATCTTCATAACAATTAAAAATAATCATCAGTTTACTATTCCGCTTGTAGATTAAGTATTTTTTTGTCAAAGATAAATTAAGTATGCATTTGAGCTAACTAATTAAGTATGCATTTGAGCTGAATCTGTATTGCCAATCCTTATACGTTATATGGTTGATAGGCACTACCTAATTACTTATTTTTAATATCGTAATTAATATACTAAGAGCTGAATCTGCATTTTAATATCGTTTTGTATATGGTATATATGCATTTTAAGCTAACTAATTACTTGTTTCTCAATACCTTAGCTTACACTCATTTGAGCTAAGCTAATTACTTGTTATGAAGTTACTTGTTATCGATTACTTGTTATGAAGTTACTTGTTACGTGATATCGATTTCTCAATACCTTAGCTCAAATCATTAGATCATCCAATTGTTTTGAATAACCTGAAGTAGACATGATAAAATCGAAATATAATGAATCACATGGAGTAGAGATGTTCACAAAATCGGAAGATGGACAATTGAAAAATATTAACACAATAAACTATATAAAACACAATAAATCTCACCGACCTCCACACACACACTTGGATTACAAACGTCACCAACCTCCTCACACAGACTTGGATTACAGGATTATAATTTTTACATAGACATTAGTGTTAAATGAGATCATTGTAACTAATATTTATTATTTAAAGTTAGATCATCCAATATTTTTTGTGCACAAAAGAAAGTAAGACCATCCAATTGTTTTTATAAAAAAAAACAGTAATAGACATGACAAAATGGAAATATAATGTTGAGATGTTAACAAAACTAGAAGATGAACAATCCAAAAATATAATATTGAATACAAACCTAAATACTAAATTCAAATAAAAATTATAAAAGTAAACAAAAAGATAGAATAAAAATTTGTAAAAGTAAATCTAATATTGATTACAAACTAAAACTACAAAAATCACAAAGAAGAAGAAACGAAAATACAAAATTATGAATACATAACAAAAAGATAGAATAAGAAGTTGTAAGAATAACAAACGATAAGCTTATAACGATTACAGAATTGAAAGAAATGGTAATAAATTTTAACAAAAGATAAATAAAAAAAACTACAAAAACTTGCCTTTGATTTTTCCTTTTTACTTCTCGACATCTTTGTGTACATGGTAATGGAGGACTAATCTATATATATAAAGTTTTTTTTTTATTGCCACCTCAGCATCTACATATCAAATTTTAATTGGTCATTTTTAACATCATTTTAATTATTATTATTTTTAACAGTTAATTTTAATTATATAATTAAGATCATTAATGAATAAATTTTATTTATACATATAAAATGAAAAACATACTGATAATTAGTTTCAACAGAAATTAAAATCTATTAATATCTACCATATTTTTAATATTTATATATATATAAAGTTAGCTTTTCTCTCTTTTCATACTGCCACCTCAGCATCTACATGTTAAATTTTAATTGATCATTTTTAACATCATTTTAATTATTTTTTTTTTAACAATTGGTTTTAATTACATAACTAAGATGATTAATGAATAAATTTTATTTATACATATAAAACGAAAAACATACTGATAATTAGTTTCAACAAAAATTAAAATCTATTGATATCTACCACATTTTTAATATTTAATTTAGAAAAAACTTCCTCAGCTTTTCTCTCTTCTCATGCTGCCACCTCAGCATCTACATGTCAAATTTTAATTGGTCATTTTTAACATCATTTTAATTTTTTTTTTTAACAATTGGTTTTAATTACATAACTAAGATCATTAATGAATAAATTTTATTTATACATATAAAACAAAAAACATACTGATAATTAGTTTCAACAAAATTAAAATCTATTGATATCTACCATATATTTTAAAAAATAGAAAATTATCTTAAAACTAATTTTTTTTTAAAGTAGCCCAAATTCCTAAATTCCTAAATATTAAAGGGAAACATATTCTACAAGGGTTTCAACAAATAGGTTTTAGATTAAAAAAAAAATTATGTTTGTCCAACTAATCACATACCAATGACATAATTTGTTGATTGTTGGTGGTTAGGAACGTGACATGCGGGAATGAGATGATAGAAGAGGCAGGTGTGACCCTAGAACTTAAAATTGAAATAATAAGATCTGGTTTGCACTTTCTCCTATACAACGATTGACCCTTCGTAATGGGCTTATAATGTATATTTCGAAATTTTTGTTTTAAGTTTGGTTTTTTTTAATTATTTTATTTTATGTGTGTGTGTTTTATTTTTATTTTAATGTTTGTTGCTTAGGTGGAGGGTGAGGTGACATCATTAGAAGAGAGTAAAGCTAGCTTTATATATATAGTAACAATTGGTTTAAATTACATAACTAAGATCATTAATGAATAAATTTTATTTATACATATAAAATAAAAAAACATATTGATAATTAGTTTCAACAAAAATTAAAATCTATTGATATCTACCACATTTTTCATATTTAATTTATAAAAAATATCCTCAGATTTTCTCTCTTCTCATGCTGCCACTTCAGCATATACATGTCAAATTTAAATTGGTCATTTTTAACATCATTTTAATTATTATTTTTTAACAATTGGTTTTAATTACATAACTAAGATCATTAATGAATAAATTTTATTTATACATATAAAAAAATATACTGATAATTAGTTTCAAAAAAATTAAAATCTATTGATATCTACCATATATTTAAAAAACTATAAAATTATCTTAAAACTAATTTTTTTAAAGTAGCCTAAATTCCTAAATTCCTAAATATTAAAGGGAAACATATTCTACAAGGGTTTCAACAAATAGGTTTTAGATTAAAAAAAAAAATTATGTTTGTCCAACTAATCACAGACCAATGACATCATTTGTTGATTGTTGGTGGTTATGAACGTGACATTCGGAAATGAGATGATAGAAGAGGCGGGTGTGACCCTAGAACTTAAAATTAAAATAATAAGATCTGGTTTGCACTTTCTCCTATACAACGATTGACCCTTTCGTAATGGGCCTTTTATGTATATTTCGAAATTTTTGTTTTAAGTTTGGTTTTTTATTATTATTTTTTTTATGTGTGTGTGTGTTTTATTTTTGTTTTAATATTTGTTGCTTAGGTGGAGGGTGAAGTGGCATCATTAGAAGAGAGTAAAGCTAACTTTATATATATAGTAACAATTGGTTTTAATTATATATCTAAGATCATTAATGAATAAATGTTATTTATACATATAAAACAAAAAAAACATACTGATAATTAGTTTCAACAAAAATTAAAATCTATTGATATCTACCACATTTTTAACATTTAATTTATAAAAATATCCTCAGCTTTTATCTTTTCTCATACTGCCACCTCAGCATCTACATGTCAAATTTAAATTGGTCATTTTTAACATCATTTTAATTATTATTTTTTAACAATTGGTTTTAATTACATAACTAAGATCATTAATGAATAAATTTTATTTATACATATAAAAAAACATACTGATAATTAGTTTCAACAAAATTAAAATCTATTGATATCTACCATATATTTAAAAAACTAGAAAATTATCTTAAAACTAATTTTTTAAAAAGTAGCACAAATTCCTAAATTCCTAAATATTAAAGGAAAACATATTCTATAAGGGTTTCAACAAATAGGTTTTAGATTAAAAAAAAAAAATTATGTTTGTCCAACTAATCACAGACCAATGACATCATTTGTTGATTGTTGGTGGTTAAGAACGTGACATGCGGAAATGAAATGATAGAAGAGGCGGGTGTTGACCCTCGAACTTAAAATTGAAATAATAAGATCTGGTTTGCACTTTCTCCTATACAACGATTGACCCTTTCGTAATGGGCCTATTATGTATATTTCGAAATTTTTGTTTTAAGTTTGGTTTTTTTTTGATTATTTTGTTTTATGTGTGTGTGTGTTTTATTTTTGTTTTAATATTTGTTGCTTAGGTGGAGGGTGAGGTGGCATCATTAGAAGAGAGTAAAGCTAACTTTATATATATAGTAACAATTGGTTTTAATTACATAACTAAGATCATTAATGAGTAAATTTTATTTATACATATAAAACAAAAAAAACATACTGATAATTAGTTTCAACAAAAATTAAAATCTATTGATATCTACCACATTTTTAATATTTAATTTATAAAAAATATCCTCAGCTTTTCTCTATTCTCATGCTGCCACCTCAGCATATATATCTCAAATTTAAATTGGTCATTTTTAACATCATTTTAATTATTATTTTTTAAAAATTAGTTTTAATTACATAACTAAGATCATTAATGAATAAATTTTATTTATACATATAAAACGAAAAACATACTGATAATTAGTTTCAACAAAAATTAAAATCTATTGATATCTACCACATTTTTAATATTTAATTTAGAAAAATCATCCTCAGCTTTTCTCTCTTCTCATGCTGCCACCTCAGCATCTACATGTCAAATTTTAATTGGTCATTTTTAACATCATTTTAATTATTATTTTTTAACAATTGGTTTTAATTACATAATTAAGATCATTAATGAAAAAAAATTATTTATATATGTAAAATAAAAAACATACTGATAATTAGTTTTAAAAAAATTAAAATCTATTGATATCTACCATATATTTAAAAAAAGAGAAAATTATCTTAAAACTAATTTTTTTTTAAAGTAGCCTAAATTCCTAAATTCCTAAATATTAAAGGGAAACATATTCTATAAGGGTTTCAACAAATAGGTTTTAGATTAAAAAAAAAAATAAAATATATATATATATATATATATATATATATATATATATATATATATATATGTTTGTCCAACTAATCACATACCAATGACATCATTTGTTGATTGTTGGTGGTTAGGAACCTGACATGCGGGAATGAGATGATAGAAGAGGCGGGTGTGACCCTAGAACTTAAAATTGAAATAATAAGATCTGGTTTGCACTTTCTCCTATACAACGATTGACCCTTCTTAATGGGCCTATTATGTATATTTCGAAATTTTTGTTTTAAGTTTGGTTTTTTTTTTGATTATTTTGTTTTATGCGTGTGTGTGTTTTATTTTTGTTTTAATGTTTGTTGCTTAGGTGGAGGGTGAGGTGGCATCATTAGAAGAGAGTAAAGCTAACTTTATATATATAGTAACAATTGGTTTTAATTACATAACTAAGATCATTAATGAATAAATTTTATTTATACATATAAAACAAAAAAACATATTGATAATTAGTTTCAACAAAAATTAAAATCTATTGATATCTAGCACATTTTTAATATTTAATTTATAAAAAACATCATCAGCTTTTCTCTCTTCTCATGCTCCCACCTCAGCATCTACATGTCAAATTTAAATTGGTCATTTTTAACATCATTTTAATTATTATTTTTTTAACAATTGGTTTTAATTACATAACTAAAATCATTAATGAATAAATTTTATTTATACATATAAAACAAAAAAATATACTGATAATTAGTTTCAACAAAAATTAAAATATATTGATATCTACCACATTTTTAATATTTAATTTATAAAAAACATTCTCAAAATAAGCTTAAATATCAAAATATGATAATTTATTTCAACTCTCACATTTTGATAGACACAACAAAATTACAACTAAATACAAATACAAATTAAACACCACATAAAACAAAACTTAGAATCCAATAAAATTATTAAATAAACATCGAGGAAAAAAAATCCACATCAAAACAGCAATCCGAATGAAATCATAGAAATCTTCTCTATGAAGATGCAACAAAACTACATGACACAAGCAGGACCGGCTCACTAATAAAGTGGACCATGTGCATATTATAAAAAAAAATCTAATTTTAGGCATATAAACAATTTTTTTTTTATAAAGAACCCTTAAATATTTACAAATAAAACTTTCAAACATGACAAAATTTTACAAAAATCAGGTGGTCACTGTGCATTTGCACCTTCAGCACTTGCCTAGAGTCGGGCTTGGATACAAGATACAAATAAAAATTATGTGAAAAATCATAATAAATCAAGACTTGGATATGTATGTTATATTATCATATTTATCTACACTTGAAGACTTATTACTTAAAAATTGGAAACAAAAAGACTTAAGAATTAGAAACATATATTTTACACAATAATGAGGATTAGAATCGTACATCAACAATATTGGAAATAATACTAAAAATAAAATATAAAAATATAAAACGAAAAAACACAATATTACTCGAGGAAGACAAGAGCCACGAACCTAATTAAAATTCGGTGCAACTAGCTCCATCCCAAAGCACAATATCTAATTCTAAGTAAGGATAAACCCAGCATCCCGCCACATATGCTTCAGAACCGAACTCTCAACCTCCTTCCGCAATAACTCTAAAACAAAACAACTCATTTAGTGTATTTTTTCTTTTCTTTGGTGTCTTCATTACGCTTTAATGTAACTACTTCAAAGATGAACTTTACGCCAGCAATTAACATATAATTAATACATTCTAATTGATATAAATTAAAATAAAAATGCATTAATAGAGATTCATAATGTTTTCTACTATAAAACGTAAAATAACAAACTTTAAAAAAAAAATTAATTGAATAAATTGACGACAAACGTAAAAAATAAAAAAATGTACAAACAGCTTCTATTTTTATAAGAAAAAACAATATTGAAAATAATATATGTAACAAACAAAGATAAAGTATTAAACTATCAAAAACAAAATATATAAAGAAAAAAAGTTAACACATCCGCGCGTAGTGCGGATCAGATTCTAGTCTAGTATATAATTGAGTAAAATAGCTAAAGACCAAAAAAATGGATCTGCAGAATGAGGTTGCGAGGATGGTTTGAATCATTGAATGTAATGAAACATTGTAGAGAATGATTAATACATAGCAGTTGATTATTTTTGTTTTGAATTAATAATATGTTTAAATGTGTGGTTATAATTACTTAATTATACACGTTACGAAATTATGTGATTTGTCTTGAATGTTTTTAAATTGGAATGATTAGTTGTCTTAAATTTGTGGCTGTTTTTGTTTTGGAATTAATATAATTTAATTGTCTTCACCCAATACGTTACAAAATCTGAGTAGTAGCCAAAAGTTTTTGGAATTTCTTATGTGGAGTAACTCACTAACTTGATACAAACTAAATCTCTTCGCTTAGAAGAGCTTTTTAACTTTTGTTTTGAATAGTAAATTACAGAATTATGATAGTAAGAAACAACAGAAGAAACTTTTTTTATTTTTATAAAACAACAGAAGAAACTTTGATTACACGATCTCAAAAACAAAAGAAAAAAAAATGATGGACCGTAGCAATAAAGTCCAAGGTAGGATAACAAGGCATCTGTTGCATCACCACATAACACAAGAGTAAAGCCAGTTCATGTCTGTCTTGGAACCTGTCGATAACAAAACGAAAGACAACAAATAACAAAAAGGGTTCTTTTAAAACAAAAAGAAAATATAATTAAAGGCTAACTCATTAATGAAATAATTATTCAGGATTCCGTAATTCGAATTCTTTCAATGAGAGAAAGAGAGAGAGGAAACCCTAATGCCAAATCGGATTTTGACACTCAAATTTCTAAGTGATAGCGAGGAGAGTTACCCCAAAAAATAGGAAGAAAGAGTAGATTTTCCCAATGTTTCGTTTGGCAAGGAACTCAATAAAATAATTCTCTGCGTAACTATATAATTTTACTATTTAAAAAAGTAAAAATTATATAACTTTACCTTACAAAAGAAGTAAGCAAATAAATATTTATATGTTAGAATCTCACATTTAGAAAAGTAGAGTAAAATAGGGTGACAACAAAAAGTAGAGTAATACATAAGAGACATATATAGTAGACTTTCATAAAACTTAAAAATAGATAATCTTCCAGAAACGGTTGTAGACGTGAATAAATGATTGTAGACTTCCATTTTTCATTTTCATTTTATTTTCCTATATTAAATGTAGTAAGCATAAACATTTACATCACAACATGAATGCTGACAAAATATAATAAAAACTAGCACTTTAGAAATTACTTGTTCAAACTAGTATTTGAAAATACATTTATCAAAATACTAACATTGTTATGACAAAGATACCAGTTTGAACATTTATTTTCTAAAATTAATATTTTTATTATTGCTTTCGGCATATTGTTTTCAGCATTATTTTTTATCAGTTTGAAAAATATATTATAAACTAAACGTTTTTATTGATAAACCTAAAGTTCATAGATTTTTTTTAATGAATTCTGTGATACTCCAATGAATTTGTTTCATAATATATAGATGTGTTGTTTTTTATTTAAGGACTTGAATTAAAAAAAAAACTCATGATTTTCTATTCAAATGTGAAAAACCTCGTCAAATCATAAAACTTTGTTGGAACTAATTTTTTGTCAAAGCCTGAGGGTTTGATAAAATTGTGTTAGTGTGAAAAGAAATGAGTTAAGCTCTTTCTAATGAAATGTTTTCATTAACCGAGAAATGTTTTCTCGTGTATATATGTTGGAATGGTTGTGTCTTAAACGAACAACATGAGAGAAGAAAAGCCATACGTGCGACGTTCGCATCTTGGGCCTTGATTGGGCCCGTGGACTTTTTGAGGTATCGATCGATACTCCTTGGTATCGATCGATACCCAGCGGGCCGACTTAAAAATCGCAGCCGCCTAGGTTATTCTAGAAATATTCCTTTTCTGTCATGGAAAAACCCTAGCCTCTCTCCTATATATACAACACGATTTTCACCTAAAAAATCATCCTCGGATACACAAAAAACACTTACTAAAAGTTCTAGCAATCGTTCCTTCAATTCCCTACTGCTTAGAGTAAGTTTTAATTTCGAGAGTATCGTAGAATAATGGTCGATAGACATGAATCATGGTGTTGATGATTCAGTTAAACTTTGGTTGTATCCTGGGACTCATGGATCTATAAAACCCCGTCACACTACGGGAGATTCTTAGAGTTAAGGAAAGAGATTTATCTCGCCTCCTCAGATCTTGTATTGCTTTATCGTTTATAAATCGTCTGTTCCTTAAACTGTTTATTTACATATTACTGTGATTAAATCTTTCCTGTCTGTAGTGTAAATTTTGGTCCTACAATCTTAACTCTAAGAAGATCCAATTTCTGTTTTAATACTTCAATTGGATCTTTAATCACGAGTAAATAAACGTTTTCAAACGGTTTTTAAAACGATTCTTCTACTGCTGATGATACTCAAACGTTGTCAAAAAGCTTTTAGCAAATTGAAACGTGTAGTAGAGGCAATCTTCATCTCTCTCTATTCTTTAAGAAGATGTTCTTCTGCTAGTGATACTCAAACGTTAATCAAACAGCTGTTTAGCAACTTGAAACGTGTAGTAGAAGCAGATCTGCTTAAACATCTTCTAAAAAACCGTCTTTAATTGCGATTAAAGAATGGTATAATCAACGAACACACATCTGTTCTTGATAGGTTCGATTCAGATCGAGGCCTTGTGAGTATCGATCGACACCCTATGGTATCGGTCGATATTGGACTAAATTGTATCGGTCGACACTTAAGTGTATCGATCGATACCATGCAAACAGTGTATCGGTCGGCACCTCAGTGTATCGATCGATACTTTGCATCGACCAAGTTGGTCTATGTCGATCGATACTGTGTATAAGACACAGGTATCGATCGACACTGGTGCTATGATCGATCCTGTGAAATTCACTTGTATCGATCGACACCCAGGGTATATCGATCGACACTGAGCGTGTATCGATCGATACCAGGTTGCTTCGAATGACACAGTATGTGCATCGAGCATCAATAGGAACCCAGGGTGTATCGATCGACACTCAATGTGTATCGATCGACACCAAGATGCTTCGATTAACACAGTATGTGCATCGAGCATCGATCGACACTGTGGTTTATCGATCGATCCTGTGTAAAAATTCACTTGAATCGATCGACACACAGGGTGCATCGATCGACACTATATGTGTATCAATCGATACAAGCTGATCATCGATCGACACCGAGGTGTATCGATAGATCTTATGCAAAACTCACGTGCATCGACCATCACCAAGGGTGTATCGATCGACACTGAGGGCATCGATCGACACCATATGGGTGTATCGATAGACATTGTGTGTATATCGATCGATACCAAGGAGTATGGATCGACACCAATGCGATTCAGTTCGATATCAGTCTTAGAATTGCGATTCTTGAGTTTATATATCGGTACTAACTGAAAGTTGTGTTCTCATTGTCATAGAGAAATGACAAACAACAACTCTGGAACTATGGAGAAAAACCAGTGACAAAGTGGATCAAACGACTACGAGTCTGATCAAAACTGTGAAAGCTCAAGCGAACTTGATAGAAGCTGACATGTGTGCTGTGGTCACTGAGGCCAATGTTGCAGAGAGCTATCCAAAGACTTGGTGGTTCGACAGTGGTGCAACCAGACACATCTGTATGGATCGCGAGATGTTCTCGACATACACAAAGAACAAGAGTGGTGATAAACTCTTAATGGGAAATTCCGCCTCGTCGACAGTTGATGGTCACGGGAAGGTTGTTCTGAAGCTCACCTCTGGACAGGAACTAGTTCTCACGAACGTCATCCATGTACCAGATATGCGCAAGAATCTGATCTCTGGATCGCTTATAAGTAAGCATGGATTCTCTGTGAAGCTGGAAGGCGATAAGCTAATCCTAACGAAAAATGGGATGTATTTGGGTAAGGGTTCTATATGTGATAATCTGTGTAAGATATCTGTTGAGAAAGTAATCCTAAAGGATAATGTAACCGAGGCATCCACCTCGTAGAACCCTAAGATTAATGATAAGAAACCATTTGGTTATCTCGCTAAGTCTTTTAATATTTGGCATGAACGATTAGGACATGTTAATTTCAAATCTATGAGTAGATTAATGAACATGAACATGATTCCTAAATGCAAATTAAGCAAAGACAAATGTGAGGTTTGTGTCCAAGCCAAACTCACTAAAACGCCATCACCCAGCGTTCAAAGAACAACAGAACCTCTAGGTTTAATTCACACAGAGTTATGTGATTTGAAATATATTCAAACCAGAGGAGGCAATAAATATTTCATGGCATTCATAGACGATTGCACGAGATATTGATACATCTTTCTACTGCGGAGTAAAGATAAAGCCTTGGACAAAATTTAAAGACGTGTAGCTCAATATTATGTGTCCAAAAATTTGCGAATTTTGGAATAATTAATTGAAGTTCAATTAAATATTGGAGGCTGATTTAATCGAATAATTAAATCATTGGACTTTTGAGGTATCGATCGATACTCATTGGTATCGATCGATACTCAACAGGCCTCTTGCGATTCTTGATATGAGTTCAAGAATACTAATACAATTCGATATTGTATTAAGTTTATTAAATTCTAGAAATTGAATTTAATTTTACCATTTAACTTGAGAGTTGAGTATTGGTTAGTATATTAATTTGGTTTGATTCTCTTGAACAAAATCAAATTTCAATATGACTAACAACACCGATGTGATCATTGTTAGATCTGGTGGTGTAAAAAAAATAATGGAATGGTTGAAGCCAATTTAGTCGAGATAGACATGTGTAATGTCATCCTCGGAGTCAATATGGTTAAGCATAACCCAAATGAGTGGTGGTATTATACCAATGTAATAGCTCATATATGCGTTGATATGGGAATGTTTCCCTCCTACCATAAATAATGACAAGAATTTATTCATAGTGCTGAAGTTGACTTTTTCAAAGAAGCTCACTCTCACTAATGTAAACCATGTGCTAAAGATGCATAAAAATCTTATTTAGGGCACAATGCTAATTAAGCATGTATTGACAAATAATGTTGTCTATATTAAGGACAGACTGGTCCAAATTAACGTTGAGACAGTCGGACTTAAAATCAATGTAACCAATGGTGTTGACATTAAATGAGAAAGAATCATTTGCTTATGGTACATAATCTCTTAGTATTTGATCTGAATGTTTCAGTCACATTATATTCGAATCTATGCGTAGATTGAATGAGATCCTGAAATACAAAATAAGCAAAGATGAGTGTGAGGTTTGCGTTCTAACCAAACTCACTAAAACACCACAATCGAGCGAACCTCTTGGTTTGACTTATACAAAAGTTATGTCTATTTGCTAAGAAGCAAATACGAGACCTTGGAAAACTCAAGGAGTTTAAACTCGAGGTTGAAAACCAACTCGAAAGAACTATCAACATAGTTTGAAGTGATAGAGGACATGAGCATGGTATTATCCATCAAACGATTGATCCCTATTCACTGGAATCTAATGGAGTCTCATAACAAATTACCGAATTATTTGATGAACTCATTATTCCTAAAAAATCTGGGTTAGTCCAGAAATGTGGGGGGAAGCATTGCTTACCACAAGTTATATCCTGAACTAAATACTACACAAAGTCATTGGAAATGTTTCATGCGAACTTTGGAAAAGTAATGTGTTTTTATACAAATACATGAAAGTGTGGGGGTGCCTAGCAACCACCTAAGAAGCTGACAATCGGACCAAAAACGGTGGATTGTATCTTCATTGAATATGCACACAATGTAGTGCTGATTGCTTTATGGTGTATAAATGAGATACACCAGACATCCAAGTAAAGGATAAGCTCTAAGCGAGCAATTGATCTCTTGGGCTCTTACGCTTTTAGAGGTATCGATCGATACCCATGAGTATTGATCGTTGCTTGACGGGCATTGGACCTAGATCGAGCAATTCTGATACTTCTGTAAAGAAGCAAAAGAGGCTAAAGTTGAAATTAGTCGTATGCTGATTGGAATTACAGCAATATGAGATCTTGTAATCCATCAAATGGATGTAAAATCTGCCTTTCTAAACGACCATTTAGAAGAGGAGATTTACATGAAACAACCCGAGGGTTATGTCACTCCTGAACAAGGAAAGAAAATAAGTAGACTTGCAAAGTCCTTATACGAGCTTAAGTTAGCTCCTAAGCAATAGCTTGGAAAGTTTGACAACAAAGTGATGTCAAATAGCTTCAAAATTCACTTAAGGTGATATACATCAAAAGTACTCCACGTGGATACGTTTTGTTATGTTTATAAGATGACACGTTCATCATGGAAGCAAGAAGGACATAATCCAACACACTAAGAAAGTGTTTAGTGGGAAGTTTGATAGACATAAGATTAGTGGATAATCTTGTCTCAAGATCCTAGAATGTTTTGAGAACTACTCAAACAAGATTGCAATAAATCCAATTGTGATAAAGTTGTATCACAAGTGATGTATGCAAGAATTATCGGAAGTCTAACGTACTTGATGAATCGTACTAGATCCGATTTAGCGCATTCAGTCGCTACATGAGTAATCCAGGTCATACTCTGTGGAAAGCCATAACTAGAATGTTGAATTATCCAGCGTTATATGTCGTCTCGATTTACATCAAATTCTGGGGGGTTCAAGACATTATGTTCACCTCTTGGTCTCGTAAACCTGACAGATATTATAAGTGGATAATAATTTTTCTTGGTAGTGCAGCAGTATCCTGGAAATCTTCCAAACAAACACTTTTGGCCTAATTAACCAAGGAGTCAGAGTTTATAGCTTTAGATAAAGTTACAGAGGAAGCAAAATGGCTTCGAAACTTTGTGGAAGATATCCCGATGTGGGAAAAACCAGTGCCAACTTTATGTGTACACTGTGAGAGTTAGTGAGCTATCTCTCAGGCACTGAGTAAGTTATAAAATGGCAAATCTCGAGAATGATATAAGACCATTTAGACAACTGATCTCACAACGGCTGATAACTTAGCGGATCTGTTTCCCAAAAAGTTAGCCCCGAGATCAAGTTTGTTAAATCATCAAAAGGAACGGGTTTAAAGCCTATAGAAAAAGATGACGTTTGACAGATACCCAACCTATGTGACTGGAGATCCCAAGATCTAGGTTCAAAGGGAAACAAAATTAAACTGATTCGAGTTGAGCACTGTGAGACTATGTCTCTGCCCAGTTCCTAGGATGATAAAACAGTGCTACCTGTGGATAGTGAGGATAAGCGTTGGCTTTTAATGATTGCATAGCTGTGTAGATAGTGGAGTGTGACAGGACACTTCTGAAAACAAGCTAATAAAATATCACCTTGTGAAGTGTGAAATGGGGCCGTTTCTAGGAGAATGAAGGATAAGGCTATATTCTCCAAATTCACTCACGAATACCAGGATTGTTCAAGGCCAAAATGAACCCAATAGAGAACAAAGTTCTACGAGAAAATGTCGTTGTGCGATATCTGTTGTATCAGTTTACATCAAAATCCGGGTGGTTCAAGACATCATGTTCACCTCCTGGCCGAGTAAACGCAACAGATATTAAAATTGTTTGGTTCAAAGCTGAAAAACGCTACCATTCAGTGACAGTTACATTTTCGTATACTCTCGAAAGTCTGTCTACGTCTAGATGAGTCTAGTCAAGTATGTCTAGTAAAGTCTAGTCTGTACAATGTTCATATGTTCTAGAGTCATTTCTATTCATGTGGGGGATTGTTGGAACTAATTTTTTGTCAAAGCCTGAGGGTTTGATAAAATTGTGTTAGTGTGAAAAGAAATGAGTTAAGCTCTTTCTAATGAAATGTTTTCATTAACCGAGAAATGTTTTCTCGTGTATATATGTTGGAATGGTTGTGTCTTAAACGAACAACATGAGAGAAGAAAAGCCATACGTGCGACGTTCGCATCTTGGGCCTTGATTGGGCCCGTGGACTTTTTGAGGTATCGATCGATACTCCTTGGTATCGATCGATACCCAGCGGGCCGACTTAAAAATCGCAGCCGCCTAGGTTATTCTAGAAATATTCCTTTTCTGTCATGGAAAAACCCTAGCCTCTCTCCTATATATACAACACGATTTTCACCTAAAAAATCATCCTCGGATACACAAAAAACACTTACTAAAAGTTCTAGCAATCGTTCCTTCAATTCCCTACTGCTTAGAGTAAGTTTTAATTTCGAGAGTATCGTAGAATAATGGTCGATAGACATGAATCATGGTGTTGATGATTCAGTTAAACTTTGGTTGTATCCTGGGACTCATGGATCTATAAAACCCCGTCACACTACGGGAGATTCTTAGAGTTAAGGAAAGAGATTTATCTCGCCTCCTCAGATCTTGTATTGCTTTATCGTTTATAAATCGTCTGTTCCTTAAACTGTTTATTTACATATTACTGTGATTAAATCTTTCCTGTCTGTAGTGTAAATTTTGGTCCTACAAACTTCAGTTACAGAAACTAAGTCTTACAAAATTATGTTCATTTACTGCACAACCCGATACTCATCAAGTAGACTTATATCCTCTTTCTCTTACGAAAGACTTTAGATTATTAAATTATAATGATTAAAATATGTTGTAGCAGACAATTTAGGACTTTACCCCAATTGGGTTCCATCTCATTTCCTATTATCAATAGCAAAGTCAGGATCGAAAAATGGAGAGAGAACCAACAAAAAAGTATTATTAGAAAATTAGCTAAAAACAAACAATGTAATATTCACGAGGAATTCGATCAGAAATAACACAAAAGCAACTAACAGAGATATGAGATTGAATTATTACCAGGAAATAAGCTTCACCATGTTGTAAGTTATGCATCAAAAAACCAAAGTCATCAGTAGGAAGAGGAACACCTGAGGAATGCACCAAAACCATATCTTCTCCAAAAGTTGCTTTCATGTCTATACCTCCGCTCGTCACTTCTGTCGGAACTCCGTTTATAAATGCAGTTATAGACCCTGAATTTCAAAAATATTTTTAATAATATGTAAAAACAATCAGATTACAAAATTACCTATCAAGAACAAGATTAGGCAATTTTGGAAGAATAATTAACCTAATACGACAAGAAGTCAGTTCTTTGGTCGAAACTCATCTGAAATTTGAATTTTGTTTTCCTTTAAAACAACTTTCACAGTAATAATTATTGTGAAATCTAGAGAGGTGTATTCCTGGAAGAAAAAAAATTGACCTTAAGATTTTGTTATTTTTATAGTGTATATATATAATAGATTAGAGAACTTGCTCTCAAGTGAAATATAATTAACCAAAAAGCTATTATTAATTAAATCCGCAAATAAATGAATAAAAAATCGGCTCTTGGTTGAAACCCACCCAGAAATGGATTTTTTTTCTTACGTTTAAAACAACTTTTACAATTATTTAATTGTTAATTTTAGAGACTTTTTGGGGAAAGAAAGAGGGTTTAGAGGACAAAGCACTTGAGTTTACAAAGCAAAAAGAGGCATGCAAATAATTTGTTTTTGTTTACCTTGTTGGTAGTAGTGATAATTGGAGCTTTGATCAGATGGGCACAAAATTGATGCGACATTTGAGCTATGATGTTGATAATGATGCTGATCAGCTTCATGGTAACCCATTTGACCAGACATTGTTATTAAGAGATTCTCCATGCCATTATTGCTATGATTATCACATCCACCGCCATAAGAAGAAGAAGAGCTAGCTGAAGAAGAAGTGGAAGAGGAGCTTGAATAAGACGGAGGAGAAGAAGAGAGACCGAGAAAAAAGGAAGGAACTTGAGATGACCCACCAAATAAGTAATTAGAAGAAGTGCTACAACCTCCAAACCCCAAATCACTCCCACTATGTTGTGGTAAGCTGTTGCTCACCATCATGGTCTGGTCACAACTATTGGTGGTTGCGGCCGCGGCCTGGAGTTGCCGCTGCCTCCGGCGGGATCTTGACCGCCGGTTTTGAAACCAATAGAAGACATTTGCATCTCCAACCGCGCCGAATTTCTCGAGCATCTTTCGTATCCTTACCGTCTCTTCTTTGGGAGGGTTAACCATACCACTGTTGAAGATCGACTCAAGTATAAGTATTTGTTCCGGTTTAGGTGACCATCGAGACCGAACCGGTTCGGTTGAGGTGGAACCGGAGGCTGAGGAAGAGGGTGAGTGACTATGGCCGGTTGGGCTATGTAGTGATTGTTCTTGGTCCATTGCTTTCAAGAAATTATAAATTGTTTCGTTGGAATTCTTTTTTTCTCTGTTGCTTATGATGGACTATGGAGAATAAAAAGAAGAAATGTTTTTGTGAGCGGTGGTGACTTGAGGGTAAACCCATGAATTTATAGGAGAATGAATTCTTAAGTAATATATTTTTCATTCTTTATTAAGTTATACATGAAGTTTATCTTTTAGTGAATTTTTTAGAATATACTTGAATTATTTAAGCATATATTATATATACGCGCTAAAAGTGTACAAGACTATAAGTCTTAACGCGTAACCGGAGATATACAAACAGTGGAATTTGCTTGGCATTTGAAGATATAGCAAATAAGCAAATCATCTTTGACCATTGGCCATTGCAACTAGGGATTAGTTATGGGCATTCGGGTATTTGGTTCGGTGATATATCATGGTTTTTACCCTATTTAGGCCATGATATAAGTCCTTTTATAGAGTCTTTTCTTGTGTTTTGGAGTCTTTTAGAGTCTTTTACAGGTTTAGGTACGTCTGGAGCTTAATTGGAATTATTGGAGCTTTTCTGGAGCATTCTGGAGCGAGACTGAAGTCTGATGACTAAGAGCCCGATCTGAGCACCTAGTATCGATCGATACCCCCTGGTATCGATCGATACCCATCGAAGCAGATTTCAAAGTCGCGACTTAATGAAGTTTGAAGAATTGCAAAAAGTGCCCAGAAGACTTGGATAATTACAAGAAGACCCCAATTCGTGTTTTAGGTTATAAATAGGATTTTACAGCCATTGTTTAGGCTATGCCTTTTCATGCCTTTTTATGCTTTATTCTATAGTTTGATTTTACTTGGGTTTTAGAGAGACAAGTCTGAATCTCCCTTCGTCCGAGATCAGATCTCTAAACCCTTCTTTCTATTCTATTGATGATTTATTCAAACATGTCTTTTGATTCAATTGCCATGTCTGAGTAGATCCACTTTAGGTTTAGGGTTTTCTCATAAAGGATTTCTTTGAATGCTAGGTTAAATATCTTTTAGGATTCACCATCTGAATTATAGTTCTTCGCTTAGGTTGTGTTCATAGCTAATTCTAGGTTGACGAATCTGGAACTTAGATCTTAGGATAATTGATTAGGCACGAGAGTGCGATTAATTACCTGATAGAACCTAGGTGAGCAAATTGATTATTCGCAAAGAGATTTGGTTTAATTGATTTGTGAACATATCAAACCTGATATTAAAGCTGATTTAGAATTTAGGATTCGCAAAGAGATTTGGAATTCCTAGGATTTAGATTTAGATAGTTTTCGCAACGAGAGTTGGTTAGCTATATTTTAGTGATTTGAGTTCAAGAACTGCGCTAAATCTGAATCCTGTTAGTTAGTTAGTCTGCATTCACTGATTTCCTGAGAAAAACCCTGAGCCTATATTTCTCAATTGATTTACAACTCCTTTAATTTCTGCACTGCTTTTAATTACAACTGTTTGGCTTAGCGTAATTCGACACTATAGAATCTATTGTGCGTTTCTGTGAGTCTTCTGTGGTTCGACCCCTAGCTATACTATTACAACTGCTTTAGTACTTTAGGGTATTAAATTGAGCATATCAATTTTGGCGCCGTTGCCGGGGACTCAATTTGCCATTAGATTTTAGTTTAGGATTTCGACTAAGTTCGACGGTATCGATCGATACTCTGTAGTATCGGTCGATACGCGTCGTCTTCTTTTGTTGATATCGGTCGACACCACTTGGTATCGATCGATACTAAACGTATTTTTCTGGTTACTTACGTGCTTTGCCTAGTGTTTTGTTTGCAGGTGTATGCTTGTTCGTGAAACCAGGAGCAACAAGAGCACACAGCTAGTTGAACTGTCATTGGAACAGCTAGCGTTTGTGGAACGCACAAACAGAAAGACCAAGCAAACATCAGGGATGAACAACCCAGTGGTTTTAAGAGCTGATGAAGTTGGAATTCTGAGAGACCAAGAGGGTCACGTGTGTAATGAGAGAGGGCAGCGACCTGATGAAGCTGGTAACATCGTTGTCCCTGCTGCGGTTGTTGAGATTGTCGCGCCAGCTGGGCGCACCAACACAGGGAATGCTGTGGTTAATCGTGGAAGAACGATTGGTGAGTACAACAGGCCAGAGCAGTTTTTCGCCAATCGTTCAGCAATTCGTCCTCCTGCGTTTGAGAGGAATGACTTTGAGCTGAAGCCTGCTTACTTCACTCTAGTGGGACAGCATCTCTTTCATGGTCTTCCTCATGAACATCCAATGGACCATGTAGAGAGGTTCGAGGACTTGGTCACTAGCATTAAGAGCAATGGAGTGTCCTACGACTATCTCTTCTGCAAGCTCTTCCCCTACTCTCTGGGTGGAGAAGCTACTTACTGGCTGAGGCAGCTATCTCCTGGATCGCTAACTAATTGGGAGGACACCAAGAGAGCCTTCCTGATTAACTTCTACGATGACGGAAGATCTGAAGATCTGAGGAATAAGATCTCCACTTTTTCTCAAGGACCTACTGAGGCGTTCAAGGCTGCTTGGACAAGATTCAGATCGTACCAGAGAGATTGTCCACATCATGGATACTCTGATGTGCAGCTGCTGGGTATCTTCTTCAGAGGAGTAGATTGGAGATATCAGATGGGTCTGGACTCTTCGAGCAATGGTAATTTCAACACCAGATATCCTGAGGATGCTATTGTGTTTATTGAGAACTTTGCCTCTAGCAGTAGCACCAAGAGCGCAGATTTCGAGCGCAAGAGGCTGGCTGGTAATCAGGATGGGTCACAGATTGCTGAAGTGAAAGCTCAGCTGGATTCTATGCACAGTCTTCTGCTGGGAAGGACAACAAAGGCCGTCCACTTTGCTACTGAGAATGAGGTGGAAGATGTTAACTACATTGGTGGTTCTGGTTTTCAGGGTCAGCGATTCGGATACAACTCCAATCGAAACTTCACCAACAATGCTCAGCGAGGAGGGTACCAATCCCCAGCACCCAAAGCTCCTGAGAGTAAGATTGAGGCTATGCTTGAACACCTGGTTCAAGGGCAGGAGAAGATGACAGCCACCTTCAATGGTAAGATGGACACCATGTACACCGATTTGAGTGGAAGGATCGAGGCACTAAAAACGAGCCACAGGATGCTGGAGACGCAAGTAGCTCAGACTGCAGCAAATTCCAAGGGAAAGGCGGTTCAATCACACAATGCACACGTCAATGCCATCAGCTTACGTGCAGAAAATCTCGAAGCCATTCCTGAAATCGCACAAGCATCGATCGATACTACCCAGTATCGATCGATACCAGCCCAGACGTCTGCAAGAATGGATTCAATCACCCGTGTATCGATCGATACCACATTGGTATCGGTCGATACTAAGGCGATTTCTGAGGAAACAGTTGAAACTTCTACTGTGGTGCCTAAGGTCGTTGCAGAACGAGTGTATGTAACCAGGATGCCTTATCCTATGGTTCCTAAGCTGACAAGGGAGGAATGGGAGATTGCTAGACTACAGTATATGCTGGATAACCCGAACGTGGAGCTTCTTTCTGATGAAGATGTACCTGTCAGAAACGATTCAAATCGCATGGCATCGATCGATACCCTACCTGGTATCGATCGATACCCCTCGCAGAAAGAACCAGAAGCCAAGAAATCACGTGAGGTGATAGGAGAAAGAGTTCGCAATTCACTACAACCGCGGAAATTGACACAGAGGGAAGACCCAGGGAAATTCGCAGTTCCATGCTCCATCTCAGGAGTTAATTTCAAAGAGTCTCTTGTCGACTCAGGGGCTAGTGTCAACGTCATCTCAAGGGCAATTGCAGAGCATTTAGGAGCTGATATTCGATCACCAGAGGCATCTATCACATTCGCGAACAACTCCACCTCGCTTCCACACGGTACTATCCATGGTTTGCTAGTCCAAGTAGGAGACTGTCTGGTGCCTACTGATTTTCAGGTTGTGGAGATGGGTGCGATATCTCGTATGCCTATACTCCTGGGACGACCGTTCATGGCTACTGCAGGCGCGATCATAGACACACCTAATAAGAGACTATCTTTCTCTTACATTGACGGTGATGTCTACTATGATGTCATTCCACCTAGGAGTATTCCCACACGTGCCTCTAGCATCAAGGTTATCACAGGAGAGTCGCTAGCAATTGATCTTCTGGAAGAGCCTCCTGATGAGCCTACTGTCGCAGATATTCCAGCTGAACCGCCCAACATCCCCAAGAAGAAGACTAAGGCAACAAAGAAGAAGAAGGCCAAGAACAAAAAGGTCGAGAATCCCCATGTCACTTTGATTCCTCAGAAGTGTGATGGGAATTCGATTGATTACAAGGTCAAATGCAAGGGAGCCTTGAAGCCATTCTCTAAGGCAAGAGTCCTTCTCACTTCTGAGCTGAAAGAGAAAGGGCAGGAGTTTGTGGACAGCATGCTAAGCAGAACGCTGAAGCTAGTAATGTCAAGTGATGGAGCCTGTTTTGATGCAAGCTCTCATTCTTATCCAGCCTGAAGGGCGTTACAGTCAAGCTATTGACGTTAAACGAGCGCTTGGTGGGAGGCAACCCACTGGTGAGTCTGTTTTTGATTCGTTTTTCTTTTTATTTTCGTTCGTTTTATATTTGAGTCCGGATAAACAAGGAACAAAATCCAAAATCGCCCAGTGTCGATCGATACCCTATTGGTATCGATCGACACCAATCGCGCAAGAAAGGTTCGTCAAGTCGATTTAAGCCCAGTATCGATCGATACCAGGCTGTGTGTCGATCGATACTTGACGTTCCAGCAAGGTAACTTCTTGTTTTTCCCAATTTTAGTCTGTTATTTTGTTTTATTTCACTGACTTTAGGCTAGATAACACTGGGGACAGTGTTGTTCAAGTCTGGGGGAGGTGTCTGCTGACATTGTTTTCGTTTTTCTTAGAGTCAGTCGTTTTATCGAGTCAAAACTGTTTTATTGAGTCAAAATTTGTTGGAGATGATGATCTTGTGCTTGAACCTATTGATTTGATTTTGTTTTTGAGTGCACAGTGTTACAGGATCAGTCCTAGATCGACTAATGAAAAATCCAAAGGCTGACCAGTTGACTAGAAAACATCCATGTCTCCAGCAGAGTTCTTCTGAAGCCTGAGCCAAATTTTTGCACTTCATCAATGTGGTTAGTGTTCATAGAGCTTGATTCATCATTTATATCTGATAAAGGAACCCGTGTGTTTAGAATTATGGTATCTCTCTCCCCTGAAATAAGTTGATAGATAAGAGCATAAAAGATTGAAATGATTTTCTTCTGAGTAGAGGGTTAGGAAAATTTCCAGCGATCCCATTATTCTACTTAAGAGGGGATGATCACACAAAGGATTGGAAGCGAGGCTAGGATTTTCCTATGATGCCATTATTCGCCTACATCCTTTGATACATAGAGAGGGAAGAACCGGGGATTTGGTGGCAAACACCATCAGTACTCGCGTCTCATACCTTGATATGTATATGCAAAGCTGAAAAGAAAAGAAAAAAAAATAATAATAATAAGAAGATAATAAGAAATAAGTCTGGGGGAGAGAAATTGATACAAAAAGTGTGAAAAAGGGTGGTTCCTTTGTCAAGATATTGTCTGGTAAAGAGTCTAGAAGGTTCTTAAATATTAGCTGCAGAGATGAAACTGGCGATGAAGGTTTTACTTGAACAATGCTGTGGGATAATGTGTGGAGTCTGGAAAAGCTACGAATGTCTACGGAGAAGTACATGGTGGTTAGATCGAAAGCTGATTTGGTGACATTTGGGTACTTGGAGAAGGGTCATTTCGATGGTTCAGGAACAGGTGAGTCTCTACGTTTTCAAACCTCTTTTTCTGGTTTAGTCTTCTATTTGCTTGAGGGCAAGCAAAAGGCTAAGTCTGGGGGAGTTGATATATCATGGTTTTTACCCTATTTAGGCCATGATATAAGTCCTTTTATAGAGTCTTTTCTTGTGTTTTGGAGTCTTTTAGAGTCTTTTACAGGTTTAGGTACGTCTGGAGCTTAATTGGAATTATTGGAGCTTTTCTGGAGCATTCTGGAGCGAGACTGAAGTCTGATGACTAAGAGCCCGATCTGAGCACCTAGTATCGATCGATACCCCCTGGTATCGATCGATACCCATCGAAGCAGATTTCAAAGTCGCGACTTAATGAAGTTTGAAGAATTGCAAAAAGTGCCCAGAAGACTTGGATAATTACAAGAAGACCCCAATTCGTGTTTTAGGTTATAAATAGGATTTTACAGCCATTGTTTAGGCTATGCCTTTTCATGCCTTTTTATGCTTTATTCTATAGTTTGATTTTACTTGGGTTTTAGAGAGACAAGTCTGAATCTCCCTTCGTCCGAGATCAGATCTCTAAACCCTTCTTTCTATTCTATTGATGATTTATTCAAACATGTCTTTTGATTCAATTGCCATGTCTGAGTAGATCCACTTTAGGTTTAGGGTTTTCTCATAAAGGATTTCTTTGAATGCTAGGTTAAATATCTTTTAGGATTCACCATCTGAATTATAGTTCTTCGCTTAGGTTGTGTTCATAGCTAATTCTAGGTTGACGAATCTGGAACTTAGATCTTAGGATAATTGATTAGGCACGAGAGTGCGATTAATTACCTGATAGAACCTAGGTGAGCAAATTGATTATTCGCAAAGAGATTTGGTTTAATTGATTTGTGAACATATCAAACCTGATATTAAAGCTGATTTAGAATTTAGGATTCGCAAAGAGATTTGGAATTCCTAGGATTTAGATTTAGATAGTTTTCGCAACGAGAGTTGGTTAGCTATATTTTAGTGATTTGAGTTCAAGAACTGCGCTAAATCTGAATCCTGTTAGTTAGTTAGTCTGCATTCACTGATTTCCTGAGAAAAACCCTGAGCCTATATTTCTCAATTGATTTACAACTCCTTTAATTTCTGCACTGCTTTTAATTACAACTGTTTGGCTTAGCGTAATTCGACACTATAGAATCTATTGTGCGTTTCTGTGAGTCTTCTGTGGTTCGACCCCTAGCTATACTATTACAACTGCTTTAGTACTTTAGGGTATTAAATTGAGCATATCATTCGGTTTTGGGTAGAAACTATTCGGTTCTGAGTATTTCAGATAGAAAGGTTGATGATTTATATAGGTACTGAAATGATTTCGGTTCGGTTCCGGTTTGGTTCCGGTTTGGTTCCGGTTCGGTTCCGATTAGGTACCGTTCATTTCCAGGTAAATTGGGTAGAGAGGTTTAAGAATCGGAAAATACCCAAAATTTTTCGTATTCGGTTTCGAGTATTTATTATCCGAAATACCTAAAATATATCCGAAAATCCAAAAATATACAAAAAAACCCGAAAATATACCCAAAAATCCGAAACAGTTTAATGAAAATATATCCGAAATACCAATAATATACCCGAAAACCTGAAATTATATCCAAAAATAAAAAAATATACCCGAAAATAAAAAAAAACTAAAGAAAATATACTCATAATACCGAAAATATACCCAAAACTTGATATATATTTAATATTTTAGATATATAATTATATTTCAGATATTTTGAGTATCCGAAATATTTTCGGTTCGGTTCCAGAATTAATTGATACCCATGGGTATCAATGAGTAGGATCCAATGAGTATTTTGGTAATTTCGGATCGGTTCCGGTTTAGATATTTCAGTTCAGTTCCAGTTCGGATATTTCAATTCCGGTTTTTATGCACAAACCTACTAAGGATAATCAAAGAATGTGTGTCCAAAAACTTTACAGTATTCCTTATCTGTTTTGATTTGCTTGGGCAACAAATTTCATTATATGCATTTTTCGTGCTTAAAACATAAATTTGCGGTAACGGTACCCTTTAAAAAAGTTAGCTATGGGTTATCCGTTTTAACCCGTTAAATATATATACTTTAAATATAATTAATCTCATTTTCAATATATTCAAATCCCCAAAGTTGTTTAAAAAATTGCACTTGCAAAAAATGTGTTCAATATAGTTATTTGAATGCATTTGAGTGTCAGCCCGCCCGGAGACCGGTCCCATTTGAATTTTATGGATCGGTTGATGCCAGTCTTGGGTGGTTTAATGTTGGCTAAGTCCGTCCCAAAAATCAAAGGTCATAAAAACATAAACATGGACTTAAACTAAAAATATAACTGTTTGCAATAATCACATTATATTTTGACCTATAGGTGATTACCATGTTCGAAAACTCAGCCAAATCGGCCGATTACACAACGCTGAGGCGTTCGGTGGTAAGAAGCCATCGTAATTATGCTATTTTCAGCAATAAAAAATTGGGATTCTAGACACCAATAGTTATTTAATAGATCTATATCATATATTGCTATAACCATTAATTAGATAAAACAAGAAAATTGATAATAACAAAAAATGTGAAGAAAAATGACTGACGGTGGATTTTAGGGTTTGCATCGATCAATTTCTAATGGAAGAAGATGAAGATAATTCCATCATTTACTTTTCATTAAAGAAAAAAAATCACGTATAAGACAACTTAGATTAAACTCGCGACCTGAAACCCGTGAGACCATGTTTGACGCAAAGAACCAGTAGACCAAGCTATATTAACGATCATATTGTAATTATTTTATATATATATACATAAAATTATTAAAAAATAATCCATGTTTAATCTCTGATTAATTGATTAGGCGTTAGGTTTTTGTGATTACCCTATTAGTGCCTAACGATATTTTAAACATAATGATTATAAGGTGGTAACACGTAAAAATGATGAGGACTACGGCGTAAGTCGAATGTGATTGTAACGGTTTCGAGATATAATATTGAAACAAAAAAAAAGTAAATGTGAAAATAGAGAGGCGCAAATACGTCCACATGAAAAAGTAATTGAATGAGGAAGTCGTCGGTTATGATTGTCCCTCTTTCTGCTCTATAAGTCATCAAAGATAAATAAATATTAAAGTAATATTCTTTGTTTTTGAAAAAGCAATCACTCGTATTAGCTTAATGATCAGGTTTTATGGACGAAAGTTGACACTATCCAGACATATGTTTGTACTGTGGTTTTATAGTCTAAATTGGATGTTTAACATAAGTTATACATTTTCTTAGAAAACACTATCTATTGATTTACCATTAAATTCGACAACTATACTGCAAGTGAATATACATATTACAAAAAAACGAATGTGAATTCATCATTAATAAATCATAAGACTAAAATTTAATACTTTTGCGTTTTATAGTAAGTGTCTTTTTTATAAAAAAAAATTAAAAGAGATTCTTTCAGTATAAAGTTCGATAAATCATATATAAGACTAAAATTTAATACTTTTGCGTTTTATAGTAAGTGTCCTAATTTGTATTTTCTTTTCTGAAATAGACTCTCTCTTTTTTGGCGTCATGCACGCCTAAAATATTTTTTTCTTCACTTCCACGAAAGATATCAAAATGTTTTTCTTTGTCACTAAAATTTGAAAACTTATGAAAATGAGGAAAATCTTTGTAGGGGTAGTTTCGTAAAAAGGATTTAAATGAAATTTTAAAATTGTATTATTAAGCTGTTATAAAAATCAATAGTTTCTGTCAGCTTAATAAAATTAAATATTGATAAATCAGTTGATCACCATTGCGGTGATATTTACTTACTATTAAAGCAAAACTTCATTATAAAATGTTAAGATGAATTAATATTAATTATTTCATTAGATTCGATATAGCTTACAGTATTTTAATTGCTATACATAAAATATAGCGTAATATAATAACTGAACTAAAATCTTCAATTAGTACTATTATTATAAAACTAGATGTTTTTAGAAAATACGCTACAAGATTTTATTTGGTTTTTTCTTCAACTGATACTTTTTAATCGTTTAATAAATTAAATAATAAATAATTTAATATCTGATTGATAAATTCAAAAATACAAATTCACTGACTTTAAAATAATATCACCAACATCCCATATATATTCAATTTATTAATACTGTATGATTGGTAAATTTGTTAAAAAATATTTGACATGGTCAACATGTATCAGTGAATAATATTTTCTAAATAAGTCAAGAAAAAACCGTGAAATTATTTATTACCTATGACGTTACGCAAACATGGCTTACAGTGGGTAGCCACTCGATTTTTATTTTGTACGTGCAAAATATTATTATAATTGATAAAGAGTATTCTATATATTATATATTTGACAGTTAAAATTTAATTGTGCTCTTCCTGTAAATTTATACTAGTATTAATAATTATCATGTTTGTTTTATTTCTATGCGAACGCTGTTTTTTAAATTTTTATATCTAGCCTTTTTTGGTAATATCAAAACTTTGGTCAAGACTCCAAGAACGATTTTTAAATATAAGTATACTAGGATTTAACCCGCGTTAATTATAGCGTAGAGTACTTTTTTAAAAAGATATTGTTTTGACATTTAGGAAAATTGATTTTATCTGAATTTTACAATACAACTAACTAATAATTATAGATAAAGCTGTAAATTTGTAATAATTTGTCTATTTAATCCGTTTTGCAGTGAACTAAAATATTATTCTGGCTAATTCGCAAAAAATTATAATCTTAAAAACATAATTATATAATATGCACCGTTAAATGACTATAGTTTTTGTGGTTAGCCTACAAACTTTTTAAAAAATAGTTTTTTGTGTCTAACTTTTTATAAAATTAGTAAAATATTTTTTAACTTTTGTTTTGATATATATTCAAATAAAATATAATAAATTATAGTGAAAAATATAGCAAGATTTTGAATATATTTTTTTTATTTGAATATATATGAATTGATTATTATTTTAAAATATATAGTATTAAAAATAATTAAAAAATTAAATAATAAATAACATCTTTAATGCAAAATATATATTTTCTATATTATAATCAATAATTTTAAAAGACTATTATATCTTTTTCTATTTCAATTATTTTTTGTTATTTGTAATGATATTTTATGTAATAACTTACAAAACAAAATTTATTTTTAAAATATTTTCTTAAATAATATTATAGAGATTTTTTATCATAGTTGATCGAAGGTGTTGTAAAATGATGAGAAATAGATATTTAGTTTCTCAAGGGCACCTTGGTATTGAGTCCAGAATTCTGATCAAGCATCTATATTGTTAAAAAAATAAAGGAGAATTTCATAAAGAAATAGATATTTAGTTTCTTCTTGACACAGTCTTAGCTAAGAGTCTTCTAACTAACTTATTTAATTCAACTAATAAGTGGAACCAAACATCTCATGCTGTGTTGGATCTTGGAGTTTATTAATTACCGTTGAAGTGAATGTGTTATACTCTTTCTGTTTTACAAAAAGTGTCATTTTAACATTTTATTTTTGTTTCACAAAGAGTGTCACTTTATATTTCCAATACAAAACTTTTATTAAAAATCCAGTTTTACTCTAGTATTTTAATGTATTAATTAGAAAGACAAGTTTTATTTAGTGTATTAATAAATGATAAAATAAAATTTTTATTAATTTTTTTAATTTGTATGAAATGTGTCAAAATGATATTTTTTGTGAAATATAAGAAGTATAATCCATTGCTCATAAATACGTTGTTCTTTCCCGATTAGTAATTATGTCATACCATAACGATGATGAGAGTAGAGTTGCTCATATGCATGCACGTATATTAAATATAAATGTGAAATTATAAAAGAAAAAAAATCGATATGTGAAATAGACAAATAGTGTATGTTCAGTGTACAAATGATGCGTGGGAATGGGGTGTTTATTCAGTGTACAATGATGTCTGATTGATCGAAATATTTTCTTTCTTCTTTTTTGGTTAAGGAGAATGAATTTAATTTTAAATGGACAATAAAATAGTCCGTAAATAGGTGAGTGTGCGAATACGTATGCAGAAAGGTAGAGTGTAGAAAGACAGTAGTAGAAGACAACTTGCTTCTTCAGATGCCCTCTGTTTTTGCCTGTATTAGTATAGCTGTTTTTTTTTCCCTTCATATGCTTTTTTTTTCCATATACAACATACGTGAAAGAAAGAAAAATGCCTGTTTCTTTTTGTTTTATCTTCTGATATTTTTTTATTTTAAGAATGGACATATTATCCAAAAATATCCAATTTGACCATCTAAAAAATCATATATCTAGAGAATTGGCTATGTATAACTAGCTACATGCAAATATTAGAAAGTATAAGTACGCGTATAAATTTGGCCAAATGATTATTAGTTCAACTAATTAGATTAATAGAAAAAAGTGAGGAAATTTATTTAAAATGAAAGCATTTGTAGCCGTAGATAGGAATGTATGTATACAATAGCTCTGGAGGTGATTATATATCACTCTGTCATGAAGTCATAGAAAAAAGCAATGTTCAAAAAATCGTTAGATGCTAGTTGGGCGATCGGGTTCTGTTTAGCGCCTAGTCCAAAAATCAGCGATTAATCATTGATTAATCAGTGATTAGTTTTTAATATTATTTTATTTTATTTATATTAAAAATTAATATATAATATTAAATATACATTATTATGTAAAGAAATATGTATTAATAATATTAATATATTATATTTTAATATTATTTTATTTAATTTATATTGAAAATTAAATATATGATATTAAATATAACTATAAAATTAAAATGGATTCAAATCCAACAAAAACTCAATATTTAACATCATATATTAAATTTTTAATATAAATTAAATAAAATAATCAGTGTGATTAATCAGTGATTAATCGTTGATTTTTTAAAAAAACGTTGACTTTTGTTAAAAAATGATTGACCAACAAATTATTCATAGATGCACTAATTGGAACGGTGAATCTCCAACTTGCGATCAGATTGACAGCCGGTTTTTAGAACATTGAAAAAAAGGCATAAGAAATTTTGTAAAAGGACAAAGAACAGGATAAGCTATTGAAGACAAGCAATACCCAGTTGTATCAAATCAATCAGATCAGTCAGAGAAAAACTTTCAGATCTGCAGAATCTCCATTCTTTAAAATAATTAAAATAAATGTTGTAACACAAAAATTCAATAATATTACTTCGCTGGAAAAATAACACAACCTGTATAATATAATTAATTAAGAAAATTGAATTAAAAAATCAATTAACAAAAAAAAAATATATATATATTATAACTAGAAAATACTAGGGTATGCGTGGCTCAAGTAGGAGAAAAAAATATGAGGCTTACAATTAGTTTTTTTTGTTGCGTTTGTTCCCTGGTATTTTTTATGTTTATTCCGTCTACTATGCATATTTTGTACTAACTATTTTAGGAACCTGTACTCTGTAATGAATATCATATAATATGTAAAGAAACATTATTCTATATTTAGTATTATCCGCCGAAAAAGGTTTAACATTAACCATAAAACCAATAAAAAACAGAATATACAAATTATCATAAAAATCAAGAAATCACATAACTTGTTTTCTTCAACTATCTATCTCTATATACAACTATCTATATATATATATATATATAATTGAGGTTATATACACTTCGGTCTAGCCGAGGATATATTTGTTATTGAAGAAGTTTCAGAAGTTGGCATGTGATAAATCCCAAAAAAATCAACACCTATTCTAAACGAGAATCGAACTTAAATATTTTAGAAAACGTAATTTTAAGAAGATTTTTAAAACGCCACTGGTCCAATAGATCACCGCACAAATTCTTCTTTCATTTTTGTCTGCCCAAGGATATATTATATTTCTAGGTTCATCTACAAAACATACTTGATACTAACCAAGGGTTTTTGGGTCAGTGGTAACATCGAATTTGTTGGCGTGGTTATGTGCTTCGCCCTTTGGTTTCGAATTCCCTTAGCCACACATCCACATTTAAATCAGTATATTTCTGTCGTGAATCCCGGAGTTAGGCCGCCATAAATTAGTCTGGGCCTAGAAAGCCTAAGATCACTTTGGTTTATAAAAAAAAAAAAAAACATACTTGATACTTGCACTCAGAAAAAATAACATAACGATAAAATCATATCAAGTGACCACATGCAGAGGAAATGACATCATATATCCCCACAGTAACAGTTCGATAAAAATATAGTTTTCTCTTTTCTGTTTGTTATATATGTTGAGATTTGATCCCTATCTCTATGATCACGGAACTTGAGCAGTAAATAAAAGACACAGAGAATTTAACGAGTTCAGATCACGGTGTGTGATCCTACGTCTCGGCCTGGAGCTTTCCAGTAATCCATTATCACCACAGATTACAAAGAATTAGGGTTCCTCACAATCTCTTTAAGAACAATAAAGATCTCTCTAGTTTCTCACTAGAGTTTCCAGGATCCAGAAAACCCTCACACATGTCTATCTTTATATAGACTAGGGCAATTACAAAGTTAAGACGGTTTAAACCTAAACCAAAGCCCAATAGGAAAAACCCATTCCTAATTGACTAACCCAAGTCGCGGGCCTAGTTAATACACATGATTTTCCATCACCAAAGCCCAACAAACTCCACCTTGATGACAATCATTTCCGAGTATAACTTCTTCATCTTTGCATTCATGTGCCGCTCCAGACAGTCCATCACCTTAGTGATCTTCTAAGTTGAGAAAACTCAAAGTCTTCTCAAACTTCTCCACAGGAAGTACTTTTGTCAACATATCAGCCGGATTCCTCTCAGTCGGGATCTTCGACAGCTTCACTTCACCAGAAGCAACAATATCCCTGATGAAATGCATCCTCCTGTTAATATGCTTTGTTCTCTCATGATGAACGTTGTTCTTGGCTAAACTCAAGGCACTCTGAGAATCACACCAGATCTCTACCGTGTCTTGTTTAAATATGAATTCCTCAGTCAAACCCCTTATCCAAATAGCTTCTTTTACAGCTTCCACCAACGCCATATACTCTGCCTCAGTTGTAGACAGCACGACGACATGTTGAAGACTCGATTTATAGCTTATATATGTCCCACCAGCCGTGAAGACATAACCTGAAATCGATATACTTCTGTCCAGATCCGATGCAAAGTCAGAATCACAGAAACCTTCAGCCTTAAAATCCTTTGTCTTCCTGAACACAATCTTTCGATCCTGGGCACCTTTCAAATACCTTAGCACCCACTTCACAACAGTCCAATGTATCATGTTTGGCTTACTCATGAACCTACTAACCAAGCCAACCGCATACGCGAGATCACACCTAGTTCCTAACATCGCATACATGATACTCCTAATAGCATTTGAGTATGGAATATCATCCAAAATTGTCTCTGCTTCATCATCTTTCACAACAGACAACTTGAAGTGCGAACTGATAGGTGTAGAAACTGATCTAGCTTCATCCATATTGAATACCTGCAGAATCTTTTTGATGTAACCAGATTGAGACAAGGTGAGAACTCCACCTTCACGATCCCTTTCAATATCCATCCCAAGAATCCTTCTTGCAGCTCCTAGATCTTTCATCTCAAATCTACTGCTCAACAAATCTTTCACAATCTGTATCTCCTTCATATCCTTTGAAGCAATTAGCATGTCATCAACATACAGGAGTAGGTAGATGAAAGAATTACCTTTGCTCTCCTTTATGTAAACACAGTGATCGACCTCACTCCTTTTGAATCCATGACTTACCACAAATTTATCAAAGCACTTGTTCCATTGCCTTCGAGCTTGCTTAAGTCCATACAATGCTTTTTCCAACAAGCAAACATGGTCCTCTTTTCCCTTAACCACAAAACCTTCAGGCTGCTCCATATAGATCTCCTCTTCAAGTAAACCATGAAGAAACACATTCTTAACATCAAGCTGCTCCAATTCCAGATCCATATTTGCTGTAACCGATAGAAGAAACCTGATAGAAACATGCTTCACAACCGGAGCAAACACTTCTTGATAGTCAATACCTTCTTTCTGAGAATAACCATTGGCTACCAATCTAGCTTTATATCTCGGTTCTTCTACCCCTGGGATACCCGACTTCAACCTGTAAACCCATTTGCAACCAATATCTTTTCTACCTTTTGGTCTTTTAACCAACCTCCAAGTCTTGTTCTTATCCAAAGAACTCATCTCTTCATCCATACCACCATTCCAGAAAGTTTTATCCCTGCTTTCAACAGCTTCCTGATAGTCCCTAGGTTATTCAGAACTCATCTCGACAGCAGTGATTAAGGCGAAACTCGCTAAATCATAATCACCAAGATGTTCAGGTCGCCTTGTTGCTCGTTTAGATCTGTTTCGAGCTAACTCCCAATCTTCTAGAGGTACTTCATCAGTTTCCTGATCTCCAACAGCTCCACCTGAAGATCCAACTTGCCCATTGTCTTCAGTAACATGAGTTGTCGTATCTGCTCCTCCTCGGTGTCGACCGATACTTGGGATGGTATCGATCGATACTTGGGATGGTATCGATCGATACTTGTCTGTGTCGATCGATACTCTGGATGGCATCGATCTATACTTGTCTGTGTCGATCGATACTCGGGATGGCATCGATCGATACTTGTCCGTGTCGATCGATACTCGGGATGGTATCGATCGATACTCTCTCAGAGGCCGGGCTCCTCTGCGCAGTCTCTTCCACAGAGACTTTATTCCTCAAGTCTTTGAATACTGTATCTTCCACAAAGACTACATTCCTGCTAATCACACATCTTGATTCATCCAGGAGCCATACCTTGTACCCTTTGACTCCTTCCGGATAGCTTATGAAAATTCCCTTCATAGCTCTTGGTCTTAACTTCCCTTGATCTACATGAACATAGACCAATGACCCAAATCTTCTCATGTGTCCATAACCCGGCTTTCTTCCCAGCCAAAGTTCCTCAGGAATACCGCCATCTAAGGCCGATGATGGGCTTCTATTAGTTTGGTACACAGCTGTGCTAACCGCCTCTTCCCAGAATTCTTCACCTAAGCCACTTTCATCCAATATACAACGCACATTCTCCATTATTGTTCGGTTCATGCGTTCTGCAACTCCATTTTGCTGTGGAGTATATGCAAGTCATGTGCCTCTCAATCCCATGCTGCTTGCAAAACCCGTCGAAGTCATTGTTCACAAACTCCAACCCATTGTCTGTTCTCAGACATTTCACTTTCTTGTTTATCTGATTCTCAACCAGTTTCTTTCATTCATGGAACTTTGTGAAAGCTTCACTCTTAACAGACAAGAATAACACTCACACCTTTCTAGTGTAATCATCAATGATAGACAGGAAATACTGCTTACCAGAGATACTTGGAGTAACCGATGAAGATCCCCAAAGATCTGAGTGAGCATATCTTAGCGCTTCTCCTGAATTGTGTTTCCCAATGTTGAAGCTCAGTCTCTTGGTCTTCCCCATTACACAACTCTCACAGAAATCCATCTCTCAAATCCTTCTCTTGTCAATGATGCCTCTTTTTACCAAGATCATCAGATTCTTCATGCTCATGTGTCCCAACCTTCTATGCCACAAAGCCATCTCGTCTTTGGCTGGTTTCCTGGTAACACTTATGTTTGACTGTCCTACCACAGTCTCTCCATCAAGCAAATACAAAGAACCACACAGAGTGCCATGAAGACCCATTTTCCCATTCTTACAGAACCTTATTTTTCCTTTGCCTCCAGCATGATCAAACCCAAGCTTATCCAATATATTTGTAGATATTAAATTTCTCTTCAGCTTAGGAATATACCTGACATTTGTCAATGTTTTTACCGTGCCACCACATGCCTTTATATTGATGGAACCTATTTCTTTAACCTCCACAGAATAGTCGTCCCCCAGTAGAACTTGTCCAGAGTTGAGTTCCTCAAACGTATCAAACCAATCTCTCCTTGAGGTCATGTGATATGAACAACCCGAATCAATCACCCACCTCTCTAGATGCCAATTTTCTGAGACTGATAACGCATCAACTCCTGCTGATTTTTCGATGATAACCGCTGCTGTAGCATCTTCATCATCGCCGCATTTCCGCTTCTTCCAAGCATAGCAATCAGCCTTCACATGTCCTTCCTTCTTGCAGAACCATCATGTGACTTTTGTTCCCGATTTCGACATGCTTCTGCCTCGATTCCCAGAATTTCGTTGATCCCTATTTTGCTGTCTCCCACGAGCCACATACGCTTCACCAGTGCTTTGTGAAGTCGATATACCCTTAGCTTTAAGCTCAGTTTCCTTTGATTTCGCTGCATTCACCACATCTTCAATAGAGATGGACTCTCTACCATACTTCAATGTCTCCTTCATGGAGTCATATTGAGGTGGCAAAGAACTGAGTAGTAGAATTGCCTGCACTTCACCCGTAACTGTAACCTTTACACTAGCCAACTCCGAAACAGTCTTCAAGTAATCATCAACGTTCTGATCGATTGACTTAGACCCATCCATCTTAAATGTATAGAACTTATACAAAAGATGAATCCGACTCGGTAGAGTCTTGGTGTTGTATAACCTCTCTAGTGCTGCCCAAAGATCACGTGCTGTTGTGCACTCCTCTGTTTTTCTGAGGACATGATCTCCTAGATGGAATGTCAAAATATCCATGGCATTCTTTGCTCGCTCCCCTTTCTTGACTTGTTCTGCTTTAATTCTCTGTACGAAATTCTCCGCTGATTCATCCTTCTTGATAACCAGCTTATCCGGCTCAGTGGTTGGTGTTATTAGCTCTCCCTTCAACCCCTGAAGATTCATGTGAGCTAACATCTTTCTCTTCCACATAGAGAAATCACCTTGTCCGTCGAAGATGGCTATCTTCACCTTCGGCTTCTTCTCTGAAGACATCTCGATCAAACGAACTTCTTAACACGCTTCTGCTACCGCATCGATCGATACAAGATGGGGTATCGATCGATACCAAAATTTCCTTCGCCTTTCTGCGAACCCGTAACAGACGTATCGATCGATACCAGGAAGGGTGTCGATCGATACCGAGCGATCTGGGCGATCTTCTTCTTCGCCCCACATACAGCTTTTTCTCCCAGGCTGTCAGATTGAAACCCTAAACCGATTGATGCCTTGATTCCAGCTATCAATCCAGATCTAAAGCCTAGATCGTTGCAGAACTTCTCTGTCCAATTGCTCACAAACCTAAAAACCCTAGGCTCTGATACCACTTTGTTGAGATTTGATCCCTATCTCTATGATCACGGAACTTGAGCTATAAATAAAAGACACCGAGAATTTAACGAGTTCAGATCACGGTGTGTGATCCTACGTCTCGGCTTGGAGCTTTCCAGTAATCCACTATCACCACAGATTACAAAAAATTAGGGTTCCTCACAATCTCTTTAAGAACAAGAAAGATTTCTCTAGTTTCTTACTAGAGTTTCCAGGATCCAGAAAACTCTCACACATGCCTGTCTTTATATAGACTAGGGCAATTACAAAGTTAAGACGGTTTAAACCTAAATCAAAGCCCAATAGAAAAAACCAATTCCTAATTAATTAACCCAAATTGCGAACCTAGTTAATACTCATAATTTTTCATCACCAAAACCCAACAATATAAATGCTAATTGACATTTTCTATCAAATTGGTATTAAAAAAAAAATTAGATTTTGTCTCGTATATTTTGATGAAAAGGTTTTCTATAAGCTTGTATTATATGAATATATATTCGGATTGAGTGGGACACCGACCAACATGTGGTTCTGCTTTTAGGGCACAAGTGTGAGTCTCTTTTGTTTGTTTATCAACGTGTGAATAATAATAATTAGTGTTTCACCCGCCCGCATAAAATCCACCTTTTTGGTTAAATGTCCACGCACCAAAAAAAAAACATTTGTTGCTAAAGTGAAAAATTGTCTATAGATACTTAATCTTTTGGAAACATGCAATTATTACTACTGGATATTTAATAATATACTTTAATAGGTAATTCATTTACCAGAATATTTTACCAGTTTATCTGTTCGGCATTGTTCCAATTTTATTGGGTATTTCCGGAGAGAGTGTAACTCATCTATCTCTATTATCGTTTCAACTTTATTCTAAATTTGTTGTCCATATATGTTTTCAGAAAACTCTCTATACCGATGATAAATTCAATCGAAATTGATTGTACATTACGATGAACTACGTTAGACATGCACAAATCTATTTATCGAGAAATCTGATCATCTTATGAATTTTCGGATGTTATGATTAACACCCGACAGTATCCTCATATGATTATAAAATGTGCACTGAAAAATTTTGAAAAATTAAACAGTCAAAACATTATAGATATATAGTGAAAATCTTTAGTTACTCAAGAATAGAACAGAGTCTATAATTTGGAGTAAAAAATTGGACGAGGAAGAACTTGGATTTGGACTACATAAATAAAGAAAAAGAGAGAGAGAAAGAGGGAAAAAAAACCTAGTTTAGCATATAAACGATCTCTGTGGTCCTGAAATTCTCAAAACTTGTAAGACTTGTAGATTTTGTTCGTCTTAAAAGTTAAAACCATAGATATGTGGTCCTGCTCTGTGACATGCATGTACGGACTATATACTTACATGATAATAATATGTCTATGTGTGTAACAGATGATCAATAGATTCAGATGATGACGTAATTTATAATATCACTATTTATATACACAGGTTTGTTGGGGATTATAACCTTGAGACGTATGCATTCTCTAGATCCAAAAGAAAATACTCTAGGTCATATGTAATCTGATCGTTAAAGTATCTTTATAATAGACGATCAAAAATTATATTAATATATCAATTATATAAATTTATAATTGATGTTTTTATTTTTATAATTAATATGATCACATCACATTTCAGTTAGTCGATAAAATTTTGACGCATATAAAATTATAAAAACCTTTATTTCATTAAATTTGGACACACGTAAAAATATTTTTCAATTTAAAAAAATAGATTCAAATTTAAAATAATCAAATTGTAAAAATCAAAAACTATAGCAAATGGAGTAAATAAAATATATAGATTAAAGTATATATATATATATATATAAATATATAATCTTTTTGAATTAATATTGTTAATATTTTTAGACTAGCTTTGCTTCCCTTATTAAAAAGGTGAATATATATACTATTTTGAGAAAGAGTTTTTCGCTACCATGTTTTGCTTCCTTAATCTAGTCCCTGATCTAAAAAATATATCTCCTTTTATGAATGCCTTGACCGAAAATTAGATTTTAATATAATTAACCACAAAAATAGAAAAAGAGAACAAAAACATTTTATGCTTTAAGAAAAAAAAGCTGAGCTAAACGCAGATAAATCACAATTACATTTTTTAAACTCATAGATTCATTATATATTTTACGAGAGCCCTTCGTTCTATATACATTGTATTGTCGAAGACCTAACTTTTTAGTAACGGAGCTGACATAGAGAGTTGAGTTTTGTGGATTTGTCCAGTGAACTTGCAGAGCACTTAAGGAGTAAAAAGAAAAGGCCAGGAAAAAGACAAAAAGAAAAAGGAGGAAGGGAAGAAAAAAAAACTACATATAGAACATTAATTATCTGTTCGATAAAAAAAAAATGAGCAGTCATTAATTATTAGTAATAATTACATGCTTGTATCCTGACAAAAAATTAATATAAAATCATCTCTCGTTCTCTCTATATTTTTCCATATTTTTAAGAATGCAAACAAAATATCTCCCTCCTCTATTAATTTTTTTGTGAAGACCAATATGTTTCAAAGATTTCGACAACCTTGTGGATAATTTCTCATAATAAATATCCTCTCACATATTCATAGACTACTACTATATCCAGTTCAAAATATATGTCATTATATGTCGTTATTTTTTATTTCACAAATTTTTTTTTGTATTTTAAATACAAATTTTATAACAAATTTCAGTTTATATTTTTATTTTTATTTATTAAATGGAGAAATAGTTTTATATGTATATGAATACATTATAATATAATAAAATTGAAACATTTTCATAAAACCAATTAATAGAGCAAAAGTAATGTCTATTGCAATTTTTCGATTAGTTCATATTTATCTCGATTCAATGTCAGTTATTTAATTGGTAACTTATTTGATCATCTGTTTCACAAAAACAAAAACTTATTTGACCATTTAAAAAAATTATTTTCAAAGTTCTAAATTCAATCATCGATAACATAGTTAAGACTAATTTACGCGCTGATTTACTATCTGGAAAAATTATAAACCTATAGATCTAGATTTTCTTGAGAAAAGGGGGGGGGGGGGGGGGGAGGTTAAGATTCATCTAAAATATCTGCCACTAAGAAACTTTTATGAATTTTCTTTCATATATCCATAGATAAAAATTGCTATATTTTTAACTAAAATTGCACTTAACATATGCACTTAATGGGTTTGGTGCAAAACACATACCAAAGATACGGCGCAAGTGATTTTAAAATCAATTTTCTGCACTTGAATGTTTCGCCATCACAAAAAGAGCCAAAAGGCTAAAGCTCTAATCTTTTTTTATTTATTTATTTAACCTAATAAAACTATGTAATGATCAAATAATAGCTAGCTAGGCAGATTCATGCATTAACTATATATGTTCAGTTCATTCGAAGTTTTAATTACGTGCTAAAGTTATAATTAATAGTTATAAAAAGAGTTATAATTAATCATCATTAGCCGGCACTATGTTAGGCCTTTGGTAAGACAAATGGCAATGTTGTTGTGAAAAGGACATGTGAGACAACATCTTTCCTAATGTCACACACGAGCAGAAAACATCACTATCCATTTTTCATTATTATGTGATTAGATTCTAATTAAACTCTAGATAGTTATGCCCCTTTTTTCTACTTATGTACGCGTGTGTAAGTGTCTATTAAAGGGAATATTCGGAAAAAAAAATAGAGATACTTTACAGCACTTTATTTTCACTAATTATGTAATGCCCATAAAAGGAGAGAGTCGAATTTGAAGTCCTATTATCTTATTAAAAAAAAACTTTATGTGTTACGGCCTTAGAAAGACTTATTTGTCGGATCGAAACTTTACTTATTATTATTTATTTTTTGACATATTTACATAGATTATTACTTATTTAAACTTTGTTTACAATTTTAATATTTAATTATTATTACTAAAAGGATAATAATCTGTGATTAAATACTAATAGGACAATAGTTCTACCTTAATATTATAGATAGTTATAGGGCTACCTTGTACGAACATTAATTAATACTTTAATAGGGCATTGTCGTCAATTATAGCATGATAAGGTATACACTGAAAAATAAGAAAATAATTAAATAATGTATGAGTTCTAGGAATTATGTTCATATTCTATTTTGGGTCGTTCCAAAAACATGTGTTCATAGAAGATTCAATTTATGTATAGTATAATATACAAAGACAAAGTAATATGGCCCATCAAAGGTTGTATTACGTAATTTAAAGATTTCTGGTGGTGTATCATTTTTTAGGCCCATAATTCGTATTCAAACTACAAGTGTCGTAGCTGACATTTATAAGTCAACAATAACACATTGTGTTTTTACTTTTTACCAAACTATGAATGATGCTGAATTTCTTTCGAGTTACTAAGTCACCCGATTGAACCGGTTAAGTTATAGGTCACTGGATAAATTTAAATAGCAAGTCTATTTAATTAAATATATTTTCAATTTAAAATGAAGTCAATAATTATAAGTTTCTTCTTTTTGACAGCATAAATTTGTAAAAGCAAATTTTAAATATTTTATAGTTTTTATTTCATGGAAAATCAAAATAGCAACTCAAATACTTCACAATTCACCCAAATTTGAACCAACAGAACATATACAATAATCAATAAAAAGAAAAAAAAACAATCAATAATCAGATTACAAAACACACTATGAAAACAAGTTAATTGTCGTTGACTGCCCAACAATTCGTTCTGATCTCACCGTCTTCGCCGGTAAAGACATCAACGGCTCCCATTTTCACCATCGCGATCGCAAACTGGCGTTTGAATAAGTCATTGTCGGCTGCGTATTGAGCCACCACACTAGAAGTGGCTTCGTCGGTTGCGAGCCGCTGGTCAAGTTGCAAAACTCCTCTCCTCACTCGAATTTGTCCGAAGAATGCATTATCGAAAGTCGATGGCGTTGACCGGTCAAGTCCTGTTGATGGGTTCTCTAAGGCCTCACATATAGTGGTTAAACTGTATAAATAAAGTTTTCAATATTGATTAGATACTAAAAAAAAACACAAAACAAAACGTAAACGTAAATCCGATTTCAAACTGATTCGAAAATAAATAAATCAAACCACGGTCCAATAGTTAAACTCTTCTGAAATTAAATGTATATTTAACTACAAGTCTACAAAATGAATCCAAACCTGAACCAAAACTGAAACCGTACTAACCGGTTATTAGTGTTCTTCATCTTAGAGAGAGAAAATTAACGAACCCATAATTTCTTATTAATGAAGAAAGAGTTTGTTACAAACTATATACACAACATCCTCTATTACATCACAGATAACCAATCTGGTTCAGCATAATTAAATCAATAAACCGGACTATCCAGAATCCTTAACCAATATATATATGTGCTATATACATGTTAATAGCCCCCTCAAGATGGAGGTGCAAAGATGTTGCTAACTCCCATCTTGCATATTAACTCTCGGAATGGAGCTGGATGCAAAGCTTTGGTTAAAGTATCAGCCAATTGATTACCAGTCTTTACATACATTGTCTTCAAGAATCCAGAATCAATGGCTTCACGAGTCTTGTAGCAATCTAGTTCTATATGCTTAGTTCTCTCATGAAACACCAAATTATTAGCAATATGAAGTGCTGCAGTGTTATCACAGTAAAGGTAAGCAGGGGGAGTGAAAGGAATTTCAGATCAACCAAAAGCCGAGACAGCCATATTAGCTCTTTCGTAGCCAATGACATAGCCCTGAACTCTGCTTCAGCTGTACTACAGGAAATTGTAGCTTGTTTCTTTGATTTCCAGGATACTAATGAATCTCCAATAAACATACAATATCCTGTAACAGATCTCCTAGTATCAATACAAGCAGCCCAATCAGAATATGAAAATCCTCTCAAATCAAATTTAGAATCAGCAGCATAAAACAAGCCTTGCCCAACTGTGCCTTTCAAGTATCTCAAAAGTTTATGAACCGCATTCAGATGAACATCTCTGGGATCATGAGAAAACTGACACAAGGTGTTGACTGCATAGGATATGTCTGGCCTAGTATTCTGCAAATACATCAACTTCCCAACCAATTTTCTATAGGAGGAAGGATCAGTCAAAGGGATTCCTGCATCCTTTGACAATTTCACACTCGGATCTAAAGGAATAGAAGAAGGCTTACTCCCCAGAAAACCAGTAGTTGAAAGCAACTCCAAAATGTATTTCCGTTGACAAACTGAAATTCCTGCAGAGGATCTTGCTATTTCCAATCCCAGAAAGTATTTTGCTGGACCAAGATCTCTCAGTTTAAAATGAGATTTCAATGCTTCCTTAAATTCAGTCACAGCATCATCATTATTACTGATGATCAAGATGTCATCAACGTAAATCAGTACTCCAAGGAAGATACCTGATTGAAACTTGATGAATAAAATGTGATATGCGACAGATTTCTCAAATCCCATGCTAAGCAAAGTAGAGGAGAGTTTAAGAAACCATTGTCTAGAAGCTTGTTTGAGTCCATAAATGGATTTGTGAAGTCTACATACTGCATTAGGTGGTAAAGACTCTCCTTGTAGTTCAGCAAACCCTGGAGGAATCTTCATAAAAATCTCTTCATCAAGTTCACCATTCAGAAATGCATTAGAGATATCAAGTTGACTCACAGACCATTTCATCTTGGCAGCCAGCAATAGAAGCATGCGTACTGAGGACTGTTTAGCAACAGGGGAAAATGTTTCTTCATAATCTAAACCTTCTTGCTGTGTATAACCCTTAGCAACTAGACGGGCCTTATATCTCTCAATACTGCCATCTGCATTATACTTGATTGTAAAGACCCATTTACAACCAATTGCCTTCTTGTTTGGTGGCAAAACAGTAATACTCCATGTATGAGTCCTTGTCATTGAACCAAGTTCAACCTTCATCGAATCACACCACACCTCAAAATCCTTGGCTTCAGAATATCTTTGTGGAATAAAGGTGTTGGTGATATTATTAATGAAAGCACGGAAAGGCTCGGATATGTATGAATAAGAGAGATAGTTTGTAATGGGATATAAGATAGTAATAGTATTATTATAACAATTAAAATCCTGCAAGTGTTTAGGTGGTTTCTTTTGTCTATGAGACTTAGATTCAAAAGGAACCAAAGTCTCGGAAGATGACACATCAGGATGAGGATGTGTATCAGAAGATGATTGCATAGGAGGCAAATGATCATCAGAGGGAGCAGGAGAATGAAAATGAGGAAAGAAGTCTTTGGTAACATCCGTGATGTTGGATGAAATCAAAGGAAAAACATCCTCATGAAAAATGACATGTCTTGAGACAGAAACAGCATGTGTCTCTATATCTAGCAGCTTATATCCTTTGTAACTAGCAGTATAACCTAAGAAAATGCAAGCCCTAGCTCTAGGTTCAAACTTATGTCTTTGTTTAGGAGATGTAGAAGCATAACATAAACAACCAAAACTTTTCAATGATTGATAATCTGGTGTTTTGCTAGTTAGTTTCTCATAAGGAGACTTGTTTTCTAGAACAGGGGTTGGCAATCTATTAATAAAAAAAACTGCTGTCAATACGCAATCTCCCCAAAATTCTAAAGGAACATTGGACTGAAATAATAGGGCTCTAGTTACATTCAATATATGTTGATGCTTTCTCTCTACCACAGAATTTTGTTCAGGTGTTTCGGGACAAGAATTATATGCAATGATTCCTTTTTCATTGAATAGATCAGTAAATTTCAATTCATGAGCATTATCAGATCTAACAGATTTGACTCGTGTTTGATATTGATTCTCAACCATTGCAAGAAAACCAGGAAATATATGCAAGACATCCGATTTCAATTTCATCAAATAGATACAAGTAGCTCTACTATAATCATCAACAATTGTCAAGAAATACTTAAAGCCATCTATAGTAGGAACAGAAAATGGACCCCATGTGTCTATATGAACTAATTCAAAAGAAGCTTTGCATATATTTTTTCTGGATTTAAAAGGAAGATGCTTTTGTTTTGACAAATGACAAATGTGACAAACGTGAGACGTTGTTTTATTTATCTTTGTATTTGGTTTCAGTACACCAGAAAGCACATCAATTTTGAACTGAGATGGATGACCCAATCTCGTATGCCATGTATTCATATCTACTACGACACTAGAACATATTGGTGGAGATGAACAGATGGTAGTAGTACCTTTTAAAGAAACGGAATGATCAGACTCATGAAAATCCAAGACATATAAATTGTCAACTTGACTACCCTGACCAATCATCAACTCCTGTGTAAGATCCTGAATAAACCATTTATCAGAAGTGAAACTAACTTTAGAACGTAATGTCTTTGTTAGTACACTAACACTGATCAAATTGAATTTAATCTCAGGTATATAAAGCACATCATGTAGAGAGATAGCATCAGTTAACTGAATGAATCCTATGCCCTCTATCTTAACAGTGTAACCATTAGGAAGAGTAACAAAGGTTCTATCTAAAATGCTATATTCTTCATAAAGTTCTCTATTGTGAGTGACATGATGTGTAGCCCCTGAATCTATTACCCATGCTCTAAGAGACACTGCTGGTTCTGTAGATATAGAAGAAATAAGCATGTCGTAATAGGATTTAGAATATAGATCCAGAAATGTACCTGAAATCTGTGAAATTACAGGTACAGAATTTGAAGTTGAAGAACAAATCTTATCAGGTGTGGATTCTGCAGATGAAGTATGAAGCTTAGAGATAAGATAAGAAATCATAGTCTGGATTTGGTCCTTTGACATGTCTCCATAAGAAGAATCTGCCTTATCAACTTTCTGCTCAGGTTGATATTGTGTTGTTGCAAGATTAGTAGCCCCAATGGTCTGAGGTTTCTTCCACTTTGGACCAGATCCTGGAGGATATCCATGCAATTTGTAACACCTATCAGCAGTGTGACCAATTTTATGACAGTGTGAGCACTTTGGTTTTTGAAAACCACTTTGAGCCAACAAAATCTGAGAGTGATCAGAGATAGGGGAAGCTTGAACTTGAAAAGCAGCTGGGTTGGAGAATGTTGTTTGAGTTATTCCACCAACAAGACGCTGACTCTCATCTTGATCAAGAATGTTATAAATCTCTGTCAAACCAGGCCTCGGCTTCATATTCAGAATCTATCCACATATATTAGCAAAGGTATCATTCAGTCCCATAAGAAATTGAATGATCTTGCTAGTTTCAGCATCTTCCAACAGCTCCTTAACATGATCACATTTACATCTCTTCACAATGGTAGTTTTGGTGTTAGCCAATTGTTCCCAAAGTGTCTTCTTCTTCGTGTAATAAGCAGACAATTCCAAATTTCCTTGCTTAAGAGAAGTAATGGCCTGTTCAAGCTGATATTTTCTCGGAAGATTGCTGATTCTAAACCGTATGAGCAGATCGTTCCACATTTCCATAGCATCTTCATAATAGAGAATACTATCGTATATCTCTCTATTCACCACATTCAAGATCCAAGCCTTGACCATACTGTTACAGCGACTCCATATCTTGAACAGATTATCATCAATGTCTGGCCTAGGTAGAGATCCATCAACAAAGCTAAGATTATTCTTCGCATCTAGACTCATTCTCATAGCTATAGACCAGTTGTTGTAATTTGTTCCATCTAGTATGTGAGTAACAATAGACAGACCTGGATGATCTGCGGAGTGAAGGAAGAAGGGAGAGTGAACATTGTCATATGATTCCACTCTCGAAGTAGATCGAGCTCGATGCGTCGCGAATCCCGGATGTGGAGTTAACGCGATCTCTTCCTCAAGTGGTTGATTAGGAGTCGGCGTCTGTTCCGGAGAAGATCCTTGACCACGCGCTTTCTTTCCTTGCTTCACCATTGGAGACGATCGAAGCTTAAATGTGAGGATGAACGAAGAAAATGAAACTCACAGAAGTGATTCGGGAGTTCAAAAGTTCAATCGCAACACAGATTTCGATTCTAATCGAAAATTAATCGGTGAAATCAAAGAAATTAGAAGAATCTGAGCTCAAATGATGAAGAATTATAGAAATTTAAGCGAGAAAAGCTCTGATACCATATTAATGTTCTTCATCTTAGAGAGAGAAAGTTAACGAACCCAGAATTTCTTATTAATGAAGAAAGAGTTTGTTACAAACTATATACGCAACATCCTCTATTACATCACAGATAACCAATTTGGTTCAGCATAATTAAATCAATAAACCGAACTATCCAGAATCCTTAACCAATCTATATATGTGCTATATACATGTTAATACCGGTCTAAAATAGATTCAGTTATACTTGTAACTACTAATATTGTAAAACCAAAAAATGGACCCAAATAATTATAAACTCGTGTGGTCCATGGACGGATCGGTTGAACTTACTTTGCAAACCGGAGTCCATGGACGGATCGGGAAGTCCGATTCCATTAAAATTCATGAGCCGGTCCCGGAACAGATCACAAGATCCCACACCAACCGTGTGTGCTCCCAAAAGAGCCACCGCATCGAACGTGTTCAACAGTTTGTCCCCAAAGAACCTCAGAAACGCAGCCACGGAGGCGGTTGGTCCGAGAAGGTTGAACACGCCATTCGCATTCGTTCCCAACCCATCACGTCGCCCCGTGGGGATGTTGTAGCTCGGCCCTCCAGCTAAGGCCACAGAGTCGCGTGTGGCAAGGGCCATTATGTCGGCGCACGAGACGTTTGAGGGACATTGAGCCTCTAGCTCGGCCTTGATCTCGTCGATCAGCTCAAACCCTCTCACGCTCAAGTTTGGACCGACGAATCTTTCGGAATCTGTCGAGTTTAAAAGGATAGAACCGTCGCAGCCCTAGGAGATGCAATTAAAATGTTATAAACATAACTAATCAATCGGTCTAAAATTTAAGATAATACAACAATTTTATATATGTGGTAAAGAATATTTAATTTCTATGTTAAGCACAAACCTATTACGACCCCAAAAAAATTGTGTTGTCTCGTTTTGATGTTTTTACCGTTTTCACACTCGAATTGATGCCAAAACAAACAAACAAAAAGATTTTCACACTCAAATTTAAATTACTCTCTACAGATCCTAATGTCCACCCTACACGGGTTTTTGCCCCTAGCTATAGGTTTTTTTTTCCAATTAGAATAAATGTTCGATGAGACTCATACCCCAACAAAACAGTCGTGAAAATGCATCCGAAGCAAAGCGGCCGTAATTGTGGGGTCACGCTCGAATTCATCGCTCACGAGATTTCGAACGATAGTTTCTGCATTAGGGCATGAATTGCTATAAAACCCGACTCTTTGAGCAAACGTGACCGGAAAAATAAAGAAAACTAAGAGTAGAATAGATAAATTTGTAATCTTCATCTTGTTTTGTAAAAAAAATTGCTTGAGAAAATGTGTTATTTGTGTGGAATATGTGTTAATGTACCTTTTGAGATCAGCCCGTAGTTACTATATATACCACAAAATCGACTGTCGATAATATATTTTTATAGAGGAAAATTTCATACGTGTAAGTCCAATATATTTAGACTAATTAAGAGGGGTAAATATCTAAACGCAAAGGGAAACATTCCGTTGCCTTCTGGAATATTTTAAAACAGTATATGCTAAAAAGTTGATGTAGCTAAGTCGATAATAATATTTATAATCAAACGTATACATCAAGAGAACTATTTATTTTATATAATCGGTAAGATGTATGTCTCAACTTTCAACCAAGTAGTTTAAAATTTCCTACTTGGTCGAAATCGATTTTTATAGTATATATTCATTGTAAGATTTATGTGAAACTATAAATTTCGGAAATAGTCAGCTGATTTTTTTTTTTTGTTAATGACATAGTCAGCTCAGTTGCAGTTGCTGCTAAATGTGGTACATTATCCATTTTGCATTTAGATGCTTCGGTTGTGAATAAAGAAAAGTCAAGAAAATAAATAAATGACCAACTATACAATGACTCATTCTTACTTTCGTTAGTTCCCACAGAAGCCAAAAAAAAAAACAAAACCTTTGGGAGAAATGCAAAAATAGAACTGAAAAAGAAAAAAAAAATACTTGAAGAAATTAATCAACATTGAGGTTGGTGATATCATTTAATGATGCTTTCAACATATGATTTAAAGGAAGTTTTTAAAGATTAAAGTACATTTTTTTAATCAAAAGAGGTAAGTATCAGTTTTGCAGTTCATATCATATCAAAACCAAAATATGTTAGTATTCTTACAACAAGTCTTACTTCCAACGGTTCCTCGAACTCGGTTGTGGTCCAGGCTCATTCAATACTACAGAAAATATTATCCAAGTGCTTGAGCATGATGAAAAATAAATATCTACGGGCACTCAGAAGTTAGTTTGGGCTGATATCAGCTCAAATACATTCAAATTCACTCAAATCTGGTTACAACATAACTTATTGTTGTTATTTTAATCGATTCACCAATCTTGTTTTAAAGATATACATACATATAATTATGTAAACAAATAATCACCATTCACAATTTACAAATCAGATTTAGAAACGAGTTAAAGAACTTTAGTTGAAAGCTCTACAATTCCTTCTGATCTCTCCAGATAAGCCGGTCAGCACATCAACGGCTCCCATCTTCAACATTGCGATTGCGAATTGGCGTTTGAATAGTTCGTTGTTGACCGCGTACTGAAACACAACACCAGAAGTGGCTGGGTCGGTTGCGAGCCGATGGTCAAGTAGCAAAACTCCTTTCCTCTCTCTGATTTGAGTGAAGAACAAGTTGTCGAATGAGAATGGCGCTAATGGCGTCGACTGGTCTAGTGCCGCAAATTGGCTCCCTCCAGCCGCACATGTGTTTCTTAGCCTATTATAAGAAATATTCAAGGGAAATATATATATATATATATATATATATATATATAAGTTTTTTTACCAAAAAAAATAATAATTCAGATAAAAAAAACATAGCATGTAAATTGGTCCTTTTCTTCATTCCATAAATTGAAATTGGGAAAAGGGATTCTATAGTCTTGAACATCCTCGTCTTCCTCTTCTATTATTAATTTATTTTTCTATTTGTAAAACTAAACAAGTGATGTTGATTTGGGTGTCACTACTAGACCATATTATCAAACCGGTAATTTTTTTAATATCATTATAGGTTTATAGCTCTATAAATTTATTGCTGATAAATATAAAAGGAAAACATTTACTTATTTAAACCTATTTTCTCATTTAAAACTTTTTCAAACAAGTATTTAAATTTATAATTTTGTAAAACACTCCATATTTAATAAGTGGCAAAAATAAACTAGAACCAGATTTTCTTTTCAATATTAGTATCGAAGACGTAGACCTGATCGGAATTTACACATTACTATAAAGTCTTCTTTTGTTAAACAAAAAAAAAAACCTTATTACTATATACTGTATAATCTTCTATAGTTAATAAGTTTTTAATCTTCATTACTATACATATATAACAGTATTACCGAAACTCGTAATCTAGTAGTTTGAACTAGTGTTTCCGCTATCTTTTAATCTAGGTTCAAACTCGGCCGTGTGCCTATCTAAATTAAATGCGACAAAATATAGATATTATACCTGCCAGCCAAACCGGGGTCCATAGAGGGGTCGGGCTGTCCGGTTCCTTGAAAATTGGTGAGCCGGTCCACAAAATTACCACAAGATCCGATCCCAACCGTGTGTGCACCCAAAAGAGCCACCGCATCGAAAACGTTCATCCCTTTATTCCCGAAGAAAGTAAGCATATCTGGGACAGGGAGGCCTGGTCCAGGGAGGATCCCTTCGGCGTCTATAGGGTTCGAAACAAAGCCATCACGTCGTCCTGTGGGGACCACGTAGCTCGGTCCTCCACCTAAGAAGACGGAGTCACGTGTGGCGAGCGTAACTATGTCGGAGCACGAGACCGTGGAGGGGCATTGAGCCTCGAGAGCCGTCTTGATCTCGTCGATCAGCTCGAACCCTCTCACGCTGCCGTTTGGTCCGGCGTTCTTTTCCGATGGTTGAGTCGTCGTTGGGTCTATGAGGAGAGAAGCGTCGCAGCCCTAAGAGATGTCAACGAGAAATTGTTTTTAAGAAAACTACAACCATATTTATTAATTTATGCATTTTCACCACAAAATAAAATAAATGTTTTTTAAACTTTATTGTGTTTTGAAAATCAGGTTTATTATATATCTTATTGTAAAAGGTAATGTTGATTTTTTTTTATTTAACGGTTGAATTTTAACGAAATTATGTTAATTTAATAGAACCAGAATTATTCGACTTAAAAAAACAAATATGAATAACTCGATTGAATAGTTTCTTACCTAGTTCTCTTTGATTACATCTCTTTTAATAAATAGAAAGATATCAAAAGTTCAAAACTAATAAAAATGGACGTTTAATAAGATTCATACCTGAACAAAACAGTCGTGAAAATGCATACGAGTCAAGGCGGCCGTGATTGAAGGGTCACGACCGAACCGCTCGCGGACCAGGTTCTGTACAATAATCTCTGCATTAGGGCACGATTGGCTGTAAAACCCAACTCTCAGCTGCGCAAATGCGACGGGGAAAATATATAAAATCACGAGAAGAACAGAAAACTTTGCAATCTTCATCCTGTTTTTGTGGAAAGTGTTGCGATGTAATAGTGCTGGTATATGGGATGGCTTATGAGACCTTTGAGATCAAGGATTACTATATATATACGCCAAAATGGACCGTCTATAAAGATAATTAATTTAAAAGGAAATTAATAAATCTTGTATATAAGTCGAATAGGTCGGTCAAATTTATTTAAATCTCAAAAAAAAAAAAATTAACCAAGAGAGATAAATCTATATATAAACCCAACGGCGTAAGTACCAACTACTTTGAAACATTCCACTGCCTTATTGTATATTTAATTATTTACATACGATATATATGCTGGGAAATGAGAATCAATGTGTAGCTAGGCATATGTTAAAGTTTTATGTTTGTAAATCATATGAGCTTAGTTTTCTCTAACTGATTCTTTTTAAAAATTAGATTATTGAATATTTCTTGAGTTGTACGAGATAAACTATAGTTCTAGACAAAGCTTGTTACTAATGTATGTTTGATCTAATATTAGTCAACGACACAAAACAATCGGATTTAAACGCGTAAGATATAACAAGTGTACTAAGAAGAAAATAAAGGAGCATCATGACGTAAATCAACATGGAGTTAGTCTAATGCAATGCAAAGACTCGTTCTTAATTTCCTAAAATGATAAAAGACTTCTTTTTTTCTAAATGAAAAGAGATTATGAAAGATTAAAAAAAAAAAAAAAAAACTTGAAGAAAGCAACATTGGGGTTGATATTATTAGATTATTTCAAATATAAGACCAAAGCATATTTCGTAGAGACTTGTGTAAAGAAGTTGTCGTTGGAAACAAAAAAAAGTAACCAGGGTGTAATTTTATCATGCCCATTAGTTATACAGATATTAAAGTAGATAAGGTTTTAAAAGTATAGTCTTTTGTTTTATTGAATGTAAATTCGATATAATTTCATTTGGGTATGTGTATGTCGGAAATGGTTCATTATCTTTTATCTATATTGTTGGGACTATGATTTCATGTGTGTGGCGATGCCTTGCTTAATTAGTTGCTTATGGAAACGATGTTTACATATACCTTACGCCTTCCCAATATTTATTCTATATATTTTAGTTGGAAGTTGTTATATGTGAACATGCAGTTTGTGTTTATACCGTTTAGTTACTACTGATAGGCGGTTATTTTGTTGTATCTAAGTTAGTATGATCCACTTTCATTTAAACAAAAAAAGTAGGAATATGCGTTTCGGCGGCTTTCACAGCCACGTGGACCAATCAAATTCACAGTATTGAAAATATGCTAGTGATGATGATTGTTTGAGTTCCGGCCCATAAAATTCACTTAAAATCTAACAATTAAATCACAAAATACATTCATAATCAGGCCGAAGGCACAACCGACCCAAATATAGGATCGTCTCTTTAGTAACTCACGGTATCAACAAAGTATCACTTCAATCTCTAAACATGGCGAATTCCAAGCTAATAAATATCCATTTGATCAAGTCAGTCAAATATATCTTCAAACAATTTGAAGCCGTTCCAAAGATCGCAGAGAAGACGTAGTACAATTTGAAGCCGTTCCAAAGATCGCAGAGAAGACGTAGTACAAAGCATCCTGAAATACGCGGAGTCAGTTTAAACCTCTAAAAAAATTATAAAAAGAGACTCGAGACTTCCGTTTTACATATATGATTTTATACCATAATCACACTCTGCTTTCCGAACTCTTCTGTAACTCATCTCTTAAACATGTATTCATTCCGTTAATTATTATAAATCCAAGTTTATATCACGATCATTACTCAAGATAATTCTGCTCCATCGTTATAATTCCTTTTAATACAAACTATACACAAATTTTGAGAGTTGGATTTAACACCCATAATGGTGACATTGCTGATCTGAAGCCCGCTCGTTTGATATACTGGGCTAGGCCTAGTTAAAATCTTTCTACCGGCGCGACCCGACCCGATCAAATCTGACCTGATTGATCCAGTGACTTCGGTTTCGTTTTTGGTCCAAAGAAACCCGAATTTAAGTAACTCGAAAACCTAACAAAACTCAGAACTCATCTTTCGATGAAAGCCCATATACGAAAACAAACATAAGAAAAATAGTTTTCTACAAAGATAAATACCGTTGGAAACAAAAAAACATACATCTGACAAAGACCTATGCGAGGCAACTTGGAAAACAGTATTATACATTTTATACTTAAAAAAACAAATAAATGAAGAAAGTGGCTATTTATATTTATTTCTATATATCTTCATTTGAAATATCCACTATTTTTATGTCGCTGCAAGAAACACGAAAACAAAGCAACGTTCATTTCTGCAGAGAGCAGCAAGTAAGCAAACTAAAAGTAAAGCAAGTTGGGATCTTTCATATTTTAATAATTGATAAGAGTACTGTGCCAGATAAAAAAAAAATATATGATAAAGGTAATATCATCAATTAATAATTATTTAGTAAAGAGGTTAAGGGAAAAACTATAAGTAAGTTAATATTCATGCCAAATCATCAAGATTCTCTGATGTTCTTGTTCCGAACATCTTTGTTCAAATTTATTAAAATATCGATCTACTAAAGTTATTTGCTTTAAATGAAAACTTCTCCCGTTAAGGCAGTTTGATTAATTATTGTTGATTATAAATATATATTTTAAAAACCTTAGAAGGAAAATGATATAGTCAAAAGCAGATACACTCCGAGAAAGTGAGACATCAAATTCGTAATTATATTCATACCAAATTTTATGTTATGTATTTTTTTGTTTCCGGCAAGTCAAATATATTGATATCATAAAAAGAGTACAAGACATAGAAACATTGTCAATACAACTGTTAACACAAATAAAAAAATTGAAACAATTTCGATGAAAGGGTGGAAAGTAATTTGATAAGATTCGTAATGAACTAAAGTACTTCCAAAGTTTCGCTGAAAATTATAATCCTAAAATGTACGACTACCACTTATAGTATACACATGAAAGATATGTAAATGTTCAATATGTGTGCCGTGCACGTGCGCGTACGGGAACAAGAGCTAACGGCTTCTGATTGATTGGTATTATTTTATTTTACAACATCAGTGTGATATACACATGTACATCCAGTCCCGAAATAGACAGAAAACAAAAACAAACAGACTCATTTTGTGTGAGGGAACAAAACATTTTAGTAAAATTCCTATGCATTTTTGTTTTCAATGCAATTTGCATTTATGAAAGATTTTCCCTTTCGAATTACATGAATAGTAATATTTTACCGGCCATGCAAGCAAACATTTCATGTTCACATAATCACGAAACATTTTTGTTAAGTTTTATACTTCACATAAGAAATATGGCAATAAGTAATACTAGTATTCTTAATTTATTGTGAAAAAGTTGAAATTTTTTTACCAACCAAGATGCTCATCATTTTATTTTATTTTTGTGGTTTAAATGTTTATAACTACAAATAATCATGTGAAATCTTACTGTATACCAATTCTTGTTGTACAGTTTTTATAATTAATAAATTTAAGCGTCTCTAATTAGTTGATATTCGAAAGATATCAAAAAGCATGCTCAGCTTCGAATGGCTAGATCACGTAGAGCGGGGCGAAAGTATCGAAAATGATAATAGCAACCATTCGAAGCCTGAACATTAATACTTTATATGCTTAAAAAAGTTTTCAACAAAAAATCATAATTCTTTTTTTTTGACGTCAAAAAATCATAATTCATGTGTTCTACTTTTCCATGGAATTGGTTTATTCTAATACTATTAGATTTGATTTAATTTAATTCGGTGAGATTACATTAATCAATGCATAATGAACGAGGGCAAAGTAGTATCATCAGTTCATTAATGAATTGTGAACGTTATAAGTTTCATAACTCTGTAAATACGTCACCTTGACCACAGTGGATTTAACATGGTTTCCTCTGACCTATGGGGATTATTCGGATGTTTAGCAAGCCCCGGATTACTCCTATATTAATAAAAAAAAACTCTGTAAATACGGTTTGATAAGAAAAATAATTTGTCATTTTGTTCATGCATGTGTTCTAAGTTCTAACGGGAACTCTCTGCATGAAGTAAGTTGTTAGATTTAAGCAATAGTATATCAGTTCATTAATTATACTTTGACGTTATGAATCTGTAATTAAACACGGTTTGATAACAAATCAATCTGTTACTTTGTTCATGTTTCAACGGGGAGCTCTTTCGTTGAAATGCGCGACCACATCGATTTATAAAATTGTAGAAAACCTTTAAATAATTAATTACAACAAATAAAAACACATGACTTTTAGAAAATACCTGAGCTTAAACTTTTTGATTAAAAATAAAATAAGATTTGATTCGTCCTCTTATGTTAAAACACGTGGCATATTATCTGACGTGTACTCTACCTCCAACCCTTTTTAAACCCTTCACTCTCGAGAGTCGAACACAAACAGTGCTTCATCTCTCTCTCTCTCTCTCTAGACAAAACAAGAGAGAAAGAAATTTCAAATCTTTGTTTCTCTCTCTCTCTAGACAAAAAAAGAAAAAGAAAAGTTTAAATCTTTGTTTCACTCTCTCACTCTCTCTCAAAAGAAACTGAACGAACATTCATCTTCTTCAATAGTAAGAAGAACAAAAATTCAGCGACAGCTTTCTGCGAGGCAGGAAAAATGGCGGACAATGTTCTGAGGAAGCTGGTTGTAGAGATCTGTAACGCAAGGAATTTGATGCCCAAGGATGGCCAAGGAACGGCGAGCGCCTACGCAATCGTCGATTTCGACGGCCAACGGCGCCGGACGAAGACCAAATTCCGAGATCTGAATCCACATTGGGACGAGAAGCTTGAGTTTTTCGTCCACGACGCAGCGACTATGGGGGAGGAGATCCTTGAGATCAATCTGTGCAACGATAAGAAGACGGGAAAACGGAGCACATTTCTCGGGAAAGTTAAGATCGCCGGAAACGCCTTCGCGGCGGCCGGATCTGAAACTCTTGTTTATTACCCGCTTGAGAAGAGGAGCGTGTTCTCTCAAATCAAGGGTGAGATCGGATTAAAGGCGTACTACGTCGATGAGAATCCACCGGCGGCGCCGCCAGCACCCACGGAGCAGAAATCTGAGGCGGACGTTCAGGCTGCTCCGGCGGCGGAAGATAAGGGGCCGAAGAATCCGAAAGCAGAGGAGGGGAAGAAAGAGGCAGTTGCGGCGAAAACAGAGGAGAAGAAGGAGGGAGATAAAATAGAGGAGGAGGTGAAACCGAAGGAAGAAGCCAAACCGGAGGAGAAAAAAACCGATGCGGCAGCTCCGCCACCGTCAGATACTACCGCTAAGCCGCCTGATGCGGCCGCAACTCCTCCTCCTCCTCCAGCAGAGATTCAAAATCCGCCTCTACCGCAGAAAGCAGAGACGGTGAAGCAGAGAGAATTAGGAATTAAACCGGAGAACTTAAACCGGCAAGATCTAAACGGAAAACTCCCTTCTCTAACCAGAGATCAGAATCGTGGTGGTGGCTACGATCTCGTGGATCGAATGCCGTTTCTATACATCCGTGTTGCTAAAGCGAAGCGAGCGAACAACGACGGGAGCAATCCGATCTACGCGAAGCTCGTGATTGGAACAACCGGTGTGAAAACCAGAAGCCAAACCGGTAAAGATTGGGATCAAGTGTTTGCTTTCGAGAAAGAGAGCCTAAACTCGAGCTCCCTTGAAGTTTCCGTTTGGACGGAAGAGAAAGTTGAGAACGAAGACAAAACGTCGACGACGACTGAGAGTTGTTTGGGAACGGTGTCGTTTGATCTTCAGGAGGTTCCTAAGCGAGTGCCTCCGGATAGTCCTTTGGCTCCTCAATGGTACACACTGGAATCGGAAAAATCGCCGGGGAATGACGTCATGCTCGCCGTCTGGCTCGGGACTCAAGCCGACGAAGCATTTCAAGAGGCTTGGCAATCGGATTCCGGCGGATTGATTCCGGAGACGAGATCCAAGGTTTACTTATCTCCAAAGCTCTGGTATTTGCGTCTAACGGTCATACAAACCCAGGATTTGCAGCTAGCTTCGGGACCCGAACCTAAATCAAAGATCCCCACCATTGAGCTTTATGTGAAAGCTCAGCTCGGTCCTCAAGTCTTCAAAACGGCTAGGACTTCGATCGGACCGTCCGCTTCTTCGTCTGGTTCCGGTAACCCGACTTGGAATGAGGATCTAGTTTTCGTGGCTTCCGAGCCTTTTGAGCCGTTCTTGATAGTGACCGTGGAAGATATAACGAATGGTCAATCAATTGGTCAGACCAAGATACACATGGGAAGCGTCGAGAGGAGAAATGATGATCGGACGGAACCAAAATCGAGGTGGTTTAATCTCGCTGGCGACGAGAACAAACCGTACTCAGGGAGAATCCACGTGAAAGTTTGTCTTGAAGGTGGGTATCACGTGCTGGATGAAGCAGCTCACGTGACGAGCGATGTTCGACCATCCGCCAAACAGCTCGCCAAGCCACCTATTGGTTTATTGGAAGTGGGTATCCGTGGAGCTACTAATTTACTTCCTGTGAAAACTAGAGACGGTACACGTGGCACCACAGACGCTTACGTGGTTGCTAAGTATGGACCGAAATGGATTCGGACCCGAACGATCCTCGACCGGTTTAATCCACGGTGGAACGAGCAGTACACGTGGGATGTTTATGATCCTTGCACGGTCCTTACGATTGGAGTTTTCGACAACGGACGGTACAAGCGGGATGAATCTGGAAAGCAAGGGAGAGACGTACGGGTGGGGAAAATCCGCGTACGTCTCTCGACTCTCGACATGAACCGCATCTACCTAAATTCCTACACCTTAACCGTAATCCTACCGAGTGGAGCCAAGAAAATGGGAGAAATCGAAATCGCGGTTCGATTCTCTTGTCCGTCTTGGCTAAGCATTATACAAACTTATGTCACACCAATGCTCCCAAGGATGCACTACGTTCGACCCCTCGGGCCGGCTCAACAAGACATTCTGCGTCACACGGCTATGCGTATTGTGACTGCTCGACTAGCGCGGTCTGAGCCGCCGTTGGGTCAAGAGGTGGTTCAGTACATGCTTGACACGGACAATCATGTGTGGAGCATGAGAAGAAGCAAAGCAAATTGGTTCCGTGTCATCACGTTCTTGTCACGTGCGGCGACTGTAGCCCGTTGGGTTCACGGGATTCGAACTTGGGTCCACCCACCAACCACCGTGCTCGTTCACTTGCTTCTCGTGGCCATAGTCTTGTGTCCCCATTTAGTCCTCCCAACCGTTTTCATGTACGCGTTCTTGATCATAGCTCTAAGATTCCGTTGCCGTGGCCGAGTCAAAGTCAACAGCGTTGACCCACGCCTCTCTTGCGTTGACTCTGTCGGACCGGACGAGCTCGACGAGGAGTTTGACGGTTTCCCGGCAACGAGACCACCGGAGATCGTTCGTATAAGGTATGACCGGTTAAGGGCATTGGCCGGTCGGGCACAGACTTTACTAGGTGACGTGGCGGCTCAAGGGGAGCGGATGGAGGCGCTCTTCAACTGGAGGGACCCACGTGCCACGTGTATATTCGTGATGTTCTGTCTTTTCGCGTCGTTTTTGTTTTACATCGTTCCGTTTAAAGTTTTCGTTTTGGGGTTGGGTTTTTACTACATTCGACATCCCAGGTTTAGAGACGATATGCCTTCCGTTCCGGTCAACTTTTTCCGGCGACTTCCTTCGATGTCCGATCAGATCCTCTGATTGAGAGAAGCTTGCTTTGTTTTTCGTTTTTTATCTATTTTTTTTGTCGATCTGATCAGATCCTGTAATCCTCTGAACATTTAATTATTTTATTTTCTAATATATATCCATTATTTTTTTAATTAAAAGAGGTGGGTCCGTGAGTGGACCTTAAGATCTCATTTCACCAATTGGTGGATAGTTGACCGTTAGTGCTTAGTTGGGCCAGGTATTTAATTAAGAACATTAAAAGAGAAATTCACATGAAACCAACAAAAAAGAAAAATCGTATTGATTCGTGGTGTTTTGGTAACGACGTTAGCGTTTATTATATGACCGTTGCAGCCTCGCAGGAGCGCTGCTCTATGGAAAATGATATAACAAAAAGTCTCAAATTAAAAAGACAATAAATAGAGTTTAATTATCGCAATTCATTTAATATATACGCTTTCAATTGAAACATATGCTTTCCAGTTTTCACAAAGACCAAAGATTGGTCAAAAGTTTATAACATAATGTAACACAATCTAGCCCACCCCACACTCTAAACATTGTAATGATTTTGGAAGTCCAAAACCAAGTCAACCCAACATTATATATCTAAATTCTTCCTTATTTCCTTATGATTCATATAAGATCAAACACCAATGATTAAAAAAATTCCCAAAAAAGAATAAGATCACATGTGTATATCGACATAGAGTAGTGTAACTCACACTTCCTATCTACATTGTCTATTGAAAAAGTTTTTTCTCAACATAAGCCTCATTAGTAAACTCTTTAACCTCCTAGCCCCCGGACCCGGACTAGGTTCGGGTTTCGACCCACGCTTCCGCTTGTTTCTCAGAATCTCTCGGTCTATCCTATTGAGAACCGGGTCATTGCTCTTGAACTTCCTTGCGAATGGTCGGTTGCTCATTACCATCTTTCTGTAATCCCTTATCCCTAGACTCTTAGGATGCTGCTTTGGCGGATTGTCCCACGTGATGTAGTGGAGATCGTGGTTCACAGTCGTGTTCTTGAACTCATCCGAGTTGCATATGAGTGTCTGAAAATAGCCTTCCGGAGATGAAACGAAGTTGCTGTAGTATAGAAGGAGTGTTCTTGGTAAGTTGTCATAACCTATTATGCAATATTCTGAGAACGGTCTTGATAGGAATGTCCAAGCTGAACCTGAAATATTTTACATGTTATATTATATCGTTTTATACGTTTCTTTACTAAAGAAACAAAAAACAGTTTACCAAATTAGACTTCTAAATTTTAGCCTTTTTGACATTTTTCTTGTCAATTCTAAATAATACTTTATGCCACCAAAATTATATTAGGTTTTATGTCTTACATGCAACAAATTTCTGAGTCCTGAGGGTTAAAAACTCATTCTAATGTCAGATTCGCAGGCCCGGCTCAGACCCATGGCAACATGGGCATTTGCCAAGGGTCCAAATTTTTTTAAAAAAAAATCTTCAAAGAAAAAGGGCAAAAAACGTTTTTTTAAAATAATTATTTGAAAAAGGGCCAATTTTTTATTTATTTTTACCTAAGGCTCATATATAAGTAGAGACGGCCTGCAGATTCGTCAAGATGTAGATACAAAATGAAAGAAGACGTTTCCTAGGTATGCACTATATATTTGGAATGGCACCAATTTAGTGATTATCTCTATCTTTCCGTGATACAATCGTACATCTATATATATATTATTACAATCAATAAAGGCTACTTCCCTAAAACTACAAAATATCAGAGTTAAAGACATGAGATGATCACTCTGTAATTGAATCCCTAAACGTACTCCATCTTGATACTCCTAAATTGGTGCCATTAATTTGCACTAGTAACTAGTTAATTTAAGTTTCAAAGCAAACGATAGAAACTATGATCGCAAAGACATCCATTAAATAGGTTTTCTTGTTTAGTTAAAAGTGAAAGAAGAAAGGGGAAACCTGTGAAGAGCTTGAAAGAAGTAGGGAGGCTTCGCTGTTTGATAACCCACCAAATCTCTGACTTGTTGAGGCTATAAAGCCCTGGATCTATTATTATTGGTTTCCCTCTTTTGTTCCTACACATTTTATTATATTATTATTATTTTTTAATAAAAGACTACTCATTTTTTAGATAGTTCAAATGTTTCAATAATTCTTTTTTTTGTTCGAAATAACATTAGCATAGATCGTAGCTAGTTTCGTTGATAAAATACGTAAAAGGAAGAAAAAAAAACTAACATTTTCCATCCCAATCGGCTTGTGTGCTGTATGAAGTTGAGATCTCTAGGCAACTCAGAAAAAGCATAGATCAGATCTGCATTTTTTTAATAAATTAAAAAATTACAAAAGAGATTATCAACATATATAATTACATAACCGGTTGTTATCACCAAAATCAATGTCTAAACCGATCCTAACCAGAACATTCAACCATAAACGATCTTAACCATGGCATTCTTATCATAATTCCAAAATCCAAACTAATATGAATAATCAGATAAGTGTAGAAGCAAATAAGAAACATACTATAGACTTAACTTAAAGTAGATAACCAGTTTATGTCGTCAAGATCAAGGTACTATATATAGATCCTAACCGGTTCATTCATATACTAATCACACAAATCTAGATCCTATCTTAATCGACCAAATCTAATTTTTCCAAATAAAGATGTCAAATTTATGAATTATCATCAGTTTAAAAGCAAATTAGAAAATTAATTCGGTTTATTCACTCACCGTACCGTCTTGTGTGACGAGAGGATAATCAGAAGCACTGAGATTGATGAACCAATCCCACCGACAACACCTCAAGAGCAAAGCCATTGCGTGAAGCGTCGTCGCGAGCATCGTAGGTCCTCTGTAAGTCACCAGATTCGGTTTTCCGACGATCATCACATTACCCTCCGGCTGAAACAGAGGCTCCCCTGCCACGAACCGGGCCATCTCCAAATGCTCCTCCTCGGGCGCCTCGAGGTCTAGGTGGACCAAATAGTGGTTTCTGCGGTGGTAGAGAGATCGGAGGATGCGTTTGAGTTTTCCGGTGTCGCCTTTGGAGGCGGAGATTAGGTAGGCGAAACAGGGGAGGGTAGAGTTGGGGTTTTGGTCGGATTCAATGGGGATTTTGGAGGAAGTGAAGAGAGTTGTGGTTGTGGGAAGGATGTAGAGGAATGAGAAGAGGAGAGAGGTTAAGAAGAAGGAGATCATCAACAGTTTCTTCATCGCCATTTTGTCTCTTTCTCTAGCTGTAAATTTTCTTGGAATCTCTTTGGAGAGAGAGAGAGAGAGAGAGAGTTGTGTTGTTTAATGACGTGACTAGCTTGTTGAATCACAAAGATACCCTTTAATTTATGTTTCTTTCTGTTACCATCCGTAGATTTAAAAATTGTGTATGAAAGCACACAAATTCCATTACCGTGTATAAAAAGATCACAAACGATTTATATACAAATATCACATTAACGTGTGTTTTGATGCATATTTTTTTCTAAATTCTGTGGTGAAATTTAAATTTTATACTCGAAGTAGTCATATTCATTTATGGGCTGAACTGTTGGTACCAATAGTTTGAAAGATGATTGTCACCAAACTTGACATAAACAATGATTAACAAAACAAATTAAGGAAAACCCCAACAAATAAAGAAATTTTGTTACTTTAGTAGTATTGGAAATATTTGTTTTCACTAAACATATAGATTTAGTTGAGATTTTAACCAGACAATAGCCAAAAATAAAAACAATAGTTTGATTTTGATGTAATATATATTTTTTATAAACGTATGAAACTGCATTTTAATTCATGACCTACAAATAAAATAAAAAGTGTACATTTACTAAATATGTGAAAAACTGTTTTGAAAACAGATAAATAGAAATACAATATGATTTTGCACAAAAAAGAGTACGATATATGATTTTAAAGTTCAGACAGAAGTCACAGAACTAGATTGAGAGTAAGAAGATCTAAAAAGGTTGCAAGATTGGGTTCCTTGCTTTAAAGCTAAGTCCTCCACCTGTCCTAGTTCTTACATTCTTTCACATATTTTAGATCTTCAAACTGAAGTTAACAAAAAAAAACAAGATCTTCAAACTCGCACTCACGTATAATAATTTGCTATATTGCCCTTATTCTGTTGGGTAAGATTTTGGAAGTTAATAGTATTTTCAAATGATTTCTGATGAATCAAAGTACAGTTGGTGGATTTGGTAGATGATGTCAAAATGTCTACGATCCTGTTTTTGGTTCTTAATAAAATCAAATGCCATTTTAGTTCATATAATGTATAGTCAGAATAAAATCATACGCCATTTAGTTCGTATTTGGGCTGAAAGTAGATTTTTAGTAAAATATATTTTTAAGAAATAGAAGTTTTAATATATTCTTCATTTTATTTAGTTCGGATTTGAGTTGAATTTGATTTATTTATTCTTTCACTTTGTTTTCAGATCGAATTATTTGGAGCAACTTAGTTCAGCACAAGTCAATCTTTTTTGGGTTAAAATGCACGGCCAATCTAACCGGGGGTATACGTTTCAAGATGTCAATCTAGAATCGACTATCTTTCTTACATGTACTCTGGGTTGTTCGGGTTTGGACCAAACCGTTTGGTTAACCAGATAAATACTTTTGAGTTCTGACCAAACATAAATGAATTAACTTATTTCTACACCCCGATAGAGGTCCATTAAATCCCATATAAAATGTTGCTTTCTAAGACTTAAAAGTTATATTGGACGTTGTGAAAGATACTAGCGTAATCAAAAAATTTAAGATTCATAAAACTTATCTAATTCATTTTCTTTAATTAGAGTATCGTATAGAGAGGCACATAAAAAAGACTAACGTGTGTGGCCGTGGGTGTAGATTTCCATGTGATAGGATAATGATATAATTATTTGATTCTGATATTAAAGTAGCTGTTTGAGATCTTAAAAAAAAAAAAAAAAAAAGGATAATGATATAATTTGGTGATACAGTATCCTTTAAGCACTTGTTTCTTTTTTACTATACTTGAATGTTTCATTTTTGGATACATTTTATGATTTTAGAGTCTGATTTGTTGTCATTTCTAAAAATAATTAGTTTCCCACCCTATATTATTAGTGGGGGGGATTTGCCATCAAAACAAAAAGATTTATGTTATTAAAATAAAATTTTCCCAGCCATTCCCTCTAGGTGTCAACCAATCACAGCCATAATTTTTAAGATTTGTATATATACTTAATATAAAGATATATATATAGTTTTGACATAATCTCTTTTGTCATATCATAAACGATCATCATGCATCAACAAATTTTTCAATGCAATTGGAAAGTTTTAAATTTCCTCTATGAACATATTTCAATTTACTTACTGATATTAAAAACAATGCAACATGCAAGTATGGTTATGGATCTCAGTCTCGCTATTCAAGATCTATTAACCTCGAACACATTTTATTTTAAAACTCGCTTCTTTCTTACCACAATTGAGAGTAATGGCGGGCTCAACGCAAATAGCATAATATAATCTCTTTTACATATCATAAACGATCATCATACATCAACTAATTTTTTCAATGTCATTAACATTTGGAAAGTTTTAAATATCATCTATGAAAAAAACGTCGGTGCCAGACATGAACAAAAATAATACCATGCATCATCCATATGAATATGATTTTTCTTGTTAAAAAAAATAATAATAAAAAAACTTTCAAGCATATGGCAAAATTCTAAGTCTCCATATGATCTGATTTTGACAACACCGTGCATTATCCCAAATATCTGGTGCAATCTTCTTCTTTCGGAAAACCATGGCCATTTTTACAATCCTTTTTGTGATCGACCTTCTCGGCAAATAGACTTCAAGTAGAATTCTAGACCTCTCATGCATGATCTTAATTCGTGTTCAAAAGGTTGTATGGTTAAAAAATAGTTGATATATAGTTTTTATAATAACAATCATGCATTTATCTTGACGAGGTCGTAGGAAGAAACACTAGTATTCGAGATACAACTAAAGGGAGATGAGCTTCAAATACCGCCATATATATATAGTCTTTGATGAATCATTAGTTTGGTCTTGGTAAACTGTGTCGTTTTCGAGGAGCAATCTGCAAATTATCAACATAACCAGCTATGTTGTTCTCAAGAAATGTCTAATGAAAATCGAGTCAGATGCTACCTACATTAGTGAGAAAGGAATCATATACAACTACTTTGGGAACGAGAATGATGTCTCAGAGTTCTTCAAAAATATGAATTCATGTTAATTTATTTAATTCATAGTTTGTTTATTAGAGTTTTTGAAATAATTTCTATGGCTAAATCAAAATGGATGACAGTACCTATATCCGTATTAGATAATTTGAGTTTTGAAAGTGTATTAAAATATATTAAATCGTAAAAATATGATCGACAGTTCCATTCACGCTGTACTAACTATGATTAAATTCCCGATCGAAATAAACACTAATAAACCAGAGTTATTTGTTGGAACCATTCATACTATATATATATATCATCTAGCAATCATAGATTACGGTAAATATAAAAGTTCACTCATAATTATTGTCAAATGAGGAAGGAATGATAGAGACAGAGTTGGTAATATTAATTACAAATTCCACTTTACCTAATTTGTCTTTTTGGTTTAGGTATTGATTTGTATGTTTTTGAGTATCGGAGTAAGCAACCCATCTCGACCAACCCTCACCATCAAAATTATCTATTTTCTCTAATAATTAATCATTTTTTATATACATATTTTTTTTATAAATTGAGAAATATTTATTCATAGCAAGACCGTGAATGATATATTAAATAACAACAATGCTTATTCTCTCATGCAGAAAAGTAACAACAAAAGGCATAAAGGAAAGAACAGAAATTAGATAGAAGTTGAACTGAACAAACGTATTTCTTTTGTCTACTCATTTTCCTTCCTTCTTTTTCCTTGAAAATACCTTTGAAATTTCGTTTATTGCTAAATATCACTTTTGTAATTTAATTCTACAGGTAAAATCAATTAAAACAGGTATTTTATTTTTCAAATGTTGCAATTTTTCCCTTCAAAATTAAATTTAATGTTGTTCATGTCTCCATCTATATACACAAATATATAATCATTTGCCATGTCATCAAACACGTCAGTAAAATGATACTTGGATTGGATTCAAGAAAGTTGACAAAGACAAAAGTGTAGACGTTAGAACGTATATTATACAAAGTATATATCTATAGACAGAGCCGGGCCTGAGATTTGTCAGGCTAAAAGCGGAATTTTGGCTCATACAAAAGACTAAAACCCTTGCAATAATTTCATTTAGCTAAACCGAGAAATTTCAAGTTAGGACGAACCGAACATGGCAAACCAAAAGGCAACACCTTAAGCGCTTCTTTGTTTTCAAAAGACAAACCAAAAATTGTGATGAATGATTAAAATCTCTAGTTCAAAATTAGTGCATAATCATTAATCATTTTTTCTATTTTTTTTTAAAAGATTTATTGGTTTATATGGTTGAATAAAGTGCGATGAATGAAAAGAAGAAGCTATTGTTTAAGCTTCTTCTTTATCATATCTTTTTTTTTGTTTTCCACCGGATAATATATCATTTACGCTTGTTGAACAAAATTTCTGAATACAAGAGCTTTGCGTTGATTATTCCTCATTCATTGATACTTTAAAAAAATAAATAAGATGCTTCAAGCCTGTATTGTTTTTAGACTTTTAGGTCTTGAAGGCTTTTTTGATGAAGCATGATTACCACAAAGCCATCAAAATACAAGCAATTGCAGCGAGCGGAGGAGTTCTCTGTGACCGGATGGTAGAGAAGCTCAATGGAAGCAAAACCGTGGACTTTCGCAAAGTAGTTTCTAAAAAGAAGCAAGCCGCCGATCTCAAACTTAACAAAATGATCCAAAAGTGGATGGATGAGAACATCGCTAGACGAGGTGCTGTTGTTATGGTCTCTGGAGATATGGGCTTTTCTAGGATTGTGGGTTCTCTCAATCGCTTTGGTTTCAACACAATTGTTGTACATCAGCTGGAATCAGGAGGAAAACAATTGATTGCTTTAGCTAGAGCTTCTTGCACTTTTGCACAATTCGTCGGACTTGAATGATCCCAAAGTTAGTATCATTACCACTATGGCATTTAACTATTGCTTTGTTTTTGTTAACCATTTGAAAATTCCACCATTGCTCTGTTTGGATATCACCATCTAACAAATGATTGTGCTTTTGTGAAAACATGTCTTATTAGATTTATGTATTTGTTGTATGACTTTCAATTGCCTTTCGTTTAAACTTTCCGTTTTTCTAGTCAATTTAATGGGACGAGTCTATGTTGCAATGTCTTTTCTGAACAAAACCTGCACTGCAACATGGAGATTCAATTTATCTTGTTGGATTGAATAGGAACCTTCAAACCACATCAAAAAATATATTGTAACTAATCCATGTGCAGCGGTGAACATTGAGTCTGCTGTTCTCCCCGCTATAGAGCTACAAATATGTGATATTTTTTGCTATTGTGGTGCTGGTATATCTCTATGATCACTGTCTATGGAAAAATATATTATCTTTAGTTTTGATTTCCACAATAAAATAAACATTATCTTTAGTTTTGATTTCCACAATGGATCTTTTGTGTTAACATCGTTCCCCTGTCATTAACATGGTTGTTGTCCATGTTCCTTTTTGAACTCTATAATATTTTCTCATTTAGTTCAAATTGTAGTGTTAGCTTGCTAGGTTCTCTTGTACTTCTGTCAATGTCTGGATCTTGTTCAAATACTATGTTGTTTTCTTTTCCTCAAAGAATTTGTTACTTTTCTCCAAAAATTGATACAGTTCCAAACCAAATACATTTCAAAAGTTCTGGAACCGGAGTGAGGTACCAAACCTAATAACTGGATCGAAGTCTTAACATTGGCTCATATAATAAAAGACTAAAACTCTCGCAATAATTTCATTTAGCTAAACCGAGAAATTTCGTTGGGACGAACCGAACATGACAAACCAAAAGACAAAACCTTAAGTTGGTGGTGTGTGTACACAAAGATCACAAACTGAGACATACCAAAATTATTCACAAATGTTAGCCTTTGGAGAATTATTATTCACAAATGTTAAAAGATACCACGTCAGCAAAGTTACATGTCATCGTTTGCCATGTCATCAAACACGTCAGTAAAATGATACTTGGATTGGATTCAAGAAAGTTGACAGAGACAAAAGTGTAGACGGGAATTTATTTAGAACGTATATTACTCCAAATAAAGTATATATATACATATATCTATAGACTATAGATTAGAACAATTCGACTTATTCAGACATTAGATTACCGATCAACTTATTAATTTTAGAGCTACGACGATGACGATGAGTAGGTAGCCAAGATGAACGAACGTACATGTATCAATACTACCAACATATAAACCTAACAAAAAAAAATAATTTAAATGAGTTTAAACGCATCCCCATAATTCGTTTACATAATTATAGATTTTGATTAATTACTTGGGGTGTTGAGGACACTTTATAGTAAAAAGTCAAACCAAAAATAAGTGTAAATTACTTTAATGGTGGAGTAAGTCAATTTAATGGAATAAAGTATGTGTATTTAATATTAGAAATTAATCTAATAAAACATCAACAGAATCATATTATAGAACTTATCAATTGACTAAGATGTATGTAAATGCATATATATATATATATACAGAGAATGATGGATTGATGAAGATGGTTAAGTGGAACTTGGGTTCCAAGGAACTTTCCTGGCAAATACAACGCAGTTATGCCTACACCAACAAGCAACGGCCATGCCTCTCGCGTGCAGATTCAAGAACCAAGAACAAGATCTCCTCTTCCTCCTTCGTCTTCTCCAATCGCCTTCAAGGTCTTTCTCTCTCTTCAATCAAGAACCACCAAACCCTTTTCTTGATCTCTCTATCTCTCTCTGCTTTATCTCTTTCTATCTCTCTCTCTCTCTGGGTTCTCCTTTTGCTTCTCTTTTATGCTCTCTGTTTCTCGTTGACTTTTAATACTGTTTCTTGACTCGAGAACAAAACATAGACTCAGCTGCTGTTTTGTCCCTTGTTGTTTCTCTCTATGGTGATTTTTGCACCGAATTCACATTTGTGAGCTTCAAATACCCATTGATGAGATACCAAATTGGTTTTCTTTTTGCAGGAACAACAAGGTCGACCACCTCCCGCCGCACAACAAACAATAGCCGGAAAACTCTTTAGAATTCTCTTCAAGGGTATCCTCTTCTCACAACTAACCTTAATCTCACTTTTGGTGATCGTTCTCACCATTCGCGGTCTCATCTTAGCAAGTTCACACCATTTCCACCCCAAGAAATGGTATCCTCCTTTACTAGCATCTGTAGCTGTCTCAGGAGTTGCATCTTTAGCCTCGCAATGCATCTTTATCTACAATCCATCAAGAGCAGTCAAAGCAACGTTCTGGCTTAGCCCTATACTCACTTGCTCGGTCGGCATCTTGCTTGTTCTGATTGGCTCGGCGGTAGATGCAGGGATCGGTGCTGTTTTTGTGCTTTTCGCCATCACTCAGTCTCTGTATGGTTGCTGGATCACTCCGAGGCTTGAATACACCGATAAGATATTATCGCTTTCCACAGCTTTTCCACCTGCAAGAACCAGAGAAGTAGTCAGTTTATCAATACTTATAAGTATCGTTTACTCTGGTTTCTTGGTGACTGGAATCGGAGGGGCAACTTCCACCAGAATAAATCTAGATCTCTTGTTTATCTCCGTAATCGTGATAAGCTTGGCATGGACGATGCAAGTCCTCAAGAATGTACAACAAGTTGCGATTTCGCGGGCTAGGTATGTGAGCTTTGCACATGGAGAAGATATGGACGCTTGGGGTGCTTTCCGAGTCACTGTGAAACACTTGATTGGGAGCATCTGCATTGGCTCGACGCTTGTTCCAATCATCGTACTCATGAGAGGATCGATCAGAAGCTTTAATCTAATGTCAGGGAGCAGCGATGAGGTCATGTATTCAGGTGCAGATTGCTTCTCCAGCATTGCCAACAAGCTGATCACATATGGAAACAGATGGGGATTTGTACATGTGGGAACCTATGATAAAGGCTTCGTGGAGGCTTCGAGTGATACCTGGAAGAAGTTGAGAAGTAGAGTTGGGTTGGAGAAACTGATTGATTCGGATCTCACTAGCTCCTTGTGCTTCCTCAGTGCAGTTTCTGTTGGAGCAGTCTCTTCATTGACTGGAGGAATATGGATGTTGTTAGTCCACAAGGACTATGCCATGGAAGTGACTCTCTATGCTTTCATAATTGGATATTTCGTGGTAAGATAGCTAATTCTAAAAGGCCATTAATTAAAGACGAAGAATAGCTTATGTTTTTGTGTGTTTTTTCTTTCAGGGAAGAGTAGCTTTGGCGTGGCTACAGGCCTGTGTCTCGGCTTACTATGTAGCTTATTCTGAAGATCCTCAGAGCATGCGGTTTGACGGTACGATTCCAAATCGTATTCAGCGTCTTCAAATGTTAAGTGCTCGCCGAGATAACAGGGAGCTTGAGGTGGGTCGAGAGAGACAAGATAGTGATAATTGTTGATGAGATTGGTTACAAACATGTAAAGCAAAACAAGGATTACTACTTTATTTCTTTTGTTTCTTCAAGCTTAGTAGATTCTATTGATAGGAAATTTAGATTCAACGTGTTCATATCCCAAAACTCCAGCTAAAGAATGAATGTGCATACTTACCTCACGAAAAGTTGTATCTTTTAAATAAATAGTGATCCGATTTCAGCTAAGGGATTACACCATCACAAAGATGCACAATGTAAAGCTTCACAGAACTAAAGGCTGCTGCTTTAGCCTATGAAGTCGAAGAGTTCCCTCAACCTAGCAACAAGGGTTTAATTAGCATTTATACACTATAAATCACAGTAATTAAATCTTGAGTTGTATACCATCAATTGCAGTAAAGAGAAACTACAATTTCCAGATGTGACAGAACAAGGAGAGATAGAGAGAGACAGAGCACATTTGGATTCGATACCGAAACCCACCGCAGAAATTTAGCCGGAGACGCAATATCCAAAGCGGAATCAATCGTATGAAGACATCGCCGGTCAAAGTGTTTTTGTTTTGTTTTGTTGTTCTATGCCTTCAGATACAACTGGCTCCGACCGGACCGGTTTATCTTCCCTTAATCTTCTCAGTTTGATATCCAGAGAAAGCTAAGCCAAGTGGTGGCCCACCAATTTAATGCTAAGACGCCGTCGTTTTCGGTTCTGGCTTTTGGCATAGAACTTGGTTCTGGAGAAAAACAAATCAATTGGGTTCAATAACCGGTTTGGTTTAAAATCCCGACACAATACTCTCGCTAGTCGCTACGCCTGAAAACTAAGACAGTCACAGAGACACGCTCCCGCGTCTGCAAAGAACGGATAAAGTCTCTCTCTTTCTCTCGTTCGGTGTTGGGTGCGTGTCAAAGAAGAAGAAGAAGAAGAAGAAGAAGAAGAAGAAGATGATGCTGACGAGTCCCAGTAACGCGCTTCACAGTACTCCACACTTGTGGCCTATTCGCCGGAGCAGGCTTTGCCGTTCCCGGAATTTCCCTCGTTTCCACTCCGGCGGAGGAAAATTGTGCTCGCTCTCTCTCCTGTCCGCAAGAAGTGGCGCTAGTAGATTTAGTGTCAGAGCTCTAGTTCGGCCAGATGTTTCCGAGGGCGATGGCACTCTGGATTTTCCTAACCACATTTCTGTCAAAATTCCTTTCGGAAATAGAGAGGTAAGTCTCTGTACCCATTTGCTTTCACTATTTGCTTCATCTGTTGAAGTTTGATTGGGAGCTGATTGATATAATTGCTAGTATTTGTGACCCTTAACTCTATAGTAGAGAACCAAAGCTCGCTGCTTTTGATGTTTGTGTTCAACTTTATTAGTTTCTTCTTACTGAAACCTTAATTTTTTTTGGGTACTGTATAGATTTTAGTTGAGACTGGTCTTATGGGGAGACAAGCAAGTTCTGCAGTTACGGTGACAGATGGAGAAACTGTAAGTCTGCTTCATTCAAATGCCAAAACTTTTAAACTCTTTTCCGAGTTCGTCCAATTTTATAATCTTCTGTTTAGCTTTCTATTACTCGCGGAAGCTGTGGTGGGTGCTTCACATCTAATTTTGAGTGTGTCTACTTGTCACTTTAGATTGTCTACACATCCGTTTGTCTAGCTGATGTCCCTAGTGAGCCATCAGATTTTCTTCCCCTTTATGTTCACTATCAGGAGCGATTCTCAGCTGTAGGCCGAACTAGGTAAGCGTTTTTAAATCCTTTGCAATCTTGTAGTCTCTTACTACAAGAAAACCAGATCATAGTAGCCTCAATGGTGATTGAAAAGGAATTTCTTCTTATGGTACAGTGGTGGATTTTTCAAGCGAGAAGGGAGAACCAAAGATCACGAGGTATTTACTTATGCTTAACGATATTTGTTTTTTCCTACCTCTTCATCCTTCTTAACATGTCTCTACTTTTGGTGTCTATGCAGGTTCTGATTTGTAGGTTGATCGATAGACCTCTACGCCCCACTATGCCCAAAGGTTTCTACCACGAAACTCAGATATTATCCTGGGTATGCTCCTTCTCCGTGGATTTGCTTTCTTTTTGTCTCTGTATGATGGTTTATCATGTTTTGTGTGCCTAGTGTTTTTTCATGAAAATGACTTGCATTTTTATAACTACTTAAACATATATGAAGATGCATGTGTTCATCTCCTTGGATTGGGTCTCCTTCGTAACTGAACTGTTGCTCGTTTGTGGTTTCAGGTTTTGAGCTACGATGGGTTACACGCACCTGATGCTTTAGCTGTTACATCTGCTGGAATAGCTGTGTATGTAGGGTCACCCCGTTTCCGTTTTTATATGAGTGAAGTTTTTTGTGTTGGCAACATTGACATGGCTTTGTAATGAATGAATACCACAGAGCTCTTTCGGAAGTACCAAATTCCAAAGCGATTGCAGGAGTTCGCGTCGGTCTTATTGGGGGCTCATTTATCGTCAATCCAACCGTGAAGGAGATGGAAGAATCACAGCTAGATTTGTTTCTAGCTGGAACAGATACTGCAATTTTAACGATAGAGGTCAAGTCTAATCTTTACCTGAGTCTGCAAGATTTGCAAATTTTCCTCTTCGTCTGTTTTATCTTGACTTAGCCCTTGCTTATTGCAAATATCCGGTATTTCAGGGCTACAGTAATTTTCTTCCAGAGGAAATGCTGCTCCAAGCTGTTAAAGTTGGACAGGTATTTTAATTGAGATTATTTCAATTTTCTAAAATGTGGATTAGGTACTAAATGTGAGGCTTTTCTATTTTTTACCAGGATGCTGTACAGGCTACATGCAGTGCTATTGAAGCTTTAGCAAAGAAATACGGAAAGAACAAAATGCTTGACGCTATCAGATTACCACCTCCTGAGCTATACAAGCATGTGAAAGTATGTTATATACACCTTGTTTCTGTTTTGTTTTGCAGTGATGTTAGCTCGTAAATCAAATGCCAAATCAATTGTTTTCTGTACACAGGAACTTGCTGGTGAGGAATTGACCAAAGCGCTACAGATTAAGAGCAAAATACCAAGAAGGAAAGCAATATCGTCCCTGGAAGAAAAGGTCTTGACAATACTGACTGAGAAGGGATATGTCATTGATGAGGTAGCATTTGGAACCACAGAAGCACAACCGGATTTGTTAGAGGATGAAGACGAAGATGAGGAAGTTGTTCCTGAAGGTGAGGTGGACCAAGGTGATGTTCACATAAGGCCCATCCCTCGGAAACCTATCCCTTTAGTGAGTCTCTTAACCTTTTTCTACATGGTAGCTTGAAACTGACCTTTTATCTTATCCATTTTATTCTTTTATGATTGCCCCTGTCTAGCTATTTTCTGAAGTAGATGTGAAGCTGGCCTTCAAAGAAGTATCGTCAAAGCTCCTGCGGAAGCGAATTGTTGAGGTATAACATCTGATTTATTGGTATATCTACCAATTACATATATGTTAGGAGCTTTTTTTTACTCCCTGAAGTATTTTATGAACTTCTACTGTACACTGCAGTAAAAAAATTGACTTTTTCGGAAAGCTCTATCGATTCCATTTTACATCTTTCTTCTTTCCTTTTTGTCCCATCCATAGGGTGGTAAAAGAAGTGATGGTCGAACTCTGGACGGGATTCGTCCAATTAACTCAAGATGTGGACTGCTTCCAAGGGCACATGGCAGTTCTCTTTTCACACGTGGTGAAACACAGGTAACAGAGAGATGCTGTCTTGAGGGGAATTCCTGCGTGGATATTTCATATTTCGATCCTTTGTCTTATCTGTTAAGGAAGTTGGTTATTCTCATACTTTGGATATTGTATGATTCTTTTAGGCACTGGCAGTTGTTACTCTTGGTGATAAACAAATGGCGCAGAGAATTGACAACCTTGAGGGTTCTGATGAGTACAAGAGATTCTATCTTCAGGTCTCTTCAATATTTTTCCTTCTTCACTCTGTTATTCATTTTTAGGGATTACTTTAAGATTCACAATTTATAGCATCTAATAGATATATTTCTAAGAAATTTCAATACTTAGTCTGATCTTTCAGTTTCTGGTTGAGCTTAGTGAGATTTTCTAAGCTACTCCTTGTGATGTTTCAGTACACTTTTCCTCCATCGTCTGTTGGTGAAGTTGGACGAATCGGAGCACCCAGTAGAAGAGAAATAGGTCATGGGACGCTAGCAGAGCGAGCCTTGGAGACCATATTACCTAGTGACGATAATTTTCCTTACACAATACGTGTTGAAAGTACAGTAATTGAAAGCAATGGTTCTTCAAGGTAAGCTTTTTATTTTTATTTTCTCTGGCTGTAGGATCTGCGCGTGCCAAGTTTGTATGAGTGGTAGATTTGTGTTTGCTACTTAATTTGATATGAAATTATAACAGCATGGCATCTGTTTGTGGCGGCTGCTTGGCTTTGCAAGATGCTGGAGTTCCAGTTAAATGCTCTGTTGCTGGCATAGCAATGGGAATGGTTTGGGACACAGAAGAATTTGGTGGTGATGGATCGCCCCTTATCCTTTCTGACATCACTGGAGCTGAAGATGCATCCGGTGATATGGACTTTAAGGTCAGAAAATATAAGGATACTATTGAAGGTCCTTGCATTATCGTAAATGCTGACGTTTTGATTTGTTTGTCTATAGGTAGCTGGCAATGAAGATGGTGTTACCGCATTTCAGATGGACATTAAGGTTATTATCAGTGTCTTAATTTAACACTGCCGAAATGGTTTAAGTGGCAATAGATAAATCTGTTGGTAACTGTTACGTGCGGTGAACTTTAGATAAGATCAGATCAACTTAGGAAAAATAACGATCCTTTATATTGATGAACTGAGTAATACAAGGAATGAGAGAAAGGTATTTGGGAGTCTCTCTCCTCCCCTTTTTCAACTTTTCACCAAAATAGTGCATAACCCTTTCAACCACTCCCCCCCTTACATTAATACTACTGAAAAGATCCTACAGTAACCTACTAACTTGACCATGGTTATTCTTTACTCTACTAAGGTAGATACATCTTTTAGAAGCTCATTCCTACTTCTTTGAAGATGAAGACACTCAAACACTGATCAGGCCTTTTGGGGCCTTCCCGCGTTTCCTGTAATGGTAGAGGATGGGAGGGTGCTCTGCTGCATATGTATCAATACCCTCGCCATTTAAACTAACCTTGTCCTCAAGGTTGAAAAGAGGAAACTGACCTTTGATGGTGCTTACCCATTCCCAAGAACACTCAAAGTCAGGCAGCCCCTTCCACTTGATTAGAACTTCTTCCTGCCCTGAGTTTAGGTTCCTCCTCTGATCCAGAACAGCCTCAGGTTCAGCTTCAAGTACACCCTCCTCTGAGAGTTGCGGTGGTAACGCTACAGCAGCGACAGGTTCCCCAATCACTTTCTTCAGCTGAGAGACATGAAAGGTAGGGTGAATCTTAGCATTTGGAGGCAGCTTGAGACGGTAAGCCACTGTCCCGACCCTTGCTTCTACTTCGAATGGCCCATAAAACCTTGCAGCCAGCTTCTCATTCATCCTCCTAGCTAGGGACTTCTGTCTGAATGGTCGCAGCTTGACAAAGACTAAATCCCCAACTTCAAAATCCACCTCTCTGCGGTGCTCATCAGCCTTCCTCTTCATCACTTGCTGTGCCTTATGCAGATGCTCTCGCAGGAGAGATATCATACCGTCCCTTTCCTGTAACTTCATCTCCAAATCTGCATTGCTTGTGGAACCATTTTCGTAGCGCATCAAGGTCGGGGGATCTCTTCCATAGACTGCCTTAAAGGGAGACATTCTAATGGCAGAATGATAGGACGAGTTATAGCCCAGTTCAGCCCACGGAAGGAACGACGCCCAGGACTTTGGCTTCTCGCTGGAGAAACATCGCAAATACGTCTCTAATCCTCTGTTTGTAACCTCAGTTTGCCCGTCCGATTGCGGGTGATATGCTGTGCTAAAACGCAAGTCGGTTCCTGCCAAACGAAATAACTCTTTCCAAAACAGGCTAGTAAATACCTTATCCCTGTCTGAAACAATGGATTTTGGAAAGCCATGTAGCTTGACTATTTCTTGGATAAACAACAAGGCCACATCTGTCGCTGAGAAGGGGTGTTTCAAACCCAAGAAATGTGCATACTTTGTCAACCGATCCACCACCACCAGCACTGAATTGAACCCTTCTGACTTCGGTAACCCTTCTATGAAATCCATGGAGATGTCTTCCCATACATTGACGGGTATAGGAAGAGGCTGCAAGAGTCCCCCGGGTGCTAGTGTGGAGTATTTGTGTCTTTGGCACACTTGGCAGGCCGCAACGTACCTCCTAATGTCTGTCATCATCCCTGACCAGAAGAAGAGGTCTCCAATCCGTTTCTGCGTTTTCAAAATTCCGCCATGCCCACCTAACTTCCCATCATGGAACTCCTTGAGTATCAAGCCAATCAGCTTTGACTGTTTTGGGACTACCAGTTTCCCGCGTCTCAGGAGCCTACCTTGGACAAGAGAATAATCAGGGTTGGAAGAAGTATCAGCCTGCAGTGCCTGGATTATAGTCTGGAGCTCACTGTCTCTGTCCACTTCACTGCAGATATCTTCCAACTGTATCGCTGCCGGTACAGTGAGTGCCAACAGTTCCGGCATTGCTGCTTTCCTAGACAAAGCATCTGCAGCCTTATTCTCGAGACCCGGCCTGTATTGGATATCGAAATCAAACCCAAGCAGTTTTGTCAACCATCGCTGATACTCCATGTTAATTTCTCTTTGCTCCAGCAGAAATTTCAGACTCTTCTGATCTGTCTTCACCAGAAACTTACGCCCAAGCAGGTAGTGTCGCCATTTCTGAATTGAGAACACTATGGCCATCAGCTCTCGTTCGTAAATGGATTTGTGACGTTGCCTTTCCGTCAATGCTTGGCTGTAGTAAGCTATTTGTCGTTGTCCCTGCATCAATACCGCCCCTAACCCCACACCTGATGCATCTGATTCCACCACAAACAGAGCTTCAAAGTCAGGAAGAGCCAACACTGGCACTGTAGTCATGGCTGTTTTCAAATGCTCAAATGCCTTAGTGGCTGTTTCACTCCATCGAAATTGATCTTTCTTAAGTAGGTCCGTTAAGGGGCGTGCTACAGCTCCATAGTTTTTGACAAACCTGCGGTAGTAGCCTGTCAAGCCGAGAAACCCTCTCAAGTCTTTCACATTGCGAGGTTGAGGCCAATCACACATTGCACTAATCTTGCTGGGATCTGCTGCTACTCCCTCAGTCGAGATCACGTGCCCCAAATACTCCACCTCTGCCCCACCAAAGTGACACTTCTTCTGATTTGCGAAAAGTTGATGTTGCTGTAGCACTTGCAGCACTATTCGTAGATGCTCCAAGTGTTCCTCTATGCTTCTACTGTATACCAAGATGTCATCGAAGAATACCAGGACACACTTGCGGAGGTAGCTGCGAAACACATCGTTCATGAGTGATTGGAACGTTGCTGGTGCGTTGGTCAGACCGAAAGGCATTACTAGGAATTCGTAATGCCCGTCATGTGTTCTAAAGGCCGTCTTCTGTACATCAGCAGACCGCACTCGAATCTGGTGATATCCTGACCTCAAATCCAACTTTGAGAAGATTACTGCCCCATGTAGTTCGTCTAAGAGCTGATCTATCATTGGTATTGGATAGCTGTCAGGCACCGTCACTGCGTTGAGGGCTCGATAGTCAACGCAAAACCTCCAGCTCCCGTCCTTCTTTTTCACCAGCAATACCGGACTCGAAAACGGACTGCCACTTTCACGGATAATCCCCGCTGCCATCATCATTGCTATTTGTCGCTCTATTTCCTCCTTCTGAGCCTGCGGGTAACGAAAAGGACGGACGCTAATTGGACTAGCCCCTGGTTTAAGCTCGATAGCGTGCTCTCTGCCCCTGGAAGGAGGCAGTCCATGTGGCTCCTCAAAGACCTGAACATACTGAGCTAGTAGCTCCACAATTTCTGCACTAGGAGGATCCTTTGACTCCATGTACTGAGCTTGTAACCCTGCATACTCCACCAGCACTCCCTCTCCTTGATGCTCGAGTGCCTTTAACAATGTCTTAAGCGAGACTGATGAGTTATTCAAGCTGGGATCACCTTTGAGTTTGATTACCATCCCATTAGTCTGGAATTGCAGCTCCTGCAGCTTCCAATTAACTTTGGTCGTCCCCAACGTCTCTAGCCACTGCATACCGAGAATCACGTCAGCACTGCCCAATTCCAACGGAAGAAAACTCCCTGTCAAGGTACAGCTCTGTATTTTCAGCTCCACGTTCTTACAGATCCCTTGACCACGAACCATTAGACCCGAGCCCATCATCACCCCATACCCAGTAGTTCCTTCCCTCACCAACCCGAGCTTGTGAACCACCTCGTCGGAAATGAAATTGTGCGAGGCTCCGCAATCAATCATCACTACCACATCTGCCTGTTTGATCGTACCCCTCAGCTTCATGGTGCGTGGAGAAGTTAATCCCACCACCGAGTTGATAGAGAGCTCTGCCAGCTCTGAAATTTCAGGTGGCTGCTCCTCCTCACGGTCATCTCCATCACCCTCAACTACGCACTCTGTACCGTCTTCCCTCACCACCATGACCTGCAGCCCAATATTTCGACACCGGTGCCCGACGTGAAATCTTTCGTCGCACCGGAAGCATAGTCCCCTCGCCTTCCGGTCAGCCATCTCCGCTTCCGTGAGTTTCCGATATGGTGTTTTCTGGGTATCACGCGATCTGGTCTGAGAGTTTAGGGTTTTGTTGTTCCCGCCCCGAAACGACTGCGAGTTAGTCGTAAATTGATTATTGGGCTTGGGCCTGAAATTTGTTGACCCATTTCTCCACGGGAGATCCAACTGTACGTCACGCGCAGGAGATCTCCTAAAAGCACGATTTGTCGTGTTTGTGCTTCCCGACAAAATCTCCGGCGGTGCCCCGTCCTGAACCGACCACTCCTCCACATGTTTAGCCGTACTCATCATCTTCTTTAGCGAACAGCTGGGGGCGAGCATCTTCAATCCCGCTCGAATTTTTGGCTTGAGACCCATCTTAAAAGCCATTTCCAGAACTTTCTCGGGCAGCTCCGGCGCGTTAGAAGCCAAAGCTATGAAGTCGCGGCAGTAGTCCTTCACCGTCTCCTCCTGCCGGAGCATCCATAGCCTTTCCCCAGCAGTTGTATCGTGCTCCGTCGCGAACTGCTCCAAGACTCGGGCTTTCATCTGTCCCCAGTCAAGGAAGGGGTTGCGATCACGTTCCCATCGGTACCACATCAGCGCTTCACCGTCAAAGCACATCCGGACCGCCCTGAGTTTTTCTTCTTCCGAGAAATCGCTAAGCTCGAAGTACTGCTCCACCCTGAGTATCCAGCTATCGGCGTGATCCCCGTCAAACAGAGGAATATCGATCTTCCTCGTTAGTGATTCATTTATCTGATACGGTGTTCCCCCCTGTTGACTCGAAAAAGGGTTCGAGGCCAGCTGTTTTTCCGGTTCCTTCATCTGACTCGCCTCTCCGCCGGTCGTTCCGATCAGACCTTCTACCTCCATCGTTACGCCGGCGTGGCTCTCTTCTCCTTCGACGGCCCTGTCCTTCCCTTTTTGTTTCTTCTTCTCTGCGGCATCTGCGTTTAGGAACTCCTCCAAACGATCTAGTACCGTGAGCCTCAGCTCCATCCTCTCCACAGCTCTCTCCAAGGCGCTCACCTTCCCCATATCTTTCTGTAAGTCTTCTACAGCCTTCTCCACCTTTGATTTGTCCTCTCCGTCTTTCTTTGGAGGCATTGTGATCCCAAGATTTTGATGCTCTGATACCAAGTTGTTACGTGCGGTGAACTTTAGATAAGATCAGATCAACTTAGGAAAAATAACGATCCTTTATATTGATGAACTGAGTAATACAAGGAATGAGAGAAAGGTATTTGGGAGTCTCTCTCCTCCCCTTTTTCAACTTTTCACCAAAATAGTGCATAACCCTTTCAACCACTCCCCCCCTTACATTAATACTACTGAAAAGATCCTACAGTAACCTACTAACTTGACCATGGTTATTCTTTACTCTACTAAGGTAGATACATCTTTTAGAAGCTCATTCCTACTTCTTTGAAGATGAAGACACTCAAACACTGATCAGGCCTTTTGGGGCCTTCCCGCGTTTCCTGTAATGGTAGAGGATGGGAGGGTGCTCTGCTGCATATGTATCAGTAACATCTTGTTTTTTTTTTGTTTTTCTGTAACCGTGACTAGGTAGGAGGAATCACTTTACAGATAATGGAAAAGGCTCTGATACAGGCGAAAGCTGGGCGTCGCCATATTCTTGGTAAGAAATTATGGGGTATTCATGAATCATTCATCTCAGACAGCTAGAGTTTGGGAGATTTAGTTTCCAGATAGTGGAACTGATCATCCTTGAAAAACTGTATGCCATTTGAGATGCAATTTATTAATTTTATTCTCTCTGTGTAGCTGAAATGGCAAAGTGCTCACCACCTCCTACGTTGAGTCTCTCAAAATACGCTCCGTTGATACTTATTATGAAGGTTTGCCTTCAACTCATTTCCCAGAATTACTCAGTCTAACGCCTTATTGCCTTGAACTAAAGATTGTTGGCGTTTCATGTGCTGCAGGTCCATCCAAGCAAAGTATACTTTCTTATTGGTTCTGGTGGGAAGAAAGTAAAGAGCATCATTGAAGAATCCGGAGTTGAAGCCATTGATATGCAAGATGATGGAATTGTGAGAGTTACAGAATTTTTTGCTTTTTATTGTTCGTAATGTTTTTGGACATCATCATAACCTTTTAACATGTCTCTTTGTCAAGGTCAAAATTATGGCAAATGATATGGCGAGTCTGGAGAGGGCGAAAGCCATTATCAGTGGATTGACAATGGTTCCAGCTGTTGGTGATATCTACAGGTGTGTCTTTCTATACAATCTTTGTCTTCACCTTGCATGGAATTGGATTCTGACTGGCTTCTTATTAGGAATTGTGAAATCAAATCAATGGCTCCCTATGGTGCCTTTGTAGAGATTGCGCCTGGACGTGAGGGACTTTGCCATATCAGTGAGCTGAGTGCTGAATGGCTTGCAAAACCTGAGGATGTGAGCATTACCCATTGATTCCCTTCCTTTATTCATCTTTTATTCAGGCTTTCACATACACTCATCCACATTACTCTTGTCGTTTCAGGCCTATAAAGTTGGAGACCGCATTGACGTCAAACTAATAGAGGTCAGCGCGTCTCTATAACTCCTGGACACATTATAACTAATTGGAAATGATAATTAGATGTGTTGTTGAACAAAGAAACATGGATAATGCAGGTGAATGAAAAAGGTCAGCTTCGGCTTAGTGTACGAGCTTTACTTCCGGAATCAGAGACAGACAAAGACAGTCAGAAACCACACCCGACGGGTGATTCTCCCAACGACAAGGGTTCACCAAGGAAATATGTTAATGCTTCATTGAAGGACCGTGCAGCTTCAGGAGCATCAAAAGTTACATCAGGGGATGAACTTGTACTGAAGAAGAAAGATGTCAGGAGAGCATCTGGTGGTGACAAGCCAACAAACAGCAATAGCAGGAGCAACGAAGAAGAGAGAAGCAGTTTAGTCAACGGTGAAGCTACAATCAGCTAGTGAATGCAAACAGGATCAGTGTTCATATCTGTCTCTTGTGAAGACTCATTACGAAAGGAGGAGAGTTTCTTCCATCAGAACCACAGGTGCGACTTGTGAAATCTTGATTCTTGTTTTTGTTTTGCGGAAAGCTAAGGCGGTAAATATGTGGGACAAGACAAGTTGCAGATGTCTTTTCTTGAAATTTTTTCTTAATGTTTCATAGTTATTTATCTTTGCAGTTTCTTGAAGCTGTGCATATGTATATGTTGTCAAGTCTGGTGGTGTGGAGGATAACATTTTGAAGACAGTATATGTTTGGAGATTCGCAGACATTAAATCCTTTTTTTCTCTTGTCCTTCTCAAGTCCGTTCATGTTATTTTATATTTTAGTGTTATTGACTGAATCATATTTAGATGAATTGTTTAAACTTATGTGTATGTCTACATCTTACACTCTTTATCTGCAGATTGTTAAAGTAACTTTTGTTGCTGTTTGGATTAAGTAGATGGACTTGGCATTCTTTAAGAGTTCTATGATCATTTAGCCAAATTGGCAAAATATACAACTGGAAATGGAAAAGGCAAATTGAGTTCCGGAATCAGAGACAGACAAAGACAGTCAGAAACCACACCCGACGGGTTATTCTCCCAAAGCATCATATTCACCTTTCACAAGAAGTTTCTCTTGAGATGCACCATCTAATACAATCTTGCAATTCTGTTGAAAGTTAAACAAAAAAACAAAAGTTATAATAATACATTAGAGATACTATTAATACCATTAAAGAGCATTTTAATATTAATACCATTAATCAATGGATTACCTCCAAGTCATGGTTCAAGATCATTCTCTCTAGACGTGTTGCGACGTCTTTGATGCCCGACGACTCCTCAATCGTCTTCACTTTTACATTTGAGTAGCAAGTCACTAAATCCTTTGTGCATCTGTCCCTTATGAGATTAGATAGCATATCAACATGCTCACAGAGATGCATGTCCAAAATAGCTTCGGGTTTAAATTGCTTTTCCAAGGAACCAAAACAAGATGGAAATTCCCTGCCAAGTGCCAACAAAAATAAGCTTATCCATTTGCTGACAAAGTAACTTTATTCAATATTGAGAGTAAATAGTTATATACACGGCGATGTAATCTTCAATTAAGCAAAGATATGGAAAGGCTACTCGTTGACTTATCAAATTGTCAGCAATGACCTACAATTACATCAACTCAAAATGTTAGGTAGATTCTTTATGCATAACTTTTTATATGAAATATTACCCTAAGCTCGTCTCTTCCCATGTGCAATACATGTGTATGTCACTCCAAGAAAGCAAATCAAACCTATATTCCCACATGATTATTTATCAATGTAGCAAACTGCAAAAAGAAATATACGATTATTACCAAACATATATACATATAAAATTACATAGATAGAATATTAAGTTTAGAATCGTTACCTTGTCGGTTGTGCTTCTTTGGATTGTGTGCCGAATCCTCCTAAATTGTGTGCCGAATCCTCCTTGTCGGTTTGCTTCTTTGGATTCTCCTCGCGGGCTTCCTTCTTGGCGAGACACTTTTCCTCATCGGCATAGAGCTGCAACATCAAATGGAAAACAAAACCGAAAATGATTAGATGGAAGTTATAACCAATGAAATTCAAAGTAAACCGAATCTATAGGTGTATTGTATACCTCCATACAACGAAAGTGACGAGCCACGAGTTCAAGTTCTGTATTGTAGTCCGATTTCACTTTGTTGAGCATATCCGCATCCGCACAATAATCCGGGCCTAGCTGCCCGTTGATTTGATCTGACACGCGTTGTAGGAACTCTACATCCGTCTTATATATCTGCTCATCCCACTTGAGTTGATCAAATAAAAACTTCAAGGCTTTGAGGTGGTCATCTTCATCTAAGAGTTGATGGTTCACCATATGGTCTATGCGAAGAAGCTGAGGACGTCCTGAGTATTGAGAAATATAGTCTTCGAAGCGGAAACCAGGAATATCTGCCATGTTTCCTGAGAAAAAAAAAACATAAATGGGTTACTTGTTATGCAAGAATGTAAGAAGAGGAAACGAGAAAGTAATTTAAATCAGAATCAGCAGGAGGAATCCAGAGGAACCAGTTGGTCCTAAACATGCAACTTCTAGGAATGAAGAAATCCAGAGACACGCAAATGGGACGAGTAAAACACAACTGAAGTTGGGAAAAAAAAAAGAAGAAGTTGAAAACCAGGAAAATAAGCAATCGGAACCAGAAAAACGATCAAGTTTCTATGAATCCAGACAAACCAGTTCGTCCTACACAGGAAACTTTGAGGAATGATGAAAGCCAGAGAAACGCAGTTGAAAACAGAAAAGCTTACCAGAAAATTGATGTTGTCTCCCGAACCTCTGTTCTTCACGGTCTGTTCGCAAAAAAAAAAAAAAACAGGATAACTGCTGTTGGAAAACGCAAATGAAATCAGAAAAAAATAAGTTGAATCGAAACCAGAAAAGCGATCAAGTTTCTATGTTCCTGCTTACATGAATCTTCGTGTGAGCTGGTACAGAGAAAATTTTCAGAAAAAAGCAGAGGAGAAGAGAGGAAGAAGATGATACGCTAACAACTTTCTGGGAATTAAAGTGTCTCGTCTCACAATTAGAGTGCGTACATAGCATAGAGGTTTTCAAATTCAATGCCACGTGGCATTCGTCTATCATCCGAGGCAGTGAGAGCTACTAGTCGTAGCCTTAACAGATTTGCGCGTGAGAAACACGCGTCTGCGCGCGAGCGTGAGAAACACGCGGTTATTATTTCAAAAGTAACCAAACGGTAAATAATAACAGTTTTCATAAAAAAAATTAAAATATATGAGTTTTTCGTGTATACGGAAAAAAATACACAAAGTAATTATGTTGGTAAGATGTATATATATCTACCTCTATAAAAATTATTTCAAATGAAACTAAAAAAATCAAATAACTCTAACCGAACTCTAGATATAAGTTAATATTTATGTTGACGTTGTTGATAACATTTTTGTTGATATAAATATAGCAGTCTAGTGTGTCGTGATATATTGTCTAACACATTTGTATTTAGAATAAAAGAAAGGGTTGCGTTATCGTTGATAAGAATGTATTGACCATTTCATTCGGTTAGACACGTAGAGTAGTCGTTATCTATTTACTTTGTTTTGTTTTTATGTAATGGTGCTTGTTGTTACTTTTCTGTTCATCGATTTCAATATAAGAGCAGAACATTAGCTAGGAAATTATTTATGTATATTCTCATGGATAGAGGCTCTGTTTTTAACTATTAATAATTAAATTTCAAGTTTAAATAACGAAACAACGGCAGTGATGTAATTTTATAACAAAATGATGACATATATATGTCATTTCCCGAATGAAATTATTAGTTTCCAAAAAAAAAAAAACAAGGTGTATTTTACGAATTTTTGATTATTTTCATTCTACATGTTAATGGCATTTGGGTTTAAGTTTCAACCTTTCTGTTACTTTTAAGGAATTTTCCTCTTATTTTTTGTCCCCCTATTTCCTAAAAATATAGCGTGACAAATAAAGAACCATAAACTCCAAAACTCAACTCTCATGATGAGCAGTTAAAAAAAAACTATCATAATGCCGCGGAAGAAGGAGATGATCGGTTCCGACGAAAATATATGCAACGATTCAAAGTACCCGATGCTTGTCCTCGACCTGGTTTGATCGATCATGGAACGATTGAGCTTTGTTGATTTTCATCGAGCCAGATGCGTTTCTACAGTATAGTATTCCGCTTCGGAATCATGCAACAAATCCATGGCTCGTCCTCTTTCTTTAAGAACCTGTGGAAAGCAACAACGGCTCATGTAAGTTGTTTGATCCTCGTGACCATAATTCTTACACGGTAAGAGATCATCTCGGGTTTGATTTCGCTAGGAGTCGTTGTTTGGCAAGTTCCGGTAGCTGGTTCCTGATGTTAAACCATAGAACCGATTTTTATCTTTTGAATCGTCTGTTTACTCGACAGAGGATTCTTCTTCCGTTTCTGGAATCAATCGATGGAAAATGGTTGCTTTAAAATTGACCATCAAGTTTTGTCTTTTGGTAAGGGTTGACTTTATATTGTGGAACAAGAATTTTGCTAGTTTTTTTCTATCTTGAAGTGTTTCGGGTCGAAAGGGTTTAAAAACCATACTCAGAGATATCTATCAGATTTGTAGAATAAATTTTGTATTTTCAATATGAAACATCATCTTGAATTGGAGATTAGACAAGTGGTTGTGTTCTCTCATTCAGGACTGGTTAAACTAATTAACCACATTTAAAAACGGAATGACATGATCACATATATATATATATATATATAAAACGCATTATATTGCAATCCATACAAATACAAAAACAGCGGAACGCAACAACGGTTCATGTAAGTGGTTGGCGGCATTATGATAGTCAAACCATATATAGGGTTTATTCTTATTTATTTGTCACAGAAACAAATCTTGGAGGATAAGTTTTCCATGTTATAGCCCAATTAAAAAGAGTGAAACTTGACGAATTGGAGAGAATAAATATATTCTAAAAAGGGAAAATGATAAGTTACTCTTATAAAATACTGGATATAAATGTGTTAGTTGACAAAAATAAAATGATCATCCATAAAGTCTCTCTCATCGACAGAGGAGAACCACCGCTACGTAATTAGGGCTTTGACCTAGACGGAGATGCTTACTTGGCCTTGACGGAAAAGGAAAAAAATAGGTTTGGCCTTCTTCTTACAATTTATCATATTTTCAGTATCTTTCTTTTAGTTCATTCGTTCCAGCAAAAGAGAGCAGTGATTTGTCAAAACGATGGTGTTTTCTTTGGAAAGAGCATGATGATGTTTTCTTTGGAAAGAGCATGATGATGTTGATCATGTTGAGCTTTGTGATAAATGCTCTACAGAATGGCCAGGTTTCTCCATAAAACAACTTAAGAAAAAGAAGAAAAAAAACTAGTTCCCTTACTTTTGGACTGGTGGCTGATCATCAGCTTTAACGCCCTTCCATTTGCTCTCTAACGCGTGAGAAACACGCGCATCATACTAATGATTTGGCCTTTTAGTTTTAGTGTTTGGAATAGGCCTTTGCCTTTGTCATATACTTAGGCTTGAGCAAAATATCCGGAACCGAAAAACTGAATTATGAAGTATCGAACCAAATCAAATTTTCATAAATATCCAAACAGTTACTCTTATAAAATATTTCTGCTATCTGAACCGAATCGGACCGAAACAAAACCCGAATTGATACGTGAAATATATGAAATACAATTATATATCCAAAAATATTATGTATATTTAAACTTGAAAGAACAAAATACCCATAATTATACTTATAAACTGAATATATTAGTTATGTTAAGAACGAAATAACCAAAATACCAAAAATATCCAAAAATCTTTAATCATATTTGTCAAAATTAAATAATTTTTGCAAAATTTATCCAAAATTTATTTAAATTGAACTAATTTTTAAGTTTTTGTCGAGTAATTATGATAAATTTCAGAGACCTAAAACCGACCCAAACTCGGTCGAACCCAAACCGAACCCGATCTAAAATATGAAATACCTGAATGTGTCATAGACCTCTGGTACCGAATTACCTGAAACCCAAAAGAACCAAACCAAACCCGATCCAAAACCCGAATTCTCATGCCTAATATACTTGCATAAAAGTAACTATAAAATAACTATATATCCTTGAACATATATATATATATATATATTATTTTTATATTATTTATTTTCACGGTTGATCTAATTTTGCTTTCTATTTTGTTGGCTTTAACAACAACAAAAAATGATAAGTTGGAATCAAAGGAGAATACCGGGAACTTAATAATAAGATATAAACAATGTTTTTAAAAATGAGATAAACATTTTTATATTTTGATTAAAGAAATTAAAAAAAGGAATTCAATCATATAAGAAAAAGGAATTATAATTTCTTACCTCTATATAACCAATTTGATAGTTTCTCAATTTTACAATACAAAAAATATTGAGAAGAGAGATACATAAACCACACGTAAAACAAATTACTAAGAGGTAATCTTTTGTGTAATTTTACAAGCCTCTATATAAACCACAATTTCATAGTGTGTCAATTACACACCAAAAAATTAAAAGTCCAATAATCTTATCCAAAACTATTTACTGCATCTCTTCACCAAAATTTTCTTTCAATGTATATATTTATTTCATCGTAAACTTTGTTGCTAAATTTATGTATTATATATTTTCACTGGTGATCTAATTTTGATTTCTATTTTTTCGTCTTTAATTTTTTTAACGGGTTATAAAATATTAAAATACAAAACCGCATATATGCATGTACTTATCTAGATATGGTGTACAACATAATATGGAAAATATATAATACAGAAAAAAGGAAAACAGAACTGTTCAAAACATAACATACATATTACATATTTTCCTTTTTTGTTATTTTATATATTTTCCTTATTCTAAACTGATATATAAAATTTTGATTAATGTGGTTTATATAGAGGTTGGAATAGGCCTTTGCCTTTGTCATATACTTAGGCTTGAGCAAAATATCTGGAACCGAAAAACTGAATTATGAGGTAACGAACCAAATCAAATTTTCATAAATATCCAAACAGTTACTCTTATAAAATATTTCTGCTATCTGAACCGAATCGGACCGAACCAAAACACCAATTGGTACCTGAAATATATGAAATACAATTATATATCCAAAAATATTATGTATATTTAGACTTGAAAGAACAAAATACCCATAATTATAATTATAAACTGAATATATTAGTTATGTTTAGAACGAAATAACCAAAATACCAAAAATATCCAAAAATCTTTAATCATATTTGTCAAAATTAAATAATTTTTGCAAAATTTATCCAAAATTTATTTAAATTGAACTAATTTTTAAGTTTTTGTCGAGTAATTAGGATAAATTTCAGAGACCCAAAATTGACCCAAACTCGGTCGAACCCACACCGAACCCGACCTGAAATATGAAATACCCGAATGGGTCATAGACCTCTAGTACCGAATTACCTGAAACCCAAAAGAACCAAACCAAACCCGATCCAAAATCCGAATTCCCATGCCTAATATACTTGCATAAAAGTAACTATAAAATAACTATATATCCTTGAACAAATATATATATATATATATTTTTATTTTTATATTATTTATTTTCACGGTTGATCTAATTTTGCTTTCTATTTTGTTCGTTTTTAGTTTTCTTAACACGGGTTATAAAATACTAAATTATAAACCCGTATATATGCGGGTTTATAATAAGATATTTTATAACCCGTGAAAAAAACTAAAAATGAAAAACAAAATTAAATCACCCATGAAAATAAATAACATAAAAATTTAGAAACAAAGTTTCCGATGAAATAAATATATACTATGAAAGAAGAATTTTTTTTGTTAAAGTTGAAAGAATTTGGTGGAGCATATATAGCAAATATCTTAGGAAACGATTATTGGACTTTTGATTTTTGATATGTAATTGACATATACAACCAAATTATTTATATAGAGGTGAGAAATTGAAATTTTTTTCTTTTAGGATTAGTAATTCTTTGTTTTTTTTTTTCCTTTATCTAAATAAAAAAACTAAGATTTTTTTTTATTTTTGATTTATTATAAATTTTTGATTTTTCATCTTTTTATTAACTTTAGCTTTATTATCAATTTACATTTTCTATTTTTCTTTTTTTGTTTAGTAATTTTACCTTTTAGGATTATGAATCAATTATAAATTTAGTAATTATTTTTGGTAAATTGTTTTTTAACACATGTTAGAATCTGTTCAATTGACTTGACACGTGTCGCGATCATGCGAGTTAGTAACTTTAGAACATTTTTTTTTTAACTTTAGTTTTTAGGATATTTGTTGGTTTAAGTTTTCTTTGTTTACTTTCCTTTTTAGGTTGTCAATATATTGTTTAATTGTTTTATTATAAACATTAAATTTGTTTTCATTGTTTTAAAAAACTTATTATTATTTTTATTCATTGTTTTCAAAAAAATATAGATAAATTTCTTTAATCTAAAAGCAACTTTTATTTTCCCTTTTTTTTGCTAGCTTTACTTTTAAGATTAAGTCTAGATTGTATTTTTTTCCTTTATTGTTACATAATACAAAATTTAAGATAAATTTTCTTAATCTAAAAACAACTTTTATTTTCTTTTTTTTGTGATAACTTTGAAGTCTAGTTTATAGTTTTTTCCCTTTACTGTTAATATTATTTGTCAAAATCTAATTGGTAAAAAATTTTACACGTGTCAAAATTTAATGGATTAACTCGACACGTGTCGCGATCTTACGAATTACTACATTTGAATCATTCTCCTTTATATATATATATATATAGATACTTGCATAAAAGTAACTATAAATAACTATATATCCTTGAACATATATATATATATATATTTTTTTCCTTCATGGTATATATTTTTATATTATTTATTTTCACGGTTGATCTAATTTTGCTTTCTATTTTGTTCGTTTTTAGTTTTTTTAACACGGGTTATAAAATACTAAATTATAAACCCGCATATATTTGGGTACTAATCTAGTATATATATATATATATATATATATATATATATATATATATACTAGATTAGGACCCGCATATATGCGGGTTTATAATAAGATATTTTATAACCCGTGAAAAAAAACTAAAAATGAAAAACAAAATTAAATCACCCATGAAAATAAATAACATAAAAATTTAGAAACAAAGTTTCCGATGAAATAAATATATACTATGAAAGAAGAATTTTTTTTTTGTTAAAGTTGAAAGAATTTGGTGGAGCATATATAACAAATATCTTAGGAAACAATTATTGGACTTTTGATTTTTGATATGTAATTGACATATACAACCAAATTATATATATAGAGGTGAGAAATTGGAGTTTTTTTTTTAGGATTAGTAATTCTCTGTTTTTTTTTTCTTTTATCTAAATAGAAAAACTAAGATTTTTTTTGATTTTTGATTTTTGATTTATTATAAATTTTTGATTTTTCCTCTTTTTATTAACTTTAGCTTTATGATCAATTTACATTTTATATTTTTCTTTTTTTGTTTAGTAATTTTACCTTTTAGGATTATGAATCAATTATAAATTTAGTATTTATTTTTGGTAAGTTTTTTTTAACACATGTTAGAATCTGTTCAATTGACTTGACACGTGTCGCGATCATGCGAGTTAGCAACTTTAAAACATTTTTTTGTTTTTTTAACTTTAGTTTTTAGGATATTTGTTGGTTTAAGTTTTCTTTGTTTACTTTCTTTTTAAGGTTGTCAATCTATTGTTTAATTGTTTTATTTTAAACATTAAATTTGTTTTCATTGTTTTAAAAAACTTATTATTTTTTTTATTCATTGTTTTCAAAATTTTTTAGATAAATTTCTTTAATCTAAAATCAACTTTTATTTTCCTTTTTTTTGCTAACTTTACTTTCAGGATTCAGTCTAGATTTTTTTTTTCCTTTATTGTTAATAATACAAAATTTAAGATAAATTTTATTAATCTAAAAACAACTTTTATTTTCCTTTTTTGTGCTAACTTTTAAGTCTAGATTATAGTTTTTTTCCTTTACTGTTAATATTATATGTTAAAATCTAATTGATAAATTTTTTTACACTTATCAAAATCTGATGGATTAACTCGACACGTGTCGCGATCTTACGAATTACTACATTTGAATCATTCTCATTTATATATATATAGATATTTGCATAAAAGTAAATATTTATTTTTCCGTTTTTTCTTTTCTTTCTTTCTAATTTTCTTAAAAATTGTTTCAACTCGAAATAATGTTGCCATTTTGATTTGGGTTAAGTTTCAATTCATGGCAAGGAAATTTTCTTTTTATATATATATATTCCCTAATTTTCGGTGACAAATAAACACAGTTAAACGCGCATAAACCCTTAAAATCAACAGAGCTTTAAAAAAAAAATATCATCATAATGCCGCCAAAGAAGGAGATGATCGGTTCCGAAGGAAAGACCTACAGCGATTCAAAGTTGCCGATGCTTCTGGTTCGTATTTGATGTACATTAGATCAATTTAATTGAACGTTATTTTCTCTTGAACCAATACTTGTTTTTGTTGTCTTGTTTTTTAATGGTTAACAACAGAATACAGTATGCTCTGTGGAGGACATAAACATGGTGAATGTTAGAATTTTGTCGCAGCAGATGCTTGTCCCCGACCTGATTCGGTTGGTCTTGGAACGCTTGAAGTTTGCAGCTTTTCATAAAGCCAGGTCCATTTCTTCAGATTGGTATTCCAGTGCGGAATTGTGCATCAGACAGAACCCAACCCCATGGCTCATCCTCTTTCCCCATCATCATATGGACAGCAATGTTAAGTTGTTTGATCCTCATGAAAAAAAAACCTACACAGTAAGAGATGTCGGGTTTGATTTCCATAAGAATCATTGTTTGGCGAATTCCAGTAGCTGGTTCCTGATGCTAGACCATAGAACCGACTTTTATCTTCTGAATCTGTTTACTCGACAGAGGATTCGTCTTCCCAATATCGAAGCAATCGATGGGTGGCAGATGAGGTTTAAGAGGGTCAACGACTCTGATTTCGTGGTGACCTTCTATGATGAACCTTCTCGCATTTCTGCTATTACTACAAGCAGCAAAGTCAGAATACACGGTGCGGTTTTGTGGGTAGATGAAAGAAGCAAGGATTATTTAGTTGTGTGGAACCTTTACTCCTGCTTTGCATACCACAGGAAAGGAGATAGCAACATCGACGCTGTGACGATATGGTGTTTAAAGATGGCAAGCTTTACGTGCTTAGTGATCGAAAGATCATCACTGTTTTTGATTTCTCTAGTGGTGATTCTCCAATGAAATGTGCGAGTTTGTCTGGACAAGTTTTAATCATTTCAAATCCTGGGAGTGAGTTCTTCACCTTGTACAAGAAGGATCCTAAATCATCAGAAGGATGGAGTATAATCAAGTCTCTAGGGGACGAAGCATTGCTTTTGGATCAAGGAATAACGGTTGCAACCAAAGATGGAGTTTTGGAAAATTGCATATATCATAGTAATGATCAGTTTCACAGATACAATGGGTTTCGTCTACGCAATAACGGTATTAACATCTACAATATTCAAACCAAGACTCAAGTCCAAGTGTTTCAACATCTTACTGATTTATCTTTCAAGGATGCTCGTTGGTTTTCCCCCACATTTGCTGGAAAATGGTTGCTTTAAAATTTGACAAGGAATGTTGGATTGTTTTTTTCTTTTAAATTGTGGAACAAGAGTTTTGTTAGTTTTTTAAATTGTGCAAACAGTTCCTAATCGAAAGATCATTTAGCCGAAATTGGCAAAAGATATATAATTGGAAATGGTAAAAGATGAATTTCGCATTATCAGAGATGCACGTTTAGAATGACTAACAATGTACATGAAATGTTGTTTGTATATATTGGCCTGTGTTTACTCTTGTGCCATCTATGTAACTCTCTTTGAATGCTACTTCAGCAACAACAAAGCTTGAGCTCGACCCCCTTCAGCTTTGCTATGAATCACCGATCACAAGCAAGATGATCTGTTGTTTTCCCTGTACAAGTCGTTGGAACGTAGCCTGCAATGTTCAGTAAGCTGTGAGACCGGCCATAGAAGAGATAGATCATGCTTCCAATAAGCAGCCATATCAAGACCCTGATCCATGTCCCAGCTCTGCAATGACACAAATACCGATAATGTTTTAGAAACATCCAATATTGATTAATACACATTCATGATGCTCCATCAAACTCACTCACCCAATGTTGATGATCAAGTAGGTGTTGATCAAAATGCAGAGAACAGGAAGATATGGGACAAACGGGCAGAGAAACCCTGAAACCGAATCAAATATAGATCAAGTATATGGTTGTTGCCAAAACCTTATCAACAAACTCAGCAGATAGACAGAAACTATTAAGCAAGCAGCACCTTTGAAGAAAGTGACGCACCAAGCAAAGCTCAATGATGGCTTGCACCATCTTTTTATTCAACCAGATTTTTCATTTTTGTGCTGTATGAATAGGCAACAAAAGGCATAAGCCTTAGACCTTACCTCCTTGGTGTCCAAAGTTGTGCCTTTCATCATCCTCATCAATGCAACCAAGAGTAATCAAACTGCCAAGTAAGATGGCTGCACTGACACCACACATAGTGAACCGGGGAAAACTGTCATGGTTAAGAATAAAATGCCTTAGAGGATATAAACCATACAAATATGATGTTTCACAAACATCGATGATTTTCTACTTGAGCATGCTTAATTCTCTTTGACACGCAAGTAGCAGAGATATCGTTTATAAACCACCTCAACCAAATTAAATATATTTGTTTAGACATAATGAAGACTCGATTAGACGCATGTGAGTAGTACAGACATAAGATATCAGATGATGAACCGACCTTGGAAGACGCTCAGCAGAAGCTGCTGAAGCAAGGCCTAGGACACCTATGCACACAAGAGCTATACTCCAGGCAGCAATTTTTCGTCTTTTTCCAAAATACTTTTCATCTGTTCAATAAAAAAGAAGCAAAAAAGTTAAAATCCTTAAATGCAGATGAAAGGCAGTAAAGATTGAGCACAGTTTAGTACTTTGAGCTGTTTCATCGCCAAGTAGAGGGGAATCAGGAGATTCTATGGCATCCACAAGAAAATGTTCAGTTTCAGCTCTACTTTCAACAGTATCAGTCCAAGCTTCAGAGGAAGATGGTAGGCGAGCACCATCTGGTGGTACATATCTGAGAACTAACACACAGGCAGCTACGGCAGTGAATGCCATTAGAGTGCCTACACTAACCTGTTGGATGAGTAACCGACGTGAGCTACTCAGTGAAGGGTTTTTTTATCATAATGGAACTATATAAGTGAGTTTCCACAACAATATCAATACTGTACTATTCAAAATGAACCTCTATTTTCTGTTTTCCACTAATTGTAGGTAAAAATCCTTCCAATACGACACTGAGACATGTTATGAAGGCAAAGATCAGCTTACCATCTCAGACAACTGTGAAACATCCATGAAAAATGCGAGTGCAGCGGCTAGCACACCAATTGCTATTGTGCTTTTCACCGGTACTTGAGTTCGTGGGCTAATTTCTGAAAAGAAAGCTGGCAACAACCCGTCCCTAGCCATCGCCATGAAGATTCGTGGCTAATAAAAGAAATCACAAAATGCTGTCAAAATGACGTGTGTGCACTTCCATAACCCACACATAACCTAGCATTGAACTACTTTGACAACTAAAAATTCTCAATTACAAAATCTTCTGAACTTGGGTTTTCAGAACAATAAGAAATGGTTAGTACCTGAGCCAGAAGTGAACCCAACAAACTCGCGCACAGAGCAGTTATGGCCCCAGTGGTTAATATGTACCTGGAATATATAGGAATAATAAGAGAACAAAGCAAAGAAAAATGAAGTATGTGTATATATACTTCACTCATGATCGAGAGAAATTTGAGTCTCAAGAGATGTATCATGCTTACGCTGCCCATTGCATCCCACTGTCTCCAAATGCAGAGGAGATAGGAGTATCAGGATTCAATGTATAGTATGGGACTAGTCCAACAATAACTACTGATAAAAGCATATACAAAATGCAGCATATCAGTAATGCAATCCCAATGCCCAACGGAAGATCCCTTTGAGGATTTTTAACCTGTTGTGGTAATACCAAAAGTTTAAGCGCTTAACAGAGAAAACTGGGGAATTATAAAAGAAAGAGTTCACAATACTGAGACAAAAAATCCTCTTATTTCGAAACGAACGAGCCTACTATTCAATAAACTGTGTACCTCCTCAGCCGTGCTAGTTACGGTATCAAATCCAATGTATGAGAAAAATACTACAGCAGATCCGGCGAGTATCCCATTTAATCCAAAAGGAAAATACCTGTAAAGACAAGAATTGAACATTGGCCTTTAAAAATAATTTTCTGACACAAAACTAAGCTCAATGGAAGAAGAAGAATAGGTTAATTACCCACTCGGAAGATCATATCCAACCCATCCAGTCTTGAAAGCTAAATATCCACCAACTACTATGATGAAAACCAAGGTGCAAACATTCACTGATGTTACAATTGCTTGTACTAATGAACTCTGTGAAGACAAAATAAACCGGTACTAACACTGTCAAACAATCTAATAATCCTGAAATGAATTGCATTTAAAAAGTGTTCAATGAAGTACCTCCTTTATCCCAAAGCATAGTAGTATCGTGACAATGATAATCAACAGTGCTGCACATGGATCAACCACAATACCAAATCCAGGTATGGTTTGTCGAGCTAAAAACACAGGAAGATTTTCCAAGCCTCCAAAAAAAGATGCCTAAGACAAAAACACCGGTCAGAATTAAATCGACTAGAAACCAGGAATACATATAACTGAAAGGGAAAAATTATACCAGATTAGGAGTTATGCCACGGGCAATGGCCGACCCACCAATTGTATAATCCAACACCAGAGCCCAACCAACCAACCAAGCAATCCTATAATGAATTAAGAACATTGAGATTATGAGCTTTAAGATGAACAACAAGTACATGTTCAGGCAATGAATGATTGAGTAATTTTTTGACATTGAAATTACCCTTCTCCAAGACATATGTATGCATAATGATAAGCACTCCCAGCAGATGGACAGCGAGAAGCAAGCTCAGCATAACAACACGCCGAGAGAGCAGCTGCAACTCCAGCAATGAAGAAGGATACAGCAAGAGCAGGTCCTGTGTGTTCTCTAGCTACAGTGCCCACAAGAATATACACTCCTGCTCCAATTGTTGTTCCAACTCCTGACAAATTAACAGTGAAAGGGAACACATTCAACATCTATAGGAACAAAAAAATGGAAAAAGTTTGGATCTTTCTCATACCAATAGCGACAAGATCAACGGCGGTTAATTTCTTGGCAAGCTGATGATGCCCGTCAGTTTTCAGATGAACAGAATCAACTTGTTTCCTTCTCACAAAACTGTGCAAACCCCATGAACCACCGTTGTCGTTCATATCAACCAACCCACAGATGAAAAAAAAGAAAAGACTCCACAGACGGATTTGATTTTCCAATCGCTTCAGAGCTAACACGTCTGGTTTCTCCCTCAGAAAATCCGCCAAAAATTAAACATTTTTTCTCCTAGAAAGAGAACTGAATCAAGATGGGGTATCGGAGCCGGAGATACTTGGCGAGGCGTGCACAATTCTAACTTTTGAGAGATGTGGAATCAAGATCCTCGTTGGTAAGATTCTTTGAAAAGGTTAGATGACGTTTACACAATTGAATCTTAATTATTAGAGGATTGAATAAAAGTATATAATAGTGCCAAAAATATGATATATAATTTATAAGGAGGAGATAGTTATATATATATATATACCATTTTAAATGTCTCGCTTCATGGTTTCTACTCTCTAGACTATCTTGCTTTGATCAATGACAACATAAGAACAGGGTATGTTTCAATTCATGTGTTTTAAATCTCTGATGTATGAAAACAAAAAAAAATGAAACGAAGCAACTATCAAGAAAACAATTTGTTTTTTGACGAAAATAGCACAATCAGTCCTGTCAATTTCGAGTTTGATGCTGCATGAATCATTGACTTAAAAATTTATTGAAAAAAAAAAAAAACTTGATATTGTAGATTTAATGCAACCATTTTCCACCAAAAGTGGGGAAAAACCAACGAGCATGCCTTGACATGTATTGTTAGATGATCAAACACTTGGACAACTTTGCCGGTTCTAATATGGTAGACGCAAATACGGTTATCATCATTGCATAGACTATTCCCACCAAAATATATGCAATTTTTCATAACTCCATCTTTGGCTGCAACCGTTATTCCTAGATCCAAAAGCAATACTTGGTCCCTTATAGACTTGATTAATGTCCATTCTGATGATTTCGGATCCAACTTGATGACGAAGAAGATGCATATCCCGGGAGATGGTTCCACGCGGCTTTAAATGATCAAAACTTCTCCATACAGACGTAGTTTTATATTATATTCAGGAAGTAAAGTGTGTTCATGTTGAATCGGATAAACACGTTCTTACTGAGTTTTATATCAACGATGAGTGTTCAGTTTATCATAGCGACTCCAGTTATTACAAAGAAACAGTAATACAACAACATTCAACCGTCTCCTATGATCCTTGTCTCTTGTGTGTCCAGCCGCAGCATCCCATCCGACCGTGGAAAGAAGTTACAAGATCTCAACACCAATGTCTGATCCTACCTCGGCTTACTAGGATTCTCCTTTGGCTATTTATTACACCTTTATTTGCTCAATCTTCTGCCATGGGGTCATCACTGTTATTGTTGTTGTCATTGTTGCTTCTACCGCTTGCATTAGCGTTCACGACTTGAACCCATACACTTTGGCTTCTCTCTGCTGCTCCTCCATTGATATCCCCCCAAGTCGGTTGTTGCCTTCCGCTTCTCTCATTTGTGTCAGCTCCACCGTCTGAGAATTGGGCCCACACGCTTCTCGTCTTCCCTCCTCCTCCTCCGCTTAACTCCTCTTCGCATCCCGCAACTGTTTTCAGAAGCTCAGACTGAAGTGATGGGCAGTGTTCCCTTAGATAGTCAAACCCATCTGACCTCATAACAGCTGTGCATCAAAACAAAGAAGGTTGTGCAAATATTTGAGTTTTGGGGCGGAATCAACTTCAGATATGAGAGACATAAGGCAAGATCATTACCAATGAGATTTTCCGCTGCGAATTTCAGACAAACGGATTTCAATGCTGAAGCATTGTAGCGGTCAGCAAGGGCTAAAATATTTGCGACGGAATCTACTGATATATCCTTGCAGAGCACTGACTCGCACATTAAACTGAGTCTAGGCAGCTTGTATTTATCAGCGGCTCCTAGCAGCTTTGCAGCTAATGTGTCTGATGCTGATGGACCAACAGATGAACCGGAAGATGATGATGACTCTGCATCTTCGATGAGCGCATCCTTGTATATGTAATGGAGCAAAGCCTTGACCGAAAAATGCATCAAGTATTAGAAAGAAATGCAATGCGATTACACCATGCTTTGTGTCAAAATGTTAAGAGAGATTTTACCTTGAAAACCTTAGGTTCCATGTCAGTAACTTCGATATCACGATCTTCTTCTTCGGTAACATCAAGAAACTCGCTTTCAAAGATAGGAGATCGAGCAGCCAATACCAACCTGTGAGCACGGAACTTTTCACCAGAGACATTAAAAGTTATATCTGAACCGTCCTCATTCTCCAGAAGCATCCCGAAATGAGATCCAATATCAGATGCAGGGACATGAATAGAATGTAACCGTGGGCAATCTATTTCTGAGACCACAACTCCCACGGTGCAATTAATTTTCAAACAATCATCCTTGAGGAAATCAGATGTTTCCAGCAAAGTTCTTCTAAAAAAGCGTTTGTAGCCCCTGCAAACAAACAAAACTGAATTAAGAATCTGCTGAAGAAATAGGAAAGTACAGAGATCTATGAGGGAACAATTAGAGAACAATTAGGGGTCTATCTAATGCAGAGTCAAAATCAAAGCCAAATACCTTCAAGAAGGATCCAGCAGACAATGGTTGATTAACTCATACAGGCAGCCCAAACAACAGATGCTTAAAAGCAGGGAATCAAAGGTATCACTTCATATTGAGTGAGTGCGAAAAGACAATACTATGTTGCTTAACTCATACAAGCGGCATAAAAGCTACCCATGAACAGATTCATTAAAGCAATAATGCATATGTGAACATCAAGCAATGTTCCTACTTCTTAGCTTACTGTTTGAAAGCATTGGTGTCTATATCGCAACGACAGGTGTTTGAAATCATATTACTTTTCAAGCAAAGCCTGGAGATCAATCCAAACCCTCTTTCAATCCCAATCAAGTTTCTTTAAATCCAGAACCAACGCTACAAGCTGGTGAAGCAGCAGGAGCCAAACTCTTTTTAACGGAAAGTGGAGGCAACTAGTTTCAGAATGTCAGGAACAGGTCAAAGAATGTAAAATATTAAAGATATTTGCTTCAAGTCCTCTCTTTCCATAGGCCACAAGCGAACCAAAAAAGCTAAACATATAAACTAGGGATCATAAAGAAAAGAAGTTTCGTTTATCTTGTCACTTCTGAAAGCTCTTTCAATTTGATATTCAGGTCACACAAAAGATGAAATAGACTGAGAAATTCTTCATCAAACCCTAGCAAGAGCTAAAGACAATGGGAGACAAAATTCACGAAGACAAACCACATGCTCCCGCGATACTTGAGGGTATAAGGACCGCTCTCGAGACAACGATCGAAGTGGCTATGGACCTTATGCTTCCCTTTGCCGCTCTGATCAAGCAACGAAAGCTCGAAGAGAGCCCTGACATCGGTGCCATCGCTGGCCAAAGCAATGAAAACGGAGACATAAGCGGAATTATCCTCGGGATTCTTGCCGTCGGGATAGAAATAGATTGCCCACTGGTATCCGCCGACGGTGAAGGTGTCGCTGGCGATGTGTTTTCCGATCCCGATTCCTTTGGCTAGAGAGTAGCCCTTGATTGTGAAGCTGTGCGATCCGTTTATGGTTTGCGTGACGGAGAGAGAAGTCGTCGTCGGTGGCGACGGCATTTCCGAAATTCGTCGTCTTCCCTTCTTCTGTTCCTTTGTCACGAAATATTCTCAGACGGATTCTCTTATGAGTTTTCTTTCTCCTTTTTTTGTTTTTCTTGGGAAAATGAGAGAGAGAGACTTTTCAACGCGGCTTTTAGTTAACTCACTGACATGAACGGTCGGGATAAAGATTTCTGAGCCATTAAACTTTTGTTAATAAAACATTTAAGGAAGTATTAAAAATTTGTATATGGTCTTCAAATGCTTGTTCTTCTATGATTTTATATAAAATTTTTGGTAATATATTAAATTTTAACTATTAAAAACCAAATTTATTATACTCATTTAAAATGTATACATTAATTAAAACATAGAACTTCAACGATTAATAAAAATACTAATTAACTTAATCGTATCCTTATATTTATCCCGGAAAAAAAAGAAACCGAACCGGATAAACTATTGGGTCGTGGTTTGGTTTGATTTGGTCTCACTAAATTTGATTTGTTATTCCGTTTTTTAACCGAACCTCTAATATTTGACTGAATTAGGTAAACAAAATTTGGGGATGAAAAATGGAGAAATCACAGTCGAAGAAGCCTCGTTTCGGAGAAAGCCAAATCATTATTCCGGCCACCGAGCAATTCCTCCGATGTGCGAGTTTGATTCTTCCATGGCTAAACCCTCAAGATCTCGCCGCCGTCTCTCTAACCTGCAAAACCTTATCCCTGATTTCCAAATCCCTCACTTCCCGGCGATCTCTTGACGCTACACGGTCCCTCGAAGACCTCCCCATCCCGTTTTGCAACGCCATCGATTCCAAACGTTACGCGTATTTCATCTACACACCTTTTCAGATTCCCGCTTCCTCTCCTCCGCCGCGGCAGTCGTGGGGATTCGCTAGTGAATGTGGATCCACCGTCGCGATTCCAGTTAGGGAAGATGACGATGGGTCGTGGAGACCTTCTCTCCTTGCATCAGTGAGTGAACGCGGACAATTTGGGGTGAGTTTAGTGGACGAGTCAGGAGAGCAAATGTATGGATGCGAATGCCAGAGATGCGAGGAAGGATCCTGCCTGTGCGTATCAATCGCGGGCATGGAGGGGATAGCCAACGAATGTGGATCGGGTTGTGGGTGCGGGTCGGATTGTCCGAACCGGGTGACCCAAAAGGGGATTTCGGTTCGTCTGAAGATCGTAAGAGATGAGAAGAAAGGTTGGTGCTTGTACGCTGATCAGCTCATCAAGAAAGGCCAATTCATCTGCGAATACGCAGGTAACATTCCCCCCAAAATGTCAGTGATCGTTTTATTGCGAAAGTTTCTTGATTTTGGATATGGTTTATCTTGGAAATTGAATTGTTAAGCTCATGATTAGAGGAACTTTAGCATTAGTAATGTTACCCCAAAATGCTAGAACCGTTTTGATTCCAGAAAATTAAGTTCAAGGGAACATGATTAGATGAATATTAGCATTGGTTATTAGACATTAACTTGGGAAGCATAGGAGTTTTTCTTGGAGATTAAAGATGAAGGCAAATCTTTTTATCTTGAATGTGTTTTTGTCATCTGCCTTAGTGACCATTTGTTCATCACTTGAGAGCCTTCAGATTGGGTTTTGACCGGTTTATGCAAAACTCAGAATCTTGTTTTCGTTTTCTCCTCTTATAGGCGAGCTATTGACAACAGATGAAGCACGTAGACGTCAAAATCTCTACGACAAACTCAGATCAACACAATCCTTCTCTTCAGCTCTTCTGGTCATACGTGAGCACCTCCCTTCAGGACAAGCCTGTTTAAGAATAAACATCGACGCCACGAGAATTGGGAACGTCGCTAGATTCATAAACCATTCTTGTGACGGTGGAAATCTCTCCAGCGTTCTGTTGAGAAGCTCAGGAGCTTTGCTTCCTCGGCTCTGTTTCTTTGCAGCAAGGGACATACTTGCAGCCGAGGAGTTAAGCTTCAGTTATGGAGATGTCCGTGTCACTGCCGGGAAGAACAAGTTAAATTGCTGTTGTGGTAGTTCCTGCTGTTTTGGAACGTTGCCTTGTGAGAACACGTGATCGATCGTTTCATCATCACCATATGTCTCTATCTGTACTGATGTCTAAATTCGAGTTTATGTTGCTAGCAAAATACAGTCTCGTCGTTATCTTTCTCATCTCTCTCAAGTCATCACAAAAAAAAAAGGAAAATTAAATACCGTTTACAGTTCCGTTAATAAAAGAAAATGTGTAAAATGAAAGTTATGAAATGCAATAAAATTATATATATAAATAAAATATGACAGTAAGGAAAAGAAAAGGGAATAATGTTGTGAAGAAAAGGAGCACGACGGACATGAAGGTTGGTTAGCTTCCAAAGAACTCTCACACGAAACGGTCAACACGATTCTTGTGCCTCTCCTCCCTCAGACATAAACTTATATATGTATCCATACGAATACGATACTTAATTTTATACTTAGATGGTGCTAGTATACAATTTGTTATTAATCATTGCAATCCTACACTTCTTAATCTTTATTTTTTTGTGACAACGGAACTATCTTCTCATTTGGTCTGATTATTCTTCTTCTTATAAATAATCAAATAATGTGAAATTTCGTTATAAATGCATCAATGATTTTTAAGTTATAAGTATAAGGAAAAAATATTGAATGCAGATTCAATTGGTACTTAGTCCTCTTAACAATTCAATGACACTTTGTATGATTGATTTCTCAAGAAAACCAACAAAAAAAGTCGTGTACTCATGTATTTTCAATGAAATAGAAGTTTATTCCTCTACTCTTTTCCTACCAATTGAGTATGCCTTTGGGTTATATAATCAATCAATTTAACCTACCCTAATAATCCCAATAATAACTTAATCTACCCCAGCTTCTTTCTTTCCTTTTCTTTCATCTACATATTTATGATTAAAAAGATATCCTTTTTTTTAACATTAAATATATATATATGTCTTTAGACGTTATGTTTAATGTACGCCTTTCAATAAGTCTGTCAGAATAGTTCTAATTTCTAACTATAACTAGTATATAAAACTTAAAGAGATGACCTAAGAAAATAACTAGAATTTTTTTTTTTTTGACGGCAAGAAAATAACTATTTATACATTCTCTTTGCACGTGCACGGTGCACCTTACATCACACCTTCTTGCAAAAAATCACATTTATACTCTCTTTCTTGCACCTAATTAACAATATCAAGTACCAACCATACTGTTTCTAGACTCTCTACGTAGATTGCAGGCTTGGGCATTCAGATACATGTTTGAGTTCAGATCGGTTTTTGGGGTTTTAGGTATTTTGGTACTACATGTCTAAGATCCATTCATGTATTTCCTTTTTCGGAGTGGGTTCGATTCGATTCCGAGTATTTTAGAAAAAATTTGCAATTTTAATTTTAACAAATATAACTAAATATTTTCGGATATTTCGAGTATTTTAGTTATTTCGGTCTAAACATAACTAATATATTCGGTTTATAATTGTAAGTATGAGTATTTTAGATATATGATTGTATTTCGTATATTCTAGATACCTATCCGAGTTTTGGTTCAATTTGGTTCGGTTTAGGTACCCAATTATTTTATAAGAGAAATCATTCAGATATTTATGACTATTTAATTCGATTTGGTACCTTCTAATTTAATTCGGCTTTTCGGTTCCGAGTATTTTGCTCAACGTACCTTTATCATGGTGAGATTTTTTCTTACATCGGTTTACATATATATATATAAACTACCACAATCAAACCTTATTTCTAGATTTTTAAAAATATTACATCCGTTTTAGAGCTATTGATTAGAAAAATAGCTAGTTATGAGAAACTGTACATTTCTATACATTTTTAATTAGTTAATGATAATAAAAAAAACTATTGATTAGAAAAATAAATTATTATTGGTTTAGAGCTAGTTATGAGAAACTGTTTAGTATAATGCATTTATAATTAAGTATTATTTGTTTTCTTTGAAATTTTTTAAAAAACCTATTATTTAAAAACGGAATAGTAAAAACTCTATTTAATTCTACTATGTTTACAATCATTCTACTATTTAATTAACATTTATGTGATTTGTGTTACCAATAATTACTTCATTTCTAACATCTAAATTAGTCAACAATGTTTTACATGTTTTTTCTCGTATTTGACTATTTTAAACGTTATAACTTATAAGTAACGTATAAGAAAATAGTAGAATGACGAAAACAAAGTGAAAAAGGTTAAAAATGTATGGATGTGGTGGGTGCCCTACTCTAATATTTTTTTAAATAAATAATTAGTGTAAAATCCATTTATACGTACGTGTAAACAATAATTATCTATAGTTAGGTAAAAAGAATTCGAATTATTTAAAATATTTAACCGATAATATGGCAACGTAGCTACTATTGTATTATGTTATTATTTAATTTTAAAATAAAAATATCAAAAAGAAAAAAAGAAAGATTACCACATTCACCTCGCGACCTCCTTCATGAAACAAACGTGGCCTTCTCCGTTTTTTCTTTTACTTATATACTCACATTCACACATGTTACACTCACATAGATTAACATATATATAATAGATATCATCTGTTTCACAAGAAACTCTCATCCACTTATAAACCTAATTAATGTTTGTTTTGTGATGGCTGATCAGCAGCGAGGCCACAACACCTCAGATTCTCGCCGGAAATCAGCAGCCGGAAAACGAACCTCACAACATACTACGACGTCATCACTGTCTACCGACGGAGGAACCATGGCGGCGGCTGTGACAACGGGGACGGGGGCGGCGTCGCCGTGTGGGGCTTGCAAGTTCTTGAGAAGGAAGTGTGTGAGTGGATGCATTTTCGCCCCACATTTCGGGTCGGACCAAGGAGCGGCTAGGTTCGCGGCAGTCCATAAGGTTTTCGGAGCCAGCAACGTGTCGAAATTGTTGCATCATATTCCGGTGAACCGTCGCCACGACGCGGTGGTTACGATTTCGTATGAAGCTCAGGCTAGACTCTCTGATCCTGTCTATGGCTGCGTCTCCACGATTCTTGCTCTCCAACAACAGGTGATTTATTACATATGTTTATATATATGATTAGCTTTTTAAAATCACATCTTTGTTATTTAGTAAAGTTTGTAACGGTTAAAATGGAGGAGGAACCGGGGGCGAATCCAGAAGAATTTTTAACCGGGTGCATTAATTAAATTAATAAATATTAAATAAAAAATAAAAAATATAATATCATATTAATTAGGAATTTTAACCCAAAAAATGGTTAAAATAAGTAGACATTAAAGTTTAAATTATTTTTGTTTTCTTCAATGGATTAAGTTGTTTTTATCTTGTTAAATATATATAATTTGTTTTGTTCTTTTGGGTTTTATCTAATTTTTAATGGGTGCAAATTTTAAATTATTATGGGTGCACATAATAAATTAGTTAAAAAATACATGAGATTTTGAAAATATTATGGGTGGAACACAAATGAAAGTTTGAGATAAACAAACTATAAAAGTAGCAATAAAGAAAGAAGAAAAGGTTGCAATAAAGATGACATATCTTGTGATATTTACATTTTCGAGACTAGATAGATATATAGCAAACAAAAAAAGTAGATATAAGGGCATCACCATCAGTGAACTTCTAACAAAAGTTTTTAAGAATATTTTATAATTAATTTGTGAATAATTTAAAGTTTAGAACTCTTAAAGAGTTCTTAATTTTTTTGGGCTCCAATGGTTGAACCTCATTAAGGGTTCTAAAAAAAAATTAATTTTTTTTAATATAATTTATTTTGTTTAAATTATGTGAGTAATCACGCCAAGCAAAGCATATGGCAAAATTAAACAACCAAAATAACTTAAAAGAGAAACTAAAATATGGACCTCATGCCCAGGTGGACTGATATGATAAATGCAGAAGTTATGTAGCAGCAAGGAAGCTGCTTCAGGGCAAAAGAATAATCCTTGGAAGCATGACATATCTGAAGAAGAAGCAACAAACCTTAAAAGTTCAGCAAAATAGACAAAGGATCATGTAATTTAGGTGAGATTCTTTAGACTTACGGTCTTCATAGACAATGACAGACACAACACCACACGCAGTTTTAACACGATGCTCCTAAACACAAGAAACCAGCAAGTTTTAACAAAAGTAACAACCACCAAAGGATCACGATGTACATATTTACACACACATATTTACATAAATACACACATATTTACATAAACACATACATAAACACACACATATTTACATAAACACACACATATTTACAATATCCCATTATTGACAACACCATTTCTGTTTTTAAGGGACAACAAGTAACACATGAGCATTCACCAGATATTTCCAATCGACGCTAATAAAATCACAAGGTAAACATATGGACAGATGAAGACGCGTTGAAGAAGAAACCACGCGAGGAAGACGGATTCGATTAGTAGAAATCTTACAGGGAGGTTCGATGAGGTTCGATGAGGTTCGATGACGAAGAATATGACGACGAATCGGCATCATCGGCTACAACTCCGCTCAGAACACAATACCCAAATCGATTTCGCTTTCGCCGTCGCCGATACAATCGAAGAAGGAGAGAAAAATGTCGACATCGGCCAAAAAACAAAGAACAAAATTTTATCCCGTCTTTTCCTTCCCCAATTACAACCTTACACGTGCCATTAAGAACCGATCCTTAAAATCCTTATTTAATGATCGGTCCTAAACATTTGATCAGTTTTTCCTTTTTTTTTTTTTTTTTTTCGCTAAGATACTCACGCTGAACCCCTCATAAACCTCCGATGGAGATGGTCTAAAGTAACATAATTAAAACTTCCAGTACGTTTTTACTCAACGAATAGTTAAATAAAATAAAAAATAATTGATGATTAAATAAAAATAATTTTGTAACCACAAATATATTAGGTGGCGTCGCTACAGGCGGAGTTATCGGTGGTGCAATCACAACTAATAAACAGTAGAGTCGCAATGGCCAACGTTATGCAACAACAGAGTCATCACCAACAACAACAACAACAACTAGTCGTTATGCAACAACCCGAATACTCCAACAACTCCTCCGCCTCCACTACTCTGGCCGGAACCGCCATGAATAGCTTTGCCGCTGCGGCGGAGGTAGCAGCCGCCAGCTATGACGTCATGGCTCAGGCTAACTTAGAACATTCGTTGCAACCAATGCCATCGCATCAGCAAGGTAGAGGAGATCATCATCAGCATGAGGATGAGGAAGAGAGCGGTGCTGATTTTTCGGTGGCTGTTGGTTCGACGGCCGTGGCTCCGGAGGTTATATTTCCGGAGGAGGGTTTTCACCGGAGATGAATATCAATAACTAGGCTTGTCTTTAATTTATATAAACTCCTTTCTTTAATAATATTGAAAACAAAGAGATAACAGTAAGTCAGTAACGAACATACGTATACGATTCGTCGTGAAATGTTTTAATGAGGTAACTAGTTATCGTAGAGGTTGACTTACTTGATCTACTTTTACATAAACAAAAAAAATACTTGATTTTACAATGCGTTATAACGGAATTCAATTTTTATGAATATATATTGAGAGTATATATTATCAAAACTGTTATCTTGATGTGCGTTTTCACTAATTTGCACTTTTCAATTATTGGGTCTTAACTAATACTATTAACAGTTTTGATCATTTCCAACAAATAAACAATAACAGAAAGTTCTTGAAAAAGAAAAACTATGATCATTGTAGATAGAAGTGAAGAACACACAACCTAACGGACCAAACAAAAACTCTTGCCTCTCTACCTCTCATGTTCTTCATATCCTGCAATTTACAGCCACACAAACACAACATAAATCTCAGATCAAAAAACTCATTCAATCTCAAACCTTATATTCTCTGAATTAAGGTACTTTGAATCAAATGATCATAAAAGGCAGTGCAATATCGATTTATGACTACCTGAATCTCGGGGAGATTCGAGTGTTGTTATGTGTAAACGAGAGGGAGGAGGAAGAGAGGAAGCTGCAGGAGAAGGCGAGCCGCGAATGCTCGGGGGATTGCTGTTTTGTAGCCAACCTTCTTGAACTTGAGAAGCAAACTGAAGATTCCACAGGACATCTTCAATGGAAGGCCGTTCTAAAGGGTCTTTGAGGAGACACCTTACACATATTTCCATCATTGTATTCAGTGATTGGTCTGAACAATTTCTATGGACTGTTGGATCCACCATGCTCCTACGCGCTCCATCATCCGCTGAGATGCTCGCTTGTAACTACAAAAATAATGGAAAAAGAAAACAGTTTGTAAAGTACAAAATGATCGCGATTTCGTTTCTATATTCAATGTCGTTACCTGCTCTTTTAGAACATCGACTTGACTCTTTGCTCTCAATGGTCTTCCCACTATAAGTTCAAGCAAGATCACTCCAAGGTCATATATATCGATTTTATCTTCGTCTTTGACGCTGATAAGAAGCAGAGGAAGAAACCAGATAGTTGGTTTAAGGAAAAACCGACATTTTTAGATCGGTATCTCTTGGTAGAGTGAAGAAGATTTTACACACCTTGGAGTCCCTTTTGGTCCGGTTCGAGATACTACTTGCCCCACCTTAAAAAGGAAAGCAAAACAGATTCAACTTAGGATATAAGAAACATTCAAACTTTGGCATCATTTACCTTTCCAAGACCTTCCACAAGTAATGGAAGGTTATAGCTGCTGATTTTCGCCGCGAGGTTATTGTCAAGCAAAATGTCCGTTATTTTCAGGTTGTTATGATAAACACCAGGCACGATACCAGTATGCAAGAACTGGATCCCTTTTGCTACACCTATCGCTACGCTTATGCGTTGTTCCCAAGTAAGCAATCTTCCCATTTGCCCATCTAACACAGCAAAGACAAGAACATTCCGGTTTATGTTATCAAAAGATATAATGATGGTCATTATTCGCTGTATATGTTCTTGGGACATGTTTCAGTGTCATACCAGAAATCCAGCTCCTGAGTTCTCCATTTGGGACATACTCAAAGACGAAGAACATTCTGCTGACTGTTGAATCATCCAAGTAGCACTCAAAACAGTGCCCGAGAACACTAACCAAATGACGGTGCCTCAGTTTAGCGATGAGCTCGATGTGATGCATCAGGTTTTGGGTGCTGCAACTTTTCTTCATTTTGAAACATCTAATTGCCACAAAGGATCCATCTTTCAACCTCCCTCTATAAATCTGAAAAGTAAAAATCAAAAGATGAGAAATTTCACTTTCAGAAACATGGAAACAAAAGAAAACTAGAAGCTTTTTTACCTGTCCTTGAGAACCTTCACCCATGAAAGCAGAGGATTCAAAGTTATTTGTGGCATACTCAAGTTCTTCCAGTGAGAATGTCCTGTAAGCTGGAAGACCGAGTCCTCCTAGCTTCATTGTTTGAGAGATATACCCTATAAAGTAATGCAGAAAACCACAAGTAATCAATATAACTCATCTGATATGTAGAAATGTGTGACAATATATGAGAGATGTTTGATCTTATTACTTGCATCTGACAGTAGCTTTGATGTGTATCCTATTGAAGCATTCTCTTTGATCAATCTTGGGGAAGCTTTCGTTGCTGTTGTTTTCTTAGCATTAAACCTCCTAAGAACCACAAATAATGCACCGGTGAGGAGAATTACCCCGAGAATGCCTGCGGTTACACCTAAGGCAATACCCAATTTGGATACTCTGTTCCTCCTCTGTAGTAGGATTCCAACAGCAAGAGCTTCATTGCTACAAAATGAAACTGGACGCTGGTCTTCATTTGTAGTAGCCAAACAGTTACCTGCATAGACAACAGCTCTGCTAGTGCCGGAACTCGGTTTAAGACAAGTAGGCAAACTTCCAGTAAGAAGATTTGATGACAGATCGACAAGTATCAGCTGTGAGTTGCAAGAAAGATTTGTTGAAAGCCGCCCGGTGAGTTTGTTGTGTGAAATGTTCAAGTAAGTTATCGCGGGGAGAGACATCAAGGAAGTAGGAAATGGACCGACAAATGTATTGAAGGAAAGATCCAAATGTTGTAGCTGATACAAAGAACTCACTTCGACAGCTGAAACTGCAGATCTAAACCTGTTCTTGCTGAGTATAAGAGTAACCAATTTGTGACTTAACCGAGGAAACAGCGGTCCAAAAGAGTTTCCTTCAAGATCAAGCACTTGAAGGTTTGTCAAATGGCTTAAATCAGGTAAAACTCCATTAAACCGGTTGTTAGCTAGAGCAAGAACTCTAAGACCTGACAAGCTACTCAGTGAAGAAGGCAATGAGCCATTGAGCACATTCTTTCTCAAGCTCAACACAGCTAAACCCGGTAAAGAACCAATCGAATCCGGTAACTGACCAGATAACATATTCTCATCGAGTATAAGCGTCTGAAGGCTAGCAAGCGATGAGAGTTTATGAGGAATTGGACCAAAGAGGAAATTAGAACTCACATTGAAAATCTCCAATGAGGATAAACGGTTGATTTTCTCAGGTAACCGACCCCATAACCCGAGGGACACAAAGGTGAGAACTTTAACATCAGGGAGCTTAGCAAGAGTAGTAACAAATGAGTCTATTGAGAAACTCTTTGGTAACATATGAGCTTTTCTGTCTCCTATAATGTGAAGCTGCGTTACACTATCTTCGTAACATACAACGGTTAGGTAGGAATTTGGCTCGGAATTGCAGAAATCAGTAAAGTTGTTCCAGCTGCTTAACACTTTAGGATAGTAGAGAAGCTGTTGCAGCCTCAAGAGGGTTTGAGATTGAGATGACTGAAGCTGTATTGACCCATCAATGGAGGCTAAAAGCAGAACCAGAAGCAGTAATGGCAAGCCACAAAAGTGTTTCTCCATAGCCACACACAAGACCATAAAACACACACACAAACTACCTAAGCAATAAAATCACATAGGGATTATTATCATCAACACCTGCAAAGAGAGACACATTAAATTCATGAATCACATTTATAGACAAAGTACTGAAAAACAGAGGAAAACAAAAATTGAATTTTGAACTCAGAACTGGGTCCACTCTCAAGATCTGATTCTTCCTCTTTTTTTCTCATTCATATATTTCACATCAATAGAGAAGCTTAAAAACACACATTTTCCAATTTTAAGGCTAAGTGAATTGATAGATAACAAAAAAAAATATAACCTTTGCATGTGAATTCCTGAGAAACAGGAAGAACTCACCACCTGGGTTATAGATTCTCCTCCTTGAGACACCTTGCAGGAAGAAGAAATGCTTTGAGCCCAAGAGATTACCTTTGGAATTTTGTTTTCCTGGAAAAAAAAATGAAGAATGAGACATGAAAAGACAAATCGTTTCCTTTGAGATGAAGAAATACCTCTGCAAACTTATGAAGGAACTGAACTGTGAAAGGAATATTGATTTTAATTTAAGAAAAAAAAGTAGCAACTTGATTTATTAGAGAAAGTGTGAAAAATTCCCAAGAAAATCCCCTGTAACACAGGAGAATTCCTCAAGGAGCTTTAAAACATTTAAGATTCCTTCACGAGTGACTGTATTTTTATAAGGATAAAACAGAGAGAATACTATGAGAACAATATTAACCCAACAAAACATTACTTTTTTAAAGATAACCAAAAATTATGCAAAATCAAAGTAAAAAAACATTTTAGCAACCATACGATTAAGTAAACTGTCAGTAGCTGACAACATAGAGTTTGGTCCTCCTCTCCATCACGAGAAGAAGAATTACAAAACAATTATTAAGGAAAAAAAAAGTAAATATAGAATTTAAAACAAAAATTCTTGAAATTGTTCACATGCATTACTAAATAGGGAATCCCACCGGCTCTGGCCGACATTTTTTCTGTTTTTTTTTTTTTTTTTGAATCACTATTAATAATACAGTACACAAATTTAATTATTTTCCCAGCATTAAATATGTTTATATTATATCATCACTTTCAAAAAAATAGGGACCAAAGAGAAACCCACTCGGGGCAAAGCTGTGGCAACAAAAAAAGTAAATAGACCCAAAAAGATAAAAAGTTAAGATAGAAAAAATATTCTTTAGGGGAATTGGTCTACAAATACCATACTACGAGTCGAGGCAAACAAGTCTTTATCATTTAAATTTCATGTTTCATATGAATTTTATTAATTTTATTGAGAGAAATCTGTATATCAATAAATGGGCTATGCTAAGTTAAACTAATATGATAAACAAACCGAGTTAAACTGTGTGTAAATCAAATCAGAACATAATGAGCATATATGCGAATCCCTGAAAACAACTCTATAAAAATGGAAAACAATATTAGATCATTTGTGATATAAAATAAAATAAGATTAAGAATGGTGATACGAAACCACACACGATTAGAAAAGTTTAACAAAATAACAGTTATTTATTTATTTTGATTCTCTATTTTTTTCTTATTATTTAGTTTTTAATTAAATTTTATCACATGTTTCCAAATATTTAGTTTTTTTATTCCTATTTGAAATTATGTTTATTTTTTTATTAGTTAACTACTTCTGTATTTTTCATTTTTTAACTTTGATGAGTTAATTCTCATGTTTTCTATTTAAATTATATTTACTCAGTTTTGTTTTTAATAATATATATATATATGTTTTTTTAATTAACATAAAATTAATTATTTTATCAAATTGGTAAAAAAATATCATACGTATCAAAATCTGATCAATGTTTTTTTTAGTAACTTTGCTTTTTAGTAATAGGAATTGGTTATATTTTTTTTTGAATTTTAGATTTTTTATTAACTTTAATTTTTAAGATACATTTACATTTACATTTCCTATTTTTATATTTTTATTTTCCTTTTTATTTAATAACTTTATATTTTAGAATTGCGAATGTTTTATAATTTTTGTTTTCTTTTTATCATAAGCAAGCTTAAAACCAAACCAAATAAACCTGGAAAGTAATTGTTTAGGGTGAAAATAAAGAAAGTGAAGTTGTGGCACATACTGTGGCATCTCCATCAGAAAGGTCACATCAGACTTTATAAAAAGACACATGTGGATCCCACACTTTCCACCTTTACAAAAAAAGTTCAAGAAAATAAGTTATTAACAAATTAGATCACAAATTATATATATACGATAGAATTTAGGGATTTAGTCTAGTATAGTGCATATTTATAATTTAAAACTTAGACATGATTTCTAAGAGCATCATAGGGTGTTTCATTCAGACATCGTCTATTAAATAAAAGAACAAAAAAAAAAAAAAGAGACAAAAAGAATTAATATTGTATGGGTAAGACAGCTAATGTAGATGCTCTAAATCTCTTATACTAAAAAAAATTAATATTGTATGGGTAACACAGCTAATGTGGATGCTCTAAATCTTTTATACTCACTGTATGAGCATATTATCGAATACATAAATTACGAATAATAATGCGAAGAAATAACGCATAGAAATGATTAAGAACAAGAACGACGAAGCAGAGGCGAGATGATATCTTTCCTTAATTCAAAATATCTCCCGCAGTGTGATGGTTTTGTGAGATAATGAATCCCAGGATACAACTGCTTGGAGACTATGATCGCATCACCCGATCATAGAATATACTCTCGGACTTACTCTTAAAAAGAAGAAAATACGAGAGGGATTGAGGAGCGTTTTGTTTCTTCTATGTGAAAAGTGAGTTGTGAGTGAGTGTAATAAATGAGAATGAGAGGCCAACGCATTAAATGTTGCGTTTATGGCTCTTTGACCAATTGGATCTCGCAGAGTAATGGTGGGCGAGATTCTCGATTGACCGCGTGAATTAATAGGGCGAGATTTGCGGCCACATTCACCAAGACCCGAGCCCGGTCCGGTCTGGCGGCGGCGGCGGCGCGCGCGTGGAGTCCCTTGGTTCTCTTTAAGTTTTTTGAACTTAAACTTATGTTTCCTCTTATTTATATTAGAGGTTTTTTTTCATTGCTTTTCGATGTGAGAATTTGCAATTTTTATTTACTTAACTATGAGCTATTTCTTTTCATATTTAACACAACTTAATATGTCAATGGGCTCTATTAAGTTTTGGTCCAACAATCACGTGCCAAAAGCGATTCCACACACACATATCTATATATTGCCGATGTTTCTACATAATTTTTTTTATCTTGTAGGTTTATGATTTATTTTAGGGAGATGTAATAACATAAGTAAAGTAAATAGCTACAAACATAAGAAAACAGAATTTTGTGAAATTTTAGTCCACCTATTTTTATATACACATCTTCTCTTGTTAGATTTTTCTGTGCATCATATTTGAATTAAGATTTTCTGATATTTTACTTCATTTTTGTGTTTTGTTTGTTGGTTAGTTTTTGGTTCTATTGGTTACATCTCAATGTCGTACGTATTCATTCATGGTATAGATAATAAATAAATAAAAAATTGCTGGTGCAGCTTAGAATCGACTTGCCAACTTTAGAGTACACGAAATAAAAATTTGGTTCTTAAACAAACAAAAAGCGAAATAAAGTGTTGGTTATTCCCAGTTTCGATTAACAAAAAAGAATCTTTCGTACCCGAAAAGAAAACTAATAATTGTATATTATCAAATTTTATTGGGAAAGTGGAGTAATATGAGTTTATTTCATAGAAATATTTTTTGAAATTATCCATTCTGTGTTATGTCCTGTTTTTACATGCATAATTATTTGTCGAAAGTAAAATAAAAGAACATGACACATCTAATCTATTAAAATAGAGTGTTATTTTGTGTTCAAACAGGAAAAAATAAAAATAAATCTATTCTTATCCTGAATAACTTTTAAACTTTAGATTTTTATGGATAACTATTCCCGGTTTCAAAACACTTAAATTTTGTTCAATTAAAAATTCAATTAATTAATCTGATTCAATTAAAGATTAATTTATTTAATTAATTAATCTCATTATATATATATATTAATTTTAATTCGTAATTATAAAATTTCAGACTATGCCAGAAATTAAATTAAATATTTAAAATTATAAATAAAATCGATTATTTCAAAAATATGTAAATTAAATATTTCAAAAATAATTTAAATTTTTATTATTATTTTGTTACGAAAACAATATTAGTTATTTTGAATTTTTGAATTTCGATTATGCCAAATAATTTAATAATCAAATTGTTTTGAATGATACATGTTCAAAATTAATAATTTTCATTAAAAGATAATATTAAATTTTGAATTTAATGTAGATTTTCTGAGATTTCATCAACAGTTACAAACAAAATAGTCAGAATTAATAACAAAATATGTTTACTTCTAAGTTTAAATCTTATTAATACAATCAGATTTATAATTGAATATTTTTCAAACTGGAAAATGAATATATTATTAATTAGATTTCCACAACCATAAATTTGATCATGCATATGGTCAACATTCAGTTACTAATACAGATTCAATATTTTTTATTTACATATATAAAATGATTAATATTTTAAGAATCACACAATTTTAGAAATTGTTAATTTAGAATTAAATTTGAAATGTAAATCTAATTAATCTTGGTAAGATTGTCCAGATTATGTTAATATTATTTTATATTAATAAAGATTTATTAAAAAAATTATTATCATAAAATCTAAACCAGAAATGGTTATTTTGTTCAAATTCAAAATTAAGAATTCTACCACAAGTAAAATTAAAACATATACATTTTTTGTGTCCAAACATGAAAACCTTCATATTAGGCTATTCTTTACTTGGATAACTACTATTCAAGTTGCCAAATAAGTCAATTTAGTACAATATTAATAAAATAATTATTTTAATTTATATTTAAAAATAATTCCAAAAATTCAAATTTTAATTTGGATTAGTTTGGATTTCCTTAAATATATGTTAGATTAATTATTAAAAATCACAAAACCAGTTGTTTCTTTACAAAAATAATAAACCGGATATTAATTTAGATTTAATTTAAATATTAAAATTTAAATAATATTCTCATAATGACGGACATGATAAGCGATATGTTATTGTATATTTTTATCAAAATCAATCAGTTTAAAATTTTAAATATTTGAAATTAGTAAATATTTATATTATACGGTAATATGAACGGGCGGGTTAGAATTATGTTTTTATAATCACGGTCATTCTTGGATTTAAATGAATGGACGAGTTAGAATTATGTTTTTATAATCACGGTCATATTTAATACTATAAAACTTAAATATACAAAAACAAACTATATCTAAAAACAAAATTAAATCTTTGTCATTTATTAGAAAAATTATATCTATAAAACAAATTATATCTAAATACAATAAATTATATTACAAAATTTAGTAAATAAAAAAAAATTCTCGTGCGTCTGCACGGGTAGAATCTAGTTAGGTTAATTAAGACGTACGTTAGAGTTGTGTGTCATTTTCACCTTGCGGTGTAATAGATTAGGTTAGATGGTTTGTTCAACATTAGTTTTTTTTTTTTTTTTGTTAGGTGAGTCGTAATTGTGAAGATAGTGAAGTGATCATATACTAAGTTAGTAAATATTAACCGCATCCTTAAACTTGTATGCAATTCTATTATACAATACATGTCGTGATTGTAGTTTAATTGCGTTTGCTTTAAAATACATTATTAATAATATCTTAGCTTGATATGTACTTTGAAGTTTCAATTTTGAACAATCATAATCCAACATAGATTATTATCTGTGGCTTACTATAAGACAAATTGTTTTATGTACACCATATCAAAACTCATTACGTTTGGTGTGCAAATGTTGCAAATAGCATGAATCATTATTGATCTATGATTTCTTACAAACTATGACACTTGTTGTCTTTTCATTTCATTTATCCATATTTGTCCAATTTTGCTCTTATGTTTACTTTAGTTGGTAGCTAAAGTTATTATCGCAAAATGCCAAATGGTAATATGAAATATCTAGTCGTGTCGTGGCCAAGTGGAGGTGTTAGTAGAAACATTTTGGCTTTTTTGGATAATTCGTGATTTCTGTATAAGTTATGGATCTACATGAAATACTCAAAAACTATAAGCTATGAATTTATTTTATTGCGATTATAAATCAAGGATACAAAGAAAAGATAAATATGCAATGATAAATATTATAAAGCCATTAAGCATCCCAATCAAAACAAGTAAGACCGCCTCCATCACCTCTAGCACGACAAGGGCCTGGCTCATAAATGAACCAAATGCATTCTCTGCACACCCCAATTTTACTACTTGGGTTATCATCTCTGTCTACCCTGAAAATAGCAAACGTTGCACTATGTCCGGGCCAGTTAAAATTGCAAATATACCTTGTTGTTTTAGATGTTGACACGAAATCTGAAATCAAAACTATATTCGAATTGGACCGCTTTTATCTCTAAATCCGTTCCTTCGGTTTTACAATGTAAGATCAATGTTGCTTTTGTGTTAATTTTGTTAGTAATCACAACATGTTTAGGTGCAAACGGCAATAATCCATCTGTGGACGAACGATTTCCAAAAGATGTCGATGTTTTAAGGAGAATTAGAAATGAGAGTAGTAACACGAAAATGAAACAGTTATTTTTGAGGAATCCATAGATGGTTTCGATGGTTTGTGAAATGATGTTTTGTTTTTAGTTTGGAAATTAGTATTTATAGACAAAAAAATTGTATCCTTTGATTAGTCATTTAATTTGGATTTGGTGGGGGGGGGGGGGGGGGAGATATGTATCAACGTAATTACAAGTAAATGTATAATCTAAATATGTCCATTTGTAATTACTAGGATAGTAAATAAAACATATCTCTAGTGTTCTTTTTTTTTTTGGGAAGAAATCTTTAGTGTTTCTTTAATTAATTATTATTATTATTGAAAGTAAAAATGGTAAGATCTCTCAAATCATATTTTATAATAGTCATTTTTGGGTCTATAAATCTCCGTTTTTTTGTTATTTAATATCTTTTTAGTTAAAATTAAATATTTATAATAATTTTTTTGTTGATATTTTACCTTCTAAATTCTAATAGAAATTAATTGAACGAGAGAAACTGGCATAATAATTTGTCGTCTTGATGAATGACGTCTTTGAGATCATATGGAAACAGCTAAGAAACCCCAAGGACTAAAGATAAAAATAACGTAAGTTATGGGTTCTAGATGAAATACTCAAAAACTATAATGTAGATTTGTGACCTTGACCTTGTTTCAAGCTCACTCTTTCTCTTGAACCCCATCTTCCGTTCACACTTCCGGCACCGTCTATCCAATTTATCTTGGCTGCCAAACATGAGGTATATGTTCGATTTCTAGGGTTTTTGAGATTTACTGATGGACTTTTAATTTTTAAACCCAAAGATAATCCTGATTCGATTTGGTGTAGGTTCGCTTAATCCACACAAAAAGTTTTGGCGTGATTTGTGATCTACATATAAAGCCACTATCTTTTACTTAGTTTTAGTTTACTAATGCGTTTTTCATTAGAAGATACTTCAATGTTCTTTTAGTGTTTAAGAGCTACGCTCCCGGAAGAAAAAGCTCGAATCTTTTTGATGGTCAGATATGGAGAATGGTGTTCTTTGTGATGATAAGAGAGTTATTTCCGAAGAAATCACCCAGATAGATCGTTCACTTGAAACAGTCCCTCTGTATCAATCCTTTTCAAATAATGTGCCTTAACATGTTTATGTCTGCCTTTACCATTCATGCCTCTAATTGATATATATTAAAACCTTGATTTTAGTTTTACTTCTCAAATTCAAGTTTGAAAATCTTTGTACTAGAAAGTAGAAACTCCCCATATGAAATTTCATGTTATCTTTTCTTTTGGGTATGCCTTTGGACGGGTTTCTTGTATATTTGGGTGGCAACCAATATAATTACAACTGTTACTTTGTCTTGTACGCAGTCATAAACCGGAGGTTCTTTGGGCTCAACGTTCTGATAAGGTTTACCTAACCGTCGCCTTACCTGATGCGAAGGACATTTCAGCCAAATGTGAGCCTCAGGGCCTATTTAGTTTCTCTGCTCTTGGTGCACAAGGCAAGCTCTTTGAATTCAGCTTGGAGCTATATGGGAAGATTGTGCCAGTAAGTGTCATTTCTCCCTTTGAATGACAAGAACTAGCAGGCTATCACTGCTTTGATATGTAAAAATTTGCCCACCTTTGATAGCTAGACCTGATGTTTGGAAGACAGGTTTCAGAAACGTTTTAGATATGCTCTCTAGGTGTAGAGATTCTTTTCTTTTTAATATCTACACATACTTCTTTTTACAAGTGTCCTATGTTATGTATGGTGCAGGAGTATAAGAAGAATGTTGGGCTAAGGAACATCATATTTTCAATTCAGAAAGAAGAGAGAAGCTGGTGGCCACGAATTCTGAAGTCAGAAGACAAACCCGCGCCTTACATTAAAATCGACTGGAATAAATGGTGTGATGAGGAGGATGAGGAGGTCAACTGTAAGTCATACAAAGTTATTCTTCAAGCCAAAGATCTCGCTTTTCAGCTCAATATCTAGGGCATAATCCCAAATCTTCATATATATTTACTTGTTCCCTCGCCCAACCTGCCCTCTGCCCTGTTTTTTTTTTTTTTACATGCTTGATTAAGTAGTTTTTACACCAATTTTGCATACGATAGATCTTAGTTTTGTCTAACCTCGTTTGAAAAAGACAGTGGAAAAAATCTCAAGATAAATTGTTTCTAACTATAAGACTCTTTTTGCTTCTTTTCAGCCGAAACAGCCTCCGATGATGAGAGTGCAGTAAGCGCTTTCTCATAATTTTTTGTTTCTGTCAATTGTTGTTTAGCCGAGCCATTCTGATTGATTATTTTCCCTCTTTATTTCCACAGTTTGATGATCAAGATTGTGATAGCAGCGATGACGATGGATTGCTCTGTAAGTTTCAACAACCTTAATCTTCTTACCTGCAAGTAGAGACTAAGTGAAGATTGATGTGCTTCAGACCAAAAGTTATAGTGGCATTTATTCTCCGGACCGTTTTTGTTATAATTGATCTTACATAAGACGTTGTATTTGTTCAGATCTTCCAGATCTGGAAAAGCAAGACGCAACTAGCTAACCATCAACAACCAACCAACTCTGTTTCGGAAGCTGAAGAAAAGGTAGAAGATTAAGAAGTGAAGCAGAGTGGTTTAGGATGATCCGGTTTGCTTTGTACCTGACTAAACCGAACACTTAGTTCCTGCGGTTTACTCAGGTTTACCTCTGATTTAGTTGTCTCTGATATAGTTTGTCTGACTGAATTCGGCGGTTTTTTGTTGTTGTTGTTGGTATGGTATGGTTGGTTCGCATCAAATCCGTTTTCTAGGTTTGGTCCGGTGTGTGACTAGTAAGTAATGTAAGGATTGGACTATAATACCAATTAATTATTATACCTTTTTAAATTGTTCATATTCATTTTTTAGCTCTAACTAATGCTTGAATATTCTTTATTGTCCAAAATAGTACATTTTAAAAACTTTTGTTACAAACTTAACACCACTAGTTAAAATTGACAATAATAATACAAATTTAATATTAAAATGAATCAATATATTTTTTTAATGAAAACAACTAAACCATAAACAGGAAATAGTGAATCCAAATATAATATTTTGAATTTGTTTTAGGTAAAAATGTATTTTCACAATGTGTATTCATTTTGATATCTAAAAAAACTTATTCATATAACTATCTACAAAAAATATACACATAAGTTTGAATTATGTATAGAATCTTACAGGACACATAAGTTTGAGTGTCAAATATCTTGTCAAATTATTTAGTTTTGGAGTACGTATGAATATGAAACATAATTCTTGCCGTCATTTGGGTTTGGCTACACCAGGCATTAGCGAGAGAAAAACAAAATCTCAATAAATGCTATTTAATTTTGTATATATGGGTAGATCTTTATATCCACCGATAGGAGACAAAACCAAGACAAAATCTCAATAAATATTTTTGTTGTTGTGATTAGCAATTCATAATTAAAATAACGTGTACCTAAGTGCTTTTAAATGATTATTAAGCAAATTCACCCAAACAAATATGGTGCTAGTTGCATAAAAAGGAAAGTGCTTTTAAATGATTTAGCAAATACATATTTCGAACTAGTTATTCATACAGTTGAGATCAAACTTGGGAAAAAAGATACCGCGATTGATTGATAATGAACATGGTAATCAAGCCGGGAACATACATCATAAGATCTTAATTCAGGATCATATATCATAAGATTTGGATTTTTCGCATGAGTGTCTAAAAGCACTAGTGATTGATAATGAACATGGTAATCAAGCCGGGAACATACATCATAAGATCTTAATTCAGGATCATATATCATAAGATTTGGATTTTTCGCATGAGTGTCTAAAAGCATTAGTGATTTTTTCTTCTTCAAAATCGCGATAGGAATGACGCATAGAATGCTATTTTGAATGAACATCGTTGGAACTGGATAATCTCTTGCGAACATATCCAAATCAGAATGTAGATTTAACGAATAAATTTTCTCCCATGTCATGTCAGAATTGTTTAATGACCATATCTCTTGTCTAGGCCACTCCTTCTGCGACACACATAGCTGGTTATTCAAGTTACACATGATGATTTTCTTAGAAACTGCTTGGATAAACAGAGTTTTTGAGGTTATGTGAAAAGTTTCTGTATGAAGATTGAAAGATAATACCCTTGTTTCCGTAATACACTCATCAGTGAGCCAGTGAAGTGATCCATCTAAGTAAACTGGAATTTTGTTATCAAGAATACGGATGGGAGCAGCAGTCACATACCTCCAAGTGTTTGTGCTAAAATCAAACACCTCACAATTCGTTGCGTTTTCTAAACATAACTCAAATGAATTATACAACCAAACCAGCTTGTACGTGTCTGTGATTTTTCTTTTCCAAATCCTAGCTTCCATTGTTCTTCTTCTCCCTTCCAGCTATCTCGATTCAGCACGTCGTAATATCTCGCTTGAGGAACACGTTGAGACCATCTAGTAATTGGATTGACCACATAAATACTATTGTAGCCATCGTAATAGCATATCATACCGTCACAACTCCCAGAAACGTAATAGAAATCAAAATACGAGATATGGGAGGTCCGATCAAAGTGAACCGGTTCAGGCGGAGGACAAAGATTAGGAAGCTTGATCGATTCCGACGAAGCCATTATAAACATCCTCGTTACATTTTCAGTACCACCATCAAATTCAAATTCAATGGGGTTAAAGATAAGGACATCTGGATCTTGTGATTGTCGACGTATCAAATGTCTTTTCTTAAAATATGAAGATTCGATCGTAAATTTCCATTGTATTGAAACAGATTTGAATCTAAGCAGTGATTTCACTGGAAGTTTCTCTAGAATACGTTCAACTAGGTCATAGAATTGTTCCATAACGTGACTGGTGTTTAGATTTCGTTTTCGTTTCTGTTTATATTGTTTATGGTTAGTGTTGTTGTTATTTCATTCATATCCTGAAACATGCACTTATTTTTATATAAATAAAAAAACATACAAGCCTTGGATAGAACTAAACCTCTAAAAAAGATTATGTTAATTAATTTTAATCAGAAAAGGAATATTATTATGAAAAAATTAGTTTTTAAAATTTATTTGTACAAATTTTAGATCTGTCAATTATATTATTCAATATTTTTTTAATTGTAGGTAATAAAGTGTTTATAATAATATATACATATTAATATATATAGATTTCTTTTTTTTTGCTATTAAATATGTATCTTTAGGAGATTAATATATATATATATATGTATGAAAATCAAAGTATATGTGTAGTTTTAAATCTTTTTAAAAAATTGAAAAATAAACAATTATAATATCAGTGTTACAACTACAAGTCTATAGATATGTTTCTTCTTTTTTTTGCTATTAAATATGTATCTTTAGGAGATTAATATATATAACCCCCCACACAAAAATAAACTACAAGTGGTATGTAACTATAATTCTTGAGAATACGACATATGTATGATAAGTTGATAAGATATTGATATATTATGACATAAATAAAAGATTTATATATTGTTAATAACATATTTAAAAGTTGCCGATTTTCTATTTTGTTAGTTTGTCAATTTGATGAATCTATCTATTTAATTTGGGTTGTCTAACATAATTATCTATCTAAAAGTTACAAAAATTAGAAAATATATCTTTTTAAAATTTTATTAGGTGATTAGATTTTTCCTATCAAAAGTATTTTTTAATAAAGTAATTAGAACTAAAATATAAACTGAAATTTGATTCCATATGTCATGATATCTATATGTAAATCTTAAATATATTACGGTTAAACGAGTGATATGGCAATTAGCTGACGTGGCAGCAGATGACTCAGACTGCTGAGTCAGCACTGTTAACGGTTTGACTAACGGATTTGCGGTCAATGTTGGATTTGAGTTAGATTCAATAGTTTTGATATGAAATTTAAATTTTTATATCCGCAAAGTAAGAAATTGCACCGTATTTTTGTTCAGATTTTTTTTCCAGCACATCCAATTTAGTAGAGGTTGGTTTTGACCATTTTCCATGCATTTAATAATGATTGGATTCTACCCATGTTAGATATCGTGAAGAAAGATAATTATCACCGGATGAAAATATTTTTGTTGTTTTGATTAGCAATTCATAATTAAAATAACGTGTACTTCAGTGCTTTTAAATGATTAAGCAAATTCACCCAAACAAATACTTGAAAAGGAAAGGATTTTTTACATTTGAAGGTTTTTTTTGTTTGATAAATACATTTGAAGTTGTTTGTTAAGCGTCTTGTTAGATTTTAAGAGTTGATTTTTGAAAACATACAAGTAATAACAGACTCTCTCCTTTTAAAACACTAAAAAGGGTGTCTTGCAACAAAACAAGTTAGATTCAAATCGTAGAATTTTCGTATTAGTCGTCCAAAAGAGCATAGAATATTCTTTACTCACATAGTTGTATCATTTGGACGACTAAAGAATATTCGACCTCTCGAATATAAAATGTTAATATGTTTGAAATTTCAATGTTTGGTGCCCAAAACCATCAAGAAAGAAGAATATGACAAACTCCTGTAATTTTTTTCACTGTCTACATATATAATTACTCATCTTCAATTTATCAACTTGCAACCACGAAGACATTTTGAACATCTTAGATTAAAACGACTTATTCAATAATACTATAATATATGAAGAAGGCTTTGAGGGACGTGGATCTCATAATCCTTCACCTACTTTGTTTACCAAACAAATCTCAATTTTTGTGGATGGCACAGTTTAGTACCGACTCCTAAAACGTCGTCGTTTTGCAGAAAAACAAAATTAATTGTGAATATCACCAATCCCAAAGTGGGCTCCACCCACCAATCCCGCAACCTCGTTTAATTAACCCTTTAAAATGTGTTCAATTTTTAACTAAACAGCTTAGAAATTTAATGACATACTCACTATAATTGTCAAAAGTTGTACAAAACTGACCACATTCCCTTAATTTAAAAGTTCCAAGCTAAAAAAATAAGACCAGAGTTAAAACGTGCTGGATACGTGAAAATACGTATTTTTTTATTGTTTGTTTTTAATCATATTCTAACATACTTATTTGATATTATACACTAATATACGGTGTATCATGTAAAATCTTTATTTAAAATTTAATTGGATAGAAACTATATTCCGCCACCAGAAGAGAGAGAAGGAAGAATTGTTTTTGCTATAAATAAGCTAAGAGAGGCACTCTCCATCTTCGCTCTCTCTTGCCATCTCCGATTCTAACTCCCCCCGTGAGTTAAGGTACGCCTCTGAGTTTCCATAGCTTCCGCTTGACTATTCCTGTCTCTCCCTTTCACTCTCTTATTTAGCTTTTCATTTCCTTCTCCTCTCTCCAATTCAATTTTGTTTCTTCGCCTTCTGTCTTTAATACTTTGAAGATCTTATCCGGTGAGTGAGTCTTTATCAATTCACATATTCCATCTTTTCAGATTCCTAGTTATGTTTCTGACTTCCATCTTTTCTCATCATCTCAATATCTATGGCTTACCGAATCTCTGTTTGGTCTTAGACTCTGCTTTTTAAGTGGACTTGTCTCTTTGATATCATTCAATACGACAAAAGTTGTTACCTTTTTTCCGTTATTGAAATCTTGACCAGCTTCGGACAAGAAGTACATTTTCGGGTTATGCTTGATTTAGTGGTTGATTTCGTTTTTTTTTGCTTTAAATGTAGCCCCTGTATAAAAAAACAAAATTCAAAATGGCATCCCACATTGTTGGATATCCTCGTATGGGACCTAAGAGAGAGCTCAAGTTCGCATTGGAGTCTTTCTGGGATGGCAAGAGCACCGCCGAGGATTTGCAGAAGGTGTCAGCTGATCTCAGGTCCGACATCTGGAAACAGATGTCTGCAGCTGGGATTAAGTACATCTCAAGCAACACCTTTGCTTACTATGACCAGGTTCTCGACACCACCGCCATGCTCGGTGCTGTTCCTCCCAGGTACGGATGGAACACTGGCGAGATCGGTTTTGATGTTTACTTCTCCATGGCCAGAGGAAACGCCTCTGTTCCAGCCATGGAAATGACCAAGTGGTTTGACACCAACTAGTGAGTCTCTTCTACTCTTATTATCCTGTGCAGTGACATTGTTATTGAACATGTGAGTTGTGTGGTTAACGTACTTTTTCTCTCTGTTTCTGTTTGATGCAGCCACTACATCGTCCCAGAGTTGGGCCCTGAAGTGAAATTCTCTTACGCATCTCACAAGGCTGTGAATGAGTACAAGGAGGCCAAGGCTGTACGTACCATTTTGAGCATATATAGGCTTTCTTTTGTTCTGCCATTTTAAAGTTCTAATATGATAAACCGGTGTTGTTTATGCAGCTTGGTGTTGAGACCGTCCCTGTACTTGTTGGCCCTGTCTCTTACTTGCTTCTTTCCAAGCTTGCAAAGGGTGTTGACAAGTCATTTGATCTTCTCTCCCTTCTCCCCAAAATTCTCCCAATCTACAAGTAAGAGGATTACTCATTGAACTTTTCTTTTCGACGCTATAAAATATGTTTCTGGAATGATGAATCCGTGCTCAGGGAAGTGATTGCGGAGCTTAAGGGAGCTGGTGCCACCTGGATTCAGTTTGATGAGCCTCTTTTTGTCATGGATCTCGAGGGTCACAAACTCAAGGCTTTTAGCGGTGCCTATGCTGAGCTTGAATCAACTCTCTCTGGTCTGAATGTTCTTGTGGAGACCTACTTCGCAGATGTCCCTGCTGAAGCATACAAGACCCTTACTTCCTTGAAGGGTGTGACTGCCTTTGGTTTTGATTTGATTCGTGGCACCAAGACCCTTGACTTGATCAAGTCTGGTTTCCCCAAGGGCAAGTACCTCTTTGCTGGTGTTGTTGACGGAAGGAACATCTGGGCCAATGACCTCGCTGCCTCTCTCATTACCTTGCAGTCACTTGAGGGTGTTGTTGGTAAAGGTACACTTCTTTTTTCTCCAAAATCATCTTCTGCTTTATTTCCGAATGGAGTACTCAATTAGAAATGTTGATTTGTTATCTTTCTTAAACTTGTTAGTTATATTTTTTTGTGCATTGATGCAGACAAGCTCGTGGTCTCGACCTCTTGCTCTCTTCTCCACACCGCCGTTGACCTTGTTAACGAGACTAAGCTCGATGCTGAAATCAAGTCGTGGTTAGCTTTTGCTGCCCAGAAGGTTGTTGAAGTTGACGCATTGGCCAAGGCTTTGGTCGGTCAGACGAATGAGGTATTGCAAAAATCTTACAAGTATATTTCTCTAGTGAACCCTTAATTTGAAAAACACTGCAACTCTCTAATGTTTCTATAACTCAGGATTTCTTCTCTGCCAACGCTGCGGCTTTGTCTTCGAGGAGGTCTTCCCCAAGAGTCACTAACGAGTCTGTTCAGAAGGCTGTAAGTTCTTGCGTCAAACTCAAGCTTTATTCACATTCAGTGCCTTTTCTACAATGATATTGATATTGATGATTTGTAATTCCTGTTATCCCAGGCTGCTGCTTTGAAGGGATCAGACCACCGTCGTGCAACTGAAGTTAGCGCAAGGCTAGATGCTCAGCAGAAGAAGCTCAACCTTCCAATCCTCCCTACCACTACCATTGGATCCTTCCCACAGACCGCGGAACTCAGGAGGGTTCGCCGTGAATACAAGGCCAATAAGTTAGTCTCTTAAACAAAATCCTTTGGCACTGATCATTTAAGCAATATTAGTAAGTTGATTATGATGCTAACTGGCATCCCTTGATCTCTCTTCCACTAGAATCTCTGAAGAGGATTACGTCAAGGCCATCAAGGAAGAGATCAAGAAAGTTGTTGACATACAAGAGGAACTTGACATCGATGTTCTTGTCCACGGAGAGCCTGAGGTGAGTTTATAAATCATCTACGAAACACAAACTAATCACACGACGTTCTGCTTCTGACTCAAGCAAATGCTTTAACAACATTGTAGAGAAACGACATGGTTGAGTACTTCGGAGAGCAATTGTCAGGTTTCGCATTCACAGCAAACGGATGGGTGCAATCCTATGGATCTCGTTGTGTGAAGCCACCGATCATCTATGGTGACGTGAGCCGCCCCAAGCCAATGACAGTCTTCTGGTCCTCAACAGCTCAGAGCATGACAAAACGTCCCATGAAGGGTATGCTTACAGGCCCAGTCACAATTCTCAACTGGTCTTTTGTCAGAAACGACCAGCCAAGGCACGAAACCTGCTACCAGATCGCTTTGGCTATCAAAGACGAAGTGGAAGACCTCGAGAAAGGCGGTATTGGAGTCATTCAGATCGATGAAGCCGCGCTTAGAGAAGGATTGCCTCTTAGGAAAGCCGAACACTCTTTCTACTTGGACTGGGCTGTACACTCTTTTAGAATCACCAACTGTGGCGTCGAAGACAGCACTCAGGTAAATACTATACACTTAAATCTCAAACAGTGATGAATGTTTCTGTAACTAATTTCTACGGGGCTCTTTTCTTTGCCCCAGATCCACACTCACATGTGTTACTCAAACTTCAACGACATCATCCACTCCATCATCGACATGGACGCTGATGTGATCACCATTGAGAACTCTCGTTCAGACGAGAAGCTTCTCTCGGTGTTCCGTGAAGGAGTGAAGTACGGTGCGGGAATCGGTCCTGGTGTTTACGACATCCACTCTCCGAGAATACCATCTACAGAAGAAATTGCCGACAGGGTGAACAAAATGCTTGCGGTTCTCGAGCAGAACATCTTGTGGGTTAACCCTGACTGTGGTCTGAAGACAAGGAAGTACAGTGAGGTTAAGCCAGCACTTAAGAACATGGTTGATGCGGCCAAGCTTATCCGCTCCCAGCTCGCTAGTGCCAAGTGAAGAGCTTAAAGATATTATATTCTATTTCCGGGATTTTTCTACATGCATGGTTTGTGCTTGTTTGGTTTTATAAAATTTTCAATAACTTTTCTTCAAGAAAAATATTTAGCCAAAAATTAGGTTTTGATGAAATGAGTCTCTCTTTCGTTGAAGAGGGTTATGGTTTCATCTTTTATATTTCTCTGTTGCTGCAATGGTGTTATATGTTGTATCTTTGTTATCTCTGATGAAATATGCCACTTGAACGAGAAAGGCGATTTATATCTTATACAGAGGCCAACAAAACGAAAAAGTGTATATCAATCAATACATGAGGGTCCAATCACAGAGATCCACGTTATGCCTTTGATTTAGCAATTAGCCATTTCCTATGATTTAGCTGCATCTGTTGATTTTCTTTTACGATTTTGTCCCTCCAAAATTAAATATTGAAAGGTTACAAAAAAAAGCTTTGATTTTTTCTCTTCATGATGAAAGAAGACAAATAAGCCCTCAACTTCAAGGGACTTTTATTTTCATGAGGAAATTTTCATGAGAAGATTCCATTTTGTGCTCTCTTCTCTTCTCTCTCCCTTGTTAAATCATCGGAGTTTGATTTCAGGTACCGGAAATTAGTTTTTTTTTTCTGTTCTGTCTGATTATTTTAAACTCCATGGCAGTTTATGATTTTTAAAAAAGCATCGAAAACGGTTTTATTTACTTCTTTTTGTTTTTTGTTCGTGACGGGTGATTGGAAATGAGTCGAATTTTATTATACAATTGAAGTCTTGATTTTGAGTTATGGTTGCTTCCAAAACTGGTGATTTTCTCTGGTGTCTTTCTTGTTTTCTCGTTGCTGGTCATTGTGGGATCGAGTTTATCTGTTTGTCATTCCCGATTTGTGTGCTTTTCTCTGAATCAATGAGTTCCTTATTACTATGCTTGAAAATATATCTCGTCATTAAGTTATAATGTTATGAAAGTTGCCATCTTTTTCTGGGATTTTGTATTCTCTCATTCATAAACTGATTGTGTCCAATTTCATTATCGAGATCCTTGTTTAGGTTAAATGTAGCACAGTTAAACACTAAATGAGATTCTTTGCTTTGTGGTTTGTGCAAGTATTAGTCGCTTTTTAACTTGTTTATTCTTTGTTGGCTATATTTCTCGCAGAAGCTATATAAATGTTATTAATCCAATATCATTTACATCCTTCTTGTCTTTTATGATCAGGACCTTTCTGGGGCCTTATGAAGTGATTGTGAAGATTTGAGTACACTAACCGTTTGCTTCAGAAACCTGAGTGATTTTTTTTACTCACTTTCGAGATGAAAAATCAGCTCTAGCATAAGTTAGATGGCATTGAACTCCGTAGAGGGCAATATAAATCCTTTTGATTGTCCTTTTAGCTAACTTATGAAACAGAGTCTTAACTTGTTTTGGAGAAAACATTTGTGGCGAATTCTTACCGTCTAGAAATATGGAAGTGTCAGTCTCTCCCCAAACCCAGAAGATGAACTTGCAAACTCCTCGTAAAAGCTCTCTTTCTGGATTTAAGAACGATTTGTGGTTTGCTATACGGGAAGGGTCATTGGTTGACGTGGAATCAGCATTGAACTTACTGAAGAAGAGCGGTGGCAATATAAATTTAAGGAATGCCTATGGCCTGACTCCTCTTCATATTGCAATCTGGAGAAACCACATTCCTATTGTTAGGAGGCTGCTTGCTGCTGGCGCTGATCCTGATGCTAGGGTTTGTGACCTTTCTTCTGTTTGTGTCTTCATATATCTAAGTATTTGTTTCTTCGGTTTATAATCTGGAATCTAAGCTCCATCATTGTAGTTACTGCTTCTAATATGCTTCCATCATTGTTATTTGGTTTCTGTGCCATGTGTGTTGCAAATATGGTATTCATTCATACTGCTTAGGATTGAGCTTGCTCTATATTGTACAATGTCCGTTTCAGGATGGGGAATCTGGTTGGAGTAGCCTTCACAGAGCTTTGCATTTTGGCCATCTCGCGGTGGCTAGTGTACTAATTGACTCAGGTGCTTCTTTTACTCTAGAAGACATGAAATCGCGAACACCGGTTGATTTGGTCTCAGGTCCCGTGGCTCAGGTCATTGGTGAGCAGCATAATTCAGGTAACTAATCTCTCTAAGAGAAACCTTAATCTTTTGGTCACTCTTTCTCACACAACTTTTGAGAAACTGAATTGTCGTGTTCATTTTCTTTCTTTTCAGTGGCTACAGAGGTTTTTAGCTGGGGTAATGGTGCAAATTACCAACTTGGAACTGGCAATCAAGATGTTCAGAAGCTACCCGGGAGAGTTGATTCACTGCATGGTTGTTTTATTAAGTTGGTCTCTGCTGCAAAATTCCATAGTGTTGCCATTAGTTCTCATGGAGAAGTCTACACGTGGGGATTTGGAAGGGGTGGCCGCCTTGGACATCCTGAATTTGACATTCACAGGTATGATTTGTTGCTAATTCTCTGATATGGTGATTTGACAAGGATCTTATTTGCTTTCATTCCTACAAAGTTTTCATGATTCCGTTTGTTGCGTCTATATGAAGATTTCCATTTGCCTGAGCCATTACTGTATTTCAAGATTTGCTTTACTACATTGTCTGGTGGAACATGAAAAGATCAATTATAGTCTTATGAGCGTACATAGAATGCTAGAATTTCGTTCTGAAGCTTACCATAGGTTTTTTGAGAGGTTATGTAAACCACGATTGAGTTTAATTTTCTGTTTTTACAATCTCAGTGGTCAAGCTGCAGTTATCACTCCCCGGCAGGTGATATACGGTTTAGGATCTCGCCGAGTAAAGGCAGTTGCAGCAGCTAAGCACCATACTGTTATTGCTACAGAAAGCGGGGATGTACTCACCTGGGGTTCCAATAGAGGTAAAACTTTTATTAGGCTCTAACCTATTTCTCTAGTGCTCTAACCTACTCAATCTTTGTGGGTCGCCTCATTCATAGTGTTTTATCCTAGAGTCTGATTTTGTTTGTGATGCTTCTGTAGAGGGCCAGCTTGGTTATACCTCTGTGGATACTCAGGCAACACCCCGCAAAGTGACTTCACTGAAGGCGAAGATTGTAGCTGTTTCTGCAGCAAACAAACATACAGCCGTAGTTTCTGAGTGCGGTGAAGTTTTCACTTGGGGATGCAACAAGGAAGGTCAGCTTGGTTATGGAACCTCCAACTCAGCATCAAACTATTTTCCCAGATTGGTTGATTACTTGAAAGGAAAAGTTTTCACGGCTATTGCATCTGCAAAATACCACACTCTCGTGTTGCGAGAAGATGGAGAGGTAAAATTTCTTACTACTTCATGTTAAGTTAAAACGTTTTATGATATTATGTCCGTTTTTGAAGTTTATTGATTGCATGACAATGTGGAAAATCTTATCTTGAATATGAGAACTCAATCTGGATAAAAATTTATTTTTCTTTAGTATTTCTTTCTTTCTTCTATGACCAGGTGTACACCTGGGGTCATCGGCTGGTGACTCCAAGACGTGTTGTCATTTCCCGGAATCTAAAGAAAGCTGGGAACACACTATTGAATTTTCATCGAAGGAGACCTCTTCGAGTGACTGCAATAGCTGCGGGAATGGTACACAGCATGGCTCTAGCAGAAGATGGTGCATTGTTTTATTGGGTTTCTTCTGACTCCAATCTTAGATGCCAACAGGTTGGATTCAACCTTCTCTTGTTCTCTACAAAATTAACTCAATATGACTCCCATAGTAATAATCAAAAAAATTTCCCTGTTTATTTCTGATTCCTGCAGTTGCATTCACTGCACGGGAAAACAGTTGTGAGCATTTCAGCAGGTAAATATTGGGCATCTGTTGTCACTAGTACAGGTGAAGTTTACATGTGGGATGGGAAGAAAGGTAAAGATTTGCCGCCATCTCTTTCTCGCCTCCACAACTTGAAAAGGGCAACCACAATTGCTGTTGGTGAAACACATCTTCTGGTTGTGGGTTCTCTGTATCATCCTGCCTATGCTCGTACTGTGCTGAAGAAGTCTCTGACTGTGCAAGCGGGTGAAAGTAGGGAAGAAGAGCACGGAGAACTGGACGAGGGATTTATGTTTGATGATGTGGAATCTGTTACTGTGTTACCATCCGCACAACACGATAGTCCGAAGGAGAGGATAGTACCTAGCTTGAAGAGTTTATGCGAGAAAGGGGCAGCGGAGTGTATAGTAGAGCCGCGAAATGCTATTCAACTGCTTGAAATTGCAGATTCACTTGGAGCAGAGGACCTTAAGAAGTACTGTGAGGTATGCTTGACCTTCCTTTATGATGATTGCTCACTAAACCGTAGATATAGAAACATACAGAAGTTAATGTTTATTTCTCTCTCTGAGTTTAGTGTTCTCTTTTGATGTTCTCTCTGATGATTACCTTACACCGTTTTTTTCTTGCTGCAGGACATTGTGATCCGAAACCTTGATTTTATATTGACAGCTTCTCCCCAAGCAATTGCAAATACATCACCAGATGTTCTTGCCAATCTGGAGAAATTACTGGATGACAGATCATCTGAACCATGGAGCTCCCGACCACTTCCAACACCAACAGCCACATTTCCTGTTGTTATCGATAGTGAAGAGGAGGAAAGTGAGAGCGACATTCTAAGAAGTCGTGACAACCATGTGAAACACTTTTCCTGTATTTCTGAGGGAGGCTCTCGGATGGATTCCTTCTTACAACTAGAAGATGAGCTGGCTCAACGTAATTCCAAAGAAGTTCGAGCTTTGCGGAAAAAGTTGCAACAAATTGAGATCCTTGAAGCAAAGCAATCAAGAGGGCAACTTCTTGATAGTCAGCAAATAGCAAAACTTCGAAAGAAACTAGACATCGAAAGTTCACTGGTAGAACTTGGTATTCCTGTTGAAGAGTCGCCAGAGGCAAAATCATCATCAGCTTTGCCACTAGATGGAAAGGCCAACAAGAAGGCTGACGGTTTACGAAAAAAGAAGAAAAAGGGAAAACAGAGGTTTGCACAGGTTGAGACATTCACTGATTTTGGTGAAGTTAAAGTGGAAACAAATACAATGCAGAATAAAGACACCGAGGAAATCTCTGAATCTATCAAGCCAAAAGTTAGTACCCATAATATCTTTCATGATGAAATGTCCTTTATTGAGGTTAGTTACCTGCATCGGTTGAATCATTTTGCCTTTTGTTATTTCTAAATAGGATGGCAGTGCCATATCGGATGTGACGATGATTAGTGGTTTCACCAAAGAATCAGAATTTGTCTCACTCTCGCAGAAGAAAGAAAATCCACCTGATTCACCGAGAAGCAAGAAACTTGCAACGACAGCAAACAAGAAGAAGAACAGAAAGGGAGGGCTTTCCATGTTCTTGACTGGTGCTCTTGATGATTTCCCTAAACCTGTTGTTGCTCCTCCACCAAAGCCCAAGAACGAAGGTCCTGCATGGGGTGGGGCTAAGATTTCAAAGGGGTTTTCTTCTCTTCGGGATATTCAAGACGAACAAAGCAAGACTCATCCTCATGAACCTGTTAGGAATAGTAAACATCAGTTGGGGGATGAGGCTTCTGGTAAAACGGAAGGAAAGATACTACTGAGCTCTTTCTTGACTTCGAAGCCGATTCCTGTGGAGTCAGCCAGAAGTTTGCAGCAATCTGATGTGGAAAGAGGAACTCCTCCTTGGGCTTCTTCTAAAACTCCTCCTCACATTTCTCGACCTTCTCTCAGGGATATCCAGATGCAGCAGGTAAGTTGTTCCTCTGTTTGGGCAAGGTTCAAAAGAAACAGATAAAGATTGTTTTGTTGCCTCTGTTTGAAGCTCATTTATTTGGTTTGGGGGTCTAATGTAGGTGAAGAAACAACAGTGTACGTCTCACAGTCCAAAGACAAAAACATCAGGCTTCACTGTTACAACCGGGCAAGGATCTCCATCAGATTCGCCTGGAACTAACCGCTGGTACAAACCAGAGATCGATTCTCCATCATCAATCCGCTCTATCCAGGTCGAAGAAAAAGCCATGAAGGATTTGCGCCGCTTCTACAGCAGTGTGAAGGTAGTCAGGAACCAGCCCTGATGAGTGATGACTGAATGAGGTGTTACCCTTCAACAGATCTCATTCTCAAAAGTGTTGTAGTTGTACTTGTTGTACAGATGATGTCTCCACTGTACATTGGGTTTCCCCTTAAATCTTCAGCCATTTTTTTGTTTCTTTTTATCAATATTTTAGCTGTAAAAGTGATGCTCATGTTCATGTACATCACTGGTGTACCTGAAGCTCTTTGTTAGTCTTCACAAGCCATTTTAGATGTACTTCTTTAGAAATAATAATAATAATAAAAAGCTTAGATAATCATTTTCTTATAAATTTTCCACTTTTCTGTAATCTAATGTTCGACTTAAGTAACCAATTCAAGTGTATGAAATTTGCAACTGTTTTCACAAAAGACGCCACAACCTCTCATTTGATCCATGTAAGCTTATTTGAGACGTAAGCTCTCAGGGGAGCTGGGTCCATAGCCGATGCATTGGTACGTTATTCCGGTTTATTATCAAATACTATTCTTGTTTCAGATCCCAAATGCGGCTGCAACTCTAAACTCTTTTGCTTAGCGGCCACGTGCAGACGCTAGCTAAAGTACTATGGATTCCAACTTCTAATTCAACATTGAAATCTCTGTGACTGAGTTAGTTTTTGACTTATTTGGTTTTATAGGTGAAGCCGTAAATGTTACGTGCCGTATAAACATGTGATTTTAGGTTTCCTTGTGTACCAAGAAAGATGTGATTGCATGCATATACAGACATATTATTTTGTGTTTGGTTTGATTCTCTTTTTTTTTTAAGTTACTGGCCCAAAATAAGATTTTGACTAAAGATTTGAATAATAAGATTTACCAATTTTGTTGTTATTAAAAATAATAATAATAAAGAAATCTCAACCGTACGTGTCTGTAACAATCTCATCTTTGTGCTCTACTTTATACGGTAATGAAGCTCCTTGTCTCCTCTTCTCTTTGGATTATCATCTTTCTTATTAATTTTTAGGATAAAAAAAAAGAAAGAGAACAAGAGAGATCTGGGTTTATGATAAAACCAGGTTTGCTTTCCTTCTAAATTCTAATTGTGGCCATTTCTTGAATTTTATTTATTTAGGTTTTTTTCATTGGATTCGGAATCTGATTGATTGTTTAACAAGTTTCTTTCCCCTTTTATAGATCTTCTTCTCTAATCCAGTTCTCCGAAAATGAACGACCTCTTGAAGGTTTGTCTCTTATCTTTTCCTTCGCTTCGCTTTGGACATCACGACGTTTTTTGTTCTAATTCAAGAAACGTTTCCGTCTAATTAATATTAAAACAAAAAAACGCTCTCGTGAGAGATCTTTATTCTTTATTATTGCCTCTAATTTGTTTTTCTGGAAATTAGAGATTCGTAGGGTTTTTTTCTTGGGTTAAAAGACTTTTACGAGATGACATTTCGTTCGTTCGACATTGCTCCTGTGAGATTAATTAATCAACCGTATATATATACATATAAGCAAAATGATCAAATAAAACCTTGAGGTTTTATGTGGGATTTAATGGAAGATGCATAATATATATAATGAGATATGATAAAGATTCAAAAACTTTAAGCTCATAAGGTTTATAAGATGATGTGACAAATGTTTTTGTTTTGGACAGGGTTCGTTAGAATTCTCCCGAGATCGATCTAATAGAAGCGATATCGAGTCAGGACATGGCCCAGGTAACTCTGGTGATCTCGGGCTCTCTGGTTTCTTCAAAAAGGTGAGCTTTTTTTATATCCCAATGTAACTCTTCTCAATCACTGTCAAATGTGTATTTCTATTGAAATCATATTAAACTGTTAGGTCCAAGAAATCGAAAAGCAATATGAGAAGCTTGACAAGCATCTCAAGAAGCTTCAGGGGGCACACGCGGAGACTAAGGCCGTCACTAAGGCTCCTGCAATGAAATGTAATCACAAATGAATTTGATATTAAAACTCAGAAACAAGTTCTTGATCCAAGATTTAGATGAATTTTTTTTGTGTGTTTTTGTGCTGCAGCAATCAAACAGAGGATGGAGAGAGATGTTGATGAAGTGGGAAGAATCTCTCGTTTCATCAAAGGAAAGATCGAAGAACAGGATCGAGAGGTTAGGCTTAGAGATGAATACATTGTTGCATGTGTTTCTATGATCTGTTCATTTTGTTTAAGACCCGAATTAATTTTAACAGAATCTGGAGAACCGGACTAAACCGGGTTGTGGGAAAGGAACTGGAGTAGACAGAACAAGAACAGCCACAACTATGTGAGTTTAGTTTCCTGAATCTATTACTACCCTTCAAGATTCTCTCTTTCTCTGTCTCTCTGTTCCTTAACGCAATTTCTTTTTTAATCCGCAGCGCGGTAAAAAAGAAATTCAAGGACAAGATATCTGAATTCCAAGTAAGTTTTAATAAGTGGTTCTACAAAATCTCGAAAGCAAAAACTCTCTAAGAAAGTTGTCCTAAGCTTTTGAATTTGTTCACTGCAGACTCTAAGACAGAACATTCACCAAGAATACAGAGAAGTTGTAGAGAGGCGTGTGTTTACAGGTTTTGAATTGAGAATGCGTCTAAAGATTCAACTGTTCCATTAATGATCTTCTGTTAGCTAAATTTTTTGTCTCCTTCTTCTGTGTTTTGATTCTTGACAATGGTAGTGACTGGCCAACGAGCTGATGAAGAGGCAAGGACATTAATACTCTGCTTCTCAATTTAAATCTATTGGATCGGTTTTAGCATCAATTCATGATAATTGTTTTCGGGTGTGTAGATGGTCGATAGATTGATTGAAACCGAAGACAGTGAGCAGATTTTCCAGAAAGCAATCATGGAGCAAGGACGAGGTCAGGTCAGTACTAAAGTTTCGGCAATAACATGACGACCTGTGTAACAAGGCAACTGTTGCGTGTATCTAAAGTTATGTTATTTTCTGGCTCTGTGCAGATAATGGATACACTGGCTGAGATTCAGGAACGCCATGACGCTGTCCGAGATTTAGAGAAGAAACTCCTTGACCTACAACAGGTAAAGCTTGATCCGATTTACCAAAAACTATCAAGACTTTCGAATTGATACACCTTCTGCGTCTCTTTTATGTTTTTGGTTGTAGGTGTTTCTTGATATGGCCGTGCTAGTGGATGCACAGGGAGAGATGTTAGACAACATAGAGAATATGGTAACAGTCTCTTCATTACCTTTGATGAAGCCTTGAGTTTAGACTTCTTCAAAATACTTCTTCCTCTGTTTCTGTTCTTACAGGTCTCGAGTGCTGTGGATCATGTTCAATACGGGAACAACAACCTAACAAAGGCCATAAAAAGCCAGCCAAGTTCAAGGAAATGGATGTGCATTGCCATCCTCGTCCTTCTTATCATCATCATCATTACCGTTATATCTGTTCTCAAACCATGGACACAGAAAAATGGGGCTTAGGGTTCTCTTCTCTCTGCCCTGCTTCTGGAGCTTCTGTATACAACAGTATAAATTGCATATACATACATGTATCATTGCATCGAACAATATCCTTCCACTGTCATTATGAAAATGATGTATTCTTTTGATTGGATCAATGAATAACTATTCTAAAACAGCCAAAGGCTAATACCATTTCAGTGAACATCTCAGTCAGTCTAATGAATATGAATGTGGATAAAATCAGGAGACAGCAAGTGAATATTAAAACTCTGTTAACATTTACGTTTATCTTTCATATCTGTAGTGTCAAAACAAATCCAAAAAAAAAAACTATTGGAGAAAAAGGGACAAAAGAATCTGAATTTGAACCTTTATCAGATTTACAATGATGAGAAAAAGAACAAAAGATACCTCCAGCTTCACATTTGCTTCATGGGAAGACCTTAGAGAAGGATGAAGCATAACGGTTTTCCTTTGCTGCGTCAGTCATCCTCATAAGGGCGCTTGGAGGCACTACCAATATCTTTGAGAAGGTTTTGATGTATAAAGAGTATGCAACTAATTTGCAAGGAACTACGAACAAAAGAATAACACTAGAAGCTTATTCTCAGAAAGGGATATAAAAAGCCGGTAAAAACAAGAAAAGAACCTCCGTTTGTTTGCTTCTTCGCCTTTCCTGAAAAAATCTGGGAAAAAATCAAATGACACCTCACGGCAGAATTTGCATTCTTGTCACACTAGTCATTGGGATCCCATTCTTCATCCTGGTCAAAAGCTGAAGCCACCTTACTTTTTGCAAATTCTTCTTCACTTTCTGACTGTTCCGCTAGAAGGTCATGTTCATAATCAGGCTGATCACCATCATCAGTTTTACTCTTTTCCACCCCAGCTGATTTTATCCATTTAGGGCATTCATCCTCACCTCCATAGAGAAATCTGCCATCATCACTTCGTATTTGTCTGGAATCCTCAAGGGTCGATGTTTTGCATGAGCATTCAGGAAGTGGATGCGAAAGAAACAACCTGGGTTTCGACAGCATAGACTGCCTGATAAGCCCACTTTCACCCAAACTTGAGTTAAGATGTTTCCTCACAAGAAGTGTCCAGTTACGGTTGGGATGGTACATGTCCTCACGGGTAATGTTGAAAAGTTCTTGAATAACTTTCCTGTTTGAGAAAATCAGTAAACAGCCGTTAATGAATTTGCAAAAGAGATACTCCATGAAGTAGTGAAGTATAAGCTGTGTATCAGCCAAATAGATAGACCAAATATCTTCATTCAACCTAACTATGGACAAGGGAGCTAAAGCTAACAAGCTCTAGCTCAATTTCAACTTCAAAATGCAGTCATTAACTGTCGAGTAATAAGCTTGCTTACCTGTCCAGTCTATATGTTCGTGACGAGGGTCTTTCATAGAGCCTCTGACCCATTACCAAACTTGAAAAATCTGGCAACCCACTACCATCGTTGTTGAAACCAGGGAAAAATACATCAGCTTCTACAGATACAACAAAATCAAGTGCATCCCATAGTAACCTGTGAGCTTGATTCCTAAGATCCATAGGTGAAGGGCTTGGTTCTGTATCATTCTGTGTAAGCCAACCATACCACCCTTCTTTTTCGTGCTGGTAGATAGGTCTGTCTGGAGGAGGAGGGAGAGGTCTAGGCCGAGGTCCTGCCTTGTTCCACTCTTCTTTGAGCTGCTTATCGCTTTTTCGAGGAGGCATCTCAAATGTATTTTCTGGAAGAGGTGTCTCAGGACCAACCAATTCTGATAATTCCTCCGTGCTGCATAAAGAAGTCCGATCCACTACATTAGGGAACATGGCCCGCAAAGGGATCAAAACACGTTGGCCGCCAAACATTTCAGAACCAGCTAAGTATATAATCGCTTTTTGAGAATAACCCAATGCTTTCAGAAGAATTCCAACCTGCGAAATTTCAATACCGAGAAACTCTTAGCATCACAAAAGACAATGCAGTTCCATCAGAACAGCAGTAAGGAAACGATCCAATTGGTGCATTCGAATGTCTGCATAAGGGATGTTCAGGCTTGAAAACAGTGTGTTACATGAGGGCCACATGTTTCCGAGGCAGATTTAGCTTCCAAGAGACACCATGAAGCCAGACGTAAAGGGTAGGAAGATATAAAAATGTGTCCATATAAACATTTTTAGCATAACTTGAGAGAAGCTCCGGGTTCTACCTCTTCTGGCATGAGAGGACACAAGCCATTGTCCCTGCGCAAGTGCGAGTCAACAATAAGTTCTTCTGAAATAAACCTCTGCTTGATCATCTGAGCCCGCCGATACTGGATAAGTTCACTGTGAACATCCTTTAAGAATTGAAACGATGAGTAGAGTCAGAAACCGATTTCACAGTTTAAAACTACTTCCCCATGGAACTCGAGCACAAAGGGTAGACAGAAGAATAGCGTATCTGATATAAACAATTTGTTCTATCAAAAAATACAGATGGAGAAGGTTAAAAACTTTTACCTGGAAAAGCTCAGCACAACCATGATATGCCAATTTGTCCCTCACTAAGCCAGGATGATAAGCCAGGAAGGGTTGACCTGATTTACGTAACCTGGAAAAGGTGAAGCACCTCAATTCTGTCAGGGATGCGCGGTTTTCAGGGGTTGATGGACAAAACCGTGACACATAGGTATAGTCATTTTTAGTTACGTAGCACTCCACCTCAAGATCCCAAGCTAAATGAAAAAAGGCCTTATCCATTACAGTTTTCAGCTAGGTACTCCATGATTAGAGAAACAAAAGCTTTAGCATGCAATGTTCTTCCCCCCTCCCCTTAATAATCCAAAGCCATAACTATCTCCTATTTTCGTCAATTAAATTTTTAATTTGCAAGTATCACAAGTACCTGTCAACCATCTTCTTGCCCAGCACCTGAATTTCTGAACGAAGCTGTAGGGCATGGAAGGCAACTCTACACCTTAGTCTTTGAAGTTCAGGCATTGAAGCTGGCAAAGTTGACTGAAAACAAGACAACTTTGTTGAGGATGAAACACCTTGTTTAACTAATATACCAACTTCTTTTTATGAAAATGACCAGAATGTGATATGACGAGTGATGGTAGTTTGCAAGCAGAAAGATATCTACTCAGAGATCTCTATAGATTTAGAAGTTACTGCATTACAAAATATAACACTCTAAGGGAGAAAAAAGCACTCAGTACCTGCAAGCATCCCCCATCAGACACGATCAATCCAATAACATTAGCTTTCTTCAACTTTGGCAATACATCCTCGAGGTAAAATTTTGGTGATGCAGAGTTTTTGGGCTTAAAAAGAGGGAACTCATTCCGCTTTCTTGCGGCTTTCAAGCTCTCAGGGAGGGCCTTTGCAATTATAACATCATTTTTAAGAAAGGATATAAACTGCTCTTCATCATAAAGATAGGAGAAACTCTTGAATTTGTTGCTGCACACCATGTAAGAAAACACTAGAGTAAAGAAGAGTCTACTACTAAGGCAAAGAAACACGCTTTAACAGAAAATAATGGTGAAACGTGCAAAGATAAAAAAAAAAAAAGAAGAACATGGATAGAGCTAGGCGTACCTAATGCCTTTTGAGCGAAGACTTTCTTGAAGCTCTGGAATGACAAGAGTAGCATTTAAAAGCCTGGATATGGTGACAAGATCACATATCTAGAAAATTTGCAAAGATGTTATCAACATGCAGAACATAAAAAACAAAGAGGAAATTTAAACTATGGAGTCAACTGATACATACAGAAGATCTTATCTTGTCAAATCCACCAAATATCTTTGCATAAATGAAGCCATTGTTTTTTGAACTGGGCGCTGCAAAGAGACAGTAACAAATCTATCCCTCAATGGTTTGATGCAAAATGAGAAAGAAAAAAAAACACTCCAACTTGAATATGTTTAAGAATTGATGCAGAAAAGAAAAGATTCCACTTGAAAGCAGAAAAATGTGCATGCAAACAAAGTAAGATATAGTACCAGGATAACTATTTCTTGGATTGGCATAGGGCTGCAAGGTCTCCAACGATTTGACAGGCCGCCATAAGTGCTTATTTCTAAAATCCTGCAACAGTAAACACAAAGGCATTTGAAAATTGAAACTGAAATCCAAATCCAAATCCAAATTCAATTTCGTTTTTTGTTTTTGTTTTTACCTGTGCACCTAACAAAGAATCAAAATCTTGCCAAAGGGTATCTCTTGCATAATACGCCAACTGTACACCTGAAGACTTTGTCATCGAAAGATGAACAAGCAGAGATCCCACTGATAATATCATCACAAGGAGCGCAATCCATTTTATTCTAGATTTGAACACCATCTCCTACCAGCCCGTAAATCGAGCTCTTTCCCCGAACCCTGAGAACCAAAACAATGGAATTTTTTTCAAAATCCAGTGGCTATATGTTCCACAACACACAGATTTCGGAATTGCAAAACCCGAGAACGAGCTTCTTTCTCCTCTTTATATTTTTTAATTTGATTTTACCCAAGACGACGAAGAATCCAAGGCGAGATCCAGGGTCAAACGAACGATGAAAATCAACAGCCTCGAAACGAAGCACGCTCAGGATCTGATTAGAAGATTATGTATCAAAAACTGGAGATTACTCGCACCTTCTCAATCGAACTTTCCAGGGGGAAACAAACAAAAAAAACCCGTGCAGGAAGAAGAAGTAGTTGAATAAAATTCGAGTCACATCGAGAGAGAGAGAGTAGGAGACAACTCACTGACAGATTTCCAGAAAATCGAAGAACGGAAAAATATTTTCCTGCGAGAGGGTTGCTTTGTTAACAGACAAAGTCAGCTTATAATATTACGAACTCGACTCTACAGTTTCGGTTTACTAACAAACCACGTATATTCATTATCCGGTTTATGGTTTGGTTTTATTGGCTTCGGTTCTCTACGATTTGTTTTAACGGTAAATAACAAACCGAGTGAGTATCGGTTTGATTACCTTCAGCCCAAATTGTTTTGCCGGTTCAAAGTCATGGCTTCGGTTCTGTTCAATTACTTTGATTGGGAATTTCCTCAATAACCGAAAAAATAACAAACTATATTTGATAATGATTCTTTGATTCTGTAGAACCATGAAAAATCTTTTGGATTTTACACTGTTAATAAACAAATCTGAGAAATCTTTCTGGATCTTTTGTTTGATTCATCATTCATTACACAAAACTTGCATTTACATCCGAATTTCTATCCTCTAAATCAAATATTTCACTTAAGAAAGATGAAAAAATGTCATCTATCTACAGTAAAAAACAAAACAAAAAGTTAAAACTTTTATCTTCAGATGATGATCATCCTTGGATCCGAGAAGCTACAGTGAGAAAAGTATCTTCAGGACAAGGGATCGTCAAGCCGCCCATCGCATGATTAAATCCGAACTCTTCCTCGGCTTTACTGAGAAGAGTTTGAAACAAAGGCTGGTTCAAGTAAGACACTGGCACAATGTATCTCTGCTTCTTCTTCTGGCTCTCACCCACGTACACCGCAAGAAACCCTTTCGGTACTGAAGTTTCTTTCCCCGTTCCAGCTACAGAGCCACCAAGAATCTTCTTTGCAGCCATGAAACCTCTTACCAAAGCCATTTTTTTTTTTTGAAACTAAAAGTCTTTGATTTTCGAAAGTCTCAAGTTCTTGGATTACTTGTTGTTGTTGAATGTTGATGATATGAAGATGTGGATCTGTTTTGGGTTGGTATATATAGGTCTACCAAGTGTTTCGTGGGGCATGCATGAATAGAGTTTCACATGGTTGTGTTTTGGTAATCTTGAAAAAAATAAGATATTGGCATATGCTTTTGTTTCTTCATGTTTCACAAGGAGTCTTTGTCCTCTTCTCTCAATCTCTCTGTCTCTCTGCTTGAAATTGATTTCTCATTACCAAAAATTTCTGTAAGAACAAACTTATGTGGGGACATGGAGTTGTTCACCATCAGAACAAGTAGTATCTGTCACTAATTAAGTTGTCCTCAACCATATCCAGGTACAGGATCACATGACAACGCTACAAAGGAAACTTTTTCTTAATTTTCTTTAATTTTATTTATTTGTTTGTGATTTTTACTATAAAGGAAACTTCTTTGGCTTAAGTTTTTCTTATTTATTTCTCTTTGTGGACTGATATGATGATGAACACAATCATAATGTATCAACGGAGGGTCCCAATCACTAATAGATAGATCATCTCCATTACTAGTCTTTTATTGAGTATCTATCTAGCATTATAAAAAATAAAAAAAAATTAATAAAACTAATGAGAACAGATTCTCAAATGAGAGACTATTAACACCTCATGAAATATATTCTTTACATGGGACACATGTCTTTTTATCAGTGGTTTAGAATTCTTGATTTGATGATTTAATGAAAGCAAACTTTATATTTTTTTATTGTTTTATAAATCATAAAATAAAATTATATCTATCAAACTCTATTATGTATGAGTTTAAATTATATATTAATATTATTTTTGATTGATATTACTTAAAGTTAATTCAATAATATTTAATTAGTATTATTTCAGTAAACACAATAATATTAAATATTAGAAGAAACAAAATCTGAGATTTAATTATTTTTTTTGACACTTTGTTAAAATCATGTATAATTATAATTTTCCTCCCTTATATATAAATTTCATATCTTCATCTTATCAATATACCTGATTTCTTTTATTTCATCACTTAGATTTCATTTCTCATCAAACTACACTAAAAATATTAATATTATTATTGATGAGAAATTTAATGAATATTTCACCAATTTTAATATAATTTAAAATTTTGTGCTTTTTGTGCTTTTTAAAATTTTGTGATTTTTAAATATAATTTGATTTTGACTAAATCAATACAATTTAGTCATTCTATAAAAAGGGTTCCACAATTGATCAAATACCATAATCTTCAACATCTAAAACAAACAATGGAGAAAATATGAAGTTTGTTTTCATTATCTTCCTAACCGTTACGTCAGGTAAATTTTATATTTCATATATATTAAAAAAAAATTATGAGTGTATACATGCAAATTTTTTATAATAACGACAAACATGTCTGGTTTGGTAGTGATGAGTATCGTAACAATTGAGGCAAAACGGTTATTACCCGAAGAAACATCCCAAACTGTGTTGCACAGTGAAGCTTCACCACAGATTGTGAAACCACAAATATTTAATCACTGCAAGGAAGGGTGTCATGTGGAATGTGTTCCCAATCCATTAGCATTTATAATTGAATGTATTTGCGTATGCTAATTTTAATAAAACAAATAAGATATAATTTTAGTCATAGATAAAGACTGAAAAAAATACTATATCTTTATATAAATTCGAGCAGTGTAATGCAAAAATTATTTGAATTTTCAAAATATTTAATCAATCGGCAAATCCTAATTAAACACCGTCTCTCTCAGCTCAACCAACATTTTAAGGAATTAATAAGCAATATGTAACTAAAATTGTTAATTTTCCCCGATTTATGTTTATGCATATTTTAGGCTTCGTTTCTGTTCGATTAGTTTTGTTAGAAAAATCCATCATAACCAAAAAATCTGCCGGAAAAAAAAACCATTTTTTAAAATTCCTATTAACCGGAAAACAACAACAAACGGGATTCGATCGGTTTGGTCAATCAACACCATTACTTCGGATTATCACCACAAATACCACTATGTGGAAACTTTTAACCATCACTACCCTAACTTAATCACAATACCCCCTCTATCTGAGTGAAAGACGAAAATACCCTTGAGTTTTTTAAATGAAATATCACCGCCAGTATTCCCTAGTATTACCCAGTATTACAATATCCGAGTATTACCCCGAGTATTACCTAGTTGTACCACGTAGAGGGGGTTCGAACCCCGGTCGCGCCAGTATTCCCTAGTATTACTACGTATTACAATATACTAGTATTACCCCGAGTATTACCTAGTTGTACCACGTAGAGGGGGTTCGAACCCCGGTCGCGCGCACGCAGGTGACGCGCGTGGAGCTCGCAACCACTGAGCTCCCGTGCATTTCGTTGTTCTCTTACCAATTCAATTCTACTTATTCTTTACAACTCTTCATTAAGGGTAAAATCGACTTTTCCCTACAGAGGGAGATTTCTGATTAAAACGTGGGGAGAGTGGTATTCCTGACGATGGTCCATTACTTCTGTCAGTCTGTGTAAACCACGGTTGGATATTTACAATGATTCTCTGGTTTTGTAGAAGAAGGATTTAGGCCTTGAATGTTTGCAGTTTTTGAAGCGGTGATTGAAACCACCCATCCGATGATCAAATCCAAACTCTTCCTCTGATTTACTGAGAAGAGCTTAAAACAAAGGCTGGTCCAGGTATGAAACTGGCACTATCTCTGCGTCTTCTTCTGGTTCTCACCGACGTACACCGCAAGAAACCCTTTTGGTGCTGAGGTTTCTTTCTTCATTCCACCGCAAGAATGGAGTTTTTTCATTCACCATCATAAGAAAGAGTATATGCCACTAATTAAGTTATAATCAACCATATCCAGGTACAGGATCACATGACAATGCTATAAAGGAAACTTTTTCTTGATTTTCTTTTTTAAAAAAATTTGTATTGTTGTGATTTTCACTATAAAGGAAACTTCTGTGGCTTGAGTTTTTCTTATTTATTTCTCTTTGTGGTATTGATATGATGATGAATACAATCATTAATGTATCAACGGAGGGTCTCAATTGTCACTGTTGGAGACAAAGTCATATGGTTGATTTGATGAGAGACAAAGTCACTTCATTATAAACAGAGTAACTGAGAAAATACGCCAGTAAAACAAAATAGACACATCAGCTAGCAAAAACTGTTTAGAAATTAGATTCATAAGAGAATATACTGTGTTACGTTGGAGGGAGAACAAGAGAGACATGAAAAGAGATCGATTGTTCCATCTTCGTTCTTATGACAGACTCAGCTTCAAGATTTGATTCAATGAAGAAATCGACTTTTTTACATTTTTGTAGGTGCAGGTATTTCACTCTATTCGTTGAATGATCTATCAGCAAAAAGGTCTCTGCAACTTGTATTGATTTGATCTCTGTTACACAAAATTGGCATTAACATTGAAATTTCTAGTCCTCTGAAACAAACTCTTCCAAAAAGAAAGGAGGAGAAAAAATGTCATCTATTCACATAATAATAACTCTGCATCTCTAGTTTGAGAACAAAAACAAATGTTAATGTCTTTTTGTTGGATCATCCTCATCTTTGAAGCTGAGAAGTTATACTGATAAAAGTATCTATAGGGCAAGGGATCGTCAAGCCGCCCATCGGATGATCAAATCCAAACTATTCTTCAGCTTTACTGAGAAGAACCTGAAAGGAAGGCTGGCTCAAGTATGAGACTGGCACGATACATCTCTGCTTCTTCTGGCTCTCACCGACGTACACCGCAAGAAACCCTTTTGGTGCTGAAGTTGCTTTCCTGGTTCCTACAAAAGAGCCACCAAGAATCTTCTTTGCACTAGAGAGACCTCTTACCAAAGCCATTTTTTAAAGTCTGAGACTTGAAGCTCTTGAAGATGTATGAGATCGAAGGAAGGATTAAAGGGATTCAAGTTCTGGATTGGATTGTTGATGATATTCTTTCTGATTTGGGGATCTATTATATATATAGATCAAGTGAATGAGTTGAGACATATCTGAAATCAATTGAAACAATAATTAACAAGTGTGGGACATAGATAAATAAATTATCACATGGTTCTGTCTTTCCCAGATGGTAATCTGGATATATATATATATATGATAGATGACACAGTAGGACACAAGGGTTTGTTTTCATTAAGAAACTTAAGTGGGACCTTAAGTTGTTCACCAACAGAACAAGAAATCTCTGACACACAATCATGTTCTATACATCTAACCACAAGATCACATGTAAAGGCCACTGAAGAAGCTTGAAATTTTCTTCCGAGGTGATACCTTATTTTACCTGTAACAGCCATGTGGATCTGTCTGCAGAAACTTCAACTACTTCATCAAGCCAACAAAGCATGTGCTAGTTTTTATTTATTTTATTTTTGGTAAAACTTTGTGAATATAAGATTCCATGTGGGAAAAATTCATACTAACAGAGAATAATGACTATAAAATTCACCGTTCTGCCGAATTGTAAAAGATCTAAGCTCCTAATTTCGTTGAAAACCTAGTTCTTGAGGTTTCTAGAGAATTCAGCAAGTAATGCCTTAGATTCAAATTTTTACAGACTCAAGCAACTGATGAAATTCACAAGATGCAACCATTCTTGTGTTTTCCAGATCTTTGGTTGAAGCCCAATAGAGCTTCGAGGCCAAAACGGATAGAACAGAAACCCTAAGCTTTCTCAAGTTCTTACTATTTTTCCCCTTTAAACTACACAATTTAAACCAAATATTCAGCAATGTAAGTCTTCTCTAACATGGGTGGAAAGAAAGAGACGATCTTTGAATGAAATCAAGCAGTGTGACGCCAAATCTGACTTGTGTATTAAATTTAAATTAATACACTTTGACTGAAAATTATGTCTCTCCTCGACCACCATTTTCAGTCAAAAGTGTATTAAATTTTCAAGGTTTAGTGTCGGGATTTGGTCTTATGTATCTTTTTTGAATTTGGTAAAAAAGATCAATTTAGTCATCATGTAAATTTCATAGATAGTGTTACACAAGCATATAAATATGAGTATATAAGTGATTGCTTTCTACCTCCAATAAAAAAAAAGAGGAAACCAAATATTTTGGCTGTAGGTAAAAAAGGAAAGCTAGAGCTCGATTAGATCAATTTAAAAGCTGTATAAATATTTTGGGATCCTAGCATTTTGCCAATCAACCCTAGAATTTCGGTAACAAATTAAGACAGCTGAATGATTTTCTTTCTATAATTTGATTTGACTAATTCAATACCATTTATTCAATCATTCTATAAAAAGGGTTCCACAATTGATCGAATACCATTATCTTCAACATCTAAAACAAACAATGGAGAAAATATCAATGAAATTTGCTTTCATTATCTTCTTAACCGTTATGTCCGGTAAATTTCACACTTCAAATATATTAGAAAAAAAAATTATCAGTCTACATACATAATTTTATTCATAACAACAATATATTGCTATGGTTTTGTAGTGATGAGCATCGTAACAATTGAGGCAAAACGGTTATTACCAGAAGAAACTCCTCAAATTGTGTTGCACAATGAAGCTTCGCCGCAGATTGGGAAACCACAAATAATTACTAATTGCAGGGAAGGGTGTCGTGTGCAATGTGTTCCCAATCCATTTATAGCTGAATGTTTTTGTGTTTGCTAATTTTAATTTCATCTCTTTTAATAAAACAAATAAGATATATTTTCAGTCATAGATAGAAACTGAATAAAGACGAACTTTATATAATAAATTTGAGCAGTGTGATGCAATAATTATTTGGGTTTTCAAAATATTTTAATCAGTCTTCAATCTTATACGACGTCTCTCTCAGCCCAATCACCATTTTAAGGAATTAATATTAAGCAATATGTACCTAAAATTGTAAATTTTCCCCGATTTATGTTTATAAGCAATCAACATTAGGTGATTGAAACCATCGTTTAATACACAACTGTCATTCAAATCAAAATCTCTATCCCTTGAAACAAATCTTTCGGTTAGAAAGATGAAAAATTGTTAATCTATTTACAATAAAAATGTGTTAAGGCTTTTTTGGTCTACCGACGATCATCCTTGGATCCGAGAAGTTATACTGATAAAGGTATCTTCAGGACATGGAATCGTCAAGCCGCCCATCGGATGATCAAATCCAAACTCTTCCTCTGATTTCCTGAGAAGAGCTTGAAACAAAGGCTGGTCCAGGTATGAAACTGGCACTAAGTATCTCTGCTTCTTCTTCTGATTCTCACCGACGTACACCGCAAGAAACCCTTTTGGTGCTTTGCTCGTTCTTGTTAAGGAGCCTCCAAAAATCTTCTTAGCATTGAATATACTTCTCCCCAAAGCCATGTTCTTGTCTGGAAGTTTGATTCTTGAAGCTCTTAAAGAGGTATGCGATCAAAGCAAGGGATAAGGAGATTCAAGATCGGGGTTGATGATATTCTTTCTCATTCGGGGTTGTATATATAGATCAAATGAATGAGTTGAAATCTGTCATAAATCAATTGAAAACAATGGTCTCTACAAGTGTGGGGCACACAAGGACAATGATTTCACATGGTTCTGTTCTCACATCCAAAGCAGAGCTATTACAATCTGTACCCACATAGGACCTAGAGAACATGATCACATGTTAAGGACATAGAAGAAGTTTCTCTGTGTTGATTGATAAATAATAAATCCATCTAACTAACCCTGTCATAGTCTGTCTGCTGAACCTTGTTGAGAAAGACACAATAAGAAAATAATCAATACATGGGACCAGCTTAGATAGGCCACAGAAACTTCCAATCTCTATAGCATTTGTCATGTGATCTGTTATTGGATAGACTGTGATAGAAACTTGTTGTTTAACAACTTGAAACCTGACCCCCATCTGACCATAGTTTGTTCTGAAGAGGGTTGGGTATCAGAAACTGGTTTTTTGACCACAGAGATCCATTCCCCATCTTAAATTCAAGAAACAGGACAGAAGCGATTACAAACCAATGAAACATGATAGAACAGAACTGGCCCAGTATTTCATTTACCGTATTGAAGTATTCAGATTAGCATTTGGTAGAAGACAGACAGAACCATGTGAAACTCTCTATTCATATATGCCCCACACTTTTTAGACCACATTTTTCAAAGATCCCTGAGAAGTTTCAACTCTCTTATTGATCTATTTATAGAGACCCAAACAAGAACAACATCTTCACAATCATCAACAATAAGTAATCTAAGAACTTTAAGCTTCACAAATCAAGACTTTCAGATAAAAAAAATGGCTTTGGTAAGAGGTTTCATGGCTGCAAAGAAGATTCTTGGTGGCTCTGTAGCTGGAACGGGGAAAGAAACTTCAGTACCGAAAGGGTTTCTTGCGGTGTACGTGGGTGAGAACCAGAAGAAGAAGCAGAGATACATTGTGCCAGTGTCTTACTTGAACCAGCCTTTGTTTCAAACTCTTCTCAGTAAAGCCGAGGAAGAGTTCGGATTTAATCATGCGATGGGCGGCTTGACGATCCCTTGTCCTGAAGATACTTTTCTCACTGTAGCTTCTCGGATCCAAGGATGATCATCATCTGAAGATAAAAGTTTTGACATTATTTTTTTGACTGTAGATAGATGACATTTTTTCATCTTTCTTAAGTGAAAGATTTGATTTAGAGAATAGAAATTCCGATGTAAATGCAAGTTTTGTGTAATGAATGATGGAATCAACCAAAAGATCCAGAAAGATTTCTGAGATTATCCAAAAGAGAATCATGATCAAACAAATACCCAAACGGGGTTTATACACAGACGTAATGGTGTGTGGATTCATGTATCAAACTAAGGTCCGGCTGAGGAAAACAAATTGTGTAGTTTATCAATAGAAATATCAGATTACACACAAACAGAGCGTCTTTTCATGCAGTTTAAGAATTATTAATATAACATTAAATTTAAGGAAATTACTTCCATCCGGATCCGTGGCGTAATGGTAGCGCCTCTGACTCCAGTTCAGAAGGTTGCGTGTTCGATTCACATCACTCCGGGGCTTGGTTTTTGAGGTTTCAAGCTTCTCTCAGGCTTGAGGAATGAACACCCATGTAAGTATTTTTTGAATTGGGATGCTTGTTTAAATTTCTAATCCTGGGAATGAACACCTATTGATTCCTAGAAATTGCTTGTGTTTTTGGTTTCTTCCTTCCTTCTTAGACCGGATTGCTTGTTTATGCTTTCTCTAGTTCTTTGTTTTCACTTTTTTAAGAAGGAAACTGATAAGTGTCATGTACTGAAGTGGCAAAGACTTCATCTGTAAAGGAAGGTTTGCCGTTGCAGAGAAGAAGGAGCTCAAGACTTAGTATAAATAGTCTTTGACTTGTGGAGTTTTGGGGATGCTTGATATTGTTGTTGTTGTGGAGTCGTTATGAGACCCATATCTCCGATCGCCATGAGATCGTGAGAAGCTTGTTGAGCATCTTTGTAATTCAGTTCCGATAATCAATAAAGAGAGAGGTTATAGAGTTTACGGTAGAGTTCCGATCATCAAAACCTATCAATTGGTGCGTTTGTGACTTGATCGAACATCGCGATGGTGCTTGACGAAGATCCAGTTCGGAGAGTCGATCAGCTTCAAGGATCTATGGGTGAGCTTCACGAGGAGGTTGAAGCGATTCGTATGGGCTGGGAACGTTTAACCAGTGCGAATTCAGAGACAAATTCAAGACTATCGGAGGTTGAGAAATCAAATCAGGAAGCGAATATGCGTTTAACGACGATGGAGAGACAATTGAGCTCGATCTCTAACATGTTAGCTCGGATCGAAGCCAATTCCTTTTCCGTCGCGTCGAAACAGAAGGATGTCGCGACTTCTTCCGAAAATCTAAACCAGGTAACTCGTTCGAATTCTGAAAATCCTGGTGAGGATAGAAGGATAGGTTATCGGGGAATCACAAACACTTTAGCAACTCGTGATAGTATGCTTCGGAAAGTTGACATGCCTGTGTTCGATGGGAGATTGCCTTTTGGTTGGATTTCCCGTGTTGAGAGATTTTTCAGGTTGGGTGATTATACAGAGGACGACAAGCTGGGGTTAGTTTCTCTGAGTTTGGAAGGTGTTGTTCTGGGCTGGTAAAACTGGGAAATTGAGAGAGAAGAATTTAGGGATTGGCCTCAGTTTAAACAAAGGATGTTGGATAGATTTGGAGAATCTATGGATGATGAACCAGGGAAGAGGCTACACAATCTCACTCAAAATGGTTCTGTAGCAGATTATGTTGCTGAATTTGAAGAGTTATCAGCCATGGTTTCGGGGTTGGATAATAAAAATCTGGAGCATATATTCTATAATGGATTGAAGCATGAGATGAAAGAGGTGATTAAAATGAAAGAACCTAAGGGATTGACTAATTTCAAATCTGCGGTGCTGAAGATGGAGTCTAGTACGTTTTGCAAAATCGTGGGGGAGGCCAGAAGCAGCGATTCAAGACCTAGGAAACCTGCTGCAGTTTATCCCTTACGGTCTTCATCTGTCTATAATGTTCAGAAAACCTTGCCAGCCCCAACAGAGAACCAGCAACTCACTACAACCAAACCTGAGCAAAGAATGAGACAAAGATATACTGATGTTGAATTGGATGCAATGAGAAGAGATGGAATCTGTTTTAAGTGTAAAGGGAAGTATTACAGAGGTCATCCATGTCCTAGTAAAGAGTTGCAAGTACTTACTGTCGTTCATGGATACGAATTAGAGGTTCTGGATGAAAATATGGTGGAGCTAGAGGAAAATGAACACGAATTTGAGCCTCAGCTGATGGAGTTATCTTTCAATTCTTTTTTGGGAATTGATTCACCTACTACAACTAAGGTTCGAGGCAGTATTGGAAGAACCTCAATCATTGTCATGTTGGACAGTGGGGCTACACATAATTTTGTGTCCCCACGAGTGGTAGCTCAATCTAAATTGAAGATGAAAACTAATTCAAACCTACAAGTGTTGTTGGGAACTGGAGTGACGGTGGATGGTTTAGGCTGGTGTGAGAAAGTGGAGTTTGGAATGCAAGGATTGACTTTTGTTTCTGATTTCATATCACTGGAATTAGGAGGAGCAGATGTGATCCTGGGTGTACAATGGCTGAGAACACTTGGAAAGTGCTTAGTTGATTGGGATTCTCACGAATTGATGTTCAACTACAATGGGAAGATGGTGACTTTGAAGGGTGATCCAACATTACATATGACTAAACTTTCTCTTAAGTCATTGTCTCCTATACGATCTGTACAGAGCAAAGGTGTGACAATTGAGTTTGCTAATCAGATGGTCGTTCAACAAGAGCAAAATGAGATTCCTGCCTCAATTGTATCTATTTTGGATGAGTTCCAGCAGGTTTTTGCTGTTCCAACAGGATTACCTCCAATCCGTGGCAGAGAACATGCTATCAATTTGTTGCCTGGGATTACTGCGGTTTCAGTGAGACCTTACATATATCCTCATACAAGCAAAGAGGCAATGGAGAGTAATTCGTTGACATCTATGCTCATTCATGTGATTGAAGATGCAGAAAGTTTAGAGATGTTTCAGAATTGGACTGATATATCGAAGCCTTATTCTGCACAACAATTGTTTGCACACAAGCTTAAAAGAGTCAAGAATAAACGGATGAAGTATCCAAAGGCTTGGAAGTTCAAGTTCAAACATAATAAGATGCAGAGAATCATACCACAACTGCATCCACAACAACTCATTGTCAGATGGAACAACAAGTACATCAATTCTTATTCTAGTGCTCAGGTGGGAACAAAGTGGCCAAGGAACAACATTAAGCGTTTAAGACGAATGAGACAGCCATATATATCAAGCTTAGGGTGTCCAATAAAGCTGATGCATGATCCAAGAGAACGGAAGCAACTTGCACAAAATAGGAAGTGTTGCAAGTCTTGGCACTTCAAATACAAATGCAACTCTGGATCTTATTTTAGTACTTTGGAAGGATCAAAGTGGAAATGGCACAAGTTCAAGTACGAGAGTAAGATGCGACATTTCCATATATCATGGTGGTGTTGCAAACTGAGATTGAGACATGCTGCAAGGCGCTCGAGACAGATTATTTTTGACTGGAGGCAACACATAGACAGTGTAGGAGAAAAGCAGCGGGAATTACATAGGCTCAAGTTTGACAAAGGGACATATGTGTGCAGGAATGCCTATTTTTCTATGTGGCACCGTTGGAGATACAGGGAATTGCAGTCATGTTGGGAAGCAATGAGAGGAGATCTTCTGTTGTCTACAACTAGTTTGGCACATGAATTGGAATGTGCAACACCTTTATCCATAAGGAATGATGTTCCAATAGCATTACTAGTTCCATTGGTTCTCTCTCAAGTTCAGATTCAAGATGTTTCAACGAGAGGGAAGCTGATGTTCCAATACATAATTGCTACAGTTTTGAAAGACCGAGACAGTTTATGGATGAGTATCAAGAGACTTCTACTACAGATTCTGATACAACAACATCAGAAATGGAGTAAATGTTACAAAAATTGGATGTTCAAGTACAAAGACAGAATAAGAAGAGGGATTAAAGGGGATTGGGCCAATACATATATGTCTCGCAATGCCTTGATCTTGTGGGGATACTTGTCAGTTTATGCGAGCACAAAGACCTGCATTGGTGACAAGCCGCATCAGTTTCTTCTCTTCAAGCTTGAGGGCAAGCTTGGTTTCGAGGGAGGGAGTATTGATAAGTGTCATGTACTGAAGTGGCAAAGACTTCATCTGTAAAGGAAGGTTTGCCGTTGCAGAGAAGAAGGAGCTCAAGACTTAGTATAAATAGTCTTTGACTTGTGGAGTTTTGGGGATGCTTGATATTGTTGTTGTTGTGGAGTCGTTATGAGACCCATATCTCTGATCGCCATGAGATCGTGAGAAGCTTGTTGAGCATCTTTGTAATTCAGTTCCGATAATCAATAAAGAGAGAGGTTATAGAGTTTACGGTAGAGTTCCGATCATCAAAACCTATCAGAAACATCCATGAACGAAGCTTCCTCTCTTGCTAGTTGCTAGTTCTTGTAATTTTCTGAGTAGGTGATGCTTTTTATCTTTGTTTTTGTCAACATATTCTTTCAGTCAACGGTCTGTCTTTTTTAACTTTCTTCCTCCACCTAGCTCTCTTTAAAGCTCGCTTCCTCTCTCCGCCATACTAACTAATGGATTCGTCTTTTTTCCTTACCACTGTTGCTGCTGCTGCAATAGGCTTCTTCACCCTTTTTACAAAACTCAGATTCCAACAACAAGATAACAAAGAAAATAATACTTCTTCCTCATCACATCCATCTTCTTCATCTTCTTTGTGTCGCATCTGGACACACCATGTCTTCCCCAGCTTCCGAGGGGAGGATGTTCGCAGAGACTTCCTCACTCACATTCAGTTGGAGTTTCAACGAAAGGGAATAACACCGTTCCTTGATAATGGGATCAACAGAGGAGAATTCATTGGTCCTCAACTCATTCGTGCCATTAGAGGATCTAAGATAGCCATCATCTTGCTCTCTAGGAACTACGCTTCTTCGAGCTGGTGTCTTGACGAATTGGCGGAGATTATGAAGTGCAGGGAAGAGTGATGGCTGTTTTCTATAAAGTGGATCCATCCCATGTAAAGAAGCTGACCGGAGACTCTGGGGAAATCTTCAGAAAAACTTGTGCCGGTCAAACAAAGGAGTACATTGGAAGATGGAGACAAGCTTTGGCAAAAGTGGCCACAATCGCCGGTTACCATTCAAGCAACTGGTTCGTCTTTTTTTTTATGTCCACTTGCTCTCTTAATCTTTCTAACACATCAAACTATATAGATTTGTGCACTATCTATCAAAGAAATACCTATTATTCTAATGAGTGTCATGATTATTTATTGATCTCCCCCCCCATTGTTAGGGATAATGAAGCTGCCATGATAAAAAAAATCGCCACAGATATTTCAAACAAGCTGAATAATTCCGTATCTTCAAGTGATTTCGACGGGTTAATTGGGATGAGAGCTCATTTGGAAAAGATGGAACCATTGCTATGCCTAGACTCAGATGAAGTGAGGATGATTGGGATTTGGGGTCCTTCTGGAATTGGGAAGACCACCATAGCCAGAGTTGCCTACAACCAACTCTCCAACAGTTTTCAACTGAGTGTCTTTATGGAGAACATCAAAGAAAAATATACAAGACCTTGTTCCGATGACTACAGTGCAAATTTGCACTTACAGCATCACTTATGTCTCAAATAACCAACCAGAAGGATATCGAGATTCCTCATTTAGGAATTGCCCAAGATAGGTTGAAGGACAAGAAAGTTCTTGTTGTTCTTGATGGTGTGGATCAGTTAGTACAACTATAGATGCCATGGCGAAAGAAATTTGGTGGTTTGGTCCTGGGAGTCGAGTTATTATTACAACACAAGATCAAAAACTTTTAAGAGCACATGGAATCAACCATATTTACAAGGTGGATTTTCCAGCAACAAATGAAGCTCTTCAAATCTTTTGCATGAATGCTTTTGGACAAAAGTCCCCTAAAGATGGTTTTGAGGAGCTTGCTAGACTTGCAGGTGAGCTCCCTTTGGGACTATGGGATCCTATTTCCGGAGAATGTCCAAGCAGGAGTGGACAAATGCGTTACCTAAGTTGAGGACTTCCATTAATATAGAAATTGGGAGCATTTTAAAGTTCACGAAGATAAAGATTTATTTCTTCATATAGCGTGCTTTTTCAACTATGAAAACATTAAGAAAGTGGAGAACCATCTTGCAGAAAGGGCAAGGGCTTAACATCTTAGCTGAGAAATCTCTCATTTCTATCGACCGTGGATATATATAGAGATTCATAATTTGCTAGTACAACTGCGTAAACAATCTGTTCGTGAACCTGGACAGCGCCAATTTTTGGTCGATAGAAGAGAGATTTGTGAACTACTGACTGATGATGCAACTGTAAGTTTATAAAAAAATTCTCCCTACAGTTTGAGTTTATTTGGTAACTAACCATTTCTATATCCCCTTTTTCAGGTTCGATGGAGTCAAGGACAAATTAAATATAAGCGAGCGAGCCTTTGAAGGAATGTCTAATCTCCAATTCATAAGATTCTATCGCGTGGTCTAGACTATCTGTCTCGAAAGCTTCGATTACTACACTGGATTTATTTTCCGTTGGCATGTTTGCCTTCTATTTTAAACTGGTGGATGTTATATCTTGGTGGATGCTCAAGTCTGGTGGGGTTCCCTTCCTGGATTGGAAATGCCACTAATCTTGAACAATTAGACCTTATTCATTGCTCAAGTCTTCAGAAGTTGCAGTGGTTGAGTTTACAAGGATGCTCTAAGCTAGAGGTTCTTCCAACCAACATCAACTTGGAATCTCTCTGATTGCTCGACGTTGAAAAGTTTTCCTGAGATTTCCACAAACATTAGAGTTCTCAATCTCAGAGGAACTGCCATCGAAGAAGTGCCTCTCTCGATCAGGTCATGGTCTCGTCTTGATGAGTTGCATATGACATACACTGAAAACCTCAAGGAATTCCCTCATGCTTTTGACAGCATCACAGCGCTGTACTTGAGCGATACAGAAATACCAGAGATTCTTCCATGGATCAAGAGAATCTATCGTCTGGATCAACTCGTGCTCAAGGGATGCAGAAAGTTGGTATCTCTCCCACAGATTCCAGATTCCATCTCTATCATAGATGCAGAAGATTGCGAGTCCCTGGAGAGACTGGATTGCTCCTTCCAGAATCCAAAGATTTGTCTCAACTTTGCCAAGTGCTTCAAACTGAATCAAGAAGCAAGAGACCTCATCATCCAAACACCTACTAGTAAACATGCGGTCTTACCCGGTGGGGAACTGCCTGCATACTTCACTCACCGAGCTACTACTGGAGGTTCCTTGACAATCAAGTTGAAAGAGAGGCCTCTTCCTACATCCATGATATTTAAGGCATGCATATTGCTGGTTAATAATAAAGGTGACGATGATGACAAGAACTGGGTGGACGGAATTGATGCTCTCTTTGTTACGTGTAAAAAAAGCGAGCATTTTCTCTTTCCACTTTTAACAGAGCATCTGTACACATTCGAAGTCGAAGCGGAGGTGACTTCCAGCGAGCTTGTTTTTGAGTTCAAGGTCGACTGTAACGATTGGCATATAGGAGAATGCGGTGTACTCCAAGTCTTGGAGGTCTGCTCATGTTGATGAACACGATGAATCTTAAGAAAACAATTTCTGAGACATGCGATGAAACCAAATTTTATGGCCAAGTTTTGACTGCAAATCAAGAAGCAAGAAGGTAACCTAATCTATCTTGATAGATTTTGAACAATGCTCTGTGTATTACTCTGTTGGTTGAACAAGAAGCAAGAATGTATCTGCAAACTTTACTCTGTTTTTTCCTTCCCGAGGATTCAACTATTACTTTATTAAGGGGGAGGTCTTGTGGCAACCTCAATTATTTTTATTTCTTTAATCCTCCACCATTCTGTTATGTTTCCTCCAATTTAACCTCTATTGAAAGGATTCTTAATTATCCGTAGAAGAATGAGAGGTTATTTGGATTTTAAAGTCTACTGTCATCACATGTACAAATCTGAAAAATATTTGTTGGATTGTGTTTGATTCCATCGTTCATTACACAAAACTGGAATTCACATAGAAGTTTATATCCTCTTGAACAAATATTCCAGCAAGAATGATGAAAAATTGTTAAATCTATTTACAGTAAGAAATACTCTAATGTAGAGTTCAAATGTTAGTGTTTATCTTCGGAAGATGATCATCCTTGGATCCTTGAAGTTACTGTGAGGAAAGTATCTTCTGGGCAAGGAATCGTCAGGCCTCCCATTGGATGATCAAACCCAAACTCATCTTCGGATTTACTAAGAAGAGCTTGAAACAAAGGCTGATTCAAGTAAGAAACTGGAACAATGTATCTCTGTTTCTTCAGGCTCTCACCAACGTACACTGCAAGAAACCCTTTTGGTGCAGAACCCACAGGTCTTTTGCTCGTTGTTTCCGCTGCAGCTGCTATAGAGCGGCCAATGATAATCTTTTTAGTACCAAAGATACCTCTAACCAAAGCCATTTGAATCTGAAAGTCTTGATTTTTGAAACTTAGGAGCTCTTTTACTGCTTTTTATTGAGGGATGATATGTTTTGTGGATGTATATATAGATCAAATGAAGGACTTGAAACTTCTCTCGGATATTTGGAATTTGTGGTCTAAAAGCGTGGGACAGAGAGAGTTTCACATGGTTCTGTCTGTCCTCTACCTAATGCTAGTTTAAAAAACTATTAATACAACATAAATGAAAGACTAGGCCAATTCTGTTCTATCATGTTTCATTGTCTTGTAATGATTTCAGTCCTGTTTCTTGAATTTAAGATTTGGAATGGATCTCTGTGGTCGAAAACCAGTTTCTAATAGCCAAACCTCTCCAGAAATAACTATGGTCAGATGGGGTCAGGTTTCAAGTTGTTAGACAACAAGTTTCTATCACAAAATACTCCAAAACAGAGCACATGACAAATGCAATATAGATTGGAATTTTCTATGGCCTAGCTACTCTGGTCCCATGTATTGATTATTTTATTATTGTGTTTTATCTGATCAAGGTATAACAGACAGAGGCTGTGACATGGTTAGTAAGATAGATTTAATTACATATCAATCAACATAGCGAAACTTCTTCTATGGGCTTAACATGTGATCATGTTCTATTGGTCCTATGTGAATACTGATTGTAATAGTTCTGCTTTAAATGTGAGAACAAAACCATGTGAGGAAAAAATTGTTCATATATGTCCCACACTTGTAGACACCATTGATTTGAGACAGGTTTGAAGTTTCAACTCATTCACAGATCTATATAATACAGATGAAACGATTTCTTTACCATCATCAACTACAAGCAATCGAGAACTTAATTCTCTTTCATTTGTATCCATACATCTTCATAAGCTTCAAGAATCAAACTTCCAAACAAGGAAAATGGCTTTGGTGAGAAGTCTCTTTAGTGCAAAGAAGATTCTTGGTGGCTCCTTAGCAAGAACAAGCAAAGCACCAAAAGGGTTTCTTGCAGTCTACGTCGGTGAGAGCCAGAAGAAGCAGAGGCACCTTGTGCCAGTTTCATTCTTGAACCAGCCTTCGTTTCAAGCTCTTCTCAGTAAATCCGAAGAAGAGTTCGGGTTTGATCATCCGATGGGCGGCTTGACGATCCCTTGCCCTGAAGATACTTTTATCGGTATAACTTCACAGCTTCAAGGATGAAGATGACCCAACAAAAAAGCATTAACATATTTTTAAAAAAAACTCAAACCAGAGATGGAGGAGTATCCCATGTAAATAGATGACTTTTTCTCCTCTTTTCTTTTTAAGAGTTTGTTCCAGAGGATTAGAAAGTGTCGATGTGAATGCCATTTTGTATAACAGAGCGATCAAATCATTACAAGTTGCAGAAAGAAAAACAATCGTTTTCAATTTTTCAACGAGTACGAAACAAAGTCTTCAAAGATATCACTTAGCAATCTAAATACCAGTTACTGCAAAAATGTAAATGGTCCTGAAAGATCTCTTCATTGCAGCAAATCTTGAAACAGAGTTTGGCTTAAGAACGAAGATGGAATAAAGAATCTCTTTGATATCTCTCTATATCTTTATCTCCAACGTTAAGAGTCTCTGAATGATTGCCTGAAATTAACCTGGAACGCCATGGAAGGTGATGTCTCTGTTCTAAATTACTACGTTTTAAATGAAGACAAAATGCTGCTCCTGAAGATGTGAAGTTACCTTTTTCTCTTAACAAGTCAAGCATATGACTTTGTCTCACAGTGATAATTTGGATCCTCCATTGATAAGTTATGATATTCATTCTTCATCATCACATCAAAAAGAAAAAAAAGAAAAAAAAGGAAAAAACTTAAGCCACAAAAATATCATTTTTTAGCATTGTCATGTGATCATATTTCTGGATACGGTTGAGAACAATTTAGTTAGTGACAGATACTCTATGTTCTGCTGGTTGAACATCTTCATGTCCGCACATAAGTTTGTTCCTATAGAATTAGCTTTAGTTAAACATGATGCGGAGATATATACCTCCCACAATGGGCGAGCAAGGTGACAGTTACAGGCCCAAAACCCTTCCACCTAGACCTAGGCAACCAAACACAGGTCTCAGACGGAAATGAAGAAAGATGAAATTTGTCATAAAGCAACAGGGATGAGATGCAATCGAATAAATCTCAACTCACAGTGCTGAACTCCACAATTTTCTTTATGTTCGACGAGTGTGCCAAATTTCAAACCATAAGAGCCATTGCGTAAAGCATTAAAAATCATATGTTGTTTTTCGACTGGTTTTGGGCTGAATTAAGGGCCTTTGAAATGTTTTGTTTAAGCCCTAGTTAAGGATCTTGATTAGACCCAACAATTGGATTTGGTTTTTGGAGGTGGGTCTTTCTTTAACATATATATACTCCTCTTACTTTTCATTATTAATAGACTCTTTTTTTTGACCAAAAAGGTTTCATAATTAATAGATTTGGAAAACAAAGAACCGTAATCATGCATCCCCAAAAAACACAAAAGTCAATTCATTATAATTTTATTTTTTGGGTAGTGGTTTGTATACTTTATAAAAAAATTTGACTTGATTGCAAAAATTAATCCAATGACTAAATTTGATAGATTGTAACTATGTTAAAAAAAATAAGTTTATATACTTCTTTTCCAATTAAGAAAATTGGTAAAAAGATTAATGTGTTATTGTCAATAAAAAATAATATGTTCGAAATTGGATATATTCCATTTTATATGGAAATTATTATAATTCATAGAAACAAAATTATAATTTCCGTGAGTTTACTATGTTAAATATCAGTTAAAAAAACTTTAAAAATATAAAGAATAATATTAAAAAAAAAATCCAAGTTAAAATCTTAATTTTCCTGTAAAAGTATGAAAGATAACGTTGATTGTTAAATATGTGGAAAAAAATTAATCAGAAAAAGCATCGGGGAGAGAGAGAGAGAGAAACACATCGGACGAGACGAATAGCATATTACGAGCTTGGCGTTTTTCGATCTGTTGTTTCTGCAAAAAAGAAGAAAAAAAAGAGTAGAAATTTTGTGGTTTTTCGGATCCCTAGATGTCCTTAAGACATTATTAGGTTTTGTTCTTCCCCTCCTTTGTTCCGCTTTCTTCATCGAATTTTGCTGCCTTGATCTACCCTTAAATTTCTGCAATTTCGCCATCTTTTGCCTTAAGATTTATTAGAATCGTTGATTTTCTCGCTCTTGCATTTACCTAAAGTTCCATGGATATCCGGGTTCCGATTCTCGTCCTCCTCTGTTGGATAGCTGCGTCCGGTTTGGCTTCATCCTCTTCCGTTTGCAATCACGAATTCAAAGTGTTCCGGTTCGATATAGAGGCCAAATGCCCTCCTTCTCTCTATCCAAGCCCTCCTACTGAGGTAACGTTTCGGATGCTCTGAGCTCGTTCTAGGGTTTGTTTTGAATACGCGTTGTTGTTGTTATTCAACTTGCTTTGATGAGTTGGATCTTCATTGGGTTTATTGTGAAAGATTCCAGTGACGGGTTCTATATCGGATTACACTATGGCGTAGAAATTGAATTAGGAGCAGAAATGTTCCTCCTTTTCTTCAAGTTTGGACGATAGCTCTTCCCTATTGTGATTTGAAAGTATTGGACCGATAGTTTCAACTTACTTGCCTTTATAGCCAATGCTCCGCTGTTTTCTTTTGTGGAAACTTCTTCTCTTAGATGTTTAGGATCTTTATATCTAGACAGGTTAATGGATCTGAAGCTTTATTCTCAACGTAAGCAATGTCTTGTCTGCAGGTAGATGGAGACTCACTAGACAGGTTAATGGCTTTGAACCATGGAAACGCTTATATCTCACTACTCTTTTATGCTTCCTGGTGCCCATTCTCACGCTCTCTCCGCCCTAAGTTTGATATCTTGAGTTCGATGTTCCCTCAAATACACCACATGGCTGTGGAGCATTCTCAAGCACTACCATCGTAAGAAGCCTATTTACTACTCAGACACATAGTCTAATATTCTATTGAAGTGGGTTCAATGACTCACGTCAACAAAATTGGCTACTCAATAGTTTACTTGGGAATAGATAATCTTAAATTGCTTCTCAGATTTTTCATAAATTGCACCATTTAAGGTGCCTCTTTCTCACTCTGATACATGAAGTTGTTCACTCTAATTGTCTCATTAGTCGGTTCCTCCTCCATGTGCTTTTAGGTTTCCTCATGTGTTTGCCCTTTTACTAACTGATTTCATTAGATGATTTGTTGCAGTGTCTTTTCAAGGTATGGTATCCATAGCTTACCTTCAATCCTGATGGTAAATCAAACTTTAAAGTTGCGATACCATGGTCGAAAGGATCTTACATCCCTGATTGAGTTTTATGAGGAATCAACAGGTGATTCACTAGACCACGTATTTGCTTGTGTTATCTTCCCATCTACATGAAAAATTGTCTGTTTCACTTTGAATCTTTGGCTAGCACATTTCAGTTTGAAAAATTCAATGATAACTGATGATTCTTTCGGGTTTCCAGGTCTCCAACCTGTCCAGTATGTGGCTGAAGCGGAACCAACAACTAGCTTAGAAGCTGCCGATGGTAACCTGATCACATGGTTACGCAATGGGACATCTATTACTGAGATATTCAAACGAGATCCATTCTTGGTACTATCTCTGCTGTTTATCTGTTTACAAATGGCAATCCTCGTCGTCCCCATAGCAGAATCGCGCATGAAAGCGTTATGGGCTTCCTATGTTCGCAATCTGAACCTGGAAAGATTTGGAGAGATAAGCCAACTGTTCAGCCGTGCACTTCACATGGTCGATGTTAGGAGAGTATGGTTGAAACTTAGACTCGTCAAAACAAGGAACTTCCGTGAAAGAGCAAAGAATGCACAGGCATGGGCTTCATCGCTCGCATCTGTCTCTCTAGGCCAAACTTCATCAGACCAATCCTGATCCTAAGGGTGAAAATCAAAACCCTTGAGAGATCCTTCCAATATCTTGTCAGCATTGGAAAGAGATAAGCTTTAAGTGTGTTCTGGAAATTTGAGAGTTCCCTTAAAATGAATGTTATATGACTTTTTTGAGTTTACTTGTCTGCATCGAAGCATGTAAATCCTGGAACAGCTTGTGCTTCTGTTTGTGAATATCTTTCACACTTTTTTTGTTGTTTAAATTTGAGATGTGTGTTTTGGCCTCATTTCATTTACTGAATAATCTGATTTGAGTTATTTAAAGCTTTGCCTGAGTCTTGTAGGCATCTTTGTATTGTACTGTTGGCTCGAGTTCACTTTGCCCCACAATAGATACATGGTATGGTACATTATCATCATGTCTCCACAATAGTAACATGGTATGGTACATTATCATTATGTGCATGTTGTATTACATAGGATATCTGACTAATTCTTTTATTTTCGAATTCGAAAATGGGCCCTTGGAGTTTTGAATATAAGCCCCAAATCACGGATAGAAATTTTGAAATCACACTTTTGGTTTGTTAGCTGGAATTCTTTGTCGCTGGGGTTTTCTCTAAGCAAGTTTAAGAATCATGGTGTTTATTTGAGTTTCATGAATTTGGAGCTATTTTTGTGATATTGGGTTGAGTGATTAGGGGACTTTAACCTCATAAGTCATATGTCCCAAGTGATATAAACAAATTCTCCATAACCCCTTTCCTATTCTCAATACCTTCCTTTACATTTTTCACCAATTTACCCCCTTCTTTTATTTTATTTTTCAATCAACAATTAAAAATATGGACCCCATGTTTTATCATCAATATTTTTTTTTAATTAAAATCCTCATAAATTATCAAAACAATATTTCAACAACCAATCAATTAATACCCACAAGGACCCACTTTTTCTCCCCTCCAAATAAAAAAAACGTGTTCTTCCTCTCTTGCCCCAAGTGACATAAACGTGTCTCACTAATATTAGTTGACTCAGTAATACCCAGAAAGTCTCATCTAGACTATGTTCTCCAAATTTTTTAGATTTTTATTTTTTTAATAAAAAAATGAGTTATGGGCAAAGTACAATATTATCTTATGTGTAATTGATTATGAATAAAATAACATATAATCAATATTTATCTTCTATACTTAAATATGTTGATTTATTCTTTAATTGCAGTTTTACAGAAAAGAACATACACACAAATTCTTCTTCAGATGGTTCTCAATGTCTCATGAATTGTTTCTCCATAATGAATCTATCAAACATGAGAAAAAATTATCGCCCAATGTAAAAATCCAAACCATGTATCAATATTTTGTTTGTAGTATGAACTTATAGTTAATATTCATGACGAGAAAGTGTATGTCATTGAGATTTTTCGGTTTTTATAAAGAGTTATTAATTATGAGAGTTTTAGAGTTTCTAACTTGGATAATAAAATATAGAAATATAAATCACATGCTCGAAATTGATCTTGGAATAAAAATATGTCCAAAACGTCATACTCAAATCTTGCACGAATGAATAGTGATACTAAAAACGTATACGAATACGATCCGCGCATAATCATTAATGTTTAAAATTTTGTTATATTTTTATGATATAAATAAAATATACATATTTCATATTTTGCCTAAAGTCATCAATATAATTAAAACGAACCTGGTAAAAACGAGATACATATCGTGTTATGCGGGAACAAGATCGACGTGGCTGAGACGGACGTGCAAGTGAGACCCCATAAGGTGATATTCCATAACACCCATGAAAACGTCAAGTTTTACGAGGTATCGGCTTTGGCAAACCACAATTTCGAGAAGATATTCTTGCACCTTGCAAGAAAATTGTTTGTCGATGGTACCCTGCAAATTGACACCGATTCATACACATGGCTAGGCCGAAAGTCCCCATACGACTCGGTTGCACCTTGTCTCGATTCAAAAGACAAGTGATGGGTTAGCGTAGTGAGTTTTAGTAGTTTATACCTTCAAATCTAGTTTGAATCTTCTCTTCTATTAAAGGATATTGAGACCATCAAACTATGTAATTCACCTTTATTTTATATGACTAGTGACATTTAGCAGTATAGATTCTTCATAATCGCCTTACACTATAAAATGATATGATCAATAAAACTAAACCTTATCCAAACTAATCAACGTTGTAACTAACTCTAAATATATAATATAATCATATATGTAACCGACTCAATTTGTAACTACAAATCTAGTTTGAATCTTCTCTTCTATTAAAGGATCTCGAGACCATCAAACTATGTAATTCGCCTTTTTTTATACGACTAGTGACATTTAGCAGTATAGATTCTTCGTAATCGCCTTACACTACAATATTATATGATCAATAAAACTAAACCTTATCCAAACTAATCAACGTTGTAGCTAACTCTAAATATATAATATAATCATATATGTAACCGACTCAATTTGTAACTACAAATCTAGTTTGAATCTTCTCTTCTATTAAAGGATCTTGAGACCATCAAACTATGTAATTCGCCTTTTTTTATACGACTAGTGACATTTAGCGGTATAGATTCTTCGTAATCGCCTTACACTACAATATTATATGATCAATAAAACTAAACTTTATCCAAACTAATCAACGTTGTAGCTAACTCTAAATATATAATATAATCATATATGTAACCGACTCAATTTCTAACTACAAATCTAGTTTGAATCTTCTTTTCTATTAAAGGACCTTGAGACCATCAAACTATGTAATTCGCCTTTCTTTTATACGATTAGTGACATTTAGCAGTATAGATTCTTCGTAATCGTCTTACACTACAATATGATATGATCAATAAAACTAAACCTTATCCAAACTAATCAATGTTGTAGCTAACTCTAAATATATAATATAATCATATATGTAACCGACTCAATTTGTAACTAGACTTTATTTGAATTATATTTTAGAAGAAAAAGTCAAACTTATTACCAAAAAAAAGAACAAATCAAATCAAATTCAATAAGAAAAATAATAAAATATTTAATTTACCTTCGATTTTAATTTTTAGTTGACATAAATATCGTACCTTTTATTATAAAGTCTAAGAAAACTATTGATTAATGGACTAGTAATAATATTATGATAGTGTAACCGAAAATCTAGTGATCCAAAGGATAATCTGAAATACAAAAATAGTGAAGAAGACTTGATCATGCAGGAAGAATTAAGACCATCTCCATCCCATAATTATGTGTGTGTCTTTTCCATATTTTATAATAAAAAACAGAATGAATAGTCAAGACACCCTTTTTTTGTGTCTCTGGGAATATACTGGTTTTTTTCGAAATCACCACGTGTTGCGATGTGATTCGTCGAAACAATAAAATATTAATAAATATAATATTATTTAAACTAAAAAAAATAATAATTGTGAAGACACCCATTTGTGCAAAATGGGTCCCAAAAGGACCACTTCTTCTTTTGTCACTTCATTGCGTTAGATAAGCTCTAATTCACTTTCGTCACCCACATCTTCCAAATAATAATTCATTTATGTAGGTGTCTTCTATATGTGTGTCAACTTCAAATACTATCAATCGACAAACTGATATTTTCCTTTTCCAAAATTATGAGCTTATTGAAATATACTTATATAATACGCCTTTTCAAGTTTTTTTTTGTTTTCAAATCATTTTGTGTGTATTTATTATAAGCAATCTTATGTGTTTCTTGGGGAAAAAAAAGTCTCAAATCTTAATTCTTTTTTATTGAAAACATTTCTCAATTATTATTAATCCAAACATTCTCAAATCTAGTTTGAATCTTCTATCTTCTCTTCTATTAAAGGATCTTGAAACCACTTCACAATGAGAGAGCATGAGAGAGAGAAAGACACTTCGCTCCAATAATTCAAAAGATCTCACTTTCTCAAATATTACAAACAAAAAATCTTCTCTCTAAACCCTAATCGAAGCTCCAACGTGATCTGATCAAGGAGAGATGGATCTCGATGAGTGGGAATTACTCCCAAAGAACAGCTTTAAGGATCTTGATCAAGACGATGATCATCATGGAGCGATGATGATGGATTACTTCCTCTGCCCATCTACTCAAGATTCTCTCCACAAAACAGAGTCTCCTCCAAGATCCATAGTGGTCCCCACAAAGCTCCTCCACGTTCCCATAGCTTGGGAACCCTTGTCGGATCACGAGAGCAAGAAGATACCCAGTGACCCGGATCTTGATCCGGATTCAAAACAGAGCCTTTCGACGGACTCGGTTTCGTCACCGAGATTATCCTTCAAGAAAATGAAGGAAACCGAATTTGCCGACATGAAAATTGACCCACCAGCGAGGATCACGAGTCCTATGCCTCAGATCGATGCTGCGAAACCCTCTGATTCAGAAGGAGGTGGTGATTTGCGAGAGAAGAAAGAAGTTCATTGGGAGAAAGAAAATGATGATGTGACCAATGATCGTGGTGGTGAGAAGTTGAATCTGTGGAAGATTGGTCTTAATGGGATTGGAGCAATTTGTTCTTTTGGTGTTGCAGCTGCTGCTGCTACCGTGTGTGTCTTCTTCCTCGGACCCAACAATATCAAAATTTGTAAGAGCAAGAACCAGATGCTTAGGTTCCAGATTTACTCCGATGATAATAAGGTAACTTGATTTTTTAATCTAAATTATGCTCTTAAGTACAATTATTTTCATAATTGTGACTGTTCTTAACTAAATAAATTAATGACAGTTAATTGGTTATAGTTCAGTATTCGTCTTGAGAATGATAAATTACTTTCTTGGCAATTAACTAGCAATATTTTAAACAAAAAAACAATATTTTAAACTATTTAATTAATTGATAAATAAAAAATGTTATTTTTTTCTTTCAAAGTGGTGTTCTCTATATTGATTAACTATTAGATATGGAAAATACAGGAGTTGTATATTTGGATAAAATATTATTTGAGATGAGCCAAAATAGTGAAAAAGAATGGTAGAAAATTATTTTGTGATGTTAGTGGTTCATGAGTATTATAGTTGGTATTTGTCTACTTATTATAATTGGTTAATTGCCAAGAAAGTAATTTTGATTTTTGTGATTTGTTATAGAAATTGTGTGATTGGTAACTTTTGATTACATTATAGAAACAAGTTTCGAATATTTTAATCCGACCAAATGATAAGGTGTTTATCTCTATAATTGAAGAGAATGATTCTTGTTTTATCTTTGTACGTTTTGTATCCTGATTGTTTCTTGTGCCAACGTCAAACTTTTAAGAAGAAATTTATTCGACGTCAAAAAAAAAGGAAGAAATTTATTCGTTTATTAAATACTCCTAAAATAACACTCATGTAAGAAGAATCCCTCAAAACACATATTCAAGTTGTTGATAAAAATAAAAAAATTATTTGATGGTGAATATTATTATGTAGAGGATGAAAGAAGTTGTGAATCATGCAACAAAACTCAATGAAGCAATATTTGCTATGAAAGGTGTTCCTGTAGTAAGAGCTCAGATATCTTTTGGAGGTTACTACGATGGACTTTGAATCTCAGCCGTTCATAATTCTATTGGAATCAACGGATCAGATCGAGTCTACCCCACCCGCCAGCTTCATAAGTTCAATAGTTTATTATAGCTTAGTCAATAAATTTTGTAAATTATATATATTTCTTTTTTTGTGTGTGTTAAAATCAGATTGATTGTGTGTTGTTGTTGTTAATAGAGATCATTGTGAAATTTCACATAATTAATTGTTGGTACAAAACTCAAATATATTTTTGTGAACTTCTCTTCTTCTGTGAATAATGGAAAGAAGGAGACATTTCCTAACATTAACATTGAAGAGGTTGCGGCAACAGTCACCAACAACAAATTTGCAAGGATTTTTAAGTTCCTTGCGGATAAGTTTCCTAGCTTGCAATAATGGAAGACATTACAAAGTTTGTTGTGTAAACCAAGACTAAAGAAGAGCATAAAATGCAATACATTTTTACATTAAATAATTAGGGTTTTCCTTCTCCACCTAGAGAAGTAGTGCTGGACATAATAACCCAACCGAATGAAACCGAACCGAACTGAAATTAATGGTTTGGTTTGGTTATTGTTACTTCACAATAACCGAATAGTTTTTTTTTTTGATATCCATTGGTTATGATAACCGAATAGTTATTAACCGATAACCAATGGGTATCCATGGATATAAAAAAAAAAAAAAAAAAAATTTATGTTTATTTCCTCTAATTAACCGAAATAACCGGAATATAACCGAAATATAACCGAAATAACCGAACCGAAATAACCAAAACTAATCGAAATAACCGAAATATTTCTGAAATTTAACCAAAATAACCGAAACATTTCGAAATTTAACCGAAATAACCGAAATATTTTGAGATTTAACCGAAACTTAACCGAAATAACCGAAACTATTTGAAATTTAATCGAAAATAACAGAAAATAACCGAAATCTTTCGGTTATCAAGCGGTTATTAATTTTGATAACCATATCGAACCGAATCAAATGATAACCGAACCGAAACCGAACCAAAAATTGTTACTAATCGAATGGATAGTAAAAAATATAACCGAACGTAACCAAAAACCGAAATAACCGAACGGAACCGAATAACCAAATGCCCATCCCTATAGAGAAGAATCAGAATAGAGAGAGATTAATCAGGAACCTGTTTACATGTTAATTTCTCTCCATTCCCACTTAAAAATTGAATATACATTTTTTGTTGGGGGAGAAAAGTGTTTAACTGAAATTAGATTAGATTTTCTGAAATTATTTTTTCATTGCCATTTGAGACCGTCAATTATTTTCTCACTAGTCTAAACTCGGACCGTCAATTGTTTTTCCAATCGGACGGTTCGTAAAGATCGCTCCATTGACGGCCATGGAGATAAATACATGAGATGCCCTAAACGACCTTTGCCTCCCAATACTACTGAGTCTGTAGAGAGAGAGAGAGAGAGAGAGAGAGAGAGAGAGACGTTTCATCGAAGTTGTCGTCAGACCCGCCGGAGATATTAGCGACTACGGTGGTCTAACTCGTACAAGTCGTCAGAATTTCTCTTCGCCGGGGAAATCATCCAGGCAATTTTCAAAGATTTTCGTCTCTGTCTTGTCAAATTCACTGAATCTTGAGTCTAAATCAATTTCTCTTATGGAATGAAAAATCCTCTCTTTTTATACTAAATTTGATCCTCTTCAGTTGGAACAATCGGAAAAGCTCCAAATGTCATCGTTAGAACAAGAAATTTTCTCGCAGTGGAGAAACAAGAAGAGATTGAGATGTCTAAGAGCCAAAGACCAACAGATCTCACGCGAATCCAATTCTTTACTTGGGAGGAAAAACTCTTCTCGGTTTCTAGGTCAAGAGACCTTCCTCCTTCAATCCACCAGATTCTCCAGGTCGGTTTTGTAAAATTGCTCAATACCACTCTTGGCCAAGACTCAATTCTTTTTGTATGGGTTTCTGAATTTTTGTAGAGGATCAGAAGGGGCAATCCTCAGATCTGGACTACCAGATCGCCGCCCGGAGAAAGAGGAAAGGTATTATTATACTACGAGAGGTGTAGTTGATAACAACATTGGGAAAGCTTGCTTAGATGGGAACAATGGAGAAGATAGCAGCAAGAACAAGGAGGAAGAAGAGACTATGTGGCCAAAGCTGTTAATAACATTATCAAGCAAAGAGAAGGAGGAAGACTTCATGGCTATGAAAGGTTGCAAACCTTCACATAGGCCTAAGAAGAGAGCCAAACTCATCCAAAGAAGCTTACTTGTGAGTTCAATACTTTCTTTTTGTCTTGATTCTTCAATTGTCTGTCTCTTCATAGGTTTTTATTGTTGGATTTATTATGTACAGTTGGTGAGTCCTGGAACATGGCTGGCTGATTTGTGTCCAGATAGATATGATGTTCGGGTGAAGAAGAGCTCTAAGAAGGTATTAACATTTTTATTTCAGTGAATAGGGATTACACACAGTCCTCCTAATTTCAAGAAACGATGATGATATGTGTGTGTGTTGCAGAGGCGAGCAAGAGGATTAAAAGCCATGGGAAATGTGGAGACTGATTCAGATTGAGCAGTTTAAAGATTATTTTACTAGAAATGTTTGCGTATTGATTTCAGCTTAACTTTAGTGGGCTTACTTAAGCAATCTTTTAAAAACTATTTGAGATGAAATTACTCGGTTGCGCATTCTTGTAACTTGTAACATAATCTATTTTAACTTCGTGTTTCAAATAATATGTTACAGTCATAATCACGGATTGTGTAACCAATAACTTTCTGACATAATATCTTCATTTTCTCTATTTACATGGAACATTGACAAATCTGAGGTGGTACTTTATCCAAATGCGTTTCAAAAGAGAATCAGTCACTAACTTTTTTTTTTTTGGGGTGCAAAATCAATCACTAACTTTTACCGGAAAAAGATATAAAATAAACCAACTTCTACTAGACTAAGAAACGCCTCCTTTTTTATCCCCTGAAATCACTCATGTATGGTGAATGGAACAAGCATATATAAGTGCCATTACTTTCACAAATAAAGTTCTAGTCTCCTTTAAGATATATACAGGACTAAAAGAGTTTTCTTTGGCAACTGATAGATAGGATGAGGACTGTGTGAAGGTTGAAGCTTTTTTGTTGTAGCAGGAATTTTTCAGGAGGAAGAGAGCTTTTCCATCTTTTACTTAGCAAACTAATTGGAAACAGACTTAGCAGCTTGAAGCATTTCCACTATCAGTGTCTTCACATCCCTGCAAACACCACCACCGTAAAAAGAGTCTCTCAATCAGTTTCGGATCACTCTGATAGTAAAAGAATCAGTAGTTTTAACTCTAGACAGAAACAGGGCAACAAATTGTAACACAGAGCGTCTTACTTTCTGTCTTGTGCGCGTCTTGGGAACGGAACTCGGAGCTTAAAGGTATTCCCTTGAAGAGTAGCCTGTCACAAAGAGGAGAATATATGTTTATGAAATGAAAGATAAAAGGATGAGAAAAAAGGGTTTTGGTGTTTAGAAAACACACCTTAACGTTGAAACCAAGGCTGTCCAAATCAAGCATCAAGGCACTCTCCACCTGACATTTAAGGAAGTTTACTTATTCTACAGTTTAATTGTGATTTTTGCGAATATATCAGTGAGTGCTAAGCTTAACCGGATCTCATGGAATTAATTGCCCATTACCTATAGTTTATGTTGACCAAAATTTAGATGATGAATTGTATAGTATTACTTACAGGTATGGATGTTGTATGGTGTACAATGGCTTTGGCATCCTCTTCATGGTCTTTATTCATGTGAGACTGCCGAAATGAAAATGAGTTAGTACACATTCACTGCTATGTATTGGCCGAAAATTGAACCCGGACAGTGATTGCTACCGTTACTGGCTTCGCAAACTGAGCTATAGGATCAACTTTGGCTGTTTGGTACTCTTCTTTGGTGAATTCTGAAAATGAAGATTTCAGAGCGAAAGCAAAAATTAGCGGGATAACAGAAACTGAATCGCATAAGATAGGATATTAATAAGATGAAGCAGAAAAAGAAACCTCCAGATCCTAGAAAAGCAGTTGCAACCCCTGAAACATATCTGACCACTTTCGGTTCAATTCGCATAAAGCTGAAGTCTCCAAAATCAACCTTTACAGTATCAAGATGAGAATGTTCAGTTGAATTCTTGAGATGTCATAGTATATTGACGTCAAGAAGTTATTCATTTTCTAGTGATTACAAGAAAGGATGTTTACCCAGAAAGCATTGGGATGCTTGGATAAATAAGCAGTTCGAATAGCCGCTTGATCTTTGTCAGAAACCTGAATAATATACATACAAAACATTCAAGCGTTATGTCTGAATGAATGTAGAAATGAACGCAGAAGAACATATACCAACACTGCATCACCATGCATGGTGATCCTCAAACCGGTTCTATCATCTGGGTTGATAGCAATCAGTAATGAGCATTTTGGATTAGCTAACAGATCCTGTAAGCAGCAGGAACTTTCCAAATGAATTATAAAGCCACTAAGTTGCAGAAGAACCCATATGAAGGTCTCTGTTACGCTTAAATAAGCAACAAACCTTTGTATGGACCGCCAAGCTACTGACTGCCAAAATCGGAGAACCATCAGCATCGCATGCAAAATCAACCATTGAACCTGAAGGATAACCCTCATACTTCTGCACCAGATCCAAATTAGTGTAAATGAGATACAGTCAAGGTGGCTTATGAAATTACAAAGTGTGACCAACAATCAGAATCCTAAGACTTCAGTAAACACACCCGTATATGCTCTCTGAGAAATCATATTCATAGAAGAAAAAAACTTAATTGCTCACCTGAGAAAAAGTGGAAAGCATACCACAAACACTGCCACTAAGCACAGTTCGAATTTCTTCCACTGGAGAAAGACGAGCAGCCTTCTCCTGGAGATTAGATGAAAAAATTTGTTTAAACCCATTCACATCGCCTTGAGAACATGAATATTTTATCAAATCATATTGATAGATATGTTTATCAGAGCATAGTTATAATAAAATGCGTTACCTCGTGAGCTTGAATCAATTTGAAAACATCTGTATCACTGTTGACGCTCCCCGGTGATACAGCCTGAAGTATATGACACAAAGTTTAGACCAGTCTTCAACTATTGAAGACAAAGCAAAACAGTCAAAGTCTAGCTACCAAATCATCCGACAAAAATGAGATCTAAAATCAAAATGATTACAGGAAATGACGGATTATAAAGAATCAATGACCAAAAATTACTTTTCCCTTTCAATCAACATAACATAATCGCAGAGCTTGGCATTTTGCAAAAAGATTCAAACTTTTTTTCCGCTAAAGTCATGGAAAACGAGAAGACGGATAATCGGGGCAGGAATCTACGAGTCACCGATCAGAGTACAGATTCATTGATTTTCCTCAACTATACCCAGTAAGATCCAAAAGCGGAACAAAAATCCATTAATGAAAACCACTAAACCTATAATCCGATGTACCTGAGAAGAAGAAGACTGAGGTGCTGAGGCCATGGTGAGAGGATAATATCGGCGGCGGGCGGTGGGGAAAGAGACGGCGGAGATCGAGGCTCGATGAATGAGACATGGAGGGAAGAACCTAGCGGTGATTAAAGGCGTTGAGAAATGGGCCACTAGCGACTTCATCTTCTTCCCCACGTCTCCGCTTTCTTCTCTCCTGTGACGACAAATTCCTTCACAATCCGGTTTGGTTTCAGTCTTTATAAAACTTCCGGTTTATTCTGGTATTGAACTTTCGGTTACAAACAAACAAATTACAAAATGAAAAATGAAAAATCAAAGGAAGCAAATTGGATGATCCGTGGAAACAGCGCCGGGAAGTTAATCGGAATGAGAATTGCGATCGAGGTAGGACCCGAGAGAGAAAGCGAGGCGGCGGAGCTGGAGGAGAGGGATGCAGAAGATGAAACGGAGCACGGTGGCGCGAGGAAGTCTCTCGGGGTTACAAGCTATATATTGCCATAGATCCACCGATATATTCACTGTTGTCTCCACCAATCGACTGTTCAACACCATATCTCTCTGAAACTCCTTCCCCTGGGATCGACTTCTCTTTCGTTTTTTTTATATCGCAGGATCTAAATTCAGGGGAAAATAACAAATAAACCCTCTCTTTTCTGCCAACTTTCCAAATAGTTTCTATTATTTTTGTTTCTTTCTGAAATCGATTTATTTGACTTTTGTTGCTCTTATTTAGTATATTAAAGATGATAAGTAAAAGAAAGTTGCAAGCTAATATGTATGTCTTTCATAGTTCAAACTTCTTTACGATTTTGCCATGTTTCAGGAAAGTTAAGAAACACAGAGAACACTTCGAAAAGGAAAAGCAAATGTCACTTGGTTGGATTTTGGTGGAGGTTACTGGTTTTGAAGGAAGCCTTTGTCTTCTAAATAAGAGATGACTTCCTCAGCCATAGCTACAGGGGAAGGACACTCTCCTTCTTTCTCTTTCAGCTCTATCTGTTATTGTTTCAAAACATACAAAATAAACACAGAACACCTACTCACTCACACTCGCACACACACGTAGTTTGCGATGTTTTTTAACAAGATTCATCATATATTCACATGGATCATACCTCGCAATTCAAGGGAGATTCATACGGGTCATCTATCCCTGTGAAGCCTGCACAAAAGGGTATGAAGCAAATAATTTACTTTCTTCAAAGACTCAAATGATATATGCTTGCTATCTTCTGTTTATATGGAATGGAAGCTTACCTTTGATCTTTCCTGCACGTGCAAGCTTGTATAAGCCTTTAGGGTCTCTTGCTTCACACAATTGTAGAGACATGTTCATGTAAACCTGAAGAGTTTATGCCACAACAGCAAAACAAGATGTTATTCAGCTTCAACCGAATGGGACCTAAACACTGAAAATGTCTGGTTTATTTCAAATAGCTTGCCTCGATAAAAGATGAATCCTGCATCATTTCCCTGCAGGCCTCACGGTCTTTCCTGTAAGGCGATATGAGGCTGGCGATAGAGATCAAACCAGCATCCGCAAAGAGTTTGGCTACTTCTCCTGCATTTAGAACAAATGGTTGGATATATAAATATCAATGTGGTTTTGGTAATAGGCACGCCACAATTCCTAATTATTAGCATTTAAAGTATTAGCATTTGTATCAATGACCTTAGGATTCAGGCTTTCATCAACCGATTCAAAAGATAATAATATGCAACTATGTACATACCGACTCTGCGTATATTTTCCACTCTATCCTCTGCCTTGAAACCGAGATCTTTGTTCAAACCATGGCGAAGATTATCGCCGTCAAGAATATATGATAACTTTCCCCGGGTGTACAACTCTCTACTAAGCGAGCAAGCCAACGTGCTTTTCCCTGCATAAGTTTCAGACTAGAGTTTCAAATGTAGAAAGAGACTTAGGTAACATAAGAACTTAGCAATGGGAAAGATCTAAGATTGTTCAAAAGATTGACCTGAGCCACTGAGGCCTGTGATCCACACCACACAACCCTTCTGGTTTAGCAGCTTCTGCCTTTCAGTTTTCCCAATGGGTGATTCTTGCCAAAATATGTTTGTCGAATTTCCTACTGTCGACATTGTCAAAACCCTGCCTCTTGATCTGATCACCGAAACTCAGAGAAACTAAACCACCATAAATAGCATCCAATCTGCAAAGAAGACACGTTCAAAAATATTAACATGCCCAGTCTTCTTGAAATTTTCCAATGATATAAACAAGGTTTCACAACAGTACGGCAAAATAATTTTCCATACAATCTACCTTGAAGCTTATCAGAATCCAATGGAACAAAACAAAATAACCTCGTCAATGAGATTATGTTCCTCCTTTAACATAAACTGAAGACCAAATCATCTGAAATTACTATTACTTCTCTGCATCATATAATCTCACTAATGATAATGTAGCTAGTAAATTCAAGTCCTTTCATAAAAGCAATACGTTTCAATTCTAGAACCATAGCCAAACCAAATCGAAAATTCCATAGCAGCTTCCACGAATCTCATTTAATCTCCAGAAGAAGGAACAATAAACTAAAAATTCAGCTCCTTTCGGACAACGCATGATTTAAGAAAATAATCACTCTAAAATCTATGGCATTACACGCAAACCCACAAAGAGAATCACAGATCAAAAACAGAAGATCACAGGAAAGAGGAACAAAACGATGACATTAAGAAAATTTATACCTTGGACGTGATGTGCTCTGATTCTCGAAGGAAGGGAAATTTTTGTTGAGCTTGTTCTTTTGTTTACCTTTTGCTTTCGACTTTCTCGGGGTCATTGTGAGTGGCGCAACGAGAACCGACATTAATGGAGTGGCAGACAGTTGGAGAAGATTGGTAATAAAATGAGTCTGGGTCCTAAAGACTTGTGATACTTAGCATTTAGCGCATAAAGAATTTTGTCTATCAATTAGGATTTGATGGGTTTATTGGGCCAATCATTTGGAAAAATAATTGGCTAAAGCCCATTTCAAGGCTTAATTGTGTTATTCCTCTAAATGACCAAGTTATCATTATGAACTACAAAATTTGTTTTTCTAAAAGCATGAATGAAATTTCATTTAGCTAGTTAATTATTAACGAGAAAAATATTTATAATGGAACTCATTTCCAAAGTATAATCAAATTTTGTAGATTGTATTGCCAAATCATGTTTTGGAAACTAAAAAAAAATGGTATACCGTGCGTGCAATGCTTCTTTTCGTAATTCTTACTTCTTTGTGCTGTTTTTTTTTTTTTTTGGGTCTATTAGAGAATGGCCTTTAGCCTTTAGGAGAAAGTTCACCTAGTTTTATTTGTTTGGGTACTTCTTAATTTTTGTTTTTTTATCATTTTATATTTTGATAAAAAAAATATTATGTAACACCCCGATTTTTGATATATGGTGGTGGTACATGTCTAGAGGGTTATTAAAATTGATTTAGTTACTTATGTCACTAAATGCACTTATTTTTCTATTATTTCAGAATTAAACATATTTAAATTTGAGCAATTTAAAGATGAATAATCTACCATGAAGTGATTTACGGTACAATGTGAATGAGGATAAAACACAGAAAAATATCATGAAAATGGATGTGAGACCCATGAACAGTGGCGTCCGGAATGTTACATTTTCAATCCGTGATTTTTTTGTTGTTATAACTTCATAAGGTATAAAAAAATAAAAATAATAATAGCCACTCTAAACCGACGAAAGAGGTTGGGTCAAATTTATTATTATTTGGTTATTATTATTTTATATTTTTTTGGTTCGACGAAAGAGGTTGGGTCAAATTTAGAAACACTAGGCCACGGTCAAAGTTCTTACGAAATTGATATCTTCTTTTGGAAATTGAAAGAGAAAGAAATCTTGGTGGAAATCCACATAAAATTCAATTAATTAGTGGAAGCATAAATCATGGGGAATCTCTTTTCCAAAAGATTCTTTGGTGGTGGAATCTTGTAATTGTTTTTGTTTCTTGATTTGTTGCATCCTCTTTTGTCCTCCTCTAATTGTCTAAAGATTCTGATACGGGTATATATATACGAAGAATATTTACAATCAAAACTGAATATTATATGTGTGTAATAAGTGTATACGTTTTTTTTTTCCACTAACTCATTAAAAGCATCATTATTGGTAGAAATTTAAATGAATTTCTTAACTATTTATTTAATATTAAAATAGAATAAGAAACTTAATTAAGATATCTCATTTTTTTATATCTTCAATTAATGATAGAAACCCAATAGGATTCTTAAAAAAAACCCCAAATCATCTTTTATCTGCCTCACTGCCTGCTCCTACGATGACCACAGCGATTCCCGGCGACGTACGACGACGGTATGGAGGCTTGATTCTATACCATAGTGACCGACGTTGTCTGGGATCTTTGTCTCCTCGTCGGCGTTGACCGGGATCATGAGTATTTGAATACGACGGTTGGAGCTAGATCAGAGAATTTGGAGAAAATCGGAGGGTTGAGATGGAAGGTGATGGTGATAGGAGGAGAGGGAGATCCGATGATAGATCGGCAGAGAGATGTGGCAGAGTTGATGAAGAAGAAAGGTTCTCCAATAAGTTGATGCCACGTGAACCTTAAAAACCGTTTTTTAAAATTCCAATTTAGGAGATGGTTCTTAGATCAATTGAAACTATACAATTATTTTAATAATAAAAATAGCTAAAAAACCATCACAAGAACCTCCGATAATCATGCACTAAGTGTATACGTTTTTTGTGGTCACTACTCCCAAAAGTGTATACGCTATATAAATGTAGGGACTAATAGAATAGAATAAGTTAATAACACGTAAAGATCTCATGACATGCAAGATTCATTGCGGATTGAATATCACAAATATGTAAATGATTTTTAGCAAAAAATAACATGTAAATGATTGAAAAATATATAATAAGTAGTAAAAATATGATCTATTATCGATCGTATTCGTGTCGCATTACTGTCTTACAATATGACAATAATTTTTTTGAAGGAATTCGAAGTAGAATTCATCTCGTCTAGTGCATGCTCGATGCTCACTTTCTCAGTATATATACTAGGTAGACCATATCATTTAAAAAAAATAAAATGCTAGGAAAGTACACCAAATAATTTTATTTAAAACTAATTAAGTTAAATTTAGGTTGAAAATTACTATAAATTATATTTAAGTATGATATGGGAAGACTTTATATTGGTTTCTACAATTAGCCTGGTCATATCAATATAGTCATTATTTTTAGTTTTTCATTCATATTTTTATTTAAGTTAAATTTATCTTATAGAAATAAAAATATGACATAGTGTGAAACCATTAGAAATTTTTTACGAGCTACCTCTTTCATCTATGTAATATTGGTGATCTTGTGTATAAACCTTGATTCTTCCTATTTTTGTTGTGATCTTTAAGGGATGAAAATAATATTTATTGTGCTTAATGAGTATATCTTCGGATTTGGTTTGAATCGTTTGATTAAATGAATATTCCACTATTTTAAAACACATGAAAGACATGTGCAATTTCTAAAAACTGTTACATTTTTTTGTAAACTCATGTTAAAAACTTTACTAAACAATGACATACTACTCTGACCACTCAAAATCAGGATCAATTATGGGTATCATATCATTTAGTTATTCATTTTCCTTGTACAATTCTCTCATTTATAATTTGTATTTTTCTTTCTTCTAATTTATGAATTACATATATATACACACACAAACACGAAGTGTGTACGTATCTATCTATATATACACACACACTTGCAATATCATAAGCAAGAATCACATTTTCCAATAGCTTTCTTATCAAAGTCCCTGATCAAATAAACCCAAAATCAAAAGCACCATGAATGCTTTAGCAGCAACCAACAGAAACTTCAAGCTAGCTTCTAGGCTTCTTGGTTTGGACTCAAAGCTCGAGAAAAGTCTTCTCATTCCCTTCAGAGAGATCAAGGTTCAATTTTTTCCTCTGTTTTCTCCCATCTACAACAACAAATCTGCGGAACCGATCCGATTAGACATCATTGAATCGAAAATTAACCAATTATTGCAGGTGGAATGTACCATTCCGAAAGACGATGGAACTCTTGCATCATTCATTGGATTCAGAATCCAACACGACAACGCAAGAGGTCCTATGAAAGGTGGAATCAGATACCATCCAGAGGTTTGCTTTATTTTGTATTTTTTTTCATTTAAACCAAGCCAATTTGATTTGGTATGATTAAAACGGATTTCGGTTATTGACAGGTGGAACCGGATGAAGTAAACGCCTTGGCTCAACTCATGACATGGAAAACAGCTGTGGCTAAGATACCTTACGGTGGAGCCAAAGGAGGTATTGGTTGTGACCCGAGCGAGTTAAGCATCTCGGAGCTCGAACGTTTGACTCGCGTTTTCACACAGAAGATCCATGATCTCATCGGGATTCATACCGATGTTCCAGCTCCTGATATGGGAACCGGTCCTCAGGTTTTTAAAGTCTTCTTCTTCTACTTCCATCGGAGTTCTTATGTGTTGTTGTCTGAAATATATTTAATGATGCATGTTTAAGACAATGGCGTGGATTCTTGATGAATACTCGAAATTCCATGGACACTCCCCTGCCGTTGTGACCGGAAAACCCATTGTAAGTGACTGTTCTAATCGAGATTTACGGCGGTTCAGTTTATATGAATGAGATATGATTATTTAGGATGATGTTTTGAGCAGGATCTTGGTGGATCTCTGGGGAGAGATGCTGCTACTGGAAGAGGATTGTTATTTGCTACAGAAGCTCTACTTAATGAACATGGAAAGAGCATATCCGGACAGCGATTCGTCATCCAGGTTTAAAAGTTCACAAGTTTTCAGTCTTCCGAGAGTTTGCTTGCGTAAGAAGTTAAGAAGCTTTACTCATACTGCCTCTGTCTTTTAGGGTTTTGGAAATGTGGGTTCTTGGGCGGCGAAGTTGATAAGTGAAAAAGGTGGGAAGATTGTGGCGGTGAGCGATGTCACAGGAGCAATCAAGAACAAGAATGGAATCGATATCTCTGGTTTGCTCGAGCATACTGAAGAAAACAGAGGAATCAAAGGGTATGATGGTGCTGATTCGATCGATTCTGATTCGATTCTTGTTGAAGATTGTGATATCCTTGTCCCTGCAGCTCTAGGGGGCGTCATCAACAGGTCTTTTACTTTTCTTGCCACATAAGTTAACCTTTTCTCTCGAACTTCCTTAGGAACCTCTTAGTTCGGTTGTGTAGGGCAAATGCGAATGAGATTAAAGCAAAATTCATCATTGAAGGTGCTAATCATCCAACTGATCCTGAGGCTGACGAGGTTCGAAAATTGGATTATTTTGTTTTCGCTCTTCCTTCTTCTTCTCAAACTCGGCATAACAGAGACTGTGTACTATCCTTATCTGCAGATCTTGAGGAAGAAAGGTGTTGTGATCCTCCCAGATATATACGCCAACTCAGGAGGAGTCACTGTAAGTTACTTCGAGTGGGTTCAGGTACGACACTCAAACCAAGAATGTAGGACCTAAACCCAATCGATCAAAACACTAATTCGTGTATTGTGTGCAGAATATACAAGGATTCATGTGGGATGAGGAAAAGGTTAACAAAGAGCTTAGGACTTACATGACTCGCGGCTTCATAGACTTGAAGCACATGTGTAAGACTCACTCCTGTGATCTTCGTATGGGAGCCTTCACCCTCGGTGTCAACCGCGTGGCTCAAGCTACCATTATCAGAGGCTGGGGATCATGAGATCTCCTTGGAAGCTCAATAATACAAACTCGGACAATTCTTCTCTATTATTGATTTGCTCTGTGATTTCATTCAATTTCAGAGTAATAACACTTGGGTGCTAATTGCAGTGTGATCTTTCAAAAAACTTTCTATCAATGGAAGATAATTTAGATGCAATTTTTTTACTCCATTAATTTTAAACCAGAGTATCGATAATTGAGAATCTGTGAAAACGATAGTCATTGATAAAACAAAGGGTACAAGTTGGATAAGACTTATAAAGTAGGAGGAGAATCTAGTATCCTCTTCCTCGGCCTCTGAAGGCTCCACGACCACCACCTCGTGTGGAAAATCCTCCCCCACGACCTCTTGGAGGGCCTCTACCTCCACCACGACCTCTTGGAGGGCCTCTACCTCCTCCACCACGACCTCTACCACGGCCACCCGCTGATTGACCCCTGCAAGAACAAAGACATACCAGTTAATGGAATTTGCTAAGATTAACAACTCTCAACTACTACTTTTATCGGTATCCCAAGTCTCCATTTTTCACAGGGAAACTAAGCTATTTAAAGTTAACCGTGTGTAGCTTACTAATGTTTTAATGTGTTAATGAGTGCAACTTACTTTGGCTGAGGAAGGAATCTAGCGAGAGGCAAAAGCTTTCCTGGGTCGATGAAGAACTTATCTCCTGGAGCATACGAGGTGGCTACAATACCGTCCATCATTTTGATAGAAAACAGCTGAAGAAGAAACAAAACAGAACTAATGTCTGAAACCTATAGTTTGGTTGGATACAACAGGAGGAAGAAGACAACACAGATAGAGAACATACAGATTCGTTGATAGCGCCAAAGATTTCATCTACTTTCCCAATCTGAGTCTTGTTCTGCAGGTAGATAGGGGCATTAAAATACGGAATCTTCTCATGTGAGAGTTTGGTCACAGCATCTCCCTCACAAGCATGGACGAAAGTTGCAACCTCTGTAATCATAAGAAAGCAACCTCGTCACACAAGGTAGTCAAGAAAAAAGTCATATACATCTCTTAACAGTAAGAAAACCCTTAACTCAAAGCTGAAACTAACAATATATAAGACACCAAATCCGTCAAAAGCATCATACTTCTAGATAACTTAGTGAAGTAACTTCACTTCCATAGCTCTGCAGTAATACAACAAGACTAGCTTGCAGGTAACAAAGAGAGAAACCAAAGTAGCAGGATACGAGTCGTCAATGAGAAATCACAGATAACAAAATGAGCTTTTACCTTGTACAATACTGCTACACTTACAGGAATCAGCTCATTCATGTCAAAACTCAAGTCTAAAAATGGAGCATCTTTCATACTTGTTTTTTCTATGTATTTCCAAAACCAAACAAGAAGTAAAAACAATCTCAAGGATAGAAACGAACCCACGACTTCGCTAGGAGGCCCTTCGTCTCGAGGCCCAAAGCGACCGCCTCCGCGTCCGCGTCCACCACCACCAAATCGTCCTCCTCCACCAAATCGACCGCCGCCGCCGTCTCTTCCTCCCCTTCCCCTGAACCCGCCGCCGCCCATCGGTGGTCTCATTGTTTTAGAGTTTAATTGAGCGACGACGGAAAGTGGTGAAGAAGGTGGGTATTTAGGGTTTTTATGTAACCGTTTCGACCGTCTTGGGTTTAGTTTAACCGGGAATTAGTCTGACATCAAACCAAACCGGTTTATATCCGTTCGTTAATAAACCAAAACTAATGCTTTTCTATATACGAGATAATAACAAGACTTGTTTTTGTAGGTAACAATCCAAGATCCGAAAATTCGGCTCATCTCCGGCAGTTAACACACTGTTGGATTCTTCCAAGGTCTACAAAGTGAAGAGCCAAAGCTGTTGAGAAGAAGAACCCAACAAGGTAACCAGATACTACCATTGGCAAACAGAACCATGAGATTGCCTCTTCCTCTGTCTCTGCGTTTTCATTCAAGTCTTTTGGGTTTGTTTCTCCCTCACATTGTGTCTGGATTTGTTGCCCACAAATTCCACTGTTGTTAGCAAAATGGGTAGGATCATTCATCCTATCCATCTGTGGACCGCTCGGAATCCTACCTGAAAGCTTGTTGTTGCTCACGACCAAGACGGTAAGTGACCTTAACGCTGCAAAACTCTGTGGTATACTCCCTTTGAAACCATTGTTTGAGAGATCAAGACTCTCAAGCTCCACCAGGTTACCTAAAGATTCTGGTATATGACCTGAAAGCCGGTTGTTCGATAAGTTTAGCGTCTTCATATTTGTGAGATCGCCCAGTGAATCTGGAACTTCTCCGGTTAGCTGATTACTTGACAAATCTAACAATGTGTACAGTCCAACTTGGTGAGCTGAGAGGTTTTGCACTGTCTTTTTCCAAATGACTTCCATTTCTGTCGCCAGCTCACCAGGGATTGCACGACCGAGTATCCCGGGCTTCTTCATCATCCCATATAAGGTCCCAAGACATGGAGGGATTGGACCGCTGAGATTGTTGTGCGAGAGAACAAGAATCTGCGTTTGGTTTGATATGTTGCATGGGATCGGCCCTGTTAACGAGTTGTTCCTGAGATTTAGGAACCGGAGTTGGAACAGTACTGAGAGAATCGTAGGGATTTCGCCAGTTATGTAATTGTTTTGAAGATCAAGATGAAAGATCTGCCACATGCTGGAGTTGATTAGCTTGCTTGGGAGTTTACCTGATAAAGCATTGTGGCCTAGATTGATGATTTGGATATTTTTGAGCATTGTCACTGGAACCTCACCAGTGAATCCATTGTACGACAGATCAAGAAACTGAAGTTGAGTCAGATTCGATAGCTGTCCTGGGATTATCCCGGTAAGTTTGTTCCCTCTTAGGTTCAAGAACCTCAGCTGAGACCACTGAGAAATCACTGTCGGGATTTCACCAGTAATGCCATTGCCCTGAAGATTTAGGTGAGAGATCCTCCACAGTCTTGAGCCACTCAGATTCCAGGGAAGAGTGCCGCTTAACTTGTTTTCGCCCAGGTCGAGTCTTGACACAGTTTCGAGTAGTGTTCCCGGGATACTGCCACTGAATCTGTTGTAGGAGAGATTAATATAAGGCAGTATTGAAGTGAAGACTGGAAGTGAGCCAGAGAGTGTGTTGTTTGAGAGATCAAGTGTCTGCAGCTGATGAAGTCTTGTAATGGATTCCGGTACAGACCCGTTCAGATGGTTTCGAGAGAGATCAAGATGCTCTAGACTAGTAGCTTCACCGATACTGATGGGTAACTCTCCAGAGATTTCATTCCCATGTAAGTAAAGATTTTGTAACTTCTGAGATTGAAATAAACGGTGAGGCAAAGAACCAGTGAGCTTGTTGCTTGAGAGGTTTAGAGTCTGAAGGTCTAATCGAGAGAACCACTCGGGGAAGCTTCCATTGAGATAGTTTCCGCTCAAGTCAAGCTCATTTAGACTCGTATACTGCGAGAGCAGGAGGGGGAATTTGCCTGAGATGTTGCAGGACTTTAATGACAAGCGTGACAAGCTTCTTCTATTGGAAGTTAACACTGCGTCATCTTCCAAGAAAATATTGTTCTCGCTGAGATCAAGATCTCTTAGATTCTCTAACTCGAAAAGCTTAAGAGGGATCTCACCCATGAGATTGTTTCGACTGAGTGACAACTCCGTGAGCTCAGTGAGACTCCCTAACTCAAGAGGAACTGAGCCTGAGAAACTATTGTTCTCAAGGCGCAGCGTCTTGAGTCTTGTCAAATTTAGAAAGCCTTGTCCCGGTATCCCACCGGTGAATGGATAATTTGACATGCTAAGATTTGTGAGCGTCTGGATTCTGAACAATGGATACAGAACGTGAGAACTCAAGCTCGATCTCATCGATTTCGCCTCCAAAACAAGACTAATGACTTCATGGGAGATGACAGAACATGTCACACCTGTCCAGTTGCAGTAATGGGGGCCACGTATCCATGAAGAAAGCTCATGAAGTTGGAAGGGGGATCTCTCACGGTGTCGTTCCAGAGACTTCCTGAACTCAAGAAGCGCGTCTCTGTGGCCTAGAGAGAAATCATCACACCTGCAAAACTCAAGAAACAGAGCAAAGAACAAGAGGAGCAACAAAGTAAGTTTGTTGGCCATTCTCTTATTGTGCAAGGATAATGACCGAACTAAAACTAGTCGGATTTATGAAACAATCTAAAGTTCTCTGCTTTCTCTTTAGACGACTTGAGAAGGAATAGTCAGTGTTGATCCCGGGGATCACTAAGTGTGTTTAAAGAATGATTAGGAGATGGGAGGTCAGATTTTCGTTAATAGAGCAATTTAACCACATTTAAGACAGGTCGGGAGAAATATGAGTAGGCCGGGGGCCGTGTTTCGTTTTATTGATGAGAGAGAAGTAAACGCTTTAGAATTACGAACTGGTTCCGAAGGACGTCCAGTTCGGCGTTCTAAAGTGTTGTCTTGTTACAAAGAGAGAGAGGTCGGGTAACTTGTGGTAGGTGAGAGAGTAAAAATCAGAGTCCGAGAGTAATAAATGCGAGATCCTTTCGCGGTCGGGGGTCCCAGTCCAGATATCTCCAAGTGAAGGTGCGCGAGGGGTATATATAGCAAGGACCGTGTAGACGGCTTTCCGCGATTCGGGGATGTCGTGACGTTGACAAGACAGGTCGCGAACAGTGCAAGGTATGTCGTGAACAGCGCCGGTGAACAGTGTCGGTGAACAGTGTCGGTGAACAGTGCAAGGCATGTCGTGAACAGTGCCCGTGAACAGTGCGGGGTATGTCGTGAACAGCGCTGGTGAACAGTGTCGGTGAACAGTGTCGGCGAACAGTGCATCTTCGTGCGGCGTCAATGTCAGCTCGGGGTGTGAACTCGGTATGGGAGCTCGGGGTGCGAGCTCGGGATGGAAGCTCGGGGTGCGAGCTTGGGATGGAAGCTCGGGGTGCGAGCTCGGGATGGAAGCTCGGGGTGCGAGCTCGGGATGGAAGCTCGGGGCGCGAGCTCGGGATGGAAGCTCGGTGCCGTCCTTGGTCGAATGCCGACTTCTGGCTGATTTCGACCAGGCGGGCCTTATTTGCTGAGATGGGCCTAGCTAATTGGGGGTGCTAAACCCACCTCTAACAATAAGCCCCCCCCAGTTCGGTGTCATGAGGTGTAGCGAATGCATCGAAGTTGATCTTTGTTAGCTCGGCGCATCTCAGGTCGGCTTCCAAGATCTTAGGATTGACTGCTGGGTCTCGTTAGGCGGGAGCAATAGACGGACGTGTGAATTGCTAGACCGCGAGGTTAGCGAGCTGCGTGGTCGGTGGGCCGCGGGTTGTGCAGTCAGAGGACTGATCGTGAGCTCGGCGAGTAGGAGGTCGGCGAGCTGTGGTCGTTAGTTAGGCGGAGCTGTTGAGGTCGGCGAACTGCGACTGCGCGATGAGCGAGCTGCGACCGAGCTACCTAACTGTTAGACCGAGCTGCGACTCCGAACTGCCTCACTGTCAGATCGACGAGCTATGATCTGCAAAAAAAATGGCTAAAGATACGAGATTGCGCTTGAGGCTGAGCTCGGCGTTTGTTAGTTAGGCGCGAGGCCGGTGAGCTATGATTCCGCGTCGTTTAATTTCTAAAATCGGTTAGTTACTTAGCGTACCACAAGGTCAGCGAGTCGCACGGTCGGAGAACTGCGATCATAAGCTTGGCGAGTAGGAGGTCGGCGAACTGTTGAGGTCGTTAGTTAGGCGGAGCTGTTGAGGTCGGCGAACTGCGACTGCGCGATGAGCGAGCTGCGACCGAGCTACCTAACTGTTAGACCGACGAGCTGCGACCCCGAACTGCCTCACTGTCAGATCGACGAACTACGACCACGCACTGCTTTTCTTGGAGTTCGGCTTAGAGAAACGGATCTTGTGATTAAATCTGACTAGAAAAAGAAATTGGAAACTAACTTCCTCTTTCGCGTCGCGTAAGTCGGTGATGGCGGGTTGTGCAGTCAGAGGACTGATCGTGAGCTCGGCGAGTAGGAGGTCGGCGAGCTGTGGTCGTTAGTTAGGCGGAGCTGTTGAGGTCGGCGAACTGCGACTGCGCGATGAGCGAGCTGCGACCGAGCTACCTAACTGTTAGACCGAGCTGCGACTCCGAACTGCCTCACTGTCAGATCGACGAGCTATGATCTGCAAAAAAAATGGCTAAAGATACGAGATTGCGCTTGAGGCTGAGCTCGGCGTTTGTTAGTTAGGCGCGAGGCCGGTGAGCTATGATTCCGCGTCGTTTAATTTCTAAAATCGGTTAGTTACTTAGCGTACCACAAGGTCAGCGAGTCGCACGGTCGGAGAACTGCGATCATAAGCTTGGCGAGTAGGAGGTCGGCGAACTGTTGAGGTCGTTAGTTAGGCGGAGCTGTTGAGGTCGGCGAACTGCGACTGCGCGATGAGCGAGCTGCGACCGAGCTACCTAACTGTTAGACCGACGAGCTGCGACCCCGAACTGCCTCACTGTCAGATCGACGAACTACGACCACGCACTGCTTTTCTTGGAGTTCGGCTTAGAGAAACGGATCTCTGTTATTGAATTTGAATTTGAACCTCGGGATCAATAAATTTTTGATAAAGGGTACCTTAAATTTTGGGAGCTCGGTGTATGAACTGTGACCGGTGAGTGACGAGTTGGAATGAGATGGGAAGTTTTTTTTTTTTTTTTTTTTTTTTTTTTTGGAATGAGGCCCGAATTCTTTTTTCTTCCTCTTCCTTTTCGTTTTTGGAAAGAGAACGCAGCTTGGTTTTGGACATTGGTGTGAGGAGCTCGGTTGATGATGATTGGGCCAGGATCTGGGCCTCAAAATTATGGTGTTAAATGGGCCAACTATTACGCAAGCCCAAAGGAAGAAGATCTCATCTTCTTCTCTCGTTGCAGGTCGGCGTTAATGGCGGCGGTGATGGCAGGTCTCCGGCAAGCTCGAGTGGTGGGGATTTCTGACGTGTGATGAGGAGTGAGGTCAAGATAAGAGCAAGGGACAGATCCAAGATGGTGGTCGGCGAAGGATGTCGCGGACGGAGGTGGTGCTGCGTTGTTTGCGGCGATGGAATTTTGATGACGGTGGCTCGTCTCTGATGATGAACGACAGTGAGGTGGGTGTCAAACGGAAGTGGTGGTGCTCGTTGCTTCTCTCCTCGCTCGTGTGCGGCGTTTACGGCGAAGGGGATGGAGATCGGCGATGAGATCGACGGCGGAGAAGGTGAGCGGCGTCGTCTTTCGCTTCTTCTCCGGGGATCGGCAACAGAACCTTCTGATCTTTCGGCAAAGGACTCCATGGAACGTGGTCATGTGGTTTGATCGGAGGATTCCGAGCATGAAGAGGATTGGAAAAAATAAAAATAAAAATTGTTGAAGCCGTGAGATGGGATCTGGCATCGAAATTTTTTTTTTTTTTTTTTTTTTTGAGTCTGTGAGTCCCGGTCCAGGATATCTCCAAGTGAAGGTGCGCGAGGGGGTATATATAGCAAGGACCGCGTAGACGGCTTTCCGCGATTCGGGGATGTCGTGACGTTGACAAGACAGGTCGCGAACAGTGCAAGGTATGTCGTGAACAGCGCCGGTGAACAGTGTCGGTGAACAGTGTCGGTGAACAGTGCAAGGCATGTCGTGAACAGTGCCCGTGAACAGTGCGGGGTATGTCGTGAACAGCGCTGGTGAACAGTGTCGGCGAACAGTGCATCTTCGTGCGGCGTCAATGTCAGCTCGGGGTGTGAACTCGGTATGGGAGCTCGGGGTGCGAGCTCGGGATGGAAGCTCGGGGTGCGAGCTTGGGATGGAAGCTCGGGGTGCGAGCTCGGGATGGAAGCTCGGGGTGCGAGCTCGGGATGGAAGCTCGGGGCGCGAGCTCGGGATGGAAGCTCGGTGCCGTCCTTGGTCGAATGCCGACTTCTGGCTGATTTCGACCAGGCGGGCCTTATTTGCTGAGATGGGCCTAGCTAATTGGGGGTGCTAAACCCACCTCTAACAGTCAGTCAACCAAAATAGTACAATAGAGAGTAAGGGATCTCACATGCTACTTGTTTTTTCGTAGGGACAACTTCCACTTTGTCACCTTAATTGTCAAAATACGACATTTTGCCTTTGTCTTTTTCCAATTAGTGTACCTAAACTTTAAGATTCTCATTAAAACTGGTCGATATATGAATCAAAAAATGTTATTAGATTTTATAAGAAACCCACAAGGACAAATGAGCAACGATTGTTATGAAATATAAGTGATACCTAAAATAATTACGATCATTTAATGTATGTAAATAATGAATGGATATATCTTGTACTACTATGATAACCAAACGTGTTAACCAGTTTTATTTACAAACCAAAGAACACAAAATTTCAGGGAAAACACATCAGTCGTGAGCAGCAGTGGCCATGCAGGGATTTTTTGTTGTTGTTGTTGTTGACATCAAACCGGATCATCTCCAAAGTTAACATTGCGAAAGACGGAACAGTCAGTCTCTTGTTCCTTACATAACTACTTAAGCAAAGGACTATCGACTTGATCTAAGAAAAAGAATACGTGGACTCCAACCACTCCCTCAATCTTAAAATTGCTTAGATTTTGTGTGAATGTATCGTAATATAACACAAAGACTGATCTGTGAAAGAAAATGTTTGGTCTCAAAGCCTGATGGAGCAGAGAGTATTAGTCAAAGATGAGTCCTTCCTTATTGGAATTGTAACATTTCTCTACTCTTCTTATATTATTAATTTTTCTGTAGGAAGGAATGTCTAGTCATGAAAACTTAGTTAAGTGAATAAACAGTTTTTAGTGCAAGCAAAGTTGACTAACTCAAAACTTAAATTTACTATGTTTCATGAAAAGGCTCCACGGCATGAGAAACAAAGGAAAAACATAGAAACAGAAGACATAATTACACATATTGACACTTAATTCAACTTTTTTTATAAAAGTAATACTTAATTTTTTTTGTTTTTTTGTTTTTTTTATCATGTAAATGACAAAAATAGCCCTCATTCTGTTTACCCGTTTACTGTGTACACGCCGTACTATACATGAGCTAAATTATCATGAATAGTAATCAAAAGTGTTAAAAAACTATGAACAATAATTTAAGGGTTAACGATCTATTTTCCCCTCGGATCTTTCATATAATAACAGATCCCCCTGAAATCGGAGCCTAGTTTCATTTTCACACCGAATCGAAGTTTAAAATCTATTTCCCCACCCAAATCAAAGTTAGAAATCTATTTCCCCCCCAAATCAAAGTTAGAAATTTATTTCCCCACATACCACGGTTAAAGTCGGTTTACTGTGGACCAATCAATTGTTAACCAAATTGTAACCAAAATTAACATGACTAAACCCGATTTCAACCCATTAAACCTGATTACCCAAAATGAAAAACCCGATTACTCTATCCCCACCCGAAACGAATTCCCGCTTAACTCTAAAATCCCCAATTCTCTTAGAACCATAGCCCTAAAAATCGCGAACCCAGAAAAATTATTCCCCAAACCTGAGAATTTGATAACCCTAGCTGCAGACATGTTCGATAATGGAGCTAGCAGAGTGGAGAGAAGTCCCTGAATTTCGCGAACACGATTCCGACGGAGAAGATCGAAGAGAAAGAAACGATTACAACATAGAGAAATCTATGATGGAGTTTGTTGATGAAGATCATGTTCTTCACAATGCGTACCCTGATACGGATGATGAGGACACCGGAGCTCAATACACGAAGGGTGAGAGGCACAATGACGTTAAAAGAGGTGAAGGGAACTTGTTTGAAGCTCAAGTGTTCTTCAATGCATTAGCGTTCAAGGAGGCTGTCCTCGATTATGCTTTGAAAACCGGTCGAAACATCAAGAAGACCAGGTATGACAAAGATAAACTTTGTCTATAAGTGTGAAGGTGGTGAAGGTTGTTCTTGGAGGATTTACTGTTCAACCACGAAAAAGACGCTTAAGTGGAAGGTTAAGGGGTTTAAGAATGTGCATTGCTGTGTTCCTAATGGTGCTTGCGAGATGTTAAAGGTTCATGTGATTGCACGTTTCTTTGTCGATAAAATCCGTGAAGAACCTGACTATTTTATGCCAATGAAGATTGAAGAGTTGATCATGGAAAAATGGAAGATCAGTGAAGAGAGAGATTGCTAGAAGACTAAAATCTGGACAATGTTTCTGTTCATTGTCAGTGATTGTGATGTGTAATCTTTTTGAACGCACTAGATAAATAATAAGTTGACTCGTAAGTCTTTCTTTCTGTGTGCATCATCAATTAAAGAGTTGAAAATTCAGCATGTTGACTTCAAATAGTTGACTCCGCTTAAGTTGTGAAAATTCATCAGAAAAAAAAAAAATTGGCATGCACTTTTTATTTTATTTTAACAAGAAACTGTTTTCCATATGGGATTTTAACAAAATTAAAAGTGTTTTGTTAAATTACAAAAGCTCAAATGTTCATAGAACTTTCTTGTTTTAAACGATATTCAAACATTAGTTAAATAATCCACATGTTTGATTTTGATTTTTTTTTTTTTAAAGATTAATGAATTCTAATTGAGTTTTGAAATCAATGAAATACACAAACTAATAAATCACTTTAAATTTTTGTAAAAGCTCAAGTGATAATAAAAAAAATAAAAACTTGGAAGCAAAGACTTGAGACCAAAAAGATGAAAGCCTTCTAAGATTTATATGTTCACTATAACAAACATGTTGCCAGAAACTGCATATATTTTTTTCCAGCTCTTCAATTCTACTAATAATAATGCATCTCTTCTACATTTTTTTCTTTTTCATGTTACTTTTATCTTGTACTTACTACATACATACGAGAGACAAATTTCATTTCATTACACAGTCACATAGCTTGGCTCCTGGTTAAGGTATACCTTCGGATTGTACTGAAACCAAATCGTAAGTGTAACATCCCGGTTTCTTGTATATGCGGAGAGGCTTATAAGAATTGATTTGGCTACCTATGTCACCAAAGTGCACTTACCTTTTCCGATCACTTGCCCGAAAGAACTCCAGAGTTAAGGGTGCTTGAGCTGGAGTAGTCTAAGGATGGGTGACCTTCCGGGAAGTGATTCGCGGTAGCGTGTGAGTGAGGACAAAACACGGAGAAAGGTCACGTGGTGATTGCAGGGTCAGTAAACAAGTATTACAAGCCTCCCGGACTAACGCACCGGCCGTCGGACCAGGGTGGGGCCCACGTGCCGAGAGAGGGCATGGGGCCCAGGTAGGGGCGGTCGGGGCGTTATAAGTGGTATCAGAGCCGAACCCAAACACGTGTGTGAAGTCAGGTGGGCTCACACCGTCTAGGGTGACGATCCTGGTGCGCAACGAGGACGTTGCGCTCTGTGAGTGGGGGGTGATTGTAACATCCCGGTTTCTTGTATATGCGGAGAGGCTTATAAGAATTGATTTGGCTACCTATGTCACCAAAGTGCACTTACCTTTTCCGATCACTTGCCCGAAAGAACTCCAGAGTTAAGGGTGCTTGAGCTGGAGTAGTCTAAGGATGGGTGACCTTCCGGGAAGTGATTCGCGGTAGCGTGTGAGTGAGGACAAAACACGGGGAAAGGTCACGTGGTGATTGCAGGGTCAGTAAACAAGTATTACAAGCCTCCCGGACTAACGCACCGGCCGTCGGACCAGGGTGGGGCCCACGTGCCGAGAGAGGGCATGGGGCCCAGGTAGGGGCGGTCGGGGCGTTATAGTAAGGCTTCTAGAGAAGATCACCCCTGAAACCTAGAGCGAGGGTGAGAGAGGTTGAAACAGTATACTCGGCGCGTTTGTTCAGCAAACTGTCCGACCATAGCATATTGATGCAATGTACAGATTTTTCGCCCATTTTTCCTAATACCAAAAAGTAAATATTCAAGCCAGTACATAGAACACCAATGGTAATCCAATGTGTAAATGTTTCCTTAAATAGCTAACAAACAAACCTTAACATGGGTGCTTGGGAAAGCAGAAGTGCGGAGAGTCTCTTGGGTTTCATCGGTTATTTTTCGTTTAGGTATACTCAATATGAGAGCTGCTTGATCTGCTGTTGCAGCCATTGATGTTATCCTGTACCCATTCTCCCATCTTCGATGGATTCCTTCACTTGGGTACAAAAAGTCAAGCTCCACTACCTAATATACACCACCACAGAGACATCATTAATACATTCTAGTGCCCAAAAATAAAGAAATAAACAAAAGTTGAAATGCCTCAGGTTAAGAGATGGGGAACCTGTTCAGAATAGCCTGAGTTCCTGGACATTACTACACCCCAACGACTCCCAGCAGTCGTCATGGACGTTACATGAAATCCTTCTTTCCACTTTTTATTTATCCATTTGAATGGGAATGAGTCGCTCACTTTGTAAGATTGCTGAGTATAAGGAGTTCCTATCACATTACATGAAGTAGAATAAGTAAAACGGCCTCATGCCCCCAATGAATCAATAAGTAAGACATTAGGAAAGTTTTCGTCAGACATGAATGCCAACCTTTCGACATAACTACCAACGAGCTCTCGTTATTTGGACCAGCTATGGAACTGATATAGTAGTTCTTTTCCCATTGTTCCATAATCCAGTCCTGGAAAGAAACCAAAAACAAATGGTGAGCCTGCTATAATCGAGCATAGGCATGACATGACGACAGATAAATGTGAATCCTAATGCTTCAGCTGATTTACCTTGTGCAGGAAGACTGAGGACAATTCATAAACTTGAGAGCTGAACCCAGTCCCAGCATCCATGATAAGGGCCCAGAGATTAGCTGCTGATGCTACACAGCTTATGAAAAGGCCATCCTCGTTACCTTTCTCTACATGCTGGTGCAGCCTTGTGTCTGAAACATTGTAATGATATCTACAAAGAGCAACAAAGATTGAGCAGTCACGCAAAGGAAAGCCATGCAATGTACCAAAAAAGAAACAAATATTTTTTACTCATAGGATTTAAAGTTGCAGCTTCTAGCCAAACTCAATCTTTAAATCTAAGTTGAAGGCTGAAGCTCAACTTCCCATATTACCTCTTTATTATCTTACAGGTAGACAAACTCCGCCTACCATATTTAACCACCAATTTAACGCCCAACTTAATACTGAAAAAAACCTACGAGTCCAGTTTCCCATGGACCTTAGAGGTTGTCTCCCATCTTTGAACGTAGTGTTGATATACACATCTTAATGAAAGTGTTCGCTTTGTCAAAGGTACATATAGTGGAATTCCTTAAACAAGTGATATCATCTCTTTTTTTTGTCAGCCAAAAGACTTGAAGCTTTGATCCAGTACTTTCAGTCAGTATTCTTCCCCATCCCACCTTATTTATCTTTCCCAAATAGGTAATAACTAAAGCCACAATAAATGCAAAGCCTAAAATAATATGTTTTGCTAGACACTGCAGAGCAGACTGGTCAGTTAGAAAGAGGAATTCAAATAATGAAGGTTTCAAACCTTTCTACTCCATAAATGAGTGATGAGCAAACATTCAAATGTGTAATAATTACCTCTGTTTCATAGGACGACGCGCATTATAGACTGAAATCCACTGGGTAGCAGGACTGCCGATTCTGATTTTCTTCCTCGGCTGTTCATCCTCTTCCAAATTAATAAGCAATCTTCCTCGTTTTTGGCCAACCTATTTATGCAAAATCAAAATGTCAGCACTTGATGAAATACTTTTAAATAGTTAAAAATAACCATAGGAACCAAAGACAACCACCTTAAGAGCCCCATCAATTCTAATTGGTCTAGAGATAGCACATGGCTCGATAAGAGTATCAAAAATCGAGATAAGCTTGGCATAGTTGGGCTCCTCGTCAAACTTCATATTAGTAACGGCCTCGAGGAACAGCTTAAACGGGGGAGGACAAAAACAGCACATCAATTCAGGAGAGGTTGACATCTTTTTTTTGCAAACAAGAAAGCTCTTGTTGTCACCCTGCGTACAAAAACCATATATCATTGACTAGACCTGAAACTTACAAGGTTTTAGGTTGTGAATAGAGAGACAGAAAACTCGCCTGCTACCCTTGCCATGGCAACCTTCCTCGTATCAGAAATATTAATGTATAAGCCAATGATTCCAGATCATCCCTCCAATTCCAGTACGACCAAGATGTGCATGACAACTTGCATACCTTATCGTTCCCCTGCATATGAAACATAATAAAGATGTAAGGAACACATATATATATATATACAAAAAAAGTAGGAAAGATAACATACACCAAGTAAAGTACCTGAATACATCTGGTCTTTGATCATATTCAACATGCTGGCCAGAGTGCGAATCTTTCCATCTTGATGCTGAAATCAAAGATGATATATGTTAACATTATGAAAAATAAAACGGTTACAAATATTTCACAAAACTTTGGGATCAATTGCTGGAAAGCCACTATTTTTTTAAATTTATTCTCAGATGCCATCTTTTTATTGTATTTTTAATAAACAATTAATTTTAAAATAAAATTGAAGGAAAAACCGAAAATCCCAAATCAAAACTAGAAAATTACAGATCCAACCACTTGGATCCGATGAAAAACCCACCCAGACCCAACAATCCAGACCCAAACCCAAATTCAGTTAATTTAAATTTGAAAAAAAAAAAGAAACCAAAAAAACTCCCACTTCCTTCTTCCCCGCGAGACCATTGGTCTTCTCCTTCCCTGAGGTCCGACCTTCCGCCACGAAATCCGACAAGAGCTTCGCCATCTGCTCATCCCTCGAGTTCTGGTCTTCGATTTCGGCTGCAGATTTCGTCGATTGGCAAGAAATCCCAAGCCCTCCCTCAAAAATCCCGAGCCCTCCCTCAAAAATCCCGAGCCCTCCCTCATAAATCCCGAGCCCTCCTTCAGACCCACGCGATTCTTCCTCTCAGACTTCGCAATAGGTAACGGAATCAAATCTAGTTTCGATGCCTTAGTTTTCGATTTTCGATGAGCGCCATTTCTCTCTCCTTTCGGTTTTGATATGAAATTGTTCTCGAATTGGTTTGGATTATTAACAAATGGTATGTGGATGTGTTGTCTAACTTACATCTAGTTTTGGTTGTTTTAGGAATTACCTAGAAGCAATTATAGAAGGAGAAGCAATGGATTGTCATGAAATCAATCCGAAAGTGACGGTTAATGAAGGAGAAGAAGAAGAAGTTACTAAAGAGCAATTAGTTGAAGAAAACGTAGATGGAAGGAGAGTAGAGGAAGAAAACGTGGATGAAAGGGAAGAAACAGTTGCTGACGACGAAGAAAACGTTGAAGAAAACATTGCTATCGCAGGGGAAGACAATGTTGTGGAGGAAGAAGAGGAAAAAGAGGTAACTGGAACATCTTAGGTTTGAAATTGTGATGTAGGGATATCTCTGGCTAACTGGAACATTTTAGGTTTGAAACTGTGATGTAGGGACAAATGTGTCTAACTGGAACATCTTAGGTTTGAAACAGTGATGTTAGGACAACTCTGGCTAACTGGAACATCGAAACTGTGATGTAGGGACAACTCTGCCTAACTGGAACATCTTAGGTATTAAATTGTGATGTAGGGACATCTATGGCTAACTGGAACATCTTAGTTCAACAGTGATGTAGGGACAACTCTGGCTAACTGGAACATCTGAGTTCAACTGTGGATAAGTGATAGTAATAAGTGTTATTTTTATTTGCAGGACTACGATAGTGATGCTGATGAAGATGATGATGATGAGAGCCAACCACTGCCGCCGGAGAAGATGTTTTTTGGTCCAAGCGAGTACAGCAAGACTTGCAAGCTCGGAAGTAGGTGTAAGCTGAAATCGACGGTGGAGTACATTGAGGATGGTCTTGATGAAGAGTTGGAATGGTTTCGAAATCATTCTCAATTCAAGCATCTGTTCCACATGCCTAAGGAAGCAAACCACATGCTTCAAGGCATGTGGATGCTTCTCCTTCGGACAGCATCTACGGAGAAGGAGAGAGAAGCCTGGTTTGTGGTTAACGGAGTGCCTATCAGGTACTCTTTGAGAGAGCACGCCCTCCTTACTGGATTGGACTGCCACGATTACCCCGACAACTATAAGGCGTTGGGGGATTTGGAGTTTGCTGAGCGGATGTTTGGTAAGGACCTGAAGGTAACAATCAAAGATGTGGAGGAGAAGCTTGAGGAACTTAAGAAGAAGACCGAAGGAGTGAAGAAGAAGACCTCAGCAGTGAGGAAGACCTTGGGAGACAGGTTGAAGCTCACTATCTTGTATTTCTTATGCAAGGTAGTGAAAGCCAAGTCTAAGGTTGATGGTAACATAGATTCGTGGCTGCTGAGTGTTGTTGATGATGTCCACGCTTGTGAGACATTTCCTTGGGGTCGGTTTACATTCGACGAAACCATGAAAGAGATCCGACGCTTTGTGAAAAGCTTCAAAGGCGTCGTGAAACCAAAACAGCAAGCGGCGTTTGGTGGCTTTGTTCTTCCTCTCGAGGTTAATATTTAAGAGTAATTTATGATTTTAAATATTAGTTTAAAGATTTTAACACTGAGATAATATAACGATATGTGTAGATTATGGCATATGAGGCGATTCCAAATCTTGGACGAAGATTTCGGGAATCTGTACCCGCAGAGCAGGAATGTCCAAGGTGTTGTAAAAGTAAATTCTCAGAAAGTTTAATGAAAGGTCATCCTTTGGATGACATCAATGAAGCGGTCGGTCTCAGCAAGGTAAGAGTTTGTGAACATAGTTAGTTAGTAATATTTGTAATCTTTTAGAGTTTCATTTGATGTTCGAATTATTAATCTTTACAGGACATCTCTAGCATCTTGGAACCAGATTCAGAGGAGAATGATCTGTTGGAGCGGATCATAGACGATGACTATGATGATGGGATAGGTTTCATCGATCCCATTGTTGAAAGTTGGAGAGAGCGTCTAACTGTTGAGAAGAAGAAGATATTTTGGAGAGATCTCTTTGATTTGGACGTGGCTTCGCGGAGTGATGCAATCCCTGAGACTGCGAGAGTTGATGTTGGCCTTGACAGAGTTTCTCAGGTACCTGGGCATGTACCTGCACAGTCTGGAGAAGCCTTGGAGAGGAAGATGAAGAAATGGATGGAAAAAGCGATGGAGAAAGGGTTTGAGAAGATCACGGAGAAAATAACAGAGAAGGCTATGGGCTTGGAGAAAGCGATGGATGGGAGACTGAAAGAGCTTGAGAATTTTGTCTCAACACATCGAGAGAGTCGATCTTATGAGACTCCATCCTATCAGCCAACTCGACCAATCATCGAGGAGACAAGTGAGTGTGGAGCTTATGAGACTCCATATGCAGCTGGTGTGGTTCTTTTCAGTGGAGTCCCTGACCCATCTCCACCAATCATCGAGGATATAAGTCAGTTTTTTTGTTTACGATTTTGGGTTTGGTGATTTCTTTGTTGTGTTTAACTTTGTTTTGTATAACTTTGTTTATTTTTTTATGCAGCTGAGGTAGAGGCTCATAAAGAGAAGAAAGGAAAAGGAAAGAAAGACAATAAGAAGAGGAAGGCGAAGGATCCCAGTGTCACTCCAATACCAACCGGAGTGAAGAGAAGAAGGGGAGAGTCTGACTATCTAAGGACACCGTGGGTTGATGAGAAGAAGCCTGAGCAGGAGCCTGCGAAGAAGCCTGCGAAGAAGCCTGCGAAGAAGCCTGCGAAGAAGCCTGCGAAGAAGCCTGCGAAGAAGCCTGCGAAGAAGTAGGGGTTTGTAGTAGTTTGGTTCTTTGGTTATGAACTGTTTGGGCGGAAACACACTACTTATCGTTTTTATGTATTTAAGTTCCTTCAGAACAACTGGTTTATATAGGTTCAACTTATTTAAGTTCCTTCAGAACAACTGGTTTATATAGGTTCAACTTATTTAAGTTCCTTCGGGACAACTGGTTTATATAGGTTCAACTTATTTAAGTTCCTTCGGAACAACTGGTTTATATAGGTTCAGCTGAATTGAGTTTTTTGGAACAACTGGTTTATATAGGTTCAACTTATTTAAGTTCCTTCGGAACAACTGGTTTATATAGGTTCAACTGAATTGAGTTTTTTGGAACAACTGGTTTATATAGGTTCAACTTATTTAAGTTCCTTCGGAACAACTGGTTTATATAGGTTCAACTGAATTGAGTTTTTTGGAACAACTGGTTTATATAGGTTCAACTTATTTAAGTTCCTTCGGAACAACTGGTTTATATAGGTTCAGCTGAATTGAGTTTTTTGGAACAACTGGTTTATATAGGTTCAACTTATTTAAGTTCCTTCGGGACAACTGGTTTATATAGGTTCAGCTGAATTGAGTTTATACTGGTTTATATAGGTTTATATAGGTTAAACATAAACATAAGATTCGTAATACAAAAGGACCTTCAGCCGCATAAACTAAAGTCACTTCCTTCTCCCCGAAAGTTTTTCCCTCAGCATATGGATCTCGTGGTCCTTCTTGGCTAAGCTTTCCTTGATCTCATCAATTTCTTGACGCATTTGGGCAACGGCCATACGCATCTCACAATGGAGTTTGAAAGCACTGTGAGACGAAGCTCTCTGCTCATCTAGTCGGAGCTCTACTCTTGTAAACTGCTCTTGGATTGCATGATCCCACCACTGAAAAAGGTGATTTCCACCATAACAAAGGTCTCCACCACCACTCGCTGTGCAATGGTAGTATCTTCTTCCTTCATCCCCCGGAGTTTTAGCCACGTCGACTCTCACTTGTTTACCGCACCAACACTTTGAAGGAATACCGAAGTTTGCGTCCTCTCTTGCGTAGAGATCCTCGTAACTTTCTTCTGAGGAATCAGTATCTCTTGCACTTATTGGCATTGTCACTGTAACGGGAAAAACATAAATGTACCCAGAAATAGTTATACAGACATCGACATCCCATATCCTCGAGAATTGCAATTTACCCAGAAATCGAAATCTCATATCCTCAATGTACCCAGAAATCGAAATCCAGAATCGCCTAGATGCCTTAATCGAGAATTGCCATTTACCCAGAAATCGCGAAATCCAGAATCACCTAGATGCCGTAATCGAAATCCAGAAATCGAACCCCAGAAATTGAAATCCAGAAATCGCCTAGATGCCTTAATCGAAATCCAGAAATCGAAACCCAGAAATCGAAATCCAGAATTCGAAAATCAAAATCGCGAAATCTAGAATTCAAAAATTGAATTCGCGAAAACTTACCTTTGTCGATTGTTGAACTCCACCTTCGAAATCCAGAAATTTGAGAACTTTCCCTTTTTCCTCTTAAACCCTAGAAATCGCTCTCTCTCTCTAAAAGGAATAAACGAAAATTGTTCGAAATGAGTGGATGTGAGGGTGTGTCGAGAAAAATGAGTGAGAAATATATTTATTAAAGTTGGTGTGGTTTAAACATAGTTGTCCCCTAGATGTACAGTTGTTCACCAAACATCATAGTTGTGCTTTTGGCGATATTTACGTATTTTAAGTGGGACCTTAATATAAATGATTATGTTGTAGTTGTCCACGTGACTTTCCACATTTATGTACCATTTAGGAGGTTTTCATAAGACAATTTGCACGAAATCGAATTTTTCAACTCTTTTCCATCGTAAGAGGTGAATATTAACAAAGTATTCCTTATAGTATTAGGAGTATTTGATGTGAGAACAAGCATATGTATTAGGAAATTGTTTAATTCGTTTTTATTGATTATAAATCGTTTCTTAAGGTATTACGAATCATTTTACAACTTAATTTACCATTTTTAATATTAGTTGGATATTATATTAATAATTATGATTGTATAATTATTTTGTTCGTAGTTGTACTAGTTGAACTCCGTTGTACAAATCCGAGTACAGACATGTTCTTATCTGTACTTAGTTTAACCTGGTTGTACAAATTCGAGAACTGCTGAACAGACATGTTCTTATTTGTATTTAGTTTAACCTGGTTGTACAAATTCGAGAACTGCTGAACAGACATGTTCTTATTTGTACTAAGTTTAACCTGGTTGTACAAATCCGATGCCATATAGAAACATACATGTTCTTAGTAGTACTTAGTTAAACCTGGTTGTCAAGATCCGAGAAATACAGCAACATACATGTTCTTAGTAGTACTTAGTAACAGACATGTTCTTAGTTAAATTCGAGAATTACAAAGAAGAAAATATGTTTACTCATCAGGACTTTCGGGCTGCAACCACCTCTCCAAGTTAATGCCAGGGACAGACTTGTTTCTCCTTTTCCTGCTACCTTCTCCGGTAGATGGAAACCGCGTTTCCTGATTTCTTCCAGATCGTTTGGTGTATTGCGGCGGTAAGGCGAACAATTCTTCTATTTCAGCAGGAACCATCCAGTTAGAGTCATGCGGGACGACATAAATCGTTCTGTAATATGCCAACGCCCATGTATCAATCAAGTAATATTGAGAACATAGATCATAGATTTGGATATTCGCGGTTCTCCCATCCTTCCTCATTAGGTTTCTCGTTGCGGCTATTGCGTGGACACACGGATACTTGTCTATATCAAAACATCTGCAAGAACAACTTTTCATTTTCAGGTCCACCAAATAACTCTTCCCATCGCGTCCAATAACGTTGTATTCAAGCTGGAAGCCGTTTAGCTCAGTCACCACTAATGTTGATGCAATTGTACATCGTGTGTGCAGCTCGTTCTCCACAAAAGGCACCACTCTCTTGTGGTCCGATGCAGCACCAGCTTCTTTCCTATGTTTGTTAAACCATTCAGAAAATTTTTCAAGAATCGCATCAATCATAGGTAATAGAGAGTACTTCCTTGCTTCCCTAAACACACTGTTCATTGACTCTGCGGAATTGCTGGTGTCTATGTTGTACTTGTCTCCTGGGAATTTGCACCTTGCCCATTTATCCGGCTCTATGCTCTTATCGAGATATTCGGCGACTTTAGGATACCTACTCCTAAAATCAGCATACTCTCGGTTGAAATCACTCTCCGTATAAATATGAGCACAATCCCTGAATTTCATCGCGACATGATCCTTGTGTTGTTTCTTCACCTTTCCTCTCACGTTTTGAGACAAATGCCAGATACAATGTCCATGATGTGCGCTCGGGTACACCTCAAAGACTGCCTTGATGATGCTTGCATGTCTGTCGCTTATAAAAACCATTCCAGGAACATCTGGTATAACTGTTTTCAGCATTTTGAAAAACCAGGTCCAGCTAGCATCTTTCTCACTATCAATTACACCAAACGCAATGGGGTAATGGTGATGATTGGGATCCTGAGCTGTTGCGAAAACCAACATACCACCATATACAGACTTAAGAAAAGTTGCATCTACAACTATCACTTTCCTCATAGCCCTAAACCCTTCAATGCTAGCTCCCAAAGCAATGAATAGGTACTTGAACCTTTTCTCTGCATCCAATTCCACAGCTGTTACTGATCCAGGATTCACCTTCTCTAACATGTACAGATAGGAATACAACATCTTGTAGCTTTTTTCAGGACTCCCTCGCACATCACTTACATGTTGTTTTTTTCCTCTCCAGGCCGTAGCGTAAGACAAATGCAAACTGAGTCTTCCTTGAACAATACTCATGAGATTTTTAGGACTCGGGGTGTCTAATAGACCTGGATAGTCTTCATGCAAAAGAGCTGCTACCATTCCTGGTGTGCCTTTCTGTTTACAACTGCTTGTGCTCGCAACAGCCCGAGAGCAACTATGCATCTTTCTATGTACTCTGACACTAAAAAATTCTGATTTCTGAATTCTCGCAGCTCGTAAATACCATTTGCAACCTTGTGCAGCTTGACCACATCGTAGCATAAGTCGCTCCGTATCCGACTTAACCGTACGAATCCCAAAACAGTTCAAATTTGCAGCTCTATGAACCAGTTCTTGCACTGCCTCCTTTGAACAAAATTCTTGACCCTTTTCAAGACCCGTACCATCTTCCCATTCTTCAACATACTGACTATCTTGTACAGGAGGTGGCAGCTCAACATATTCATGCCTACCATCGAAACCGTCATCCACATGGTTATCCACTGGGCTATCCACAGCCTCAAAATCGTTACGTGAATCATTCTCACAACCTTCATTACCATCATTCATCGGCTCTTCATTGATATTCTCGTTATTTTGTTCTGATATTTCGCCAGCTCTGAAAATAGTAAGGATTCCACCATTATCTGCATCATCAACTCTCCCATTTGAAGCCGGCTCCCCATAATTCTTACCAAATGAACTTCCTCGCCCCGCTCTTGAAATTTGATCGACCAACTGACTTTTTTCCAAATCATCATTCGACAACTCCACATGCATAACATGTCGAAGTCCCTTTTCATCCGATGTCGTCAAATAAACAAAAACGTCCTCGTCATCTACAATATATGACTCTCTCGCAGCATTAGATACGCTATAACTCAATTTCAGCTTCCTCGGGGTTTCATCTAACGCAATCTTCCTGCATATTTTCTCTACTAACATCGAATAAGTTATCTCTTCCATAGATGCGGTCTTAAACGATATAGCGTATACGGAATTTATTGAAACCCAATCATGCTCTTCTGTATAGTACCCTCCATAGTCAAAATGAACGTTTGTGTGCCTCTTCCTCATCGCCTCCTGGAAATAAGATAAAAAAACACAAATTACGAATTACATAATTTGTCATAGTTATTCCATTTGTTCCAGTTGTCCTAATATCTCTCAGTTATATACCATTTAAACCAGTTGTCCTACTATCTCTCAGTTATACCATATGTTCCAGTTGTCATAAGTCTGCAGATTTTCAGATTTGGGATCGATTCTAAATCGTGGTTTCCTCTAGATTTACCACCATTCAACTTCTAAATTCGATAAATAACCTATGGAAATAGCTATTCTTACCATCAAACATCATTACAAACCAAATGGAACCAAATGTGCTACCAAAACAACCAAATTTCTTTTCAAATCCCTAAATCTAACAAATCCCCAAATCTCCTATCAATGAACTCACCAAATCCGATGGAGAAAGGAGAAGAAACCGAGACCAACGAGAACGAAGAACTCGCCGGAGGTGACGGAGGACGTGGTTGAAGGAGCTCGGTTTGAGCAACAATGGCGGCTCGGGAGGAGGAGGGAGGTGACGGGGTCGAGGGGGAGAGACGCTAGTTTTCTTCAGTTTTAATTTTTTTTTTTTTTTTTAACAAATTTCATTAAGGTTAAAATGGGCATTACACATATATGATGGCATGTAGAATAGTACATGGCATGGTAGAATTTTTTTTAAAGAAAAGTGGCATATGAGAATGTCGCTCCAAAACTTTGCAGAGATAAAAACAGCTGAAAAACACAACGTGTCAGGTTGTTTGTAAACATATTACAGAAACTCACCCAACCCAAGATCGATAAGGTAAAGTTTCTTCTCGTCTGCTGTTCCAGGCTGACCTAGTAAAAAGTTTTCAGGTTTCACGTCTCCATGCACAAACCTTGTTTGATGTAGAGATTGAACATGGCATGACAGTCAGCTCAACGATAGCTATATTTTGGCTGTAAATGTGTATTTTTTGTTCGAAATAAATGGAATTATTTGCTAAGAAGTCGGAAACAACAAAAAATCAAACTAACCCCTTCATATGCAGTTTCTCAAGAATAGATATCGCCTCCACTGCAATGCACGCTACCATGTTTGGAGACATCCTACCACATATGATAATAAATTTAGAATATCTGCATGCGCATGGATGGTATGAAAATAAAGCATGATCAAAGTGCTTACGATTGAGCCAAAGAATTCCAAACATCCCAGAGGCTAGGGCCAAGCATGTCCATGACCTGAAATAATTAAAAATATTTCTTCATAAAAGATACCTGATCAATCTCGACATGTAACCAGGCTCATACTAAACGCTTACCAGAATGTAAAAATCTCCTTGACGACCCTTATGGTGTACAGCAGGAATTCCATAACAGCTATTGAGCGTACTTTACAGCAGAAAAAGAAGAAAGAACAGATAAGTAGTGACAAATAAGGAGATAGACAAACTGGGTAAGATATTTAGAAAGGAAATTGATAAGAACAAAGCTATAATCCTTCTTTATTCAATATCCGAATGTAAATCTGCAACGATCGATATCCAGAGAGAGAGATTACAATGTCTCTACTCTCAACAAACACATACGTTTGCTTTTACCAATCTGTGCATAACCCCCTTCTCTCTCTCCCTGTGACTATTTATATCTGTTTCTATTTTCAACATACAAGTAAATGAATATCACATGCGCTCAATAACGTGTTCACGCGTCTTCCTCTCCTTCTTTTGCTTCATTCACTTCTTCAAATCTTGACTTCTTCCTGAAATATACCCTTCTCATTGTATCAATACCTCCCCTTTGAAACTGAGCTTGTCCTCAAGCTCAAAGGAAGGAAATTGCTGCACCAAATCCTTAGCACGAACCCAACCATTCTCATGACTTGCGAGGCCCTTCCACTGTACTAGTATTTCCAAATGACCTTCTTTGTCATACCTTGTACTGATAATATCCTCTGGTTCTATTACCAATTCATCCGCAGAAGACAAGGATGTAGGCAGTGGGTTAACCTGATGATGAGCTCCTAGCACAGCTTTCAAGAGAGAAACATGAAAAACTGGATGTATTTTGGAGGCTGCAGGTAGCTTAAGGCGATAAGCAGTCTTTCCCAGCTTCGCTAACACCTCAAAAGGCCCATAATACCTTGCAGCCAGCTTGTGACACACCCTCTTTGTCACGGAATGCTGTCGATACGGTCTCAGTTTTAAAAACACCATCGATCCCACCTCAAATTCCACATCTCTCCTATGCTTATCTGCGTTATTCTTCATCAGTTGCTGAGCCTGTGACAGATGATATTGAATCTCTTTTAACATCTGATCCCTTTCCTTTAGCATAGTCTCCAACTCAAAATTTGTAGTAGACCTTGATTCAAATTGCAACAAAGCTGGTGGATCCCTTCCATAAACCACTTTGAAAGGTGAAGATTGCAAAGAGGAATGGTAATTGGTGTTGTACCAAAACTCAGCCCAATGCAGAAATTTGAACCAAGAACGAGGATGACTAGAAGATAGACATCTCAGATATGTTTCCAAGCACCTGTTGACCACTTCAGTCTGGCCATCAGTTTCAGGGTGATACGCAGTAGAGTGCTTCAGTTTTGTGCCAGCCAACTTAAAAAGCTCTTTCTAGAAACTGCTCAAGAACACTTTATCACGATCAGAAACAATTGATGCTGGATACCCATGAAGCTTCACGACCTCTTTCACAAATTTTCCAGCAACTTCAGGTGCTGTAAATGGATGTTTCAAGCCAAAGAAATGTGCATATTTGCTCAAACGATCAACTACCACAAATATGACATTATACCCAAAGGAAGTAGGAAGTCCCTCTATGAAATCCATCGAAATGTCCTCCCAAATTCTCTGGGGAATTGGCAAAGGCTGAAGTAGACCAGCAGGAGACAATGTAGAGTACTTGTGTGTTTGACAAATGGCACATTCAGCCACAAACTTCTGTATCGTTGCTGTCATACCAGGCCAATGAAACATTCTCTGCACACGCTTCAACGTTTTTAAAATGCCTGAATGGCTTCCTAATTGTCTTTCATGAAACTCAGATAAGATCAGTGAAATATACTGAGAATTCTGAGGAATAACCAGGCGACCTTTATACCATAATCTCCCCTGCATCACGGCATAACCAAGTTTAACAGCTTCTCCATTCTGAATTTTTGCAATCAAGGACTGAATGTCAGTATCTTGTCTAATCTCCATATATAAATCATGTAGTTGCAAGGCTGTAGGTACTGTCAAGGCCAGCAATAAGGAAGTATCTGTAGGACTAGATGGCTGAACCACTCTTGATAAACCGTCTGCTGCCTTGTTTTCGATTCCAGGTTTGTACATGATTTCAAAGTCATAACCCAACAACTTAGTTAGCCACTTTTGATAGTCCATACTAACTTCCCGTTGTTCTAGAAGGAACTTAAGGCTCTTCTGGTCTGTATGAACCACAAACTTTCTGCCCATCAGATAATGTTTCCATTTTTGAATAGCAAGAACAATAGCCATCAACTCTCTTTCGTATACAGGCTTCAGCTGATCTTTTGCAGATAAAATTGAGCTGAAATATGCTATAGGTTTATGATTCTGCATTAGAACAGCCCCCAATCCAAACCCAGATGCATCAGATTCCACCACAAATACTTGTTCAAAGTCTGGCAACGCCAACACCGGAACAGATATCATTGCTGTCTTGAGTTTGTCAAAAGCTTCTTGAGCTACAGAATTCCATCCCCATTTATCTTTCTTCAGCAGTTCTGTGAGAGGTCTAGCTATCATCCCGTATCCTTGCACAAACCTCCGATAATAGCCCGTTAGACCAAGAAACCCTCTAAGTTCTTTCACTGTTTTAGGTTGAGGCCACTTCTTAATAGCTGCTGTTTTTGCTGGATCTGTAGCCACCCCATCAGCAGTAATGATGTGTCCTAAGTAATCCACCTTGTGCTTGCCAAACAGACATTTTTTTTCTATTGGCAAAGAGTTGATATTCAGCAAAAATTTTGAAAATCACTCTGAGATGTTCTTCATGATCAGCCATACTCCTGCTATAGATCAGAATGTCGTCGAAGAACACTAACACAAACTGCCTCAAGTAAGGACGAAATAGCTCATTCATGAGAGCCTGAAAAGTTGCTGGAGCGTTAGTGAGACCAAAGGGCATCACTAAAAATTCATAGTGGCCATCATGCGTACGAAAAGCAGTTTTCTCGATATCTCTTTCTTCCATTCGAATTTGATGGTACCCAGCCCGAAGATCCAGCTTAGAAAACAATGTTGCTCCCTTCAACTCATCAAGCAACTGATCTATCATTGGTATCGGAAACTTATCAGCCACTGTTGCTCTATTTAAAGCCCGATAATCCACACAAAAGCGCCAGCTTGTATCCTTTTTCTTAACCAAGAGCACTGGACTAGAGTAAGGGCTACGACTAGGCCTGATAATTCCCGATGTCAACATTTCCTTCACTAACTTCTCCATGGCCTCCTTATGAGCATGAGGATATCGGTATGGTCTAACACTAATATGACCAGAACCCGATATCAAGTTAATTGCATGCTCTCTTCCACGAATTGGAGGTAAACCTGTTGGCACAGCAAAAACATGTTCGAACTCCTGAAGAACATTGTCAATCTGAGGCTGAACCGGCAAACTATTGTCCTTCTTCATGTTATGAGAATAAAACTCAATTTGCGTCCCCTTAGACCAAATGTTTGGAGAATTAGTCATCGTCTTCAGAGAAATATTGGAGGCATGTAATGACGGATCCCCTATCAACGTCACACGGCTGCCTTTGTAATTAAATGAGAATTCATGAAGATCCCAATCCATCTCACATTTACCAAGGGTTCTTAGCCATTGCACTCCTAAAATGACATCTACATTTCCCAGTTCCAAAGCCATCATAGTTGCTGTAAATTCCCAGCCTTGCAGAGTGAACTTCACATTCTTACACACCCATAGCACTCACTTCAATGCCCGTGCCCAGCAAGATATCCAAATTCGGCTTACACAGCAATGGTAACTTCGTTTTCTTTATCATAGAAGGAGAAATGAAATTGTGTGTTGCTCCACTATCCAACATCACTATAACTTCAGTTTTTCCAATCAAACCTCTCAATTTAGTAGTGGTAAGAGAATTCAAACCCAGAAATGAGTTCAAAGAAAGCTCCATCAATTCTGGAGGTGTATCAGCCTCTTCTATCTCTTCTAATTCCAGCCCGTTCTCATCTACTACTTCCAATTCCAACCCATTGATTACTGTCATTATTCTCAGTTCCCTGTTAGGACATCTATGACCTTTGAACCAACGAGCATCACATTTAAAGCAGAGACCTAATCTTCTCTTCTCATCCAATTCCTCTTTAGTCAGTTGCAACTTAGGTCTCGGATTCAGTCTCTGTTGTCACTCTGTTGTCGCTTCCCAGCAACTGGTTCAGTGACGAACGTCTTCATCTTCCATTCACCGTTATTCTGAGAATTAGAATTCCTCTATTGAACAGACATGGTGGACTTCAACTCCTTCCGCACCACCTGTGTCAATACATCAGTCTCCATACTCAATGCTATACCAATCATTTCTGCCAAATCCTGAGGCTTCATATACAGTACCACTGATCTCAGTTCTGATGTTAAACCATTGAGAAAAATCCCTTCTAACTTGTAATCTTCCATTCCTGTGACCTGTGATGCAAGATCCTCAAAACGCTGAACATATTCAGCAACAGAACCACTCTGTTGAATGCAAAACAAGCTCTGGCTCGGTCCTCTACTATGAATATTCCCAAAACGCTTCATCAACCTAGCCTTAAACTGTCTCCAACTTACAAAATCCATTCTCGTGAGCTCATAGTTAAACCAGCTCAGTGCTGCTCCTTCAAGACTCACCGAAACCAATTCCAACTTATCTGCATCTGTATACGCTCCCATTCTAAAGTATCTTTCAACTTTCGCAATCCAACCAAAAGTATTCACGCCTTCGAACACCGGCATCTCAACTCGTTTCAAGAAACCATCCCTTTGACCTAGCAAGCTACGGCGATGTTCCAAAGGAGGAAGATGTACCTGTCACGGCGGCGGCAGTGAAAATCGGTCTGTCGGAGGTCGCCGCGAAGCAGCTCTGTTCATCGGCGGTGGCATGGATGTGGATCTGGTCATCGGAGGAGGTATATGAACAGATCCGTTCACCTGACTTGGTTCTCCAACACAATGTTGTCGATCGGCACTAGGAGTAAGCTGAATCAATTGATCTAATTTGTCTGCCATCAAACGCAATTCCGTCTGCATCTGCGATTGGCTTTCGATCGCATCACGGCACGTTGCGTCGAGTCCCTCTAATCGAGTGTAAATCTCGTCGAAATGACCTGAAACTTCGGCCTCCGGTTCTGTATCTGAGAACGGCATCTCCGCTTCGTTAAACTGGTGCCCCATCGTCTTCGTCGTCGCGTTCCGTTCCTTGTGTCACCGTACCAATTGATAAGAACAAAGCTGTAATCCTTCTTTATTCAATATCCGAATGTAAATCTGCAACGATCGATATCCAGAAAGAGAGATTACAATGTCTCTACTCTCAACAAACACATACGTTTGCTTTTACCAATCTGTGCATAACCCCCTTCTCTCTCTCCCTGTGACTATTTATATCTGTTTCTATTTTCAACATACAAGTAAATGAATATCACATGCGCTCAATAACGTGTTCACGCGTCTTCCTCTCCTTCTTTTGCTTCATTCACTTCTTCAAATCTTGACTTCTTCCTGAAATATACCCTTCTCATTGTATCAGAAATATGCAATTCTTACTTGTACACTTGCCACTCGTAAGGTGGGCCAAAATTACAGCCTTTACTATTTCGGTGTTCAAGTTTCAGAGCTACCTGAAAAGGAAAAGAATTAATTTTTTAATTTCTTTTCACGTTTTTGGTCTCACCCCCACGATTTTCAGCAGGCTTTTTTTCTAGTATACCTCAATTGCATCTGCTCCGATCTTATCACTGCCACCATTCACCCTTCTGCCAACATAAACTTGACCAAAGCCACCCTTACCGAGTTTCCTCTCCGTCTTATAAACAGGAGAATTTCCAACTTGTACCTATACCAAAAATGAAATCATGGTAAATATCTCTCTCAAAGGAAGATGAAAAGCTGACACAATGCTTAAAACAATTAGCATGGCTCGCAAACCACATATCAACAAAAAATCTAAGAGTTCTAAGATGATGAATGATGGTGAAAAAAGAATATGTTGAACTCCAAAACATATCCTAGAGGTTAACAGAAATTAGCCTTTCAGGGACTGGAGCCATGCTGGAATCTTCTTCCATGCCTGCTATTTTCTCTGCGCTACCGCCTTCCGCAGCAATATCCTTATCAGCTACCCCTTCAACTCGATTTAAAGCAGGTTCAGTGGCCCCTAACGAACCTCACAAGGTTCTGGCTCTAACTCTGTCAACCTGATACCCCTGCCCCTACCGGCAGCAGTTGGTCTTGGAGGTACTGCCCCTTTAGCTAAAGCAGCATTCCCCCTTCCTATACCACCACCTCTTCTCCTTGTTGCAGTCTGAGGAGGAAGTACGATATTTTCTGCTTGTTCAACTAGCTGAGGGTTAGGCTGATCGTCAAGGCGTCTCGATCTCCTTGCTCCACTTCTTAACTCTGGCATTCTTACTCCATGCAAGATGTAAGAAAACAAAATTCTTACGGTCACCTCTTTAGGTTACCTGTGGCATAAAAAAGAGGAGTGCGAGGTTTTGGTAAATAACAGTTTATTTGATGCTATAATCCACAAACAAAAGGTGAAGGAAAAGAATTTTGCGGCATTCCACAAGTATGAGCTGACACTGAAATAAGGTGGATAATTAACTAACTGATAAGAGAGCAATCATCAAGGTAAAACAGATTCTTTTTCAGGAAAGTGCTTAAAACGAATCAATAGAGATAGCAAGTAATGGCAATCTAATATAATAGAGGAAACCATGGCTTACATTACGAGCATTCATTTTCCATAAACAATCAAACAGAAAAGCCACCACAGGAAAAGCATTTGTGACCAAATTTAGATGTTACAATCAATGATATTTGCCTCCACAGTAGTATCAAATTCATCAATTATTGAAGCTTCCTAATGTGAACGCCATTACAAAGAGCTGAGGATGGAAAATAACAACGCCTAAAAGACCAGCAAAATCTACTACCCCATAGATAGATCAACACAAACTCCGGTTGATTATCATTTTCCACAGGCACATACAAATCCAAATCCAAAGCAAAAGTAACATAGATTCGAGTAAAGCTAACTGTAACCATTCGTCAGTAGTATCATAAAATATGTTCGATCATCTTCCAAAACCACGATCTTTCGCATAGTCAGAAGAAATGTACGGACAAAGTCACAGCACAACAACAGGAATGGAATCGAAGATGTCAAAGTCTATTTACCAGAAGATCGATGGTAGATAATACTTCAAAAATAAAGATGATCGGAAGATGAAGAGAGCGGAACAGGATCGATCCAGAACAAAAAACTTTCAGATCTCCGCTCAAGTTCCAAAAATGAGAAACCGATTGGCTCCTTCTCCTTTGAAAAACTTCTCAGCTGTGTGAAGTAGACACGGAGATAGAGAGAGAAAGCTAGAGAGAGAGAGAGAGATGGTAGCGGCTAGATTTAGGGTTAATAATGAAGAAGAAGAAGATGAGGATGAAGAAGAGGTGCAAATTTTGGAAAGAGATTTTTGAGTTATGAAACAAAAAAAGAAAGTATTTAATTTTTTCTTGGGAGATTCACTTTTTTTCTTCTATTTTGTGAATTTATTTTAAAAACGTTTTGCAACGTTAACTCTTTTTTTTTTTTTTTGGTTCTGTTCGTAAGTGTTGTTTCCTAATGGTTACAACACTTTTTGATTGGCTATCGATTTGCTGTTCCGCTTTGGGTTCCTCCTCGCGTGCATTTTTCTTTTTCTTTTTGTGGCTGATATTTTATTAATATAATAATATGCTTATAAGTTTTTCTTTCTTTTTAACGTCTACAAATATATTCTTTATAAGAAAAACTAGTTATTTATATATAAAAATAAATTCGGACGTAAATGCGTTGTTCCTTATATAATTATTATTTATAGACACGAACAGCGCGTGTATGCACGCACATTTTGTTTCATAATGTATGTCTTTTGTAACAATCGTATATATATCACTTCTTTGTATCGTATACGGTATTTATGCACCACATATATAATTTTTTTTTTTTTTGTTAAACAACACGACAACGTTTATTTTCTAAAAGGCAATTCTAAGAAATTAAGTATTCGATAACTGTGATATCAATATTATTATTTGTTTAGTAATGTTTTCGCGTTCTTTGTATTCATGTGTATTATTATTTTTAGTTTGCATTTGTTCTATGTAGTTTTTCACCATAAATTTGTAATTATATCGCTTAAACATCCGATTATACGTCTAAACGTTATTCGGTGGTCTATAGTTCTAACTTATATGTATTGTAAGCAGGGCCGTGCCTGCCTTGATAAAGTAGAAACACTGACTTACGACCATATATATATATAAATGTTCTTAAACCCTTAATTTTTAATAATTTATGTTAGGCACAATTATGCACTTATGTATTCTTTTGCATTATTATATGCGTTTCTTTTTCAAAAACATTTTTTTACAATAAATTTAATTTAAATGAAAAGATAAAAATACATATATATATATATATATAAAAGATTAAGACTAATAGTATTGCTCAATTTTAGAATTGATTGCCAAGTTGTTTACATTAGCACCGCATTTTGCTAAAATTTTTTTCTAAATCGTACAAAATTGTTTTCATCGAAAATTTGTTCTTCTTTTTTATTATTTTTCTTTTGTTGATTTTTTATATATGAAAAGTTTGAATTAGTTATCCAAAATTACTATAACTTTAGAAGAAAATTAAAAAAACTAATATATATATATATATATATATATATATATTATCTTAAACTCTTTTGGTTTTATATAATTTTGAATTTTTTTTTATCGCTTTCGCCCTCTATTTTTCTAGGCATGGCTCTGATTGTAAAACATTATTAATAAAATAATAAACTAACTTCAGAATATCTTTTCTGTTTAAAACACTGAGAGGCTAATTAACATTTCAAAAACTCATGTCACATGATAATTTAATTCATGGAGATCGATGAACCAGATCACATGTTATGCATAATGCATTGTATTAGAAGTCAATGATTTGGTATTTTAGATTGGTTGACACATTTATTACGAGATGTAGATTAAAACTGTATATCTGGTAATATTCCAGCGTAGTTTAGAGCCCCTTCGAATCATTTCAGCCATGTTTGTGAGTCGTTCATGCCTCACTAAGTTTTAGGAGAAGCCTTGCATCTCTCTAGAATCCCTTTTGTGTCAGTTAAATGCTCGAGTCTACCGTTTTATGATTACTTAAGAAAAGTTTTGTGATTTATTGGCATTTCCGAATATGATTTTGTTTGTGCAGCATCCACATGCTATTGATTCAATGATTTTTTTCTTTTCTAGATAGCCAAATAATTACCCCACCAATATATAAATAGTTTTTTCACTATACAATTTATCTATACTCGCTAATTACGGTCATTTATTTCAAATTATGTTTACATAAAAGTAAAAATCTATATTAAACTAACAATATATATATAACTAACAACACTTAATTTTTTTTTTTTGAATGAAAGTCATAATTTCACCATTTTGCTATCTAGACCGACCCTACCAACAATGATAATATACTATATATAAAATATATGTATTAATCGACTAATTATCAATTAGTTTTAGTTGAAAATCCATTATTTATATGTTACAAACATCACCAAGGTTAATACATCCTAAGCAAATGGAATTCATGATAAAGGTATCGGATTTAAGCAAAACATGAGGGACATTCATAAGTTTTGTGTTTTGTTTTAAGGAAAAACTCATAAGTTAGCTATACGCTTTATTGCTTTATTGCTTTGTTCTTTTGATTTTAATTATTATACGGGACCTCTCTCTAATAAAAGCAATCAACGTCAATTTTCAGAATCTTCTCGTGTGACGAAAAATTGTGTCATTAAGAACAAGAGCCTTATCTTTTTGGTTTAAAGGAGAAACAAAATTGAACTTGATTTTGTTTTTGTCGCTTTGAATTCCTCGTTAATTTTACCCATTTGGGCATTTGGTTCTTTGTTAAAGATCACCGCCTTACGTTAAAGGAGAAGACGAAGAAACAAAAAAGAGCGGAACTTTCTATAAACCCCGAAGGCTCTGGGTTTTTCGAGGCTGCGTTTGCTCCATTTGCCGAAAGCTCACAGACGTTTTCTAGGGTTTTCCTCCTTTAAAGCTTCTGCCTTTTTTTTCATACCCTCGATATGGCTGGAGCCACTTCTTCTGATCGTCTCGTCACTAGCTTCCCTCTTCTGGGTATGTTCATTTTGACTAACTTTTTTTTGGTATTGGAAGTTACATTTTCTGCTAATCGTAGAACTTGTCTTAGCTATTGATTTGTATGCTTGGGTTGTCTGTTTCGAACTTCAATAGTTTGACCAAGCGAGGGGATTGTATTGTCAGCATCTATCCTAGGTTGTATATTTTGGATTGATTGGTGTCCACAGTCTACGTTTAACCTTGTGGGAAGATAGATGATAGATAAATTATGTTTTTTTGTACTGCTTATGGGTTGAATTTCACCAGTATTTGTTTGTTCGGACTATGCAATTGGATTTTGAGGTTTTGTTATCAGAAATACTAACTGGCTCTTGTATATAACCGGTGCAGAAACAGCGGATTTGTTTCAGGAGCTGTCTTTAGGTTCAGATGCAAGTGAAGTCCATAGGAACCGTAATAAGGTATTTGCTTGCTACTGTTTTGAAATTATGAGTCTTGGAAGTTAAATTATGTTGTGGCGAAGGATCTAGATTGTTCTGCTTGTTGCTGATATAATTCTAGCACTTTTTGTTAACTGAGTGTATTTTGTGATAAGGGTTCTCTTCAGCACCAGTATGGCCATGTACCTTATGGTGAATTTACTGCTCCATCTTCTCATGGAAGCGAAAGAAGGCCTAATATGAATGTCGGCAATCTGCTAAATGGTGGAGACTCAGTTGGTTCATACCCGTGGGGTTACTTCCCGCCAAACTATCCTTCTGGTGGCTACCAGGATCCGAGGTTTGGTTATGGCCACAACAGCAATTCAAATTCCTTTTCACATCTCATGGTATGTTGGTTCTATCTCATCACACCTTACAATCTCTTATCTTTCTATGGCTATAGAATCTATGTTTGTTTTCTTCTTCCTTTAGGTTGGGACTTGCGAATTTTGCGTCTACCTATTGGGTCCAAATCCAATGTTTTTTTTTGTTTAGCAGAATCCACACAGTTCACAAGACGCACTGAGTTTTGAGCAATTTGGATACAATGATCAGTTGTATTCCAACCATGGATTGTATGGACTTTACGGGAATGTAATCGACTCTGGTCATGCTTATGGAACTTTTGGCTATGATTCCTGGAAACTTGGGAGAGGATGGTATCCTGTTGATGGTTATAGAAAGACCAGAAGCTTCAGTTATGGGCGTGGGTATAGTGAAGAGAAAGCTGATAGGCTTAATGAGCTTTGTCGAGGACCAAGGAGTAGTGATGTCAAGAATCCACAAGGTCTGAACTCTACTATGCTAGAGACAATGAAGCAAGACGTTCCAGTGGTAGATCTCCAGCGCTACAAGGGGGATAATTTTCCTGAAACATTCGCGAAAGCGAAATTCTTTGTGATTAAGTCATACAGTGAAGATGATGTTCATAACAGTATAAAGTATGGCGTCTGGTCGAGCACACCAACTGGCAACAAGAAGTTGAATGCTGCATATTATGAAGCCAAAGAGGTTTCCCAAGAGTGTCCTGTGTATCTTCTGTTCTCGGTCAGTATGAGGAGACTTAACGGCTAGTGCAATATCCTTATAGATTTACATTAGGTAATTTGCTGTAAATCGGCTTTATCTGCAGGTGAATGCAAGTGGGCAATTTGTTGGTCTTGCGGAGATGGTAGGCCCAGTTGATTTCAACAAGACAATGGAGTATTGGCAACAAGATAAATGGATTGGTTGCTTCCCTGTGAAGTGGCATATCATCAAAGATGTACCAAACAGTCTCTTGAGACACATAACACTTGCAAATAATGATAACAAGCCCGTCACCAATAGCAGAGACACTCAAGAGGTTTGTTAAACTTCCCTTACACAATTGTTGGACCATGTTTGAAGTGAAAGGTTGAAGCTCTTTGAATTCTAATAAAAGGGTTACGGTATTGGTGCAGGTGAATCTTGAACATGGAACCAACATCATAAAGATCTTCAAGGAGCATTTGAGGAAGACATGTATACTTGATGATTTCAAGTTCTATGAGACGAGACAAAAGATCATCAGAGATAAGAAGATCAAGCAAAAGAAACAGGCACACTTCCTTAAAACCCCATGATCCTCCTATTGATCGATTATGAGCTTGTTGATTCTGATTTGTTTGTTTGTTTGTTTGTAATTAGGCCTTTGATGGAACTTCTGGGGAAACGTCTCACTTGAGTTGAAAGCTTGAAATCGATGCGAGGAAAGAAGAACACTTTAATTAAAGAAGTTAGTTTGGATTATGTTTTTCTTTAGGCTTTGGATTTCTGAAAACCTAATACACATGTTTAATCTGTGGTTTCTATGCTTTTTTTCCTTCTAAACAGATTATACATTCTGTTTTGTTCCTTATAAGGACGAACATCTGATAAAACAAAACTCATGATTTCTTCTTCTTTCCTTCAGAGTTGACACAAAATAAACAATTTATGTTATTTTTGTAGTCACAAACAAAAATTTCTCTCGTGGTCCCTAAACTTTCTTATAATCCTAATTTCATCCCTCGAGATTAAAGACTCTCACAAGGACCCAAAGGTCATAATTTGTATGAAAAGATGAAACGGCACCGTTTAGAGACCCCAAAAATGATGAATCGGGGAGTATATTTGAAAACCTCGAAAGGTATTCTAGGGCAATCCAGCCCACTTTTACTCACACAAGACCTCTCTCTCTCTCCCTTAAGCAGCAGCAAACTTAATAAACACAGAGCTTCGTCGCTTCTACCTATTAGGGTTTTTCTTCTTTGTTCCACTGACGCAACCACAAGGCGGATATATCGTTATCGGAGAGAATGGGTTTCTCGATGCAGCCGTATGGTTTCCAATCGATGCTTAAAGAAGGTTACAGGCATCTCTCCGGTCTAGACGAGGCGGTCATTAAGAACATCGAAGCTTGCAAGGAGATCTCCACCATTACTCGCACCTCTCTCGGTCCCAATGGTTCGTAATGTTTCGGTTGTTAGAGGTTTTTCATTTTTTTCTGGGATCTAATCCCTTTTTTTATTTCTGGATCAGCAAGTATTTATCTTCGATCTAATACTCTCTATTGAAATGATGAATCCCATTTTCTCTGTCTCGTTTCAGTTTGTTTTTTACTGTTTCAAGTAGGATTTTGAGCAAACTTGATCTGTTTTTCCAGGGACTTAGATTCGTATTAGAACTGAGTCTATTCGTCGGAACTAGTAGTGCTCAACAAACACTTTCGTATTGCTGTTGGAATCTGAGACATCTTTGTTTCTACTGTTGTAGGAATGAATAAAATGGTTATCAATCATTTAGACAAACTATTTGTCACTAATGACGCTGCCACCATTGTGAATGAACTGGAGATTCAACACCCGGCTGCGAAAATCCTGGTTTTAGCTGCCAGAGCCCAGCAAGAAGAAATCGGAGATGGAGCTAATCTGACTATCTCTTTTGCTGGTGAGCTTCTTCAAAACGCCGAAGAGCTTATCAGGATGGGGCTGCATCCCAGTGAGATCATTAGTGGATATAATAAAGCAATCATTAAGGTTGGTGAATACCGGAATTACTGTTTGGTACCTTTTTTTTTTTAGTTTTGTTTCTCTTGTTTTTATAAGTATCGGTTATGTGCAGGCTGTTGAAATTCTTGAACTACTTGTTGAGATTGGTTCTGAGACCATGGATGTGCGTAACAAGGATGAAGTTGTATCTCGAATGAGAGCAGCTGTTGCAAGCAAGCAATTTGGGCAAGAGGAAATAATATGCTCTCTAGTTGCTGATGTAACTCTTCCTTGCTATCCTTTTATGATTTATTTCCTGTTTCACTCTTCAGATTGTTATTTCTTCAAGGGTATCACAGATTTTGCTTTTACTTGATGTGTTTACTTATTTTCCAGGCATGCATTCAAGTTTGCCCTAAGAATCCAACAAACTTCAATGTGGACAATGTCCGTGTTTCCAAGCTTTTGGGAGGAGGTTTACACAATTCTTGCATAGTCCGTGGTATGGTCTTGAAAAGTGATGCTGTTGGGAGCATAAAGCGAATGGAGAAGGCTAAGGTGAGATCACTTTCTTTTGTTTCTACTTTTGGCCAAGTTATTTTGTCTGATTTGATTGAGTATTTGTAATTGTAGCTTTGTGGGTATGTCTTTCCTGTTTTGAAAACCTGAATGTCCCCTAACCCTTTTAAACTTTCTTCAGGTTGCTGTGTTTGCTGGTGGCGTTGATACTAATGCAACAGAAACAAAAGGAACTGTCTTGATTCATAGTGCTGAGCAGGTTAGTTGTTTCTTTCTTACTGTTTGGAATCTCTAATTTCACACCCTACACTTTCAGTGTGATGGGGGTAAAAAACTTTGTTTCTCTCTTTTGAAAATATCAAGATTACCAATTTGCCTTCTCAAGAATGGTTGTGGGTTGTAAACCATATTATAACATTTTCTTTTTGGTTTTCTAGTTGGAGAACTATGCAAAAACAGAGGAAGCTAAAGTTGAAGAGTTGATCAAAGCTGTTGCTGAATCAGGAGCCAAAGTCATTGTTAGTGGGGGATCAGTTGGAGAAATGGCATTGCATTTTTGTGAACGCTACAAGTATGTGTAGACCCTTATATCTTGTCAATTCTTTTTTGCTGTTTTCATCGCTTTCATTTTTGATATCCCTGGACATTCCATTGTTGCCGCTTATGATATACATGTCTTTTACAGTCAATTCTAATGTGAAGTTTTTTTCTTGGCAGGATAATGGTCTTGAAAATCAGCTCAAAGTTCGAACTGAGGCGTTTCTGCCGGACAGCAGGGGCTGTCGCTCATGTAAGTGTTTCTCATTCACATGCTTTAAGATTATCTAAGGGTGTTTATCCTAGTTTTTAATATTTCTTAATTATTAAACAGTTGAAGCTAAGCCGGCCAAGCCCTGATGATCTGGGCTACGTTGATTCGATATCAGTTGAGGAAATTGGTGGTGTTACAGTAAGTACCCTGACGTCAGTTTCCGTCTTTTTGGTTATTTATATTTGTTTTTCATTGACCATAGGCAATTCTCTGTCTTCTTGTGATGTTTGTAGGTCACTATTGCAAGAAATGAGGAGGGTGGTAACTCAATTTCCACAGTGGTTTTGCGTGGAAGCACAGATAGCATTTTGGATGACCTTGAAAGAGCTGTTGACGATGGAGTTAATACATACAAGGTGATCTTTGCTGGTTTGAAGATCTTTTTTTCAGTGTTTATTTTCCTTTGTTCTGAATATTTTGTAACTGTCTTGACTTTTGCTATGACTTGTACTCTTATTCTTAGGCCATGTGCAGAGATAGCCGTATCGTTCCTGGGGCTGCAGCTACTGAAATAGAGTTGGCGCAGAGATTGAAGGAATATGCCAATGCAGAAACAGGGTACTTTCTTTTACTCAGTTTTTCTGATGATATCATTTTGGGTCATATGAGTAATATTATCATTGTAAGGCTAGCTTTTTATACAATACTGCCTATGGTTTGGTGGCTAAACTTGGGTTTTACTTTGATTTTTCAGGTTGGACAAATATGCCATCTCCAAATACGCAGAGAGCTTTGAGTTTGTACCCAAAACCCTTGCAGATAATGCTGGCCTCAATGCAATGGAAATCATAGCCTCTCTGTACACTGGACACGGATCTGGAAACACAAAGCTAGGCATTGACTTGGAGGAAGGTGCTTGTAAAGATGTCTCAGAGACAAAAGTATGGGATCTATTTGCAACCAAGTAAGTTTCACATTGTCCTTCAGCCATTACATCTTTCTATCATACTTTGATATTTTTGTTCCGCACATAAAAATAAACTGAAGTAAAATTTTCTGTACCTTTTAATTTTCTTTATAATTAAGACACTAAGTCTCTCTGTGCAGGTTATTTGCTCTTAAGTATGCTTCTGATGCTGCATGCACAGTGCTTCGCGTAGACCAGGTATGCACAAACTGACCTGTTTTAATCTTTAGTGAACCAAACAGTCTCGCATTTTAGTTATATCACAAGGTGGTGTTGCTCCATCCCATAAATTAAAAGAAAGTGTTCACTTGATGCAATATTTTCCACGATTAACATATAAACGTAGCTTCCTTAAGTTGTTTGATTGCAGACTATTAAATTCAACATTCATTTCCCATTTCATCGATCTCAATGAGTAGAGTAAAGCATACATATTTATAGTCTGTTGTATGTTAAATGTGCAGATTATAATGGCGAAACAAGCAGGTGGACCAAGGAGAGACGCTGCAGCAGCCGCAGGTGCAGGCGCAGAGGAAGACTAACCTGTAGAGCAAATACCTCGTAGTGAAACTCTTCTGTAACCTTTTTTTTTCGATTTCTGGGAAATTTTTGGTATGTCTCAGTTTGTGATCTTGTGTACACACCACCAACTTAAGGTTTTTGTCTTTTGGTTTGCCATGTTCGGTTCGTTCCAACTTGAAATTTCTCGGTTTCGTTAAATGAAATTATTGCGAGGGTTTTTTTTATTCTTTTATTATAAGCCAATGTTAAGACTTCGATCCGCTTATTAGGTTCCAGAACTTTTGGTTTGGAACTGTATCGATTTTTGGAGAAAAGTAATGAATTCTTTGAGGAAAAGAAAACAACCTAGTACTTGAACAAGATCCAGACATTGACAGAAGTACAAGAGAACCTAACAGGTAGGAGTTCAAAAATGAACATAGACAGCAATCATGTCATTCATGTTAATGACAGGGAACGTTGTTAACGCAAAAGATCCATTGTGGAAATCAAAACTAAAGATAATATACTTTTCCATAGACAGCGATCATAGAGATATACCAGCACCACATTACCAAAAAATCACATATAGATAAATTGGATTAGTTACAATAGATTTTCTTTAGGGGGGGAGAACAGCGGACCCAATGTTTACCGCTACACATGGATTAGTTACAATAGATTTTCTTTATGTGGCTTGAAGGTTCATACTCAATCTAACAAGATAAATTGAATCTCCACGTTGCAGTGCATGTTCTGTTCAAAAAAGACATTGCAACATAGACTCGTCCCATTAAATTGACTAGAAAAACGGAAAGTTTAAACGACATGCAATTGAAAACCATACAACAAATACATAAATCTGATAAGACATGTTTTCACAAAAGCACAATCATTTGTTAGATTCTGATATCCAAACAGAGCAATGATGAAACTTTCAAATGGTTAACAAAAATAAAGCAATAGTTAAATGCCATAGTGGTAATGATACTTACTTTGAGATCATTCAAGTCCGGCGAACTGTGCAAAAGTGCAAGAAGCTCTAGCTAAAGCAATCAATTGCTTCCTTTGAGTTTCTCCAACATCCGGTCACAGAGAACTCCTCTGCTCGCTGCAATTGCTCGTATTTTAATGGCTCTGTGGTAACCGTGCTTCATCAAAAAAGCCTTAAAGACCTAAAAGTCTAAAAACAATACCGGCTTGAAGCATCTTATTTATTTTTAAAAAATATCAATGTATGAGGAATAATCAACGCAAAGCTCTTGTATTCAGAAGTTTTGTTCAACAAGCGTAAATGATATATTTTGGATAATAAATGCGGTGGAAAACAAAAAGAAGATATGATAAAGAAGAAGCTTAAGCAATAGCTTCTTCTTTTAATTCATTGCACTTTATTCAACCATATAAACCAATAAATCTTTAAAAAAAAAATTAGAAAAAATGATTATGCACTAATTTTGAACTAGAGATTTTAATCATTCATCACAATTTTTGGTTTGTCTTTTGAAAACAAAGAAGAGCTTAAGGTTTTGTCTTTTGGTTTGCCATGTTCGGTTCGTCCCAACTTGAAATTTCTCGGTTTAGCTAAATGAAATTATTGCGAGGGTTTTAGTCTTTTGTATGAGCCAATGTTAAGACTTTGATCCGGTTATTAGGTTTGGTTTCTCACTCCGGTTCCAGACCAAAATTGAAAACAATTGTTATGTCCCTCGCAAGAGTAATAAGACAGCTATGTCCCCTTCTCATCAGTCATTGGTTTACCATGATCGGTTCGTCCCAACTTGAAATTTTCCGGTTTAGCTAAATGAAATTATTGCGAGAATTTTACTCTTTTATATGAGCCAATTGTTAAGACTTCGTTCCGGTTATCATCAGTCATTGGTTTACCATGCTTTGGTTCCTCACTCCGGTTCTAGAACAAAATTAAGATCAAATCTCTACCCTGTTTTGAAACGTATTTGGTTTAGAACTGTATCGATATTTGAAGAAAAGTGACAAATTCTTTGAGGAAAAGATAACAGACTAGTATTTGAACAAGATCCACACATTAACAAAAGAACACGATAACCTAACACTACAATTTGAACCTAAATTCTAAGCATTTTCTATGTTCATCCCTTAAGCTTCAAGTAGGAACAAGGTAAGGAGGCATCATGTCATCTTGCAGATGCACCCACATGATAGAAACAAACCCTGCAACTGCAATAGAGAAGAAACTCAATCCCCATCTCAACACACGCTTGCTCCTGTCCCTTCTCGAGTCTGTTTCAGTCTCTCCTGTCTTGAGTTTGGCCTCAGAATCCAAATCCGACTTCGGTTTCTCACAGATATCTTCTGTTGTGTTGCTTGGAGTAGTAGTACCAGAGGTATCATATATTGTTGATGATGATGATGAGCTTTGACTGTATTGTTGCAGTTGCTGTCTGTTCTCTAGTAGCTCCGTGAATGGATCTTGTGTGAAACCGTGCCTGTGATGTATTGAACAGATTTCTCCTGATTGTCTCTTCTTCGTGTTTCGTCTTGAACGTCTTGAGCGATTGGTCTTAGAACCCACAGATTCGTTATATTCAGAGCTTCTGTTCCTCTGATGGAACCAAACTGACTCTATGTTATCATCTTCAACACCAGAAAATTGAATCTGAAACCAAAGTAGCAGAACAATGAAACTTTTCTAAAAAAGAACACACAAGAGATAGCTTTTAAAGTTTGTAGGATTTTTTTTAACCTGATTTCCATATCTTGGACACGAGAGCACAGAACCGGTTTTTTGGTTATAGTCATCAAAAGTCACCAAAGGAGAGCCTGAGACAACAGTTCTTCCGCAGGCTACACCGGAAAACAATACATCTTCATCTTCTTGATCGTTTACATAACTCCCGTCATGTCTACTGTTAACACTCCAGAGATCATGTGCTCCCAGACTTGGTGTAGACATGATTGATCCGCTGAGCGAGATTCGGGTCTTGCAGTTCTCTGTATCCAACATTGGATCTGCCTCTCTTATTAATCTCTCTGCTGTTCTCATGGTTTCGTAAGCTGCCATTCTGACAAAATGCATCTGATCTTTCTGGTGTTTCTCCATCTCTTGGAATATAAGCTCTAGCTCAGAACAAATACTCTTGGGATCCAGATACTTCATCAGAAAGTTGAGCATCTGTATAGCTAAAAGCCGTTTCTGAGAATCTCCCTCAACAACACCTAAATCCAGAATCCTCAGACCCGACTTCACCAAAAGCCTTGCATATGCCTCAACAACAAAAGGATTGTGCTTAGCAAGAGCTATGACAAGTGCCATATGAGACTTGGCTTCACTTGAAGTGGCTTCAAGAGCAACGGCTAAGCTTTGACAAACCTTATTAACCATCTCACCAGAAGCAAATCGCCAGTTATCGCAATCCACAAGTGACTTCAAGCAGAGAGCAGATCCCAAAGCAAGATGCTGTTGATGCTGTGAATCTAGAAGAGAATCAGAGAGTGGCTTACAAAGAGAGTGAATCACATTCTTTTTCTTATCTTCCGGTGTAGCAGGATCAATTCCATATCTAGCCATAGCAGCTACCGCCTTTGAGCAAGCCTGTTGAACACTTAAGGACCCTTCACTAGAGCTCAATGTCCTGATGATAACCGGCATGATCATTTCTACAAGGGGAGAAATTTTCACTCCATGAGCACGGGCAAGGTCTTCAAAGAGAGAAACCGTGAAGCCACCGGACTCAGAACCAATCTCTTTGGTTTCAGAAACTTGAGACACAAACACGTGAATCACTTTTGCATTCAACTCTTTCACAATAGATCTCAAATTGCTCATTGCAGTCTTGTTAGTATCTGGATCTTTGTCAAGATTAGCCAACTCTTGTCTAAACGCTGAACCGAGATTTCTCCCCATTTTTTCCTTCTGGATACTCTGAAAACAAAACAAAAAACCACAAAGAAGGATCATAGCCTAAATTCTCTTGACCTTAGTTTATTATAAACACAGTATCGGATATACACAAGTTAGAGAATATAAACAATCATTTGAGAATAAGAGAGATTCGCTTATCCTAATAACTTTACCAAAATGATCATACTCAATAAATCTAAACCATATCCGAATAAGGAAACAAAAATCAATCTTGACCCATTCTCATGAGGACAATACCAAAACCATTACTCAATTCCACAAAAAATAATAATCAAATCTCCGGAAAGGATCATTCTCCGGATGAATTTTGAATTTCCGCAGAAATCGATTACTTAAAAGTTTAATCTTTTATACAAATAATAAACATCTTGATCTGTGAACATCGAAAGAAATGGATATCTATTCTATAGTGATGAATTCACGAAAAGGGTCTTATGAATTCGAATCCCAAAGGAAGAAGAGAAGCAGTAACCCTAATCGACAAAAAGGGTATGTACAGAGTTTCGAATGTCAGCAAAAGTAAAGTTGATGAATATTGAAGAACGAAGCGTACCAGTGTCTGATAGCGAAGATTGACCCAGGAAAATTAAAAATTTCTATTCCTTTCCCAGAAAAAAATAAATAAAAACCGAAGAATCTGAAGAGAGATGGCTATGGCTATTCTTCTCTTCTTACGATACGACGCGAAGAAAACCAGAAAAGGATTCAACTTTTTTTTGAACGTTGAGAGTTTGGTGAGATGGGCGGGTTTATGGTAAATTCTCCGTAATTTTTGGGTCCAAAGCAAATCGAGCCCTTTATTTTTCTGTTTTTATGCAAATGGTACCAACATTTCAAATTATCAAAGGATATAACCCTATGCGATTGGTGTGATTTCATTTATATCGATTAGTGCAATGTTCTGTGTTTAGTGCAACATTTCAAATTATCAAAGGAAATTTTGATTCATTTAGGTTATTAGTGGGTTGATAGAATGACCTTAATTAATTTCGTAAATCTATGAACCATTTTGAAACTAATTCATCTAATAAATGTGTTACTTTGGAGATTTTAAGCCAATTATAAAAGATCATGGAGTTTGATAAAGTTCTGTGTTTGTTTTAGTTGATTTTTAGATAGTCCAGTAAAGTTGTGGGTTTTCGCAGTCAATTAAAAAAAAAAGTTTATTTTCTCAGTTGTCTTTATATTTTAGGAAAGTATTATTTGATAAAATCCCGATTAATTAGATTTCATACTTTATGGGGTATTGTCCAGATAAAATTTCAACATTTTTATGGAAAATATCAGTCAATTTGCATTAAATTCATAAATTTTTACTATCAAATGATTTATACTTGCCTATTTTCATGCCCTTGTTTTTGTCCAAATACAATGTCTTGGTTTCAATTAGGCAACAAAACTTTTACTAAAATCAATTATCCCAAATGCGATCAATTTAGCAAAACCGTAAAACTTGTTGCCAGTAGGCCTCGGCAAAATAACTAGAACCGAAATATCGAAATCGGAACCGAACTGAAATATCCGAACCGGAATTGTCAAAATACTCATTGGATCCTACACATTGATACCCATGGGTATCGGGTAGAACCGGATCCGAACCGAAAATATTTCGGGTACCCGAATATCCAAAATATAATTATATATCCAAAAATATTAAATATATATCAGGTTTTTGGGTATATTTTTTGTATTATGGGTATATTGTTTTTAGTTTTTTTTTTTCGGGTTTTCGGATATAATTTCGGGTTTTCATGTATATTTTTGGTATTTCGGGTATATGTTCCTTAAAACTTTTTTGGGTTTTCAGGTAAAATTTCGGGTTTTCGGATAAATTTCGGGTTTTCGGATATATTTTAGACATTTCGAGTAAAAAATACCCGGAACCGAACCGGAACCGATTAAGATCCGAATGGTTCCGGTATATTTCGATTCCTAAACCTTTCTACCCGAAATACTCGGAACCGAACCGAAATCATTTCGGTACCTATATGGATCCTAAACCTCTCTATCCAAAATACCCGGAACCGAATGGTTCCTACTACCCAGAACCAAACCGGAACCGAAAATGCCCAGGCCTAGTAGACACAATCGATTATTTCAAAATATGTAAATTAAATTTTCAAAAATAATTTAAATTTTTATTATTATTTTGTTACGAAAATAATATTACTTATTTCTAATTTTTAAATCTAGATTATGCCAAATATTTTAATAATCAAGTTTTTTTAATGTTACAGATTCAAAATTAACAATTTTCATTGAAAAATAATATTAAATTTTGAATTTAATGTAGATTTTCTAAGATTTTATCAACAGTTACAAACAAAATATTCATAATTAATAACAAAATATGTTTTCTTCTAAATTTAAATCTTATTAATACAATCAGATTTATAATTGAATATTTTTCAAACTGAAAAATGAATATATTATTAATTAGATTTGCACAACCATAAATTTGATCATGCATATTGACAACATTCGGTTACTAATACAAATTTAATATTTTTTATTTGCATATGTTAAATGATTAATATTTTAAGAATCACACAATTTTTGAAATTGTTAATTTAAAATTAAATTCGAGATTGTCAAGATTATGTTAATATTCGTTTATATTAATAAAGATTTATTAAAAAAAATATTATCATAAAATCTAAACCAGAAATGGTTATTCTATTCAAATTCAAAATTAAGAATTCTACTACAAGCAAAACTAAAACATATATATTTTTGTATGTCCAATCATGAAAACCTTTATATTAGGCTATTATCAAAAATCACAAAACCAGTTGTTATTATATCTTTACAAAAATAATAAACCGGATATTAATTTAGATTTAGTTTAAATATTCAAATTTAAATAATATTCTCATAATGACAGAGATCATAAACGATACTCAATCTGTTTCATAATATAAGTTGTTTTGGCTAAAAGCATAAATATTAAGAAATTCAATTTTCTTAAAAATATATATCATTTAATATATAAATTAAAAACAAATCAGCCAATCATAAAAAAGACTGCATAATATTATTGGTCACACAATATTCAATAAAGGTAAAAATTGCATAAAAATGTGAAAACAACTTATATTTTGAAACAAAACAAAACCTCTAAAACAACTTATATTATGAAACAGAGGGAGTATGTTATTGTATTTTTTTTTTATCATAATCAATCAGCCTTAAATTTTAAATATTTGAAATTAGTAAATATTTTTATTATACGGTAATATGAACATGCGGGTTAGAATTATGTTTTTATAATCGCGGTCATTCTCAGATTAATATGAACGGACGGGTTAGAATTATGTTTTTATAATCACAGTCATATTTAATATTAGAAAAAAATTAAATATACAAAAACAAAATATATCTAAACACAAAAATAAATCTTTATCACTTATTGAAAAAATTATATCTATAACACAAATTATATCTAAATACAAAAAAAAAATTATATTACAAAATTTGGTAAAGTCTTTAACATAAATTATATCTAAAAACAAAAAATTTCGTGCGGACGCACGGGGTAGAATATAATTCTTAAGCTTAAATTAAAAATGTTTAAAATAAAATCTACGTAGTTAATCTTTTTTTAATATATATGTATAATTTCAGTCATATGAATATAATTACTCTCATTTGGATCTATGTCTCATGTGTGGATTCCTTGAGACTAGGTTTGTGAACTCATCACAAGGGTTTTCACATGTTTGAGTGGCATTATTCGATCCACCAACACCATCCATTCCGCTGCCTAAAGATCTATATCCGAAGAGTTTGTGACAAGGTCGAGTATCTCCCTTGAATATTACATCATCTGGTATCAGAACTGAAGGTCCATCAAAAGATTGCATCAACCCAACCTTTTCTATCATCTGTTTTCTGTTTTGTTTTCATACAAAAAAAATCGTTTTTGTTTTTATTTTAATTTGTTGATTTCTTAAGGACAAATCTTTGAGTGAATATCTCCTCAAGATTATTCTTGTTATCAACCTTTACCCTGATTTTGTTTAATTTTTTTTTTCATTTTGATTTGCTGGTTTATTGTTTTATTTTCATAAACGAAAACCCATAAAAATTGTGTTTTGATTGTTTTGATTCGTTTCTAAAAAAAAAAATGTTTGTAATTTTTCTATCTATTTCAAAAATACCACAAAAAAATCCCTTTTTGCTTTGTTTTGTTTTTCTAAACTAATAATTAAAAAAAAACATTTTCAAGGTGAAACGGTTTTGAGGACAAAACCATTTGAAGAGAGAGAGAATGATGCAATATCAAAAGGAGTTAATCAAGGTCTTCAATATGAGTTTATTATGATAATCTGAACCTCATAACTTCAAGAAAAAAAATCAAATGAGTGATATTCAAAGTCAAAGGCCTAGGCAAAGAATGATGAGAACCGAGTTGGAGGTACTTCATCAAAAAATGAGTAGGGCAAACAGGAGCCAAAACGACCGATCAATCCTATCAACGATCGATCGATCAAAAACTCTCGACCGGACACGAAATAAAACGACCGATCGATCCTAACCAAGACCGATCGATCCTTTGTTCCCAAGCACCAAAACTACTTGCAACGATTGAGGGATGAGAAAAACCATCGAATTTCCACTGAGGGAAAACGTTTTCACCGACCAACTGACTCAGGAGAGCAATTTGATTATCAAGATTTGAGGTCAAATCCTTTTGAAGAGGGAGAGGATGATATGATCATGAAACCGGTAAAGAAGACTCATGTGCCTTGTTCAGCATAAACGAAATATGTGATCAACTTGTCCATGAAATCTGTGGCACCTCATCTAGAGCACTCCTCGAAGTTGAATCAGTCCAATTCGAGTTCAGGTATAGAAGTTATTCAACTTTCAATTCAGGCGAACTCAAGCTTACGCGATTTATACCTACGCGCGTTTAATGGAGGTTTACAACCAAACCAAAAGGAACCAAGCTATGAATCAAATTATTCTGGAATCTTGATTCATAAAAGAAGCCGGGAAAATTGGATTCATATCAAATTTGGTTCAGACGTGAAAGATATGAATTTTACAAACCGATGGATCTGCTTTAGGCCCTATTGCGCGACTGAACCGATGAATCTTGATTCATAAAAGAGGCTGGGAAAATTGGATTCATATCAAATTTGGTTCAGACGTGAAATATATAAATTTTACAAACCGATGGATTTGCTTTAGGCCCTATTGCACTACTGAACCAAAGTTCGTATTGCACAGCCCAACTCAGGTACTATATCTCTACAAAACCAATTGGAGAATGTTAATGGATATTTTATTACCCATTTGCCCAAGATCAGAGGAAATGACCAACGGATCACAAAGTTATTGCCCATTTGCCTAAGTGCGTCAACCTGGTGCTACATTTGAAGAGTTCTAGGCTCAACTGGTTTGGAAGCTATCAAACTGGTTTATAGAAACCACAAAATAATGTAAAAACTGAATCTTTTTACATTACAAGCTTACGCGATTTGGACCTACGCGCGTTCAATGGAGCTTTCCGACCAAACCAGAATGAATTAAGCTATGAAGCGAATTGTTCTGGTATCTTGATTCATCAGACAAATCGGGAAAATTGGATTCATCTCAAAACCAGTTCAGACGTAAAAGATATGAATTTTACAAACCAATAGATCTGCTTCAGGCCCTATTGCGCGACTGAGCTAATGATCGTATTGCCGAGCCCGACTCAATTGGATAATTTTAATGGATCTCTTATGCTTCAACCAATCCCATGATAAGAGGAAATGGCCAACGGATCACAATGCTATATTTGAAGAGTTCTAGGCCCAACTGGTTTGAAAGCTATCAAACTTATGTTTGGCATCCAGGAACATCTCTACTAATCTCATTTGAGAAACCAAAAAACTTTTAAACTAAAGTTAGTTTTGTAAGTAATTATATGAAATGCCATTACAAATAACAAAGAATAATTAAAATAGGAAAATGTATAATTGTCATTTACAATTAGTGATAAGAATATGAAATTTTTTTATTTTGCATTAAAGATGTTATCTACTATATATTTTTAAATAATAATCAATTCATATATATTCAAAGAAAAAACATATATTCAAAATCTTGATATATTTTTCACTATAATTTATTATATTTTATTTGAATTTATATCAAAATAAAAGTTGTAAAATATTTTACTAATTTTATAAAAAAGTTAGAAACAATTTTTTTTAAGAGTTCTTTAGCTAACCACAAAACTAAATTCATTAAACGGTGCATAATAATTAATATAATTATGTTTTTAAGATTATATGTTTTACGGGTTAGTTCGAATAATATTTTAGTACATTGCAAAATGAGTTAAATAGACAAATTATTCTGTTTGATAATTCTATTTATAATCATGATTATGCATATTATAAAATTCAAATAAAACCAAATTTTATTAAATTTCAAAAAAATTACTCTGTGCTAATTATAGTGTGAATTATTCAACACCACCTTTCACTAACGATGTCAAAATGGGTCAAATAGATGACCCATGACCCATAACCCTAATGGGTCATATGTAAATGGGTCATGGGAGACCCATAACCCATGTAATTACATTGGTCATGGGTCAATTAAGTGACCCATGAATCACAAAAATTTATTTAATTAAATATTATTAATAATTTTGAAAAATGAGAAAATTAAAAATAGTATAGAATATTATAATATACTTATATTATGAATCGACAAATTTTCTTTAATTATCGTAAATTGTTAATGAATTCGTCGAATCATTTTTTTGACGGGAAATGTGAAATTAAGTTTTTGGCGGAAAAACGCGGAATTCGGTATTTGGCGGGAAAATGTGAAATCACGTTTTTGGCGGAAAAACGCGGAATTACATTTTTGACGGGAAAATGTGAAATCACGTTTTTGGCGACAAAACACAAAATCATGTTTTTGGTGGAAAAACACGGAATCACATTTTTTGGTGGGAAAACACGGAATTACATTTTTGGCGGGAAAACTCAGAATCGCATTTTTGGCGGGAAAACAAGGAATTACATTTTTGGCTGGAAAACTCGGAATCGCATTTTTTGCGGGAAAACGCGGAATCGCGTTTTTGGCGGGAAAACATATTTTGGTGGGAAAAAGCGGAATCGCGTTTCTGACGGGAAAAATGTAAAATCACGTTTTATTGTCGAAAAATGTGAAATCATGTTTTTGGCAAGAAAATGCGGAATCGCGTTTTTAGTGGGAAAATGCTAAATCGCGTTTTAGGCGAGGGAGAGAGATATGAGAGAGGGGGAGAGACAAGGGAGAGGGCGAGAGCGGGGAGAGGGGGGAGAGGGGGAAAGGGGGAAAGACCGGGGAGAGGGGGAGAGGGGGAGAGAATGGGGGAGAGGAGAGACGGGGGAGAGAATGGGGGAGAGGAGAGACCGGGGGAGAGGGGGAGAGACCGGGGAGAGGGGGAGAGGGGGAAAGACCGGGGAGAAGGGGAGAGGGGAGAGACGGGGGAGATAATGGGGGAGAGGAGTGACGGGAAGAGATCGGGGGAGAGGGGAGACACCGGTCTCCCCCCTCTCCCCCCTCTCCCCGGTCTCTCCCCCATCTCTCTCCCCCATCCCCCGGTTTCTCCCCCCTCTCCTCCTCTCCCCCGTCTCTCGGTCTCTCCCCCCTCCCCCCATCTCTCCCTCCTCTCCCCGTCTCCCCTGGTCTCTCCCCCCTCTCCTCTCCCCCCCATTCTCTCCCTCGTCTCTCTCCCTCTCCCCGGTCTCTCCCCCCACTCTAACCGGTCTCTCCCCGTCTCACCCTCTCCCGGGTCTCTCAGACTAGAGATGTGATAAAAATAAAGCAATCTCGAAATTAGACTTAGACTAGAAATTAAACAAAAATGTAGAATGACTCTTAAACTTCTTTTACTCTTTGACTTGCCCCTTCATCTTCATGGTCGAATTCCTTGTTGGGCTTAAGTCTTCTCTTAGATTTGAGCTTAGTAGAAATGTATCATGTATGCCAAACATAAGTTTGTAAGCTTCCCCCTCTCCCCCCTTTCTCCACTTCTCTCACCCTCTCTCCCGTCTCTCTCCCCCTCTCCGTCTCTCCCCCTCTCACTCCCTCTCCACCGTCTCTCTCCCCCTCTCCCCCCCCATCTCTCCCCCTCCACTCCCCTATCCCCCTTTCCCCCTTTCCCCCGTCTCTACCCCATTTCTCATTTTTCCCCTCTCTCCCCTCTCCCACGTCTCTCCCCCTCTCCCATGTCTCTCCTCCTCTTCCCCGTATCTTCCCTCTCCGTCTCTCCCCCTCACACTCTCTCCCCCGTCTCTCCCCCTCTCCCGCGCCTCTTCTCCTCCTTCTCCCCGCCTCTCTCCCCTCTCCCTCGTCTCTCCCCCGTCTCTATCCCTCTCCTCCCCTCTCCCCCTCTCCCCCTCTCCCCCCGTCTCTCTCCTCCTCTTCCTCGTCTATCTCCCCTTCTCTCCCTTTCTCTCTCCCTCTCTCCCCCTCCCTCCCTTTCTCTCCCCTCTCTCCCACTCTCTCCCACCCCGTCTCCCCGTCTCCCTCTCTCCCCTTCTCCCCCCTCTCTTAGCCTTGTTTGAATGCCCCCTTAGCCTCCCAATTTCGTGGGTGATGATGATCTTTGCACATCATGGAAGAAGTTGGGCCAAATGTGAGATGTAAGCCCAAGCCTCATTAAAACCTCTTTTGGTAAACCCATTGGGACAAACCCAAAAGGAGGAAAAAGAGTACAAGGACAAACATCTTGGACCAAACCTCAAAACCATGATGAATTCTTTGTACCTTGACGATTTTAGGGAATAGGTAAGCTTCTTGGGAAAATCTTTGATTAAAGAAATGATGCCCAAAACGCAGCATCTTGGACAGTAGATCCGTTGAGAAGTTACAGCTCCGAAATGAAGTAAGTCGAGGATCCGTTGGGTTTGAACTTGAATAACTCCCAAACGAAAACTGGGATCGACTTTATTCCAACTCTCCATGAACCTCTGATGGATCAATATTGTAGAACATATTGATTTATAGCCTAACTCCTCTTGGTTTGGTGGGAAACCTCCAAACAAGGCGTATCTGTCCAAATCGGAGATGCTGGGAATCACCCGATTTGTAAATTGCATAACTCCTTCCTCTGAATTCGGATCGGACTGATTCCACTTCGAGGAGCTCTCTATGTGAGCTGAGAATGTTTTCCAAGTGGTCTCATGTGCTGAATCATCATGGTTGAATTTATATGCTCAAAGAAAGGCACATGTATCCGGATTGATCCTTTTGCGACTTGTGTGGTGCATTTGATGGAGTTTTGGTTCAGCTGCTGCTATGTTGATCTTGTCAATATCCTCTGGATCAATCTCAGCTACAAGCTCAGGTTTAAGTTCAGCCATGATCGTATCACCGTCTCTTCTCCTCCTTCTCCCCGCCTCTCTCCCCCTCTCCCTCGTCTCTCTCCCGTCTCTCTCCCTCTCTTCCCCTCTCTCCCCGTCTCTCTCCCCTCTACCCCTATCCCCCGTCACTCCCCATCTCTCCCCCTCTCTCCCCTCTCCCCCGTCTCTTCTCCTCCTTCTCCCCACCTCTCTCCCCCTCTCCCTCGTCTCTCCCCCGTCTCTCTCCCTCTCTCCCCCTCTCCCCTGTCTCTCCCCCTCTTCCCCGTCTCCCCAACTCTCTCCCCCGTCTCTCCCCGTCTAACCCCCTCTCCCCTATCTCTCCCCCGTCTACCCCCTCTCCCTCCGTCTCTCCCCCCTCTCCCCCCTCTCCACGTCTCCCCCCTCTCCAAGTCTATGCCCCATCTCCCCCTCTCCCCCGTCTCTCCCCCATTCCCCCTCTCTCCCATTTCTCTCCCCTCTCTCTCCCCATCTCTCCCCCGTCTCTCCCCTCTCTCACCCATGTATCCCTCTCTCTCTCCCCCTCTCCCTCTCTCCTCCGTCTCCCCCCTTCTCTCCCACCCTATCCCCTCTCTCCCCCTCTCCCCCTCTCCCTCTCTCCCCGTTTTCCTGTCAAAACATGATTTCGCGTTTTCCCGCCAAAAATGCGATTTCACATTTTCCCACCAAAAACGTGTTTTCCCGGCATAAACGTGATTTCACATTTTTCCTGCCAAAATTTTGATTTCAAAATTTCCCGCCAAAAACGGAATTCCACATTTTTCCGCCAAAAACGTAATTTAACATTTTTTCGCCAAAAACGTGATTCCGCGATTTCCTGCCAAAAATGTGATTTCGTATTTTTCTGCTAAAAACGTGATTTCAAATTTTTCCGCCAAAACTATGATTCCGCGTTTTCCCACCAAAAACGTAATTTCACATTTTCCCGCCTAAAACGTGGTTCGCATTTTCCCGCCAAAAGAGTGATTTCACAATTTCCCGCCAAAAACACGATTCCACATTTTCCCGCAAAAAATGTGATTCTGTGTTTTCCCCGCCAAAAAAAGTGATTCCGTGTTTTCCCGCCAAAAACGCGATTGCGTGTTTTCCCGCCAAAAATGTGATTTCATATTTTCCCGCCAAAAGAGTGATTCCGCGTTTTTCCGCCAAAAACATAATTTCGCGTTTTCCCGCCAAAAATGTAATTTCAAATTTTTCGTCAAAGATATGGTTCGACGAATTTATTAGCAATTCACGATAATTAAAGAAAATTTGTCGATTCATAATATAAATACATTATAATATTATTCACAATTTTTAATTTTTTTATTTTTCAAAATTATTAATAATATTTACTTAAATAATTTTTTGTGATTCATGGGTTACCTATTTAACCCATGAACCATATATGACCCATTAGAGTTATGGGTCATAGGTGACCTATTTAAGTTTTTTGACACCCCTAAGTGCTTTGATATGGTCTATATTGTTCATAAGGGAAAAGGTCGAAAAAAACATAATACAAACATATATTATGTTTTTTGAATGATATATGGTGGGTCTGCAACTGCATGTATTGGTTCTAAAAACATAATTGAAAAAAAGTATGAGAAATCAATTATAACTAGGAAATAGTGCAGGGTAATTTTTTTTTTAATAAATTGTTTTGAAATATAAAAAAAAATGATTTTATTTGAATTTTATAATATGTTTATCTCATGATTATAGATAGAGTTGTCAAACGAAATAATTTATCTATTTAATCCGTTTGCAGTGGACTAAAATATTATTCGGGCTAACATGTAAAACATATTATCTTGAAAAAATAACTCTAATATGCACCGTTTAATGACTCTAACTGTAACATCCCTAATTCAATTTTGAGGTTGAAATTGAATAATTAGAAGTTTGGGGTTAATTTCGCGTAAAATCAATTGTTCTGGGTGGGTTTAATTGATAATTTTGAAAGTTTGGGGTCAACTTTCGGAAGAGGAGGAAGTGCGAGGACCGGTTGGTGTAATAAGGGAAACTTGAAAACACATAGGTTTATATAACCGTAAGCATCTCCCTCTCCAACTTTGTGCGTTTAACCTAGCCGTCTCCCTCTCCGACCTTGGTGCGTTTAACCTAGCCGTCAAGTCGTCGTCGCCACGGTAAGAACCTTCTCTCCCTCCTTAGTTTTTCTTGCGGGCGGGGTGGACCGGAGCTGTGCGGTGGTGAGCGACGGTGCGTGGGTTTGGGTCGGATTGTGGATCGGAGTTTTGAGCCGTGTGAGCTTCGGTGGTGGGCGACGGTGCGTGGTTGGAGCCGGGATTGGGCCGTGGAGAGCTCCCGCGGTGAGCTCCGGTGGTGAGCTCCGGTCGGGTTGGTGGATCGGGGTTGGGCTGTGGCGAGCTCCGGTGGTGAGCTCCGGTGGTGCGTCGTTGCACCGGCGATGGGAAGTCGACGAAGTCGACTACCGGTTTAGACCGGTTTATCAACGTATCGAACGTGTTGATTTCGTTTGATTGTTTTTAATTATTTTTTTATTATTTTGTTATTTTAGGTGGTTTAATTGAAGGTTATTCATCCCGGGGAGTTCTAGAAAATTGCTGAATTTTCTCGTGAAACTTTCTGTGCGGGAATAAGGTGAGTGCAGGACCATAGGCGTAATTAAATAATTTTGATAATTGGTGTGATTTCGTGATTATAGGCCGTTTACGATCTCGGAGGGTCTAGATCGAGTGTTTCATGAAATGTTTGATTTATTCGGTATTATCGTGATAGTTGATATATCATGGTTTTTACCCCATTTAGGCCATGATATAAGTCCTTTTTATAGAGTCTTTATAGTATTTTGGAGTCTTTTTAGAGTCTTTTACAGGTCATAGCACGTTTGGAGGATTATTGGAAGTATTGGAGCTTTCTGGAGCAGTTTGTAGCAGAGCTAAAGATCGTGTCGCTGAGAACCTGAATTCACGTCGAGTATCGATCGATACCCCTTGGTATCGATCGATACCCATCGCAGCAAGACACGACCCGCGAGTTTTCCAAGACTTGAGGAATTGCAAAAGTACCCAGAAGTCTTTAATAATTACAAGAAGACCCCAGATCGTGTTTTAGGTTATAAATAGGAGTTTTCAGCCACCTGTTTAGGCTATGCCTTTTCATGCCTTTTTATGCTTTTATTTTCTGAGTTTGATTTTACTTTGGTTTTAGAGAGACAAGTCTGAATCTCCCTTCGTCCGAGATCAGATCTCTAAACCCTTCTTTCTATTCTATTGATGATTTATTCAAACATGTCTTTTGATTCAATTGCCATGTCTGAGTAGATCCACTTTAGGTTTAGGGTTTTCTCATAAAGGATTTCTTTGAATGCTAGGTTAATTATCTGTTTAGGATTCACCATCTGAATTAGTTCTTCACCTTAGGTTGTGTTCATAGCTAATTCTAGGTTGACGAATCTGGAACTTAGATCTTAGGATAATTGATTAGGCACGAGAGTGCGATTAATTACCTGATAGAACCTAGGTGAGCAAATTGATTATTCGCAAAGAGATTTGGTTTAATTGATTTGTGAACATATCAAACCTGATATTAAAGCTGATTTAGAATTTAGGATTCGCAAAGAGATTTGGAATTCCTAGGATTTAGATTTAGATAGTTTTCGCAACGAGAGTTGGTTAGCTATATTTTAGTGATTTGAGTTCAAGAACTGCGCTAAATCTGAATCCTGTTAGTTAGTTAGTCTGCATTCACTGATTTCCTGAGAAAAACCCTGAGCCTATATTTCTCAATTGATTTACAACTCCTTTAATTTCTGCACTGCTTTTAATTACAACTGTTTGGCTTAGCGTAATTCGACACTTCATAATCTATTGTGCGTTTCTGTGAGTCTTCTGTGGTTCGACCCCTAGCTATACTATTACAACTGCTTTAGTACTTTAGGGTATTAAATTGAGCAAATCAATTTTGGCGCCGTTGCCGGGGACTCAAATTCGCCATTAGATTTTAGTTTAGAATTTCGACTAAGTTCGTCGGTATCGATCGATACTCTGTAGTATCGGTCGATACGCGTCGTCTTCTTTTGTTGGTATCGGTCGACACCACTTGGTATCGATCGATACTCAACGTATTTTTCTGGTTACTTACGTGCTTTGCCTAGTGTTTTGTTTGCAGGTGTATGCTTGTTCGTGAAACCAGGAGCAACAAGAGCACACAGCTAGTTGAACTGTCATTGGAACAGCTAGCGTTTGTGGAACGCACAAACAGAAAGACCAAGCAAACATCAGGGATGAACAACCCAGTGGTTTTAAGAGCTGATGAAGTTGGAATTCTGAGAGACCAAGAGGGTCACGTGTGTAATGAGAGAGGGCAGCGACTTGATGAAGCTGGTAACATCGTTGTCCCTGCTGCGGTTGTTGAGATTGTCGCGCCAGCTGGGCGCACCAACGCAGGGAATGCTGTGGTTAATCGTGGAAGGACGATTGGTGAATGCAACAGGCCTGACCAGTTTTTCGCCAATCGTTCAGCAATTCGTCCTCCTGCGTTTGAGAGGAATGACTTTGAGCTGAAACCTGCTTACTTCACTCTAGTGGGACAGCATCTCTTTCATGGTCTTCCTCATGAACATCCAATGGACCATGTAGAGAGGTTCGAGGACTTGGTCACTAGCATTAAGAGCAATGGAGTGTCCTACGACTATCTCTTCTGCAAGCTCTTCCCCTACTCTCTGGGTGGAGAAGCTACTTACTGGCTGAGGCAGCTATCTCCTGGATCGCTAACTAATTGGGAGGACACCAAGAGAGCCTTCCTGATTAACTTCTACGATGACGGAAGATCTGAAGATCTGAGGAATAAGATCTCCACTTTTTCTCAAGGACCTACTGAGGCGTTCAAGGCTGCTTGGACAAGATTCAGATCGTACCAGAGAGATTGTCCACATCATGGATACTCTGATGTGCAGCTGCTGGGTATCTTCTTCAGAGGAGTAGATTGGAGATATCAGATGGGTCTGGACTCTTCCAGCAATGGTAATTTCAACACCAGATATCCTGAGGATGCTATTGTGTTGATCGAGAACTTTGCCTCTAGTAGTAGCACCAAGAGCGCAGATTTCGAGCGCAAGAGGCTGGCTGGTAACATGGATGGGTCACAGATTGCTGAAGTGAAAGCTCAGCTGGATTCTATGCACAGTCTTCTGCTGGGAAGGACAACAAAGGCCGTCCACTTTGCTACTGAGAATGAGGTGGAAGATGTTAACTACATAGGTGGTTCTGGTTTTCAGGGTCAGCGATTCGGATACAACACCAATCGAAACTATGGTCACCAAGGAGGGTACCAATCCCCAGCACCCAAAACTCCTGAGAGTAAGATTGAGGCTATGCTTGAACACCTGGTTCAAGGGCAGGAGAAGATGACGGTCACCTTCAATGGTAAGATGGATGATTTGTACACCGATTTGAGTGGAAGGATCGAAGCTCTAAAGACGAGCCACAGGATGCTGGAGACGCAAGTAGCTCAGACTGCAGCAAATTCCAAAGGAAAAGCGGTTCAGTCACACAATGCACACGTCAATGCCATCAGCTCATGTGCAGAAAATGTCGATGAAGTTCCTGAAATCGCACAAGCATCGATCGATACTCCCCAGTATCGATCGATACCAGCCCAGACGTCTGCTAGAATGGATTCAATCACCCGTGTATCGATCGATACCCCATTGGTATCGGTCGATACTAAGGTGATTTCTGAGGAGACAACAGAGAGTTCTACTGTGGTGCCTAAGGTCGTTGCAGAACGAGTGTATGTAACCAGGATGCCTTATCCTATGATTCCTAAGCTGACAAGGGAGGAATGGGAGATTGCTAAACTACAGTATATGCTGGATAACCCGAACGTGGAGCTTCTTTCTGATGAAGATGTACTTGTCAGGAACGATTCAAATCGCATGGCATCGATCGATACCCTACCTGGTGTCGATCGATACCCCTCGCAGAACGGACCAGAAGATATGAAAACACCTGAGGTGATCGGAGAAAGAGTTCGCAATTCACTACAACCGCGGAAATTGACACAGAGGGAAGATCCAGGGAAATTTGTAGTTCCATGCTCTATCTCTGGAGTTGAGTTCAAAGAGTCTCTTGTCGACTCAGGGGCTAGTGTCAATGTCATCTCAAGGGCAATTGCAGAGCGGTTAGGAGCTGATATTCGATCACCAGAGGCATCTATCACATTCGCGAACAACTCCACCTCGCTTCCACACGGTACTATCCATGGTTTGCTGGTCAAAGTAGGAAACTGTCTAGTTCCTACTAATTTTCAGGTTGTAGAGATGGGTGCAATATCTCGTATGCCTATCCTTTTGGGACGACCGTTCATGGCTACTGCAGGCGCGATCATAGACACACCTAATAAGAGAATCTCTTTCTCTTACATTGACAGAGGGGTCTATTATGGTGTCATTCCCCCTAGGAGTGCTCCCACACATGTGTCTAGCATCGAGGTTGTCACAGGAGAGTCGCTAGCGATTAATATTTTGGAAGAGCCTCCTGATGAGCCTACTGTCGCAGATGTTCCAGGTGAACCGCCCAGCACCCCCAAAGAAGTTGCCAAGAAAACTAAGGCAACAAAGAAGAAGGCCAAGAGCAACAAAGTTGAGAATCCCCATGTCACTTTGATACCTCAGAAGTGTAATGGAGATTCGATTGAATATAAGGTCAAATGCAAAGGAGCCTTGAAACCATTCTCCAAGGCCAGAGTCCTTCTTACTTCTGAGCTGAAAGAGAAAGGGCAGGAGTTTGTGGACAGCATGCTAAGCAGAACTTTGAAGCTAGTAATGTCAAGTGATGGAGCATGTTTTGGTGCAAGCTCTCACTCTTATCCAGCCTGAAGGGCGTTACAGTCAAGCTATTGACGTTAAACGAGCGCTTGGTGGGAGGCAACCCACTTGTGAGTCTGTTTTTGATTCGTTTTTATTTTTATTTTCGTTTGTTTTGAGTCTGTGTCAGGATGAACAAGGAGCAACTCGAAATCGCCTAAGCATCGATCGATACCCCTATGGTATCGATCGACACCAATCACGGATGAAAATTCACAAAGTCGATCTAAGCATGGTATCGATCGATACCATGCCGTGTGTCGATCGACACCGACTGTTCCAGAACGGTAATTTCTTGTTTCTCTTCGTTCTATCCTTTTTCTTTGTTTCTTTCACTGACTCTAGGGTAGATAACACTGAGGACAGTGTTGTTCAAGTCTGGGGGAGGTGTCTGCTGACATTGTTTTTGTTTTTCTTAGAGTCAGTCGTTTTATCGAGTCAAAACTGTTTTATTGAGTCAAAATTTGTTGGAGATGATGATCATGTGCTTGAACCTATTGATTTGATTTTGTTTTTGAGTGCACAGTGTTACAGGATCAGTTCTAGATCGACTAATGAAAAATCCAAAGGCTGACCAGTTGACTAGAAAACATCCATGTCTCCAGTAGAGTTCTTCTGAAGCCTGAGCCAAATTTTTGCACTTCATCAATATGGTTAGTGTTCATAGAGCTTGATTCATCATTCATATCTGATAAAGGAACCCGTGTGTTTAGAATTATGGTATCTCTCTCCCCTGAAATAAGTTGATAGATTAAGAGCATAAAAGATTGAAATGATTTTCTTCTGAGTAGAGGGTTAGGAAAATTTCCAGCGATCCCATTATTCTACTTAAGAGGGGATGATCACACAAAGGATTGGAAGCGAGGCTAGGATTTTCCTATGATGCCATTATTCGCCTACATCCTTTGATACATTGAGAGGGAAGAACCGGGGATTTGGTGGCAAACACCATCAGTACTCGCGTCTCATACCTTGATATGTATATGCAAAGCTGAAAAGAAAAGAAAAAAAATAATAAGAACATAATAAGTGATAAGTCTGGGGGAGAGAAATTGATACAAGAAGTGTAAAAAAGGTGGTTCCTTTGTCAAGATATTGTCTGGTAAAGAGTCTAGAAGGTTCTTAAATATTAGCTGCAGAGATGAAACTGGCGATGAGGGCTTTACTTGAACAATGCTGTGGGATTTTGTGTGGAGTCTGGAAAAGCTGCAAATGTCTACGGAGAAGTACATGGTGGTTAGATCGAAAGCTGATCAGGTGACATTTGGATACTTGGGAAAAGGGTCTTTTCGATGGTTCAGGAACAGGTGAGTCTCTACGTTTTCAAACCTCTTTTTCTGGTTTAGTCTTCTATTTGCTTGAGGGCAAGCAAAAGGCTAAGTCTGGGGGAGTTGATATATCATGGTTTTTACCCCATTTAGGCCATGATATAAGTCCTTTTTATAGAGTCTTTATAGTATTTTGGAGTCTTTTTAGAGTCTTTTACAGGTCATAGCACGTTTGGAGGATTATTGGAAGTATTGGAGCTTTCTGGAGCAGTTTGTAGCAGAGCTAAAGATCGTGTCGCTGAGAACCTGAATTCACGTCGAGTATCGATCGATACCCCTTGGTATCGATCGATACCCATCGCAGCAAGACACGACCCGCGAGTTTTCCAAGACTTGAGGAATTGCAAAAGTACCCAGAAGTCTTTAATAATTACAAGAAGACCCCAGATCGTGTTTTAGGTTATAAATAGGAGTTTTCAGCCACCTGTTTAGGCTATGCCTTTTCATGCCTTTTTATGCTTTTATTTTCTGAGTTTGATTTTACTTTGGTTTTAGAGAGACAAGTCTGAATCTCCCTTCGTCCGAGATCAGATCTCTAAACCCTTCTTTCTATTCTATTGATGATTTATTCAAACATGTCTTTTGATTCAATTGCCATGTCTGAGTAGATCCACTTTAGGTTTAGGGTTTTCTCATAAAGGATTTCTTTGAATGCTAGGTTAATTATCTGTTTAGGATTCACCATCTGAATTAGTTCTTCACCTTAGGTTGTGTTCATAGCTAATTCTAGGTTGACGAATCTGGAACTTAGATCTTAGGATAATTGATTAGGCACGAGAGTGCGATTAATTACCTGATAGAACCTAGGTGAGCAAATTGATTATTCGCAAAGAGATTTGGTTTAATTGATTTGTGAACATATCAAACCTGATATTAAAGCTGATTTAGAATTTAGGATTCGCAAAGAGATTTGGAATTCCTAGGATTTAGATTTAGATAGTTTTCGCAACGAGAGTTGGTTAGCTATATTTTAGTGATTTGAGTTCAAGAACTGCGCTAAATCTGAATCCTGTTAGTTAGTTAGTCTGCATTCACTGATTTCCTGAGAAAAACCCTGAGCCTATATTTCTCAATTGATTTACAACTCCTTTAATTTCTGCACTGCTTTTAATTACAACTGTTTGGCTTAGCGTAATTCGACACTTCATAATCTATTGTGCGTTTCTGTGAGTCTTCTGTGGTTCGACCCCTAGCTATACTATTACAACTGCTTTAGTACTTTAGGGTATTAAATTGAGCAAATCAATAGTCTATATTAATTATCTTAATTATTTGTTAGCCTGTAGATGGGAGGATTGTCTCACTAAGTATTTATCGAAATACTTATGCATCTCTTATATTTTAATTGATGCAGGAAAAGAGAAAGTGTGACCGTGGGATCAGGGCGAGGAAGAGGGGTGATCTAGACTTGTCGTTTATTTGATTATTTTATTTAATAATTTATGATCTTGATTAGTCGGATTTATAATCTTGAACCGGAAATTATTTGGTGAGGTTTAGTTATTATTATTTATGGGAATTTTAATAATTAATTGCAAAAAAAAAAAAAAAATGGGTGCGGTTGTTTCAATTTGGTATCAGAGCATTTACGGTTCTAGGACAGTTTTAAAAAAAAAAAAATTTCCGCTATTAGAACTGTCTATGGGAGTTAGTCAATTGTTGAGCTTGAAGTTCTAGATCATCCTCTTCGAGCCTTCAATGAGATTCCACGGTAAGACTCGTGTTTGTTTTACTATTGCTGTTGTCAATTAGTAACAAGTGGTATCAGAGCCGAACCCAAACACGTGTGTGGAGTCAGGTGGGCCCACACCGTCTAGGGTGACGATCCTGGTGCGCAACGAGGACGTTGCGCTCTATGAGTGGGGGGGGGGGGTGATTGTAACATCCCGATTTCTTGTATATGCGGAGAGGCTTATAAGAATTGATTTGGCTACCTATGTCACCAAAGTGCACTTACCTTTTCCGATCACTTGCCCGAAAGAACTCCAGAGTTAAGCGTGCTTGGGCTGGAGTAGTCTAAGGATGGGTGACCTTCCGGGAAGTGATTCGCGGTAGCGTGTGAGTGAGGACAAAACACGGGGAAAGGTCACGTGGTGATTGCAGGGTCAGTAAACAAGTCTTACGAGCCTCCCGGACTAACGCACCGGCCGTCGGACAAGGGTGGGGCCCACGGGCCGGGAGATGTCGTTGGGGCCCACAGGTAGGGGCGGTCGGGGCGTTATACTAACTTTGTGGTTATTTCACGAACTCTTTAAAAAAAAATCAATTTTTTGTGTCTAACTTTTTATAAAATTAGTAAAATATTTTTCAATTTTTATTTTGATATACATTCAAATAAAATATAATAAATTATAGTCAAAATATAACAAGATTTTGAATAATTTTTTTTCTTTGAATATATATGGATTGATTATTATTTAAAAATATATAATATTAATAATAATTAAAAACAAATAGTAAATAACATCTTTAATGATAAATAAATACAATGTCCTCCGGCATTATAAACATGGGCGCTTTCTAAGATACCAACGCCTCCGGGTGTTTTTCCATTGTCATCGGTTTTTGCTAATTTCGATCATCTTTTTTGGAGACTTCCTCCAAAAAATCCGGATACTAGTTTTCCTTGGATTGTGTGGTATATTTGGAAAGCGGGAAATGATAAGGTTTTTTCAAATGTGGACAGAGATCCACAAGAGATTCTGAAGCTGCCGGCAAACCCGAGGCAATAACCTGGGAAATGGCACAGAGTAGTGACCCTGATGTGATACTCCAAAGTTTGTCCCCTACTCTAGTGTCTCCGACTTACGAAGGCTGGCGGTGTACTATTGATAGATCTTGGAAGGAGACCGATAGTTTTTCAGGATTAGGTTGGCACTGCTTTCAGGAAGGCCTCGAAGGGGCAATCATGGGAGCAAGAAATCTAAGAAGAAGCTTTTCTCCCCTACATGCAAAATTGGAAGCACTCATCTGGACCACGCATTGTATGATTGCAAACCAGAAGACGGAAATAGCTTTTGCAACAAACTACTCCGAGTTGGTGAAGATGGTATCTACACCCGAGGATTGGCCGGCTTTTACTTTACACTTGGAGTAAGAAGGTGTTTTCTTTTGTCTCAATCTCACTCATTCCACGTGCATACAATACAAAGGCATAAAAGTTAGCAAGAAGTGCTCGCGTCTACCCAGTGGATATTACTTTTGTAAATTCGGTACCTCCGGTTTGGATTTCCGAACCGTTTTAGGTATATAGGCTGTTGACAAAAAACAAAATAAAAAATAAAAAAAAAATACTTTCTATATGCTCATCAATAATTTTAAAAGATAATTATTATAACATTTTTTATTTCAATTATCTTTTTTTATTTGTAATGACATAATATGTAATAATTTACAAAACAAAGTTTATTTTCAAAAATATTTTCTTAAATAATATTATAGATATTTATATGGGTTTTCTGTTATGTTGTAGCTCTCAATGATTTAAATAAATAATGAAAGTAATGTTGTTAAGTAAGGTTTAAAAAAAAAAAGTAATGTTGTTAAGAGCATGTCCAATGGTGAGGTTCTAAAAATGGGTATCTAAAATTTTTAGAACCTCACCTTTTAGAACCGCAACATTTTGTATGTTAATTTTTAGAATCTGTATCTAAAAGTTCTAACTTTAGAACCCTTCTCTCTTCTTTTTAGAACCTCTCCAATATTTATCAATTATATATCATTATAATTTTTTAGAACTCTTCTATTTAGAACCCCCATTGAACATGCTCTAAGGTGATAGAGATCGGAGTGAGGAAAAGGTGAAGGAAGAAGAGATCAAATAGGTAAGAGAGTGTATAGAGGAAGAAGAAGGAAACAGATTCAAAACCGGCCGTAAAAAAAATAAAAATTAAAAACTATAACGCAACTGGGGGGATTTTTACATCTTTTTAGTCGTCTCTCTCTCATTACATTTTTTTCGCGCATACCTCCACCGAAAGAGAAACTGACGCATCGTTGACACCAAGATTGATATCCTGAATCGCCTTCCGTAAATTTTCAGCCATGAAGAAAAATCTTTGGAAAAATCAAAAACAAATAAGGATTGAGTAAGTTTTCGAAAAATTATGATAAATCTTTCGGGAAAACTCCCTAGATTTATATTGAAACGAAAGTCGACAGTTTTTTTTTTATATAAACATTTGAATTTCATTAATAAAATGAGAATGTTTGTAATTATACAAAAATAACTTAACAACAGCCTTTTCTTTGCCAAAAAAATTAAAAACAAGAGAGAGACTAAAGTGTAACCGAGTCGAGATGGTTTTAGTCATTTGTTCTAGCCATGGGTGAGCCAAATCTGCATAAGATCACCATAGTCTTTGCGATTCCTTCTGCCTAGGATCACGTCCTCTAATTATAAGCGATCAATGACCTTGAAGATAGCATGAGGCGTGGAAGATGTTTGGCATGATTAATCGCCAGTAATTCATCACAGTGACCCACGATGTCCACCATGGAGATGGAAGATGTCGGAGTGAAACCACTTTTGAATCGTTGCACCACGACATCGATATACGGAGAAACCGTTCTCACAAGGAGAAACCGTTTAATCGCCCAAAAGATCGACTAAATCGCTATCTTGTACAATCTTCTATTAGTGCAACCAATCAAAGCCCAGGTATTTGTTAAAGGATTTATAAATGCCTCCTTGTTAATAATGATTATTATCATACATAAAATCCTGGACGAGAAAACAATAAAAAAAAAAGTCCCGAGTTTTGTAGCCCACGGCTTAATAGCCTAGATAAAGTTATAAGAAAGTTATAAGAAACCCTAGATCTCACCTTGCTTGCTCTCGGCGTTTCAGATTTCGGTGATTTTCAATCTTTTGTCTGTCTGATGATTGATTAATTTTGTTAGGGTTTTAAAAGATGATGAAGAACAAGAAGCCGGCGACGCCTGAGTACGCGACATCTAAAACGGTGGTGTGGTGGGACATGGACAACTGTCCGCTCCCCAATGGTTATGAACCTTGTCGGCTCGGTCCGAGAATAGACTCGGAGTTGAAGAATTTAGGCTACAATGGTCCGCTCACCATAAAAGCCTATGGCAACCTGGAAGGGATCTCTATTGACTTCCTGCGAGCGCTCTCTTCTACTGGAATCGTTATTAAACATACTTCAAGCGGTTAATCTTCTTTCTTTCTTTCTACTATAGTTTGTTTTTTTAGCACAAATTATGGTTTAGATTCAACTGCCTGTGCTTTCTTTTTTACTGGAACAGTGGGCATGGCCATTTTTTTGGATTTGATGCACTGTGAAAGTGATAAGCACACTCCGGTGACAATAATGCTCATATCCGATTCCATTCTACTGGAAGCCGTCACTGACCATCTTTGCGAGCGTGATGGCGGATACAATTTTCTTCTGGCATATCCACCATGTAGTGCTCCTGATGACCCACACCCTTCATCCCTGGTCGTTTGTGGAGAGTGGCTCTGGGATAGGGCTAGCTTACTGAAAGGTGTGTTTGTCCTCTCTCGCATGCAGTGTTGTCGCAAACTAAGCTGTTGTTTCTGATGAACTAGTTTGTATTTTCCCCCACCGATTCAGGGCCTGCCGAGGAGTCAACAAGACTGGACAAGGGCAGTGAAATGTTTTCGTGCCTACCATGCTTCTCTTCGTACTCCACCACCTTGGAAGAGTTCTCCACCTTCGAAGAGCTCACCACGCATCTCGAGAGTAGCGAACATGCTAAAAAGGTAAGTTTTCTTTGCCTCTCTAAATATTGTATCAATACATTTGTCATTGTCTAACCTCAACAACCTCGTTTCCCTTTTTGACCCCATGTTGTTATTCTTATTTCCATATCAAGATTGCATTGGGGAATGAAGACACGTTGCAGATGTTTCTTCTGGATGCAGAAGAAGAGGCAGAGGCGAGGAAGCAATCAGAGGCGAGGAAGCAATCAAAGGCAGAGGCGAGGAAGCAATCAAAGGCGAGGAAGCAATCAGAGGCGAGGAAGCAATCAGAGGCGAGTTTTTCTCAATGAAAGAGTCTTTTGACAGAAAAAGAAAGTAAAGAAAATCTGATTTTCCATAAACAATTATGACTCCAACTGTTGTGAAATATACAGGACCAAATAAGGAGCATCCCCAGGAGGACCACGAGCAAAGTAAAGAAAATCTGATTTCCCAGAAACAACTACGACTCCAACTGCTGTGAAATATACATGCAGCCTCATTTTGATTTACTTAGTGACTTTGGTTGATGCTACAACATTGAAGGCAAAAAGAAAATCTGACTCCAAATGTTGTGAAATATTGAACCTCATTTTGATTTACTTACTGACTTTGGTTGATGCTACAACATTGAAGGCAAAAAAGTCGAAGATTTGAAGGAGAGTACATGGCCCACGGTGGTGGTCTTCTTCACTAAAGGCCATTTCGTATGGTGGGTGTATGGTTTGTTCTACTTATAATGTTGCATTAATTTATACTACTTTTGTGTATTTTCAAGTCTCCTTTTTAATTTTAAGTTGACTAATACTTTTATCAGCATCTTGTTAATTTTCATCCATATGTATATATATATATATATATATGGAGATCGGATATATATAGTAACCGCGTAGTATTTTCGATTTAGGCTTTTTCATTAGTCATCAAATGATTCACAAATTGGCTGAAATTTTGTTTTTATCGATTGGTGATAATAATGAGTGTTAATCCCGGGGATCACTAAGTGTGTTTAAAGAATGATTAGGAGATGGGAGGTGAGATTTTCGTTAATAGAGCAATTTAACCACATTTAAGACATGTCGGGAGAAATATGAGTAGGCCGGGGGCCGTGTTTCGTTTTATTGATGAGAGAGAAGTAAACGCTTTAGAATTACGAACTGGTTCCGAAGGACGTCCAGTTCGGCGTTCTAAAGTGTTGTCATGTTACAAAGAGAGAGAGGTCGGGTAACTTGTGGTAGGTGAGAGAGTAAAAATCAGAGTCTAGTGAGAGAGTAATAAATGCGAGATCCTTTCGCGGTCGGGGGTCCCAGTCCAGATATCTCCAAGTGAATGCGTGAGGGGGTATATATAGCAAGAACCGCGTAGACAGCTCTCCGCGATTCGGGGATGTCGTGATGCTGACAAGACACGTCGTGAACAGTGCAAGTGAACAGTGTAAGGCACGTCGTGAACAGTGCCCGTGAACAGTGCAAGTCATGTCGTGAACAGTGCCCAGTGAACAGTGCAAGGCACGTCGTGAACAGTGCCCGTGAACAGTGCAAGGCATGCCGTGAACAGTGAACAGTGCAAGGCATGTCGTGAATAGTGCGAGATATGTCGTGAACAGTGATCAGTGCGAGGTATGTCGTGAACAACGCATCTTCGCGTGGCGTCAACGTCAGCTCGGGGTGTGAACTCGGTATGGGAGCTCGGGGTGCGAGCTCGGGATGGAAGCTCGGGGTGCGAGCTTGGGATGGAAGCTCGGGGTGCGAGCTCGGGATGGAAGCTCGGGGTGCGAGCTCGGGATGGAAGCTCGGGGCGCGAGCTCGGGATGGAAGCTCGGTGCCGTCCTTGGTCGAATGCCGACTTCTGGCTGATTTCGACCAGGCGGGCCTTATTTGCTGAGATGGGCCTAGCTAATTGGGGGTGCTAAACCCACCTCTAACAATAAGCCCCCCCCCCCAGTTCGGTGTCATGAGGTGTAGCGAATGCATCGAAGTTGATCTTTGTTAGCTCGGCGCATCTCAGGTCGGCTTCCAAGATCTTAGGATTGACTGCTGGGTCTCGTTAGGCGGGAGCAATAGACGGACGTGTGTGAATTGCTAGACCGCGAGGTTAGCGAGCTGCGTGGTCGGTGGGCCGCGGGTTGTGCAGTCAGAGGACTGATCGTGAGCTCGGCGAGTAGGAGGTCGGCTAGCTGTGGTCGTTAGTTAGGCGGAGCTGTTTAGGTCGGCGAACTGCGACTGCGCGATGAGCGAGCTGCGACCGAGCTACCTAACTGTTAGACCGAGCTGCGACTCCGAACTGCCTCACTGTCAGATTGACGAGCTATGATCTGCAAAAAAAATGGCTAAAGATACGAGATTGCGCTTGAGGCTGAGCTCGGCGTTTGTTAGTTAGGCGCGAGGCCGGTGAGCTATGATTCCGCGTCGTTTAATTTCTAAAATCGGTTAGTTACTTAGCGTACCACAAGGTCAGCGAGTCGCACGGTCGGAGAACTGCGATCATAAGCTTGGCGAGTAGGAGGTCGGCGAACTGTTGAGGTCGTTAGTTAGGCGGAGCTGTTGAGGTCGGCGAACTGCGACTGCGCGATGAGCGAGCTGCGACCGAGCTACCTAACTGTTAGACCGACGAGCTGCGACCCCGAACTGCCTCACTGTCAGATCGACGAACTACGACCACGCACTGCTTTTCTTGGAGTTCGGCTTAGAGAAACGGATCTTGTGATTAAATCTGACTAGAAAAAGAAATTGGAAACTAACATCCTCTTTCGCGTCGCGTAAGTCGGTGATGGCGGAGAAAAGCGGCGGCGGCCATGGCAGATCTCCGGGAAGCTTGAGCGACGGCGGATATCCGACGTGTGATGATGAGTGATGTCGAGATCAGAGCAAGGGAATAGATCCGAGATGGTGGTCGGCGAAGGATGTCGCGGACGGAGGTGGCTTGACGGCGGCGAAGGCTGAGCTTGACGAGCTCGTTTTAAACATACTTAGCTGATTGGTTGTCGAGGCTGGTGACGGTGAGTCGGCGGATTCGTGATTTGAGTCTCGATTGAACGGTCCTTGTGACGGAGAAGTTGAGCAGCGAACGTGGGCTGCGAAGTCGGAGAGTGGATAGAGAGGAGAAGGTGTGGGCTTCGGCGCCGAAGGTGGAGACGACTCTGGTCGGAGATGCGGTTTTGCAGCGGAAGATGCAGGTCTTCGCCAGTGGTTCGCTGGATTTGAGTAGATTGGATCTGCTCGGATTCACCGCCAAGAGATGGTCGTGAGGAAGGAGGAGATTGGGCTTCGATTTGTGCATCGCGTTGGGTCTGAATCTGGACCATCGTCGGCTTGATTTGTTGCAGGTGCGGCGATGGTGACGGAGCTCCGGAAATTTCGAACGGTGAGGGGTGGTGTCGAGCCACTTTTTTTTTTTTTTTTTTTTTTTTTTTTTTTTTTTAAAGGTCGGTGAGTCCCCGTCCAGATATCTCCAAGTGAATGCGTGAGGGGGTATATATAGCAAGAACCGCGTAGACAGCTCTCCGCGATTCGGGGATGTCGTGATGCTGACAAGACACGTCGTGAACAGTGCAAGTGAACAGTGTAAGGCACGTCGTGAACAGTGCCCGTGAACATTGCAAGTCATGTCGTGAACAGTGCCCAGTGAACAGTGCAAGGCACGTCGTGAACAGTGCCCGTGAACAGTGCAAGGCATGCCGTGAACAGTGAACAGTGCAAGGCATGTCGTGAATAGTGCGAGGTATGTCGTGAACAGTGCCCAGTGATCAGTGCGAGGTATGTCGTGAACAACGCATCTTCGGGAGATGGGAGGTGAGATTTTCGTTAATAGAGCAATTTAACCACATTTAAGACAGGTCGGGAGAAATATGAGTAGGCCGGGGGCCGTGTTTCGTTTTATTGATGAGAGAGAAGTAAACGCTTTAGAATTACGAACTGGTTCCGAAGGACGTCCAGTTCGGCGTTCTAAAGTGTTGTCTTGTTACAAAGAGAGAGAGGTCGGGTAACTTGTGGTAGGTGAGAGAGTAAAAATCAGAGTCTAGTGAGAGAGTAATAAATGCGAGATCCTTTCGCGGTCGGGGGTCCCAGTCCAGATATCTCCAAGTGAATGCGTGAGGGGGTATATATAGCAAGAACCGCGTAGACAGCTCTCCGCGATTCGGGGATGTCGTGATGCTGACAAGACACGTCGTGAACAGTGCAAGTGAACAGTGTAAGGCACGTCGTGAACAGTGCCCGTGAACAGTGCAAGGCATGCCGTGAACAGTGAACAGTGCAAGGCATGTCGTGAATAGTGCGAGGTATGTCGTGAACAGTGCCCAGTGATCAGTGCGAGGTATGTCGTGAACAACGCATCTTCGCGTGGCGTCAACGTCAGCTCGGGGTGTGAACTCGGTATGGGAGCTCGGGGTGCGAGCTCGGGATGGAAGCTCGGGGTGCGAGCTCGGGATGGAAGCTCGGGGTGCGAGCTCGGGATGGAAGCTCGGGGTGCGAGCTCGGGATGGAAGCTCGGGGCGCGAGCTCGGGATGGAAGCTCGGTGCCGTCCTTGGTCGAATGCCGACTTCTGGCTGATTTCGACCAGGCGGGCCTTATTTGCTGAGATGGGCCTAGCTAATTGGGGGTGCTAAACCCACCTCTAACAATGAGGTGAAGCAGTAAAGTCTGTTTGTATAGCAAAACATTGAAATCATTTTCATAGGTAAATATATTAAACAACATAGATGTATAAATTCTCTAGTAATCGTTAAATTATGTCAATTCCGGGAAACTGGATAGTATGTTCGATTAGGGTCGTTTTTGGTCATCGAATGGTTTATACATTACTTACTCGGTACTACTCTTGTAGAGGTCACATACCGAACCCTAACCGGACCAAACCTAGAAATTGATCCGCTGCAAAACCAACCATACTAAAAAAAATGTCAAATCCAAGTCAAAAGAAACTGGGAAACTATTATCAGACACAACTAAAGCTGATTCCCCTAGGAAACCGCATGCATGAACAACAAAAAAACGGATCATCCCAAAACCACTCTGTTTCAGTTCTTAGTCTCTCACCATTTCTTCAGCTTCCGAGACAGAGTTGGTTGGTTGTTGGTCGTTAGCTTCCGAAAAAGGACTTTTTCCGTTTAAATCACCTTTTTCCGTATAACATCATTAAACTTTTCTTATGGACATTTAATGATGTTCTTGTATCTCAAAAAAAACAAAATTAAAACCCTCAAAAAGAGACAAGAAAAAGAAAGAAAAAAGCCTCGGACAAATAATTTGATTTTCCTTAATAATATACTTCCTCCATTTCATATTAGTTGTCGTTCTAGATTATTTTACGTAGATTAAGAAAACAATTCAATTTTTTGTTTTATCCCTCATTAATGTATTATATACTATGATCACACTAATTAATAAGTTAGAGAAGTAGGGATCAAAGTGAAAATATTATCAAATATTTGCATTGAAATTCTAAAACGACAACTAATATGAAACAAAATTTAAGCTCTAAAACGATAACTAATATGAAACAAACGGAATACTTCATTTCAAAATCAATTCTCGCATAAAACACGTTATTTATGGTGAATGGTGTGGATGGTCATAAATCAACACGTCATCAAACTGCTCCGCACCATTAACCCAATCAATCTGGCCCAAGATTGGACTAAACAAGTTGGCATAAGACTGGACTAACATCTAAAAAGTAGACAAACGCGAACGGGGAATCACGATAAATTCCATCCATATCTATTATTCTTCTAATCACCATTCGAATATATATGGATCGCTTGAAGACATACAACTTACAGAATCTAACATGGTTGAGAATATTTAAGTGCAAGCATCTTAATTTTTATTTAAAAAAAAAATATCAATGTATGAGGAATAATCAACGCAAAGTTCAAAAAGCAATTTTGGATAATAAATGCAATGTAAAAGAAAAGTAAGATATTTTTCATTTTTCATTTTTCATTTTTCATTTTTCATTTTTCATTTTTCATTTTTCATTACACACCTACCCAATTAAATTTTATATAAACAGTGGCCTGTCTTTGCCTCTTGAAAACAAACCCAAGAAGAAAGAAAGAAAAATGAGTCAACACAACATCCTGGAAGCTCTTAACGTCCGGGTCGTGGGTACGGGCGATCGGATCCTGGTTCTAGCCCATGGATTCGGTACGGACCAATCGGCTTGGCACCTTATCCTCCCTTACTTCACACCGACTTACAGAGTCGTCCTGTATGACCTAGTTTGCGCCGGCAGCGTCAATCCCGATTACTTCGATTTCAATCGCTACACGACGCTCGATGCCTACGTCGATGATCTCCTCAACATCATCGATTCACTCGGAATCCAAAACTGCGCCTACGTGGGTCACTCCGTCTCGGCTATGATCGGAATCATCGCTTCGATCCGGCGACCGGAGCTTTTCTCTAAGCTTATCCTAATCGGAGCTTCCCCTAGGTTTCTCAACGATGAGGATTACCATGGCGGATTCGAGGAAGGAGAGATCGAGAAGGTTTTCTCAGCTATGGAGGCTAACTACGAGGCTTGGGTTCAAGGATTCGCGCCGCTCGCCGTCGGAGCCGATGTTCCGGCGGCGGTTAGAGAATTTAGCCGGACTTTGTTCAATATGCGTCCGGATATCTCTCTGTTCGTATCCAGGACGGTTTTCAACAGCGATCTGAGAGGCGTGCTTGGATTAGTGAGAGTCCCTTCGTGTGTGATTCAGACGGCGAAGGATGTCTCTGTGCCGGCTTCGGTGGCGGAGTATCTCCGTGCTCACCTCGGCGGGGATACCACGGTGGAGACGCTCAAAACTGAAGGACATTTGCCGCATCTCAGTGCTCCGGCGCAGCTCGCTCAGTTTCTCCGGCGAGCACTTCCTCGTTGATTTTTGTTTGTTTGCTTTAATTTGAAAAAAAAAAAAAACAATTGGAAGAATATGGAACTTGTGGGGACCACGTAGAAAAACGAAGAGCCTCTATTTGTGGAGGACAGTTTGGGATTGTCAAATCTAGAGATAAGATTGTTCACTTGACACGTGACAAACGCATTCTTACTTCACTTTTCCCTTCTTGCTAATGCTATGATTGATTACTTAATCACGAGTTTAAAAAATACTAATTGTCAGTGGATTTCGTAGAATCACAAAAATATCAAATCTAATCATATCTTACTTTCTCCTTAACATCTCTCTCCATCCATTTGGATTTAATCATCTCTTAGCCTCCACACTTTCGAATGTGAAACATGTTCTTAAATTTCTTTACGCAAGTGATGGAGACAAAACATAAAACGACAAAAAAATAATAATAGAAAACTAAATTTGCATACGAATTGACAATCTCGACAAACACTCAATTTCAGGGCATCCAAGATAAGGTTGATTAAATTCTTAAACTTGCCAAAAATATATATATATCAATTTGCAAAATCATTAACAAAACAGTCCGAGAATTTAGGCTAGTATCGTCATTAATTACTCCACTAACTCCGCCGAGGCCGACAAGGTTGCGACGGCGATAACCACCAACCGTCCAAATAACGACGCAGCAGAAGAGGAAGGTCCACGTGCCATCGTGGTCAAGGCCGATATATCGGAGCCGAATCAGGTGAAGTCGCTTTTTGACGAGGCGGAACGAGCCTTCGAATCGCCGGTTCATATCCTGGTTAACTCTGCAGCTATTGCCGATCCCAATCATTCGAGTATCTCAGACGTACATCAGAAGAACTCTTTGATCGCATTTTCAGGTGACTCAATTGAGAAATAAGTAAGAACCATTTAGGCTGAGTTCGAGTAATGTCCCAAAACAAATGTTACTAATCTCGCCAATGTAATGTCCAAACTTAGGGAATGATTCCGCAAGTTTTAACCAATCAAATTAACAATTATTGACAACAAGAAAAGAATTGTTCCGTATGGTCTTTAGAGAAGTTAAGTTTGATTTTTAAGTATTCTGCACTTTTATAACACGATTTTAAACAACAACAAAAAAATGCAAAAAAAAATCGGTTTGTTACCAATCGGATTGTTTGTTTTCTTTTTGATGACAGTGTGAACACAAGAGGTGCGTTTTTGTGCGCTAGAGAAGCAGCCAACAGGCTAAAACGTGGAGGCGGTGGCCGGATAATCCTCCTCTCATCCTCCCTGGTTCAATCCTTAAAACCATCCTTTGGCTCATACACGGCTTCAAAGGCAGCTGTAGAAGCCATGGCCAAGATACTTGCAAAAGAGCTCAAAGGAACAGATTTCACAGTAAACTGTGTTTCTCCCTGACCAGTTGCCACATAGATGTTTTTTGCAGGATTGAGCAATGAGATAGTAGAGAGACCCTTTAGTTAATGATGCAGGGTTATCTTATCAAAGAAAAACTGATGAATGTCTAAGCCTAAGTTGGTTGGTTAACAAATAGTCAAAACAAAAAAACAGAGTATTTTGTATTTGATCAAATGGAACGAAATATCAAATGATTGATGAACCAATAATCACTCATATACAAAAAACAAACAAACATATGTAATTTCATTGTGTCATTAGAAGATACACCAAGCCACTCATCACCAAAGCCAACCTAACCATGGAACCGTAGCTATAATTATAATGTCCAGAAGATGGCTCTCCGATCTGAATCGGAAAGTTACATTGTCCCTGAGAAATATTTTGCGTAGTAATCGTCGCAAGCCCTTCGAAATCGCACGCTTGAGCTTCTTGGTTTTGCACTTGGAAATACATATTAAACGCGTAAGACGCGTTCCCGTTCGCATCAAGATTGCCACAAGATGATCCGTAACCCAAAGCGGTACAATCCGAGAGCGAACACGCGTAGTCTATGTTATCTCCAAGCTTACTGATATTACCACGACCGTTAGGATTAAACATACACCACTGGTTTAACAAGTATTGAACGTTTTGAGCTCCGGTCAAAAACTTTTTCTGACCTTGTCCCTGAAAATCAACGGGGAATTTTGGTTGTCCGTCGAATTTGAATATCCCCCAATGACGTTCGAAGTTTCCCGGCGCAACGCTTTTCGCATATTCATCGATAAATCCGAAGAGATAAACCTCAATGTAACTTTTACGCATAGGGGTTCCAACGTTGTTGGCTAACCGGGGAAGCAAACCGGAATAAAACCGTTCCGCGTTTGGAACGTTTGCGTTCTTGTCTCCATCCGTAGGCCAACCAACTTCTCCAACAATCACTTCCATGTCTCCATGGTTCAACGCGTTTAAAGAAGCTAAAAGCGTGTCAAAATTAGCGTCGAAAACGTTTGTGTAGATAATGCCGTTATCATTAACGGTGTTTTGGCCGTCAAAAAAGGCATAATCGAAAGGGAAGTCGCTGCTTAAGTAGAGACTTAAGAAAGGGTAAATGTTGACGGTGAAAGGAGCTTTGTTCTGTGCGAGGAAGTTAACGATGAGTGTCATTTCTTGGAGAATGTCGGAACGGAATCTTCCGGCGGACGGGACTTGGTTGTCCGGCGGAGAATTGTAAACGTCCGCATTTAAAGGAACGGTGGCTTTGATGAAATCTCCAATTCCGGCGTCGTTTAAAGCGGTTTGGATGTTGACGAGTGCTGGGTAAGTTAGGTTTATGAATGATCCGTTGTATGCTGTTAAGAACGGCTCGTTCCCTACGGCAACATATCTGCAAATAGAAGAAAAATAAATGGTTATTAATGTAACTTTTACTTTTCACACATAAATATGTGATGTTTTTTTTTGGTCTAAATAATTATGTGATGTTGTAACTATATGAACACAACTATGTATACGTAGGTTTGCAAAAAATATTACATCAAATAATTTCTTAATTTTTATTTCAGTAATTACGTGGTAAAATAAATAAATAATTTTTATGATATAGGTAATTTTGACGCTGGTATGATAAAATGTACATGTGACATTTCACATGGTATCCAGTATTTTCAAAGTTTGCAACTTTTGCAATAAAGAGGAATTGTCTTTTTCATAACACGTTTGGATCATGTGCAATAAATACTTTACACACACATACGGTCCATATTTGAATAAATATGAAATATGGGATATATTTGAATAAATATGAAATATGGGATATACACACATGACGGTCCATATATGCATAAATCAAATTCAAATAATTCACTTGCCACATGCATTATATAATATTCTTTAACAAGAAATATATATATATATATATATATATATATATAATACTGTCTTACAAAAATAATAGAGAAATTTTACCCAAAAAAATAATAATAGAGAAATACCCTAAAATAACATAAAATTTATTTTTTATTCCAAAACTAGCATTCTAAATTTAAAATTCTAAAAATAGAACAAATAATTATGTAAAAATACTTGTTTACCCAAAATAAATTTAAAATAGAATTAAATATTATGTTTGGGTTTACTATTTTCAATTTATGGTTTAGTTTTTTTCCATCAAAAAATAATTTTAAGTCATTTTTATATTAAATTTGTGTTAATATTATCAAAATTTGTGTTATTATTATTATTTCCAACAAATGATGCTAAATTTAGAACAATTTTTTAAAATATACTATTTTGGTCAATTACCCAAAATAATATATAATATATATATGGTATAACAGGTTAATATATATATATATATATATATATATATAACACATAGAGATAAATGAATGATGTGGTGCTCAACCAACTACATAACAGGTTAACAATTAATATAATAAAAAGGGACAATTGACCAAAATAGCACATTATTTAATTTTTGTTCTAAACTTTGCATTATTAGTTGAAAATAACAATAATAATACAAATTTTGACAATAATAGCACAAATTTAATATTAAAATGACATAAAATCATTTTTAATAGGAAAAAACTAAACCCTAAATTGGAAATAGTGAACCCAAACATAATTTTTAATTTTATTTTAAAATTATTTTGGGTAAACAAATATTTTTACATAATTAATTATGCTATTTTCGGAATTTTAAATTTATGGTGCTAGTTTTAGAATAAAAAATAAAATTGGTGCTATTTTAAGGTATTTCTCAAAAAAAATTCAAAAAATTCACTTATAAATAAGTCGTCCAATAATAATATTTTACAGATAAGTAGAAGAGAATAAGATTTTTGATTATCCAACGTGTAATCAACACTCAAAAGTCAAAACCAACGTGTAAAGGATTGGAGCTCGAGCTCCTCTCAGTCTGTCTAATCTGGTGGGCTCAGTACTATTATGGAAAGGGATGACCATATAGTTATTAAGTTCGGTTCGGTTCGGTTCGGTTATTTTGATTTTTAGTTATGTTTAGTTGTATTTTTTATTATTTATTTGGTTAGTAATAGTTTTTAGTTCGGTTTTGATTCAGTTATCATTCGGTTCGGTTTGATATAGATATCAAAATTAATAATCATTTGGTAACCGGTAATATAATAACCGAATGGTTATCAAAATTAATGACCAAATAAAAATTAATGACCAAACCCCTGTAACGCTGTTTCCATTCCGTTCGGTTTTCTCGGTAGTCCAATAATCCCATTATTATATTGCCATCATCCTATTGATTTTGTCATCATTTTTATCATTAATCATGGTTATATTAAAGAGTCGAATTCCAAAAAAATAAATTAAATTTTAATCTATTAACATCAAAAAAATTTGTTAGAAAAACTTGTAAAATTATAATAAAAATTTTGTCAACGGAAAAAAACACAACACACTGAAACCGATCACAAATGACAAACAGAATGAATTAAAACTTACTTGATCTTAACGCCGTTGTTGAAATTGAATCTGGTGACGTTTCTTTGGACCCAATCTTTAGCTCTTTGATAGCTCCCCATTGCTTTGAGCAGATCATTAGGGATCGCCACCATCACTTCGACGCCGGAGCCGGCGAGAGCTCCCATCGTGTTTGTGTCGGCATCGAACAGCTTCACTTTCTTTATGTTGTTGTCTATAAGCATCTGCACCACCGTCTTCGGCGGTAACTGATGAGTCGCCATTGTTCCCCAGTTTACTCCCAAAGCAGAGACGCCGCCGGAGAAAAAACAGACGGCGGAGATGATGGTAAAGACAACGGCGCAGTTAGTTACGGGACTCTGTTTCCCTCGGCGATTCATTTTGAGTTTTCCTCTGATTTTAGGCCGCCTACAAACAGAAGATTGGATATTTGGGAACGATTTTCCGGGAAAGTTTTGTGCTTTCCGGAATTTTGATGTTGGAAAAGAAGAGATCCTAGATTGTTTTGATTTTTCCGGGAAAGTTTTGAACTGTAAAGGGAGAATCTGGTGGGTCTGTATTGATTTGAATAAATAATGAAAGGTAATGTTTGATAAGCTGATAGAGATCTGAGTGAGCAAAATGCGAAGGAAGAAGAGATCAAATAGGTAAGAGATACTATAGAGGAAGAAGAAGGAAACAGAGTCAAAACCGACCTTTCAAACAGAAACCGACCATTAAAAAAATAACATAATACGTACGTAACTTGGGTTCACACGCTCGATTAGATAAATATTAAAATGGCAGGTTAAAATCGCTATCGTTATTATATGTTTTATGAATCGGACCATTCGATCGATCTGGACAAATTGTAGTTTACAAAATACTCTAGTTTTTTAAATGGTTGTAGATATACCCAATGACAAATAAAATAATCGTAAGCGAACCGGAAAAAAAAAGAAAAAACGAGGTTTCAAATTTGGTTTTCTTCGTCGACAGAACTCCAAAGCATCATTACTTGCACCAAAATATCAAATTACTTGATAACAAGATTATATAAGTCACATGATGTGACTCACATAGTCACATCTATCAAATAAATACGGTGTATATTTTGGCTAATTATTTTAAGTAGTCTTGACGCTTGATGAAGTATTATATTCAATTTGTTTTTCTCTTTATAATAGAAAATTTTGAGTATATGTTTCACGATCGAGTACGTACAAAACAAAACGTACTTACGAGAAGAAAACTCGATGATGTATGCAAATTAAATTTCAAATAAACACCAGAAGCATCCAAATACAAGACACGACGATAGAGATTCTTGATTTGATAGCACATTATAAAATCACGAATAAACACACCTATTTTTATAGCATATAAACTAGTTCCGGTTGGTTATAAGCATCTTTTCCTGGATAAATTATACTATAAGAGATATTAAATACTAAATATTTGTTTATACTCTAAGTTGTTCCTACTAAATATTTATGCTGATTATCGTCTTACAAATTATAGCGCGAAAATTTCTAATCATTATAAAATAAACTTAGCTATTTCTATTTCTATTTCACTTTTAGTTTCTATCCATTTAGCTCTCTTTAGAGCAAGGCTTATCTTTGTTTTCAATCCGCTTTCATGGTATCAGAGACCAGACGATTCATGGCCTGCATTTACTCTGTCGTCTCAGCCGTAGAAGAGGAGGAAAGAATCGGAGAGAAATAAAGGAGGACGAAAACCGAAGATTTCCAGAAGAGACGAGGAGAAATCGAAAGCGACTCCGGCGTTTGCGGTGGAGACGTTGCCTCAGCTCCTCTTTCTGGTTCAGTAAATCCGATTCATATGTTGAGGATCTTTGTTCCTTCTCCAGCTTCTGCTTCAGCAAATCGAGAGTCTTCGATGATGGCGAATCAACGGCCGCAGTGAGAACATAAAGAAGAAGTTTTACAACAAACCCTAAGGTCCAACTGGGCCAAATGCTCTGGGCTTGTCAAATTCTAATGGGCCAAGAAGGTTTAAAAAAAAAAAAAAAGACCCAAGTATAAGCCCAAAAGCAACTCTATATTCTTCACGAGATCAGGTATGTGAGTGGATGTTGCTCTTATCGCTGGAAAAGTGAAGCTCAGAATTTGAGATGTCACAGCACCGATTGTCTCAGTCAAGTAATCACAGCCAAAGGAAAGTACAACTCTTTATCCACGGTAATGTATTTGTACTTTCTTTTGAGACAGAACAATTGATATTATTGGCCGTTTGAGAAGAATGCGATGGTTGATTGTTCATTGCTGGTTATGCTGCCTAGTTTAGATTAGGATTGAACTCTTGAAGCTAGAATGGAACAGGCTAGGATTGGGTTTGCTACAGCTGTGTTTAGTGATAGCAATTCAGTTAGGATGCTTAGTCTCTGCGCAAATACAAGAATTTTCTGCGTGCACACAAGGGGCTCGGTGAAATGCCAAAAAGAAAGCTAATTGTTAGAATTGCAGATTTTTTGTGGTTTTTGGATAACAAGTTGAGATTGAGTGAGGTTTCAATAGTTGTGGGAAGATGCGTCTTTCGTCATGAGATAACTTAGGGGAGTTAAACGGGAAAAGAAACTCGGATTCTTCGTGAGACAAATAGGTCAAAATAACCTGAAAAGTTCTCACACTAATGTTCTCCTTGGTGAATGGAGTATTCGTCTACATCATTGTGATTCTTGTTTCGCCTCTTCATGCTATTACCAATTCATCTACATTTGCGGTTTCAAACTTTGGCATCTTGATTTTCACCCGACGCAAAGTTTGTGGGGAGAGTATTGAAGCCCACACAATTAGCCCAACACAAGCCCATGTGTAACTAGGTTTTCTTTGCAATTGTCTTTTTTATATGTGTTGTAACGAACCTTTGGGATAATGTAACCTTCGAGAGTTAAAAAACATCTCTCCTTCTTCTCCATTTTATATAATCAAAACTTTTTTGTGTTCTTGAAGACAAGCTAAAAGCTAAGCTCCATAGAGCTATTTCTATTTCAGTTTTAGTTTCTATCCATTTAACTCTCTTTAGAGCAAGGCTTATCTTTGTTCTCAATCCGCTTTCACTTATAATAGAAATCATAGTAAGCACTAAATCTGTGGACATAAAAAAATCACTCACACGGAGAGATGACATCAGCGAAAAAAAAAATTAATAGTGACGCTGGTTCGAGGCGCTAAAGCAGCGCGTGATGATCAGACTCGCTTCTTATTCATGAGCCTAATTTTATGGGCTATTTTTGGGTATCGTTACGAGCAATTATGGGCCCTTGGAGGTGTTCTAAACACAACCTACCTTCATTGTGAGTGATCAAAGTGTCATTTCCTCGAACACTTGGTGTGCGCAATGAAAGGAAGCAAGGCAAATCTCTCTGCACTAGCGGAGAAATGCAAAGTCGCTTCCCTTGACTCTTCACTATTTTTCGTTCTTTCTTTGTATCGATTTCATAAATTCGGCTGATTTCTTCTCCCTGTGCAGACTATAATCGTTTCGAACTGGCAAGGGTACCTAAATACCATCAAACCCGAAGATAAAGCAAGGTAATTCTTCATGGTATCAGTCTTACTTGAAGTTTTTTGTATCACTTGCCGGGTATTTACAAGATATCATTTTTTGCTTATACCACGGATAGAAAATACGATACAAGTTCAGATTGTAGCTTTTTCTAGTTTTGATTTTGATTCAGTAGGGTTTCTTGTTTTGAATTTGATTGTTTTTGGCTGTTTTTCTCAGTATAATACATACTTCAAAGGTTAAGTACGTGCTGAGACGAGGAAAGCCTTATCTCTGGGTTCCTGAAAGCGAACCGCACAATGTCGTAAGCTTCAAATTCTATCTTACTGTTACCTAATTTTGAATGATAAAGTTTTAATAAGTTGGCTTCGTTTTCAGAGGGTTTATAACATGTGTTTAGCTCAAAAGGCTACTCTTTGAATTTCTAATCTTCCTTTTTTTTGGCAGAACATAATGTTTGATGAACGTGGATCCTTTTCTATTGCTCATCCGTATCCTCGTCCCCTTGCAGCTTTGTTAAAGTTAACAGGAAAGGTTTGTGTGTTTCTTTTTCTCTGCATTCATTGTCTTCTCTAGATTAACTTTTACATTGTAGTTTCTTGAATCTGTATCACTCTCACTTAAACTTTCTTTGCAGCTTCCGAACCGGGTTGCTATTACCGGAGAAATTATCCCTGTCAAAGAGAAAAGGGTAAGAAACATTGAACTTCCAATTTGGAGAAAAGTCATGACTTTGCCATTCTTTATTATCTTCACCATGCTCGTCTTTTTGATAACAGATTGAGGCGGTAAATAAATATGTCCAGGATGCTATACAAACAGAGATGCGAGCGATTAGCGACTCCCCAAATTCAGTCCGCAGTATCTTCGATTCTTCCAACCAGATGTATGCCTCCCGGTGTGAGAGTCTTAAAGCACTGGTCGATGGTGGAAATGAAAAATACGTTATTTATAAGTTTGTTCCCAGGTACAACACATTCTATTTATGCTTAACTTAAACTACTCTATCAGTTTTAATTTTCTTTTTGTTGAGAAAGTTAAGTTTTTAATTAAAGTTAGATCTCTCTGTTTATTGAATCTTTCTTGAAACCGCACACACAATGATATAGAAACGATCACTAAGTTGTCTTATGATTTCAAAAGATGATAAATTTATTTATCAGTTGTGATTGTCTTCTCAGCTCATGTATGTTTATTGACCCTAGTGGTGACAAGAAAGAAATAGACTTGAAGGTTTTGGAACTGTCAAAAGCAGATCCATTAGGTAATGAACTAAAGACAGTTAATTCCAAACTATGGATCAAGTTATGTTGTTTGCTTCATCTTAAGCTTTTTGCATTGCATTTCAATTCACAGGGGTTTGGTCTACAAAACTTGTGGATGGAATCAATAAGAACGAATCAAGAAGACGGGCTTTGATTCTTTTCTGTTTATACTATCTCGATATAAACGCCAGGGTGAAAAAGCTTATATGGATGTCGTTGGATCTTTAATTCTCTCTATATTCATTTGGTCGTTTACGGTTTCTTTTTCTTGGCAATTAGGATGCTTATATGGTATCTGTGGATAAGAAAGGTTTCGACTTGTTGGGGAAGGTACCGAGTGAAGAAGCAGCTGGAGATGAGTATCAATGGAGAGAGTTCAGGTTTGAGTTTGAAGAAGAGGTGAAAGACGTTGAAGCATTTTGCCACCAGCTTGTGGGAATGGAACAAGAGGTTGTGAACAAGTTCACTAACCATACCGGTTTGTGATTTTCAATTGTTTTCTTAAGAATCTCGAGTCGGACCGGTTTACATTGTAACAAGAGTGATAATGATAAGTAGGTGTATTATTACTTCGCAATCGCATCGGTTCGATACGGTGTACTTTCGTTTTTTGGGGCTTTACCAATATAATTCCGGTTCGCTCTTGATCTTTCCATAAAAAATGAAAAAAAATTATAAAATTGTTTTTTTATTGAACCGGGGCGTGATTGGTTATTTTATCGGTTTGTGCACGGTTGATTTAGATGCTTTTCGTGCGGTACAAACGCGGTTTACGCGTTCAATTTACGTACAAACCCCAAAATTCCGGCGAACGGCCGTTCGTATTCTCCGGTGTGACGGTTGCTCTTCCGATTACCCATTAGATCAAACGCATCGTTGATTCATAATGTAACTCATATGTTAAGTAGTCGATTCACGTAGAATTCTCTGTATATATGAGGTACTAACAATGAATAGTGCGGTACATATTCCTCAAGAAGAATCTTGATATTTAAGATGTATGCATCTATGGATTAAGAAGTTCCCAAAAAGGAACTTTTCCACTTTCTGTATGAATGATTGAAACTCACTTTAACTCTTTCAGTTCCAGCTGAGACCATTCAAGTCGAACTGTTTTGGATGCGTTGTACAATAGTTTTCGACATGTGTGTTAAGATCTAGCTCTGTTGCTTTGCTTCTGGTTTCAAGCTTATGATCCTCACTTTCGTCTTTATACTCATTGTTGCCGCCTTGTTGATGGCCTCTGTGTCCGTGCATTCCTACTCCTATTGACAATCTACCTGGACTTCTACTTCTCTCTGAATATGAGATTCTTTGCTCCGCGTCGCTAACCATTGTTGAAAGATATGGATTCCCTCTTAGACCTTGTGTCCACGTGAGCTCCATCCGTTGGAACAATGGTTCTTCCATTATCTCTTTCTGCTCGGATGTTGAATCACCAAGATATGTTCTTAGCCCTACTCTGTTGTTCTCTAGCATTTTCTGAGCTCCCTCGCTCGAGGTCAGGCAGCTGTCCAGGGAGCAATCAGGTCGGTAGGCTGTTTGCATCTGTTGTGTGCATAGGTTTTGAAGCTCTTTTGGTTCTAGAAAACTAGAGTTTGGGTATTCTGCTGATACTTTCGATACTAACTCCGAGAGTTGAACTTTGTCAGCTTCGAGCCCGGCTGCACCGAGGTTCTGTCTTCCAAGAGTCTCTTGTGCCTTCTCCAAAACCGATTGCAGGTACTTCCCTTGAGCCTCTATCCTGAGCTGCAAATGTCGCTGTACCTGGCTCAGTTTAAATACGAAAATTTAAACTGGATGCATGATAGTCATTTGGTTTTAAGAACTTTGATTATGTTTTAACCATGATTCTTTTTTTTCCGGAATCAACTTTGACCTACTATTTCTAAATGTTTCATGAATTGCAAGAATCTTTAATGTTTTTGATTGGAGTAAAAGTGTTATGATACCTCAAGTTGCTCATGAAGCCTTCTTTGGACCTCTATCTGCATTTGCAGTGCTTCACTTATTGGTGAGTTCCTAGTTGCAAATGGATTAGGTCATTTTGTGATAAACTAATAATAATAAGTTAGAATTTATATAGACAAATATTTTATATTTTTACTTGTTTGGCTGTGGTCCAATGCTTAAACTCTCGCTTTGAATTTCGTCTGCATCAGGTGTCTTTTCTTCCATCATGGTCATCATACCTATCCGAGTCACGTTAGGTTTAGATCTTTTGTTGGAATCTAAAGTTTATATGTTCTGATTAGTGAAGATAAAAATTTACCTATTTTGTTTAAGCCGCTGTTGGCTTGTCCGTTGAGATTCTTGCTCAGCCTGTATTTCTGGTAGCCAATTTCATGAAGTTAATAAGTAATAACCTTTGTGAATGCAAAAAAAAAAAAAAAAAGAGAGCTTATTCCAGTTTCTGCAAGAACGCGACTGATGAACGAGCCATGTCCACAAAAGTGTACCAAGAAAAGCATATTTGTGTATCAAGTGTTGATTGCTTACCTGAAGATGACTTTTGAGATGGTATAAGGTAAGGCCTGGAATACCCATGACTTTCATAATTGTTTTAGGAGTAGCTTCTGCAACATAACATACAATATTATTATCTAAAAGGCTGCTAGTGATCAATATTACTTCTCTTGCTAATGATATAACTCACTATCTGCTCCACCGAGATGAATCACTGCTTCAATGAATCTCTCATGAAGATCTGGAGTCCATTTTAAGCGTGGCTTTGCATCGGTTGAAAGGATGAGTCCAGAATCTCCTGGACTGTTCCCTCCTCTATGGAATGGATGCCTTTCAGAAGGTATGTGCATTCTTGAAGAAGAGAGGATGTTTTTTCCTTGTTGCTGGTTTTGGTAATACATGAAGACTGTTCACGAAAAAGGCAAAATGTATTAAATAATATGATTTGTCATGCATGATCGATGTTTTCTTTTACCTGACGCGATCTTAGTTCTTAAATCAAAACTGCTTCTCTCAGAAAGTTGAGAGTGTAGTAGACTCCACCAAGTAAGGAAGGTGTTTTTGCTGCTTTTTCTTAATTGTTCTTTATATTTTCTCAGGTTGGTTTGGTGCAACTTTGCTTTATATAGGAAGTTGAATGGAGAAAAAGGGGTAAATTAGAGAACGATTATTAAGGTATGGAATATGAATATTAACTGGTCCAATTAATCGATGCTTTGTTAGTTGTGTTCTTTTCGATTGAACTGTTATGTTTTTGTTTCTAGATGAATTTTTTTCTTTTTCATGTATTTTGATTCCTATGGACTACAACTTTTCAACCCAATAAGATACCAGAATTGATCCACAATTAATGCATCATATGCGCCTTCTTTGGCAGAGGGAAGTATCTTATTCCCCGATTTTTTCCTAACTTTTGTTTTTAAACTAATTGTGCTGTGAGAATCCACTACTCTTTTCTTATTCGTTGATATTTTCATAGTCACAGATCTAACCTCTATCTCTCTTGGAATATTCTCAATGCTTTCCATTTGTCTAGATTGTTATTTGTTCCTCCTTCATCGAGTCATTTTCGGTCTCTAGGTACATTATGAGTCTAATGATTTTATCAAGACTTTTAGTCAGCTGTTACTGATGTTAAAAGGGCTTATCTGGCTACATTTCAAGAATATAATTTGACGATAAATACCCTTTTTTTTTTTTACTCAATCGACCAAAGAGAAGCCTTTAGTTTAAGATAGCGAACAAATGATTTTTTTTGTTAGAAAGATTGTTATGCTTTAAAAGATGATAAGGAATATTTTCATACTGTCTCCTTCAACAAGTTTAGTACCTATTCTCTCTACGCAGTATAAAATTACTGGAGGGTCCCATTTTCTTAACATTCTTTGATTAGCACAAAACATTTGCCCCCCTCTATGCCTCTCTTTTATTATGTTTGTATCCTTTCCTGTCTGATCTAATAACAATTATCTCTCCGGTGCATGTGTGTGTGTGTTTATATCTTCATATACGTATTTATAATAGTGAAACATCTCTATATCTATTGCTTGGCTATACTTTCTTACTACTCTTTACTTTCCTGCAACTATTTCAATGATTTTTACAGTTCTTGAGTTCTCAAATAGTTTCTGCGTGCATATTACCATCAAGACATCGCATCTTCAATAGAATAAGGTCATAGAAAAAGATATATATATAGAGGTTTTTGTAGGCTACTACTAGTCTACGTGTAACCGAGAATATATCCAGTTTTGAGCCCCACATTAGCTTAATGAGTGCTTTGATATGGTCTATATTGTTCATAAGGGACAAGGTCGGAAAAAAAACAAATATTATGTTCCTTGAATGATATCTTTGCATTTATTTTATACGGAACCAAACTTTATAGGCGATATCTCATGGTTGTGATTTCTCAATACACTTTATTCGGTTTTCGGGGAAGGAAGAACCTATCATAACCTTTAGTTAAAAGTATTTGAGCATATTACCAAAATAGTTCATCTCCATGTGGGTGAGAATATGCTTTCATGTTGTGTGTTGCAAGTCTCTAAAAGTCTACTTGAATGAATCTTATCATATAACTCTCTCTTCCCAAAAGAAGATTCTTTCTTTTTTTTGTTACCAAAGTTTATGTTTAATTACAATGCTTTTGTAAAGGTTATCGAGTGAACTAATTGAGAATCCAATCAAGATTTTCAGAATTTGTAGATAATTCTTGAATTATTTCACTTTTATCCACTGCAGGTCATATTTTGAGTTCACTGCAAATTGTTGCTCAAGAAAGATTTCAAATTTTGTATGTTGGAGGTGGGCCTAGCACCCCCAATTAGTTAGGCCCATCTTAGGAAAAATCCCTCTTCAGTTCGGTCGCCGACCTGGAAGCCCCGCGCTCCCGTCTGTCCGGAACTCCCGAGCTCCTGAGGACGCACCTCGGGTCCGTGCTGACACTTCGCCGAAACAGGAATGTCAAAAGGAAAGAGGACACGCGGGAGTTGGTCGAACAGTGTGCTATCTGAGTAGAGGTACGATCTGACCTCGACCTCCCACCAACCCAGCAGAGTAAGCGAGGAAGAGAAAGACACGTGGAGGAGAGTTGGTTAAACAGTACACTACTCTGCAGAGGTATGGCGCCGAGCTCATCATGACCTCTCTCACCAACTTTGCAGACTTGACAAAGGAGAGAAAGACACGTGGAGGAGAGTTGGTTAAACAGTGCACTACTCTGCAGAGGTATGGCGCCGAGCTCATCATGACCTCTCTCCCCGAAGGCCGGAACACGCCTCCTAGGCCGCCTTACCCGCGAAACAGGCTGAAGACGCCACGTGGCCCCAGAATCCCGGGGAGCAGGAAGTCGACTCCCAGTATATATATCCCTTAGTATTCATTAATGAGGGCTCTTCCGGATTTTTGGATCTCACCTACCATAAATAGACCCGACCTCTCTCTCTCGTTTGTAACAAAGCAGCATATTTAGAACGCCGAACTGGATTTCCGTCGGAACCAGTTCGTAAATCTAAATTGCTCACTTCCTTCCATCATCAATAAAAGCAATACGGCCCACGGCTTGTTCATCATTCACCCGACCTGCTTAAATCGTGGTTAACTCGTTCTAATTAACGGAAATCTCACCTCCCTCTCCCTAATCAACCTTTTAAACATCATTAGTGATCCTCGGGATCATAAACTATTTTTGATAATAGTTACACTCTCTCTGTTTTGTTTCTTTTACCCATTTGAAAAGTCACTGTTGAAAGTGAAAAGAAAGAGAGAGAGAGTGATAGAGACTAAATGTTCTTCCTTGTACGTTCATTTAACAGATTCTTGTTCTTGTTCACGACTAACTTTATTCTTAATGATGCTTTGAAGCTCTCGCGTAGGGAGCATACTTCAACACGTGGGCTACATTCGCCGGGAAAAATACTCACGGAATTATATTCTTTTGCGTAGGAACAAAAATAAATAACTAAAGGAAAACAGAAAGTGGGTTCTCTTCCGGAGATTCTGCAGAATATAAGTTGATAAATCATTGCATGGAACCTCATTACGGTATTCATTTTTCATATAACTTTAACGAGCTTAAAACTAAATTGAATTGAACCAATTCATCGATCATACACAAAACCAATTTAGATGCTAACCTGCGAGTGCTTTGTATTTACTCATTTGTTCGTTTTATCTATTTTAACTCCATGGCACATGGGGAAGAAAGATTCCAAAGATAACTTGGTTAAGCAAAAAAAACTTTGAACTTTTTGCAAATTGTGTGTGTGTGTTTTTTGGACAACGTTTGCAAATTGTGTGTTTATAAACTTTATATCGTATCAATTTTCACCTGAACATAGGGGTTTAATTAATTGAATAAAGAACGAAAAAAGTTTGAAATCTCAAAATTGAAAAACGAACCTGACCGGATTATGCTCACTAACGGTTGGACCGGACCGGTCTATGTAAGGGTTGACCTTAAATACGTGGAAGCAATTGATTGGATAATTATAAACTAAAACTAGACTCAGCCACTGATGATCCGAGGACCGTGTTGTGTTGTCGAACCGCCCCAAATACTTAAAAGAATTCTCGTGTCGGAAACAATGGCGGCGGATATCGGAACCAGATGTCATCACTGCGCAGGCCCTCTTACGAAAAACCTGGTATTTACCGCAGTTTATCACAAATTGATTGATATCCCGTTCTTGTGTTTACTGAATTTATTTTTTGGTTACTGATTGATTTCCAGGAAACTAATGAATGGACTGTGGCTCCGTTCATCAGGGATAGCTTCTCTATGGTAATTCTATTTCGGAAAGAAGAAAAAAAATGATGTCTTTTGATGAAATTTTTCATTTTGGTGCCAAATTCGACTTTTTCAGACAAACCCAACTCACTGATAATAGTTATTCAAAAGAGTTTTGTGCCCTGCCGAATTTGAACTTTCGTTTTGTTCATGTTTTTGTGTTGGATCAAATTGGATTACTAGTCATTTATGTTTAGGAGTGATTCGTTATTTGTAATAGATTGGATCAGCTGTAGGTGGTACTTCAAGTGCTTTCATTGGATTTAACCACGGTATGTCTTTAATCTCTCATTGATTCATTTGTTTGAGTTGGTATCCTCTTGTGAATTATGCCATGTGAGAATTTCTGCAATTGGGGTCAGTTGTTTGTGTCTGCCTCTAATCAACATAGGGTGTATTAGAGAAAGAAAGATCGATCAGAATGTAAGTTTCCGGGTTTTCGATTTTTGTTTTTTTTATGTAATCGGATTAAAATGAAAGGCCGAGGTGAATGTGATGCTCGGTTTGTGTGGCTTAAGTTGAAACAATCGAGATTCTTTTCGTGGCTATATGTTTCCTATGTCTGAATAGGTGAATGGCTGTTTCATCAACTTTTCAGAATTTGTTTGAAAAAGATTCAGAACATCTCTTAATGCTTACTTTGTTAAATAGTGTTGTTGTTGTTGATTATTGATACAGTTATGCCGATTGTACGCAAGTGGGTAAAAGGACCCATGTGGTTGCATTTTCTTGTTGGTGTAAGTTGTCAACAAATATCCAGATTCCATTTTTCTCATATTTTTGTAAAAATATAAGTAGATTGCGTGATGAGTGTATTGGTTGATTGGTTTTGCAGGCTCCACCTGTGATAGTTGTTTCATCAGCTTGTGCTGGACTTGCAGGTTTGAAGATCATCTTCATCCTCCTTTTCCTTACCAATCTAGAAACTTTCAGCTAGTGAAAGTTGTAGATGTCTTTGGCATCTACTAAAAATAGGGCATTACTGGTCCCCCTTTTAGTTATGTTATGTCTTTGGTGTTAATCTTTATGCGGGAATCGTTTTGCAGGGGGCGCTGTACCGGCTTTGGCCCAGCTTGCCTCGTCGTCGTACCATGCTATTGTTCATTCATCTCAGCCACCGCAAAAACAAGAGAAGAACAAAATGCACAAATCCTCTAGCATTTTGTAAACACAGCTCTCTTCTTTTCCTCTTTTCCTCTTTTCCTCTTTCCCTCTGTGTATAAAGATTCTTTTGTTTTTTTTATACACAAAATTTCACTTTTATTGTAGTAAGATTGTCAAGAGTCTTAATATTGGACTTTCAAGTTTTATTCCCACATGCTCGATTTAATACGATGCTAATCAAATTTGTAAGTTTTCCTTTTGAAATAAACTACATTATTAAGAAAATCAATTATATGCCCGAATATTTTTTTCTTGTTTCATACTCTTTTTGACGGTTTAATTTTGTCTTTCTTGAGATACAAGAACATCCTTAGATGTCCAGAAGAAAAGTTTCCTTTTTAATTTTTAGCATTAATTTGAATGGAAAATCGAAAATTCCTATTTCCAAAACCATGGAGTATTAAAAAAAAGAGAATATCAACAATTTTGTCCGATGATCTTTTGGTTCCTAATTGTTCTTTGGGGTATAACCGTCGTTACTTGATACACAAGAATTCAATAAATCTGTTTCCTTTTTCCTTTTCAAAACTTAAAGTCGTTATTGAGCATTATTACCAAATAAAAACCATACATAAATGGAAATTGTTTCTTGTCCTTTTCCGATCTATAATGTGAAGAAGAAAAAAAGGAAATTATTTCTCTCCAAGTTCTAAACCAATTCCTATATAAACAGACATAGACGCGACACTCTAATCATAAATCAAAATCTTTCACGAGCTCTCTCAATCTCTCTCACCTTTTTGTCTGCCCCCTTTTCTTTCAAGGTTTTCGAGAATGGAGATTTTACTTGATGGACAAATTAATGGAGCCCTTAAGAAGACGAAGATCGTGTGTACTCTTGGACCGGCGTCTAGATCTGTTGAGATGACCGAGAAGCTTCTCAAAGCCGGTATGAACGTAGCCCGGTTCAATTTCTCCCATGGTACTCACGCCTACCACCAAGAAACTCTCGATAACCTCAGAACCGCCATAGAGAACACTGGTATTCACTGTGCCGTCATGCTCGACACAAAGGTAACCTAATTCAGCAAAACCGTTTTTCTCAATTTCTCTTTATGTTTTCTCTTTATGTGACCTAATATCCGATCGGGGATTTAATTTGGTTTTTTAGGGTCCTGAGATCCGAACCGGAGTTCTCAAAGAAGGAAAACCGGTTCAGCTAACTCAAGGTCAAGAGATCACAATCTCAACTGATTACACATTGGAAGGAGATTCGAACACAATCTCGATGAGCTACAGGAAACTTGCAGAGGATCTCAAGTCAGGGGACGTGATTCTCTGTTCCGACGGAACAATCTCTCTAACCGTCTTGTCCTGTGACAAGAATCTCGGTCTTGTTCGTTGCCGATGCGAGAACTCCGCGACTCTTGGGGAAAGAAAGAACGTTAATCTCCCTGGAGTTGTAGTTGATCTCCCGACACTCACAGAGAAAGATCAGATGGATATTCTGCTATGGGGAGTTCCGAACAAGATTGATATCATCGCTCTTTCCTTTGTTCGTAAAGGATCTGATCTTGACAAGGTCAGGAAATTGCTTGGGACGCACGCAAAGAGTATCATGCTTATGTCAAAGGTGAGTGGGAAAAGAAAAAAACAGAATACTTTTTTCCTATTCTTTTGAAGTGAAATCTGATTTCTTACTTACATTGTGATGATAATGACTTAACAGGTTGAGAATCAAGAAGGGGTGAGGAACTTCGACGAGATTCTGAAGAATTCTGATGCATTCATGGTGGCTAGAGGCGATTTGGGAATGGAGATTCCGATCGAGAGGATATTTCAAGCTCAGAAGAAGATGATCGAGAAGGCTAATGCTCTCGGGAAACCAGTCATCACAGCCACACAGATGCTTGAGTCGATGACCAAATCTCCTCTTCCGACTAGAGCCGAAGCCACAGACGTAGCCAACGCTGTCCTCAACGGCACCGATTGTGTCATGCTCAGTGGAGAAACCGCTGCCGGAGACCATCCTGAGGCCGCCGTGAGAATCATGTCAAGAATCTGTAAGGTGGCAGAGGATGACATCGAGTACGACGCTGTGCAGAAGAAAATCCGAAAACTCGTTCCGTTGCCGTTGTCCCCAATCGAGAGCTTGGCCGCTTCCGCCGTCTCGCTGGCCAGGATTCAATGCGCCAAGGCGATTTTGGTCCTCACCAAGGGCGGCTACACGGCGGGTCTTGTGGCGAAATTCAGGCCGAGCGTTCCGATTCTGTCCGTGAATGTCCCGGGCGATTGCGAATGGTCGTGCCCTGAATCGGTGGCGAGACGTGGCTTGATTTACCGTGGAATCATTCCGGTGATGGCGAACAGGGATTCGACGGAGGAGATGAGTAGAGTGGCGATCGAAGTCGCAAAGGAGAAGAACATCTGTAAGGTTGGAGATTCGATTGTCTTGTTGCACAACATCGATGGTTCCTCTGTTCTCAAGATCCTCACCGTGGAGTAGAAGGTTTTTTTTTTTTTTTTTTCAATTTTGAAGTTTCAAGTTTTGTGGGGTCAGATTTTGTTTTTTCTTTTTTTCTCTGTTTTAGACACTGTTTTTTTTGTCGCATTATTTCAAGTTTTTGATATTTATTAAGACGAGAGATTACGAATTAATAATATTTTTTTAGGATGGTTTATTGGTTCATGAATTTTAGTGGATTATGGAAAAATCATATTAAAAAAAGTAACATGTTCGGAGGTTTAAAAAACGAGTGAAAGCTATTATGATAAAAAAAAAAGATTTTTTCTTCACATCTAATTCACTAAATGTATATCATTTTTTCAGATTAAATTTTAAAACGTATAAAATTTATATTACATCATCTCGAGATGACAAATTTACTTGAAAATCTCAAGTTTCCAAAATCTTTAAATTATCACTTCACCAGCATTTCTTTATAAATAATAAGAAAATTTATATATATAAAAAAAGAACAAATCATACGAAGAATATATGTACAAGTTAATCACAAAGAAAAATAATTCAAATTACAAAGTTTTTTCTCCCAAACTAAAAACTACGTAAACAATTGTCTAACTAAAGTTCATTGCGTTAAAAAACCTAATAATCTTATGTACATATACGAATTAATTACCTGATTAAAAACACTTAACAAAGTAATCAATGCCAATTTCACAGTATCACAATTAATAAAATAACCTTCAAATTAGTTAGTAGTCGTCCCAAAAGATCTCCAAGTCATCAAGATCATCATCATACGACGTCTTGTGACCATCCATCATCGCGGCATTGGCCGCGGGATACACCATCTTTGGATTCGAAGATATCTCCGGCGTCGCGGTTGTGTTCACATCGGAACTTAAATCGGTTTCTTGAGACACACTCACAAGAGAATGCTCCAACTTGATCATTCCATTGTTATTATTGCCCGAACCCGTCCCGTAACCCAAACCGGATCCAGAGTGTGGGACCGAGTGATAAGGGTAAATGAGGGTTTGGTCAGGGAAGTAAGTGTTGGCAATCGGCGCGGTTGTAGGGTGATGGAGGATGGGTTTGAGGTCGTGTTGTTGGCCGGCACCGGAGAAGCTTGGGCCGGGTTGACCCAAGAAACCCGGATCGATTAGAGGAGGGAGAGATGAGAAGTCTAAGAGATGATCAATATTGTCAAGATAATCAATCCTTATGAGTTGATTTGTAGTAGTAGTAGGAGGAGGAGGAGGAGCATTCTTGTGAAAAACCCTACACACCACCCATTCATCCTATAATCATTACAACAGCAACAAAAAAAAGTTTAGTTAATTACAGATTCCTAACTAATTATGTTTTTAAGTAGATTTTATGTTTTGGATTAATCTTGAACTAATAAATATATAAGAACAATCATAAGATAAACATTTTCACACCAAACACATTTGGTATGCATCAAAGTCAGATCTGTCTAATAAAGTTTCTAATCAAAACTGATTTGAATCAAATGAATGGTTTTGTAAAAGTAGTGACAACTTTGACATACCCTTGCGGATTTAGGGAGATTGTGATAAGAATAGTTGCCATCAAGACGATACTCATGCATAACCCAATTGGTCTTTTCACCTTTTGGGGCTCTTCCTCTATAGAACACAAGTGTTTTCTTCATCCCAACAAGACAACCTTTGCCTCTAAAGATCTCCTTGTCCTTCCCGGTCGCCTTCCAATAACCGGACACGGTCGCACGGTTCGTTCTCATTCCGGTCGGGTACTTCCTATCCCTCTGACAAAAGAAGTAAAACTCCTTCTCCCCCATCTTTGCAATCTCTGCACTCAAAATCAAAAATCAGAATCTTGATGATGATTTTGAAACGGTCAAAATTATAAATAAAAAATGATCTTGACTTGACTTACTTGGTAGATCCCAAGGCTCGTTCTTGTTAAGGTCGGCTTGACCAATTGCAGCCGCGGTGAATCGGACGTTGAAGACCTTCTCTTTAAGATAGTGAGTTATGATCTCTTCATCAGTTGGATGAAACCGAAACCCCGGAGGCAAATCAACCACCTCCTGATCTCCTCCTTGATTCACAACTACGCCTCCTTCGTCCACCATAATCAAGAACAAGAAAGCTGAAGAAAATTCGTGATGGATTTCAAGAAAACAGGAATTTTTTGAGGAAAAGGAGGATCGATCGAGGTATGTATATGTGTTTATTGCAGACACACGTCAGCGGTGAAGAGGAAAGAAAGAGGTTGAAGAAAGAAACAAAGAGAAGCAAAGGTTGGAAAATTTTGAGGAGGAACTAAGCAGTTAAAGGAAATGAAAATAAAAGTATTAAAGGGTAGAAAAAGTGGCTTGTATATAAATATATAGAGGAATATAGAGCTATGAAAGAGAAAGGAAAAAAAAATCAAGAATTGTTTGTATTGATTTTGTTTTTTTTTGGTGATGTAGCAAAGACACGTAAGCTCTAAGCAACTTCATGAATTGTTGAAAAACCCCACATTAGAAAACGCTTAAAAATATATTAAATGATATTTGTATAATGAAGAGGGTGATTGACATTTTAACAACGGTAATATGTAGGCAATGTTACATATTATAGCTAATATGTGCATATATATAACCCGTTATTTGTCTACATATAGTTTTACATAACATCAAAGCTAATATGTGCATATATATATATAACCCGTTATTTGTCTACATATAGTTTTACATAAATGTTATTAAATTTCTCTGTTTTTGTAATTCTAGGTTCCAGTTATTACAGAAATATTTTCTTTTCTTTTTTGAACGTCAGATCAATGTTACATATTAATCCGTTTAATTAATAATAAAAAAATAGTATATATAAAAAAAAAAAAATTGGGAGACTTATAAGTTAAAATGAATTTTCCACTGAATTTCATATTTTGGATTCTAGACCATAGCATTAACTCTAGTTTTTTTTTGTTTTGAACTTTCCATCAACTCTAGTTGTAAAAATAGACTAGGATAGAATCCATATGGTGACACGTCTGTAGAATAATTTTATGGTTAACAGAGGACTATTGTTATTTTTCATATATTTGTTTCTACATTTGATATGACTATGTCATTTATAGTTATTTTATGGCTTCGTTTGACATCCACCAAAAAAAAATGGCCTCCATAACCGCATGACCTACATCCATCTACCTTTTGAAAAAACAAAAACCTCTTTTGGAAAGAAAATAAAGAGCCGTGGGAAAGAAAACGTTTGAAGTAAAATATACCACTCAAAAGTGTTAAAAGGTTGGCTCCTCAGTTTGTTCTGTGGACCCGTATTATTGAAAATGTTCCTTTTTAGTTTAATTACTCATTATATGATATATTATTTTAGTGAAAGAAATTCCTTAATAAAATTGTATGTTAGCTCGTATTATTAAACAATGTTAGATTTTCAGTTTTTTATAACAAATATATATTTACGAGATGAATGATTGAATAAAACGATCACATAATTTGAGAACTGCGTTTTAGCAACAATTTTTTTTTTTTTGAGAACTGCATGCTGTATATATTTAGATATGATCAATTAGAAAACCATTTAACAAAAAAAGTGTTCAATTCAGATATATATATCTAATATTTTCTCTGACTTTTTGTAGCATAACAAGAACCATTCCTTACATATGCAACTAAATAAATCAATACGAAAATATAAATGGAATAACAACTTATTGACAGAGCACCCTCAATGGGAGTCTCTTATGAGAGTATCTAATAAAATAAATAAAAATTAAAATAATATATACTAATTTTTAATTAGAAAAATCTCTAAAAATGGTTAGAACCCCACCACATAGTCTCTTAAATAAGAGACTTAAGAAACTATATCTACTTTTTTTTAGAGACTCTCTTAATTAAATAATATTATTTATTTCTTTAGTATTATTTTTTGATTAGATACTCTCTCTAAGAAACTCTCATTGGAGATGCTCTTAGATATAGTACAAACTTTGGTGATATATGATGAGCGAAAATACTAGTTGGTGTTAAGAAAAATAAAATAATAAGCCTGTTGGTTTTCGTATATATGATACGAAAATACTAAATTGGTTTTTTTCCAACAAAGCTAGTTGGTTATTTTTTTATATGTAAAAAACATTGTTCTTTAAGTGCTTTCTTTGAAAAGTTTAAACGATAGAAAACCTAATCTCCAACTAACATAACTGACTAATTGTCTCTATTCACCACCACTATATTGTACTGAATATTACATACTCACATGTAGCTGTGGGCTTAAAAACCGACCAGGAAGGACCCGACCCGATCTGACCCGAAAAACGTGGTTCGGTTCGGTTTCGGTTTTTCCATAATAACCGAATGGTTCTTCTTCAAATCTGTGTCGGGTATCGGTTCGGTTCGGGTTGGACCCGAGACCCATTCGGGTACCCCGATAACCAAAAAAAAACATTATGTATTAACTATTAAATGTGTACATTTTTTTCTCTCTCACATTTTTTGTTATTTCGAAGACGAAGTCGAACATTACTCTTTCTCTCTCTCACTTTTTCTGATTTTTTCGATTCATATCCCCTTTGTAAATACACAAAACAAACTGGAAGACCTACGTTTAAATCGAAGCCTCCGGTCACCGACACCGTCTCCTCCAAATCGAATTTCCGACACAGCTTCATCGAGAAATCAAACACAGGTACGCTTTGTTGATTCTCCTCTCTTTCTCTTTTTGTTTTGATTTGGGGATAAGGGATTGAATCGATTGATATTGACTGATTAGATGAATTTGCAGATGGGTTCTTCATCGCCTCACCCAAATGATTACGAACCAGAAGACGGAGGAGATGAATTACAGACTCCTGCTCCTCCACCTGCAATTGGAAAGAAGAGGAAAGCAAATCCGAGTAGCGTCGCTGGAAAGTCTAAGACGAAGACAAAGAAAAAGATGACACCAAGGTCGTTTGTCTGGGAACACTACACGAGAACCGTCCGCGATGAGGATATGTGCAATTGCAATTACTGTGGTAAGGAAATGTGCTGTAAAACATCATCCGGGACTACGAGCTTGAAGAAACATCTAGGCTGTTGCAAAGCATTCACCACATGGAATGAGACCAAATCTCAATCCCAGCACACTTTAAATCAGGAAGGTGAAGAAGGTGCGTTGAAGTTATCAAAAGTTTCTGAAACGGTTTTCTATGAAGTTTGTAATGAGATGTTGGTTTTGGGTGAATTGCCTTTAGCATTCGTAGAGAGTTTGGCTTTCAGACATTTGTGTGCAAGGCTTAATCTTCCCACACCACATTCTAGAAGACAAGCAACTCGTGACATTGTGAAGATGTTTATCATGAGGAAAGCAGCGATGATGAATATTCTAAGGGCTAATAAGCAAAGGCTATCCTTGACAACAGACATCTGGGTTGCTCCAACGACAGGTGCTTCTTATATGGTGATTACTACACACTTCATCGATGCATTTTGGAAGTTGAGGAAGCTAATTATTGGGTTTAGGAACGTCACAGACCATAAGGGGAATATTATATGTGCTATTCTGATGAAGGTTTTGGCTGAGTGGGATATAAAGAGGTTGTTCACCATCACGGTGGACAATGCCACTGCTAATACATCAGCTTTGAGGAGGTTCAGAGAGGCATTCACTCAGGCAGGAGGTGAGTTAGTTTTAAGAGGAGAGTTTATGCATCTAAGATGTTATGCTCATATTATCAACCTAGTTGTGAAGGATGGTTTGCATGAAGTGGATAATGCTGTGACTGCTATTCACAATGCTGTCACGTATGTAAGATCTTCTACAAACAGCGTGAAGGCATTTGATTCTAGAGTTGAATCACGGAAGATGACAAGGGGAAGTTTAAGTTTGGACTGCAAAACTAGATGGAACTCAACCTACTTGATGCTATTGAGAGCTCTGAAGTTCAAGTCTACTTTCATCAAAATGGCAGCAGAAGACAAGTTGTATACTGATCATTTTCAAGAAAAGGTTGACGGAAAGAAAAGGATTGGGCCACCTAAAACAGATGATTGGGATTCTGTGGCAAGGTTAGTGAGGTTTCTCATAATTTTTTACAACTCTACTCTAGTGGTTTCAGCTTCTACCACTGTCAATTCTTACAAGTGTTACAATGAGATTGTAACGATTGAAAGAAATCTCATTAAGTTGAGCAATGATATTGATGAACCACTGAGGAAAAAAACCACAACTATAAGAGAAAAATTCGATAAGTATTGGGAGGGAACCAAGAAAATCAATAGGCTGTTGATAGTTGCTAGTGTTTTGGATCCGAGGAACAAAATGAAGTTTGCAGATATGTGCTTTGATATGGTTTACGGTAAGGATAGTGTGGAAGCTAATGAACTTCATGATTCGGTCATAGATGTTATGAAGAGGTTATTTGATGAGTACAATACTGCTCTGGTCCCAGCTATGAATACCACATCTTCTCAGTCTGTAGCATCATCATCTCAGACTCAGAATCACAATGCAGAAGTGTCTCAAGAGAAGGTTGCAGGCGATTTAGACTTTGAGTCAGAGCTGGGATATGAAAGAATGGACTCCTTGTACAAAGAGATGGCAAGTGAAATCGGATTTCAGGATGCAAGTAACGAGTTGGACTTATATCTAAAGGAGAGAACAGAGAATCCAAAGACAACTATGGCTGGTGTTGAATATGATGTGTTGGGTTGGTGGCGTCTCAACAGTCAAAAGTATCATGTCTTATCCGAGATTGCAAGGGATGTTCTTGCAATGCAAGTTACTTCTGTTGCATCAGAGTCCGCATTCAGCACAAGTAATCGGATTGTAAGCCCTTCTAGGAGTTGCTTGACTCACTATATGATAGAAGTTTTAATGTGCACTCAACAATGGATGAAGTGTGAGATACACTTGAATGAGAAGGGAGCTGCTGTTACGAAAGAACAAATGCTTGATGAGATTGAAATGCAAGACGAACTACAGAGAGGTAAACATTAGCTTATGGTTTGTTCTTTTTAGTTGTTCATGCTTTTGGTTTTTACGTTTTAAGTTTTAACATTAGCTTCATTAATTTATGTTAGAGTTCGACTCTGTTGGTGGAACTGAAGGCTGAATTCCTCATCGACAATAAGGTATGACACTATTTTTGCAGAACAAGGATATCTCATATGCTAAACCCTGATTTTTGCAGAACAAGGAGTAGCATTAGACAACTTACAGATGGAATGAAGAGGCTGAGAGTCTGAGAGCACACAGTGAGACTGAGACACTTAGTTTGATCTTCTTTTTGGTTGTGTTCTTTGTGTTCATTTAGACTTTCTAACTTGCCTCATAAATGTTTTTGGATAGCTTTTGGAACTTTGAAATGTTTTTGGAATAATTTTGTTGTCTAACTACTCTTGTTTTGGAGTTACCTAAGTTTGAATATTGCTTAAACACTTTCATTTGGAGTTGAATTATGATGTTTTGATTGTAAGGTTCAAAATTCTTTGTTTTACACTTACATTTCATGTACAGTTTTTTCGGGTTTTCGGGTCCATCACAACCCGAACAGACCCGAACAGATCCAAAAAAATCTCGGTTCCAAATCAGGTTTTTTTAAAAATTCAAGATCCGACCCGAACCCGAAAGGAACCGACCCAAATTAAACACTAGAACTATATGGGTCCAATTCCTCTAGACCCGAATAACCCAAAACCCGAAAACCCCGACCCGACCCGACCCGAACCACCTACCCGAAGGCCCACCCCTACTCACATGCATGCTTTTTATACTGTTTCGAGCTCGTCATCTTCTCCAGGAAGATTGACATGTTATTCGATCAAATCAAATGTATTTTAATTACTAACTCGCTTCCCGATATATATCAAATTAACAGGAGTAGTAAAAAGTCGTTAGTCAATTTCTAAAACAATATTAACTACTGGTTGTCACTAATAATTAATTAATGCAACAATCTCGGATTTATTATTTATTTTGGCTGTTCGTTTTATTGACCGACTTACAAGTTACAAAGCAAGCACCAAAATGTCATATCTACTGTATTTAATAGTATACTATTTATAAAACTTTATAAAAAAGTGAGACAATTATAAGAATCTATCAAGCAATAATACCTTAGATCCCAAATTATTCCCACCTTTGTTATTGTATATGCACCAGTAGATGATGGAAACTGGATAAGAATAAGTCATCCCCATAATATTATATACAATGATATTATGTCGACCGCAAGTTGTGGAAATAAAACTAGGGATAAATGATACTAATAAATAAGTACTGTTCTTATGTTTTTTTCTTTCTTCTATTCGAAATTTCTCTTTTATATAATTGTATAAATTATTGTCAAAAAAATATTGTACTTGTATAAATTCGTAATTTATGTTTTGGCGCGTGGACCCCATAATAATAGAATACGGAGTAGGTTATAAAATGTATGCGGGCGTAGCTTAAGAAGGTTGACTTTTGCTTCCAAAGGCAAAGACTTTAAAACGAAGGAGCCGCAACATTATGGTGACAGCTTCTGACGTACATTATGACATCATCACCTCTTCTTTATTGGGTCACGTGGACCCAGCCCAGGCCTCTTTAACTATCGAATATCGATACAGACTCACTTTCCTTTTTTTGTTTTTGTTTTTTTGATGATCTCATCGACGTAGTTTTGATCAATTTTATGGAAATACCAGATTACACGAAAAAGCATGAGAAAATACACCATTAGGTATACCAAAAAATCACGTATACATATTCTGAATACGATACAGTATGCGTGATTTTTTGGGTGCTATATGAAGGGTTAGAGATGAGTACTTTTGGTGAAACCTTGAGATTACATGATCGAGTGATGTTTGGAACGGGATCATTTAAAATATTCTGATTCTAGACATGGAAAATGTACGGATTTTGACTCAGAACCTCTTGGTAATTCAAAAAAAAAAAAAAAAAAAGAGTTAGAGATGTAATATATGTATTATATAGGGTTTTTTGCTAAAAAATATCAAATGATGGTGATTTAATGGTAAAAAAACTTAGAAACAATGTAAATTTCTTCTTTTTGAGTTCGATTCTTATGAGAAACACTCTCATTCTTATTTAGCTAGTCGAAACGATAACAAAAACTTATTGGAAAATTTGGTTACTGTTCTACTTGACAGCTATAGTCAGGAAAACAATATGTATAGCATAATGTTGTAATGAGGATGATGTCATTCAACCTTGCTCAAAGAAAAAGTCATGGCTACGACCGCTACTTTCTCATTCATGCGTATATATATAAACAGTTACACACAAATGTATTGGTTTAAATGTTTAATATTTATGTGTGTATTGGAAAACTTTAAAGTCAATCCCACTAAATATTAATTTAGATAGTAGTGTAGGCTTTGGAATCAAGTGGGTCGACTTATTCTAATTATACAGTATAATATAGCTAAATAAAATATAGACTTCCATTATTTGTTTCTTCCAAGACAGATTCGTTCACTTGCCTCTGCAACAATTTAGGATGTTAGTATTATTATTGATAAGAATCTAAATGATTGGCCTAATATGAGCACTAAGATGAAACAATTGAAATAATTCGTTTGATGTTAAGATCTGATCGACTAAGTGACATGTGTCGTGATTATGTTAATTATAAATTAAACATATCAAATTTTATGTTTTTTTTTTTTTTTGTTAATCTGGAAAAATCCTAAATTCTCTCGGATCAAGACTAGTAAACTAGAGGTCCAACATGCCGGTGTACGCTTATAATATGTTAAGCAGAGTGGTGGCCAAAAAGATTCGAACCCAGGGGAGGACACATACCCATCCCAACAAATATTGTTACTACCAATGGACCAAGAACTCTTGGTTAAATAAGAATGATAGTGTTTCTCATAAGAATCGAACTCAAAAAGAAGAAATTTACATCCCTGCAAATATTGCTACTCTTCTTATTACATAAATTTTGATTTAACCAAGAGCTTTTGGCTCAGTGGTAGTAGCAATATTTGCTGGGATGGGTATATGTTTTTTCTCTGGGTTCGAATCTCTTTGGCCATCAACGCTCTGCTTAACATATTGTGAACGTGCACCGACGTGTTGGACCTCTGGTTTACTAGTCTTGGCCCGAAAGGACTTGTGATTTTCCTAGATTAACAAAAAAATAAAAAATATATATATATATATATATAAAAAGTTTGATATGTTTACTTTATAATTAACATAATCACGACACATGTCACTTAGTCGATCAGATCTTAACATCAAACGAATTATTTCAATTGTTTCATCTTTCTCTATTAATAAAACTCACTAACTATAACTCATTTTTCCATTTTGCATCTAATATTTCATGGAGTTAGAGAGACTCATTTCATCAAAAGCTACTGTTGTGGCCTAAAGAACCAAATAGACAAGGTAACCGTACCTACCATCAAGGCCAAATCCAACGACTTCCACTGCTAGTGGTAGCGTTGGTTTTGGTCCAGTGTATACTGCAATTTTGCAATGTCACATGCAACTTAGACCTCTTGATCGAGAACATTCTTTAAGGAGGACTAGTTTTCTTTCTTCTTAACTTTCTCTAGTATGATTGTACATATATAAAGGTGGAGGCTATCAAATCATGTACTTGGAATACTTAATTTTAATATTGAATTGTAATTAAGAAATAAGAATGGCCTGATAACATTGCTACGTATGAAATATACCAACTATTATATCGGAAAATAATAATCAAGAGTACCAATCACATGGAATTCTTGAAATACAATACTTATTGGAAAATTAGTGCCATCTATCACAATTGACTGGAAAATTGCACCTTGTTTGGAAAAGGTAAAAACAAAATCAAGAAGCGCTTAATGATACTGTGACCATTGTTATTATTTCATTTTCATTTTCACTATTTTTGTTGTGTTTTTCACTTTCAGGCACGAGAGAGACTTGAGAAAATTTATGGACCAATGGTAGATAACTAGATGATTTGGTGTATGTAAGAAAATTCTAATTGTATCTTGAAGCTTTGTATTCGGTCATCGTCAGACATAAATTGTGTGTGTGTGTTGATTTACACATAATTTCTGATTTGCTACTGCTGTGGTACAAGTAAGAGATTCTGCTTTATGTGAACGAGAATATGGGAGCTTGGCTTATTATGGTTAACACTGAACTATAATGATCCCCTTTATATGTCCAACATATAATTAACGATACATCCCAAAGAGATGGGAGATAGAAATCTTGGATCCGAGTATCTTGTAGACCCATCACTATGGCAATAGAACCAGCGCATTGATAGTTCATCCAGAATCGTGGAGACAACCAATGTTCTAATCGCGGAAATCGATCCAATGTCCTAAGATTATGTTGTTTGTCTCAATCTGGCTATGGCATGTACTGCGCCCAGTGGCGGAGTCATAATTCTTTTTTACCGGGATCAATATGAATATATATCATTTATAGTAAAATTGAATGAATTAAAATATTACTGTTGAAACTGAATTTTAAAAATAATTTTATACTATTATTAGTTTTAAATATAAAATAGAACTAAAAATAATATATCATTGCTATAAATCCCATAAATTGTAGTTTTTTAATGAAAATACATATATGTATTTCTAGAAATACTTAATTAATTTTTATGTAAAATATACAAATAATCACATATTATTCTTTTTTTTTAAAAAATATTAGTGAGAGAAAACGGTATGATACCAAAATTTCTTCTTAGAATATCTCGATCCATCGAAACAATAAGGCCGTTATGCTAATGATTCTTGGGTATTTAGGTTTGACACAACTTCACACACAAATTCCATGAGTTTATTAAGAAAAAATTCATTCAAAAGAATAAATAAATAATTTCATTTTTTGTGCGACTTTTAGAAAAATTGTTGTTTCTTTCTTTGAAAATCCTTAAAACCAGAAAAAACTTAGTTTTTGATTTATTTTTTTTTATATTTTTTATCTCAAATATATAGTTTATTGTCCACATTAATTAAAGATTAATAAAAAAGCAAAAGCTAAATGAAAATTTTTTTTATTAAATTAATGTAATGTTCATGTTATACTTTGTAATCTTGATTTCATTAAATTATAAATCAGTTGCTAAGAACGTTTGTATTTTAATTCTCTCTTGCTATTATTATTATTATTATTATCATTGTTGTTGTTGTTATTATAAAGAACCGAATGAGTCACCAATTGGTTGTGTGCAAGTAATTATGGAGATGATCTTTAAGGGCTATGAAAGAAAGAATGATTGGGATTTCATCTCCACGTGGATCTACGAGACACCGCAAAGATATGTGTATAATATCAACCAGGGACGATCGAGGACAAGCCCTTTTAATAGGACTTGTGAAAACGATTTTACAGACTAAATATGTCATTCAATAAAAGTTATAAGAAATTAGCTATATTCATCATGCTCTACATGCGTGTCCATATATGTAAATATGTATTATAGAGACATCAAATATTTTATGTTCGAAACATTTATCTTGGAAAATTCTGAAAAGCATTTTAACTACCTCGCACGCGTAATAGTACTTTAAAGAGAATCAGATTTCTCGACGGATTAGAAGAAGAGAGATGGAACCAAGATTATAATATAGTTACCTCCTAAGTACTATATATATTCAATATAAGCTTGTATTGTATATGATCAAATATCAACTACTATTATTTTATATATTTTTCCCTTTCCCCACAATACTTTTGGTAATTTTTATATAATAACGACTCCTACTTTAATTTCAATCATATATCAAATGGTCCCTAATTCGCGTAATTAGGTTTTGAAAACAATATCCTCTCTAGCCTTGATATTGAAGGTGAGGACTCATCAAGAATTCTTGATTCAGAAAACTAGATTGTTGAGCCATAATATGATCCAAATGATCTATACTATTATTGTAACTAAAGTTGTTGATCATCTTCTTCTTCGAAGTGTTCATCGTTTCTTCCGCAAAACCCAGTCTTTCTCTTTTGTTTCCGATAACGCTTGTCTCCGAAGTAGGAGAGCTCAATTGGGGTAACTTTTGATCCAAGCAACGGTTTCCGTAGATGTCGGGGTTTGAGAAATTTTCAAACATGTAAGAAAACTCTGCTTCAGTACGATTCTCCGGAGTTTCGTTTAGAAAATTTGTGAGGAACGTCAAATCTGTAGCGTCAAATAAGTTGGAGAAAGAAGACTTCTGGCGTTTAAGGGTTTGATCGTTTGGCAAAAGGGTTTCGCTGACTAAAAGTGGTTCGTTGTCATTTTCCTCATGTTCTTGATCGCTTGTAGCCGAAGCAACATCTGGTGATGACAATGAAGCGTGTGATTTCTTGTAAATCCGGCAAAGAACCCAATCATCCAGCTGCAAGAGATCACAAGGAATATAAAAATAGGGGAAAAATATATATAAAACAATGAACGTAAGTGTTTGCAAAATCTTACCCTCATCGAATATTCATTAGATTTCAAATTCCTATCTCCCAAATTATTGGCTTCGATACCGCTCCTAGAATGGCCCACTCTTTTGGGGGATAAGGATTCGGCAAGACGATATTCATGCATGATCCAATTGGTTTTAACACCTTTTGGAGGCTTTCCTCTATAAAACACAAGAGCCTTTTTAATACCAATGTTTTCATGAAATCCTTCACCATTTGGTACCGCGATTAATTTATCTGTTCCCGTTGCTTTCCAATATCCAGACGCGGCTGCTCTGTTCGGTCGTGCTCCGTTTGGATATTTTCTATCCCTCGGACTGAAAAAATACCACTCTTTCTCTCCAAACGGAGCCTTGGCTGATACAAATCAAACAACATATATATATGTTATGACACTAATTAATTAAAATGAAATAATCTATATATGTACATGGACAAATCTAATATAATTGGTTGATTAATTATATTACCTGGTAAATCCCAAGGATCGGATTTATAGATATCGACATCGGCAATGACCGAAAGGGGAACCGGTGAAGAGGAAACCTTTTTCCTTAGATAATGGAGAATGAGTTCTTCATCTGTTGGATGAAATCGAAACCCTGGTGGTAAACTCGATCTTGGATTCTTGCTTATCATATCGTTTCTTCGAATGATCTTTTATAAATAGAATATTTTGATTGAAAAGAAAGAACTACAAAGGAGAAATACTGTTTTTCGTGAGGAGCAAAGAGATAAACAAGAAATGATAGCAAAAGTTGAAATTCTTCGTAGAGCAGGTCGCGAGGCCAATTTATGGTGTTTGGATTTTCGTCGTTTAGTATAAATTTTTAAAATATAAAATATTAAATATAAAAGAGATTAGGAATTTAGAACAAAGAAAAATATACCGAATAGTATTTTCTCTAAAGTAGACCGGGAGGAAAAATCCAAAAAAAAATGTGTTAAAGTAGTCGATGAAAAGAAATAAAATCAGATGGGGGGTTTTTTTTTTTCAACTAAATAGAAATTTTTTTCTTTCTTTATTTATTAGAACTTATATGGCGAGAAACTAACATATATCGTCATCGAACTCAAGCATGCTTTATGAACAGATCGAAACTGGATTAAATCATTTATTTCTGATTAGATATCTTACTCAAAATTTTGGTCGTTTTGTGCATATAGTCTATATATTCTCCTAATATTAGATGTAGTATCATTTCGTCGTATAATTAGACTTTTTACGTAAAGACTTTAATTAGTTAGATATATTTTCAAAAATTGGTAATGAGGAACTTGGTACTATTTGGACTTTGATTGAAGTATGCGATCCAACATAAGTGAGCTTTAAAGCGGTAAATAAAACTCAAATTCGAATATGTTTGTATTGAATCCAAAATTTCGTATATATATTTTTATGAAATTATGATAAATAGTCTTCAATATTTTCCTAATAAATATCAAAGTAAGGATCTAAGTATGAACACAAATGTTCCGTTTTCAAATATTTAAATAATTATATAATTATTTATTTGTGTCATTGTATTGAGTGTGAATAGTTGAAGGAGTTTTGTTAGAGAAGTGGGCCCAAACGAGACAGCTGTGTCCTCTGAGATTATATCTGATTGGTTAGTTTTACTTTTGTCCCAACCATATCCACGTAAGCCCAGATGCGGCTGCTGACGCAAACATCGGACTCTAGTCTATTTTTCTTTTTCCCGTCCTCTAATCTAATTAATGATAGGGAATTAGCATCAAATAACCATATTTGAGATGTAAATAAATTTGATGATCATACAAAAAATAAGTGGGCCAGTGGTTGTCATAGTTCTACTACTATTTTATTGGTATTAAGTTCAATTCCATTTAACCTTTATATATGAGAGTATTTGACTATTGAACCGATATGTTATGACCCAAAATGATAACCAAAAAAAATAAATATAATGACTATATTGAAAACATAGTTAAGATATAAAATATATAATCCATATATTCTACAATATATACATTTTTATCCCACTCTTTTTCTTTCTTTTTTTCTTCCCTTCTTCTTCTTCGCATCTCTCTCTTTCCAACACCATTCTAAACACCAAATCTCTCATTTTAGTAGCAGTGCAAACACCGTATCTCTACACCGTATTTACATATAATTCATATAATAGAATGTTAAGTTATTCATGGTGAAAAAAGAGTCCAATTTTTTTTTTTTTTGGTTAATCTCCTAAATCCATTTCAATATGACTATATTCTTAGTTATATGATCCAATATGGTTAACTAGACAATTCACCCTTAATTGTATCCTTTTCAGAGTGAAAATATTTTATTTTTCTTGATAAAATCTAGGAAAATTTCTTGAAATGAACTTGTCGCATTACACATATATATATTTGCACCAAAGAAGACTATGTATTTTTATGTCTGGTTATAAAATCAGGACAAGATCATGAGACCGATAGCTCAATTCGTTTAGTTAGGTTCTTTTATTTCTATTTAAGCTATTTAAGAGTAGGATGTTGAAATTCAATGTGATAAAACACTAACATATTTTTAAAAAATTCGATGCTTGCGCTGCTTTAACCGATTCATGAATATTTCCGATTTTGTTATATTAATTGAATTTTCCCTATTTTCATATATAGATAACAATTATCATTCATAGATGATGAAAATAGGTTGTGTGTACAAAAATAGAAATTAAAAATATGAAAGAGATTTCCTCCTTCCCTTTCGGTCTAAAAGAGATAAGAACAACTTTAAAATTATAAAATACCTTTACACAATTGTTTTTTTTTGTTTGTTGCATACTCTATATCATCATGGGCTTACACAATTGTGCACTATATAAAAATGGTAGTATATATACATTTTTTTTTGGGGTAAAATAATATAGTTGTTATCGAAATCATATTTAATAATATTTGATGAAAATTGTAATATATATACATAGACCATATATTGCATAGTTGTTATCCAAATCATATTTAATATATATACATTAAATATATACATATATAGACCATATATTGCATAGTTGTTATCCAAATCATATTTAATAATATTTGTATGTTTTTTGCTGTGATGTTGAAAATTAAATAATAATAATAAGATGTATGTAATAACGTTAGTAGCGAAGAAGTTTTTTTTTTTACATTAAAATTTAGACAATAAGTTGGAAATTGTATTACACATATATCAAGCGTTCAATAATTTCAAACTTTTTTTTAACATAATTTCAAACTCACGCACATTTTGTTTGTTGTATTTCAAAATATCATTTTACATTTATATGAAATAGTAGTTTTTTTTCTTATCAGACATGTACAAGTTGTAAACTTCTTATCAGACACAAGTTTACATTTATATGAAGTCTTTTTTCTTGATATTTTGTAATTTGTATTTTTGTATACATTTAAAAAATATATGTATGTTTATCAATGTACGAACAGTTTCACGACCTAAATGCAAACACTTGAAATGCAATCAAACAATAGAAATCACATACAATTGATTGATAATTTGTTTTACGTACTTACCGTATCACTCTTTACATTCACAAAAACTGTAAAACAGAACAAAAACATTGAACTTCGGATGTTCGCTAGTTGTAATAATAAATTAAACAAACTGAAATTTGATTGGATTAAATGAGATAAGAACGAACACAAAACTTTAAATCAAATCCATATATAAAAAGAAAAGTAATCTTTCACCAGTGCCGCTCTACCATGTGTAAAGACTAAAGGACAATAATTTGTTGAAAAACAAAAAAAAAGACCAATAATTAATTACGTGATTTGTCTAATGAAGCAAGTATTAAGTTAATCTTAATTTGATATGTTTCTTGGTGGGATGCAAACCAAATTTAAACATTGGTTTCTTCCCGAAGAGCAAACGTGGTATCATAAACACCCACATAATAGTTAACGTTTACTTTAAAAGCGTAATTTAATAAGTTTTTTGTTTGATAAAAAATTACTCCGTTAATTATACTAGATTAATGTTATTAATCATACATTCATACATAATTCAGATAAAGTTTTTATTTTCCTTAATGACAATGACATGCCACGGAGGCATTCACACGCATACGCAAACCACACGCTACCTCAAATTCCCCCTAATATACCCTTTGATTTTTTTTAAAAAATTCCTAATTTATTTAATACGCATCAGTTATTTTATTTTTGCAACTTTTTATATATGGTGGAAATAGTATGGTATAAACCAATAATGGAACCTTAGTTCACCGTAGAATATGGTATTTCCTAAAATAATTAAGCTTTTATTTTCAGAAAAAGTACCACATGACTGCCAATTATAATGTACATATACTACATGTTTTTGCGTTGTATAGTTTTATTTTATTAGTCAAATAATGTGACATTCATGTTAAAAAACAACACTGATTATGAAACTTAAACACATATACTCCCTCTGTTTTTATTGATAGATTTTCTAGGTTATTTTTTGTTTCTTAAAGATAGATTTTTAAAAGTTTTCAATGCATTTTTTACTAATAGATGATACCAAGTTTTCAATTTCAAAAAACAATTATTGAAAATAATTGAATTTTTTGAATTATTATTGATTCAGAGTCATAAAAAAAATTTTAGTATAAAATTTTATACATTTATAATTGAACATTGACTTTTTTTAAAAATATGTGTGAAATCTCTAAAAACTCATTCAATAAAAAACAGAGGAAGTAGTATAAGTTATGCGGCATAACATAGATAAGGAAGCAATTGTAAAGAGAACCAACTACCAAAAAAAAGTAATTGTAAAGAATACATGTTACACGCCCTTACAAGAAAGTCTTTGAAACTTATATAAAACAAATGTGACTTTTTTGTTTCGTTCGTAGAAAATGTAGTTTCTCATACGCCAGTAAAGATAACATATAAACTTCAAAAACGATGCACTCTATTGCAAAAAGTCTTTGTTGAATAAATTTTACACTACAAAAAATGCATATAATTTTAAATTTACAAAAATCCAAAAGCATCCCTTAAATCTTACTATAATAATTTTAGCAAAAAAAAATCTTACTATAATAATATGGATTATACTCAATCAAGTTTTTTTGTCAACATATAATCAACCAATTAAAACGTCATAATCAGTACTTAAGAATCAAGGAAAGTAAAATAATCAATGTACCAGCAACTACACGTGTGAGTTTCGATTCCTCTATTAAGCGTCAACAATTTTGCACCTAGCTAGAATTATAGGTGAACATGTTTCTTTTTTTTTTGGTTGTGTTAAAGGGTTTTGAACAACATGTTTAATATGCGTTAAGTATTTTTCTAATAGGCAAAATATATTGTAGGGATGGATAGTTTGAATAACTTAAAAATCATATATAATATTATAGTCTATAATAAACGTTAATAAACGTTAAAAACAACTTTAAACCAAAAAAAAACTATAATAAACGTTATCGCTACAATGACGAATAGTGTTGATTTGAAAAACACAATACCAGACGAGTTATTTGAAATTATAGACCAGTAATTGATTAATCCCTTAATTAATTGTTCTTTAATTTTCAACGCATATACCTCGATCATTTGTAAATTTGAGAACAATATTATTCGGTTGTTCAAAAGATTCTCTTCATCAACGTTCGAATTTTTTTTTTTTTTTTTTTTGAGAAATAACGTTCGAACTTATTCATTGACCAATGATATATTCTGCATGTATTATATATTTTCCAATATACATGTTTTGTAAGAGGTTGAACAAGCTAAGAAACAAATTCAGTGAAATAAATTTTGAATGTTGATTTTTAATGTCCTGGTAATTATAATTAACCTCACATTTTTTTTTATACAACGAGTGTTCTTTTGAAATAGTAGTTTTGCAAACGTTTTTTTTTAATAACGCCAATTACGGTCGCTTCATTTGTTATGAAACAAAAGCACCAAGCTTATCGTGCACATAGCTTGATTTAGACAAAAGAAAATTTACAGGTGAGCTGAATTTTTTTCTCCTCACAAAATATTTCAAAATTACATGTAGGTGAGCTGAATTTTTTTCTCCTCACAAAATATTTCAAAATTACATGTAGTGTGCGTATAGGATATATATCTCTGTAATGTAAAAAATGTTATATATTTGTAATAAATTCTAATTCGTAGGAAAATATTAAGGATAAATAGACGGTTATAGAAAATTGGAAAACGCAAAAATCTGAAGAAAGTTACTTTAAAAAATAAATAAATAGAAGTATTAGAAATTTATAACACGACAAACCGTAAAAGATAGAATATGCCAAAAGAATGAAGTAAAGTCCACACTCTTCATAAAAGTTTGATATTATCCACTTCAATTCAACTGTTTTTTTATATAAAAATTGAAAAACAAACCATGACACAATGATAGATGGATCAATCCATTGTGTTATTTCTAGTTTTCTTCATAAGATAATAATCTTTTGAGATATCATTTAAAAAAAAAAAACCATTTCATCAAATTTAGTTCGTAGCTAGATAATATAAGCTACTCGTTCTCGTTTACAACAATTAATGTTTTTAATTAATGTATTCATTTTACACATATTGATATCTTGTAAATTTTTATGCAAATATAATATAAACTTACTAATTTATTTGATATAGTTATTAATATTTAGTAGTAGTGATATACTATTCAATATATTCAATATAATATAAACTTACTAATTTATTTGATATAGTTATTAATATTTAGTAGTAGTGATATACTATTCAATATAGATAAATATATGCTTTTTTTAGTATGTAAAATTCTTTACCGGAAATATCAATACTCATCTTAACTTACATCATTTTCTTCTTTTTCTTTATTTATTTCTCTTTTTATTCTGAGATTGCTTTTTCGTTTCTGGAATGATGGGTACTACTAACTTAGCTGAATAGTGGTCTCTTTACGTAATTTAGGAATGCTATTTTGTATTGTGAGCACTTATTTTTCTCATCTTTGATCTTTCTATCCATTTATTTACTTTATAAAGATAAAGATATATAATATTATACATGTAAAATATGGGTGTGGATCCTTCTATTAAGAAAATATCTAACAAAATTAGATTTCGTTTATGCCAATAAGTGTGTCTTAGTGTGGTTAATTAGATACAATGAAAGCTTACTTGTTCTACTCAAATTTGAACACTCACTTGTCAAGTTTGCAAATACTCACAATCAACATCTTATACTTTTTAAGTTCTAACTTTTGTATTTCTCGAAGACAAAAATTGTTATTGTTTTCTTTTCTTCTTTTTTTTACCAAATATTCATAAATCCTTATATAGCTTTACCTGATTTCCATTGTTTATTTAGAAGTATACTAATGTGGTATCACTTTGGTCAAGTTGGTGACATGATATTAGAATGGGCGTACGTGTAAACGGTCATATATCAAAGCAGTTCAGTTTATATGATATGACATGACAGGACCACTCCTCTAACGTATAAGTTCCAAACATTTATACCTTTGACTGGTCAACGCTCATCTCCATTCTTTTTGCACACTTATCTTCGAAATTATAGTTTTTTTTTTTTTTTTCTAAACCGGAATATTCAAAAGTTTTCTATGTCCGAGAGTAATTTTCAGAGGTCCAACAACGGGAATACACGTCAGCAATTTGCTGATTTATTTGTGGAAGATTGGCCAAAGCGATTCGAACCCAAATGAAGAAGAACACATATCCACTAAGCTAATACAATTTGGTTATATAATTTTTTTTGTTGCTCGACAAATAATTTGAAACAGAAATTCACGGGAAAAAAACATATTGGCCTAACATGTGAATTTATAGGGATTTGGATATAGACTACACATCGGGAAATATAACGATGTTTACTGGATTATCAGTATCAAACTCAAAATTCCAATCATTGTAGGTTTGAAAAAGAATAAAAAAGAGAGAAAAAAACAGAGAGATCCTACATTGACAGACTACAGAAACAAATTTTCAATCGTCAAGAAACCGAGGACGTGTGCAGTTTAGTTTACAAAAAAAAAAAAAAGATTGGGGGAGATTTTGGGAGAAATCAAAAGATTTTGGGAGAAATCTTTTTTATTTCTTGTAGATGATTATTGTGACAAAAATCGATAGCAAGGAAGTAAGGATTATGATGATAACAACATTTGGAGGTAGAAAAAAAAGATTGGGGGAGATTTTGGGAGAAATCAAAAGAATATGGATTTTGTGCAAATTCCCAAAATTGTCCCACTCATGGTGAGGATACGGCCTCTATGGCGCTTCCTAGTGGCCACGCAGCTTCCACGGCATATTCTCCATATTTTACTTTCTTCACTAACGTTATTGTCTGTGAGGGCTTCAATCCTGTTTATATTTTAACAAAACTAATTAAAAATTAAGAATAAACACATTTCAATTTTTTTTTTAAAAACTATGGATGAAATTGTGGAAAATCAAATATATTTCGAACAATGCAAGGTTTCAATGAGGATTGGTCAATTTTGAAGAAAAAAAAAACGTAAAGTGTAACTTACCGAATCCATCAACGAGGAGAGTATATTGGTAAACAAGATCCAAGCACAAGTAAGGAAGATTGTCTTCCTCCACACGTGGGAACTTCGTTTTCCCTTCTCCCATTTTCATCTTACAAGCTTCGTTGGCTGCTTTCTCAAAGTCAACTGGATGAACCATAGCCACAGGTTGCGTCGGGTCAACAAAACCAGCCTGCCATTACCACCATGGTTTTAAGCATAACAAACAGTGTGATGTTACATAAGTGCTTAATGAAGTCTTAATGGCGATAAATATTACCTCTGCTGCTCTATCAAAGAAAAATGATGCAACAAACATATTCTTTTGCCCACCACCGCCTCCACCGTTCCATACTCCACCGAATGTGCATTTCATGTGTGTACACAATGAATCATTTACTTTGAGTGCGTTAAGAGCTACTCGCCGACATTCGTCTAGACTTGCACCAGATGGAGAAGCTGCGGCTTTAAACGCTTTTCCACCATACTTGTAAGTACCTGAAAACGAATCGCTGAGTTTAAAGGAAATAGAAAGTTCAATGTAAAATACTAGAGCAACAGCAGAGCTATATGTTCCATAAATATAGCTGTCTACATCAAAAGGTAAAGAAAATTAACATGCGAAAAGGATACAACACTGATTTTAGAAAAACAAAACGGACATAGAAAATAATGTGTATTGTGAGGATAGGATGCAGAGAGTTCTAGTTTGAAAGAGAATGCTCTAGTGAGGATAAGGTAATAATGTCTCTCACTTACCATCATAGCCGGTCACAATGCAGGGGTTGTTAGAGCCCTCCGAAACTTTTAAAATCTCTGCTCGGGCAGCCAATAACCCGTAATGTAGGTAGCTGCAATCAACAAGCCGATAAAATATTGCGTTAAAGATAAAGGATAAATAAAAATTAGTTTGATGTCGTGTATAAGGAAGAACAAAATATCTAATGGGTACAAAAGCAATGACAGATGACCAACCTGTGAACATAGAGAAAATACTTCCGTCCCTTCAGATACATTTCTCTGACATAAGAATCCTCGCCTTCCAATGGTTTTGGTGCAGTTGCAGCATCTTCCTCTGATATAGCATATGCCATTTGAACGGAGCCCCCTCCAAGGTCAACCACTCCTACTGTATCTGAGTAAGGCTTTCCCAAAGTCCTTAGCAAGTAGTTGATTGTCACCTTAAGAATGGAAAATTTGGAGAATGGAAATTTGTTAATTGACTACAGGTTGTTTTAAGATAAAACATATATATTCAGGGAGATCAGTCCTCGGGATTACTACTCAGGAGTCAGGATGGAAGATAAAAAGACTGAAGACATCTATGGAGGCACACAACAAATACAGGCACAAAAGTATCTAATTGTGCTATAACAGAATGAAAATACGAACTTGATTTAACATGAAGCTGACACTAATAAATGGAAGAAACTACAACATACCCACTGATAAGAACCTTCCTGAGTACCATCCAGAACAGTAACTGCATTTGCCTCAGTCTTCAACTTGCTTCTACCTTTCAGGAGCTCCCTGACCTTAAAAGCAAGATTATATTTAAGTATACAAATTTGAAAAGCAGGCTAATATTCGTAGAATTTATAAGCCCTAAAATTACCGCTTGCAAAATATTTTCAGAAGCTTTGTGACCTAAAGCCCTCAAACCTGCAGTCGCCTGCACAGGATATAATGCAAAACAGTTCAAATGATTAACACAAAAATGGATGACCACATGAATAGCTCCATTCGTCTTTGTGTGCAATAACTCGTTTTCATACCCCAACTCTGACAGGAGTATTCGGCCGCAACTCACGAGGAACAGAAGCCTCTGCTTTGTCAAGAAGAGTCACCAAAGAGTTTGCTGATTGCCGAGGATCATTAGGATACGCACTCAACCCAGGTTTTAGCTGAAACAGTATCAGAATAAAAGTTCAGCCCCCAAAAATTCCAGTGAGCTGAAGTGCCACCAAAATGCATAATAAAACAAGAAACTTAAGCTAATTGCGGAATCTATTTTCATCCGTCAAGCTTCTTGTTGGGATTCCAGGAGTGAAGATTTATAAACCAATTGTGGACCTCGAGAACCAAGATATAAGTTTCCCATGATGAGCTTTGGCTCAGAGATAATTAACTTCAGAGCAAGACCATAAACACTAAAACAAGCAAACAGGCGGCTTTTTCTTCAAAATCGCATTTGGTGGGAGAATACCACACAACTGCAGTTTCGAATAAACTATAGCGACGGATCAGTCCAAGCAGTTTCTAAAACCAACAAGAGAAACTTCACAAGACAGTTGTATGATTGAATTCCGGTTCCAAATAGAACATGAGTTTATATCGAAGAATGAAGAGCAAAACAAATGCGATACCTGTAAGAAGAGCTCGAGCTCATGGTCCAAAGGAACGAGATCCAAATTCTGATCGAAACAGTAAACATGCACGCGGCTTCCAGAACTTCCAGCATCGAAAATGACAGCGTAATTCTTCGGACCCCTCGAACTCGAGCCTCCCTCACGGTTTTTCAACGTGTACTCCTCAATGACCGAGAGGGACGTCGACGTCCCCGGCATTAACAGAAGCACGAGAGTGATCAACACAATGGGAATCGAGATCAGGAGTAGGAGACCGCGATGGCGATGGATCTTGTCAGCAAGAGATTCGTGCCGCCCGATCGCTCGCTTCGCCGTCATCTTCCCACCGTCGATAGACAGAAGGCCTTGGTGAGGGTCGGAGGTAGGAGAGTAATTGCCGGACAATCCGGTGGCGAGTCCTGACTCCAGTAGCTCAGAGGCGGAAGGCGAGCGGTAGCGGATCTTGTTGCCGGTGGCGGAGGACGCCGACGTCTTTAAGGACTGCGGCGGATCCTTTAACGGATCCAGATCGGCGATCGATTGCAAGTGCAGTTGCTATCAAATTCAAATTGTGCTACAGATCTGAATCGGGAATTTGCGTGAGCGATACGACCAAACGAAGACGTTACGGTTTTTATGATTTAAAGATTGCGGAGGAGAGTTGGGTAACATCCACGAAAAGCTGACTGATTTATTTTAGTGTGTATAGTTTTGACAAAACTAAACGTATACATTTAAGTGACTTAAAATAGAGAGATTTTAGATAATTTATTCGGTTTAAGAGAAATTAACGGAACAAAATTCAAGAAAACCAAGCCAAGCAGATCCTTGCTAAACCGAATTGTGATCACTCAATTGGTTTCTCCCACATGCCTTTTAAACGTTTTTTTTTTGTCTTTTGATTTCTCTGTTATCAGAACCAAATTAGAGAATGAAGCGAACATACCTAAACTCAACCAGACATAGATAACCGGAAGAGTCTGAATGATTTTTATGCACAAACCGGAGAATAGTGACGTCGGCACAAATCCATAAATAGAGCGTGAATTTTTAAACAATGATAAGTAGACTTGAGAATTTTTTTCGGTTTCTCCTTATTTTAGAATGGTAAAACCTTCTGAATCTTTCTAAAGCCCAAACCGGTAAAGAATCTGACCGGTGTTTCTCCTCCCTATTGGTTTATCCTCAGGCTTTCTTCTGCTTCTTCTGGGGCCGAGGTGGCGGGAAGATAGAACGGAAGACCAGTGCAGCAGATAAAGCTCCAACGAAAGAACTGATCCAGTAGACGTAGAAATGGTCCCATGTGTTGTGAGAGCTGTTCATGTATGCCCACCCAAACGCCTGCATTGCAAACACAAGACGGATTTAGAAACATCATCCTTCTTTCAAGGACATAACCATAGTGTCGGGTTTTAAGAGCGTTGGAACTAGACGAATGGTGTGACTGTGACTCAAAACCGTAATGGTGTTTCTGCAATTTAGCAGAGATGGCTTATATAGAAAGATTGACTTATTTGGCCCTTCTCTTCTTAATACTAAATCTGATCAGATTTGGACAGGTTCTCTGAGTGAATTTTTAATCGGCAACACAGCAAGAATGTATCAGGCAAAGGAATGAGACATCATTTGTACTTACAATGGCAGGATTCATGGCTGGACCGGTGTATTTAGACCCAGCAACAACGAATGAGATGGTTGCAAGAGCAAGCAAGAACGTCTTAGCGAGTAATCTTCGTGGGCCCCTGAGGATAATAAGCAAAACTGCAAAGGTAATACCAAAACTTAAGATCGTTTCTGCAATAGCTCCAGTGTGCACATCAACCTGAAGGGACGGCCCTGAAATCATATGCTTGTACTTCTCTGGTATGAACTCCATGATGGCCAATGCACCTCCTGCAGCACCAGCCGCCTGGAATCACCAAAACAATCTCACAAACATTTTCCAGGAATAAGAAACTTTGTTTCTCAAGCAAAAAGGGTGTAAGAATCAGGAATTAGTGAAAAGAAAGATCATGAATATTTGATCCTACCAAGAGGCATTAAAGTCTTTTTTTTACTCGATTTAACTCTCCAAAGGAGTACAACTTACTCCTTGCTAAATCAACTTTAGTAAATTTTCAAGTAACAGTCTTTAGTAATACACAGAAACACATGGACACGCAAGAAACTTCAGAAGAAGAAAGAAAAAAAAAAGCTAAAGAACAAATAAAGAAAGATCGACAAAGAAGATAAGGTTTTGTTTTCCTGCTTTAGTAAAGTGGGAAACACATAGATCAACTAAAAGAAAACGTCAAAAGTTTAATAAAAGAATCTGATTCTGTGTTCTTCTTGTACAAGAAAAATCAAACCCCACTATACTAACCAGATGAGAATATGCGAACAACAGAAGATCATTCTCACTGTACCAAAATGATGCACGATGAAATTGAGCAAGAAAAAGTAGAATTCTACTTCAAACAACCTAAATGGGGCAAAGCATATACTATAGAGGTTGAGATTCATACACAATTAGATTCAGATTCGCAGAGACAAAACACAAGCCTATCAAAGTACTATCCACAAATCACAGATATTGACTAAATCTATAAAACGAAGCAAACCCAAAGCAATAAACTTGGAGAGTAAGTGTAAATTCAAAACTAAGGCTCAAATCCAGATATTCCAAAAAAATTTGGATCTTAGATAGTATACCTGAGCAGGTAATCTGATCGCCAAGGAGAAAAGGGTATCTCCAGGGATACCGGCGACATAGAAGGCGGCGTTTCCGGTAGGGTTGAAGCTAGCGCCACCGAAGACAACGGTGAAGATCGAAACGTAGACGAAAATCAGAAACGTGATAATCGCCAACGGCGCCCAAGTGATTCCCTGAAAACCGGCGGCGGAGATAATCGCCGACGTCTGTAAACCGAAGGTCGCGGAGAGGACAACCCAAGAGAAGGTCATCAGCATATCCCCAAACGCCGACTTCACAACACCCATGCTTCTTCTTCTTCGACAATTCTCTGTTTTTGGGGATCTGGTTAGTTTGGCTATTCTTCTCCTCAAAATAGATTTATTTATTTATATTAAAAAGAAGATATCTTTGTATGGTTCACCTAACCAATTATTACAAATTTCTATTTATTTATTGGATGTTAGTTGAAATTGTACGTGGTTTTAAATAACGGTTTTTAATTATAAGTGTTTTTTTCTATCTTAATTAAAACTATGAGGGAACACATTTATATTTCATGTTATTTAATTTGGAAATTTATTCGAGCAACTCTAAAGTTTGTTTGTGTGCTATATATTTCGGCATCCTCCCATTACAAATAGAAAGTAGAATAGCGTTTTGTATTTGAGATTCTTATCTAAGACTTAAGAATATGATCATGGATCATGGTAGTGAATAGTGAACTTCACAAGAAAGTGTGTGCAGTGAAATACTAGCTTCGTTAGTGTGAAATTTGACATTTGGGGATGTGTTCTTTAGTTATTTAGGTCTTCTTGCATATCAGAAATTCTTTTGATGAACAAAGACATGTATGGGTCCAAAGGTTACTATACTCATGATCACTTCATGAGAGTCTCGTGAACCTTTTTGGTCTTGTCATTTGTTGTCTTAGGTTTGGAGCTGACTTTGTTAACTATGATATATAACTGTGTATAATCGAAGTAGAAATGGGCAAATCTCTTTTCGTTTACCATATATTATGCTTTAATAGAGCGAATATAGTTTGAAAATTGTGATCTTAGACTTGGAATACGCGGAATATACAACCATTTACTATTTTATAAATTTAGATATAATTTGTTTTTTTATCGTGGATGTAGATTCATTATTCATATGTTTCGAGTTTTCTGACAAGTGTTTATTTTTAAAGAAATATAAATAATTATAAATCTTTATTTATGTATTTATTGACTTATGACATTTTTTTGTAACAAGAAATGTTTCAGATTTTAGGTCCATAATTTTTTTGGGTCGTAAATTATTGCGAAGACTAGCCATTACGCATTTTCGTCTACCAACTAGTATACCAATTGAGTTACCATAGTGGTTTGTTAATTTTAAAAGAAAATAGACCTTTTATTAATTTATTGGCTTATGACTTTTTATTTCTTTTTAACAAAAAATGTTTCGAATTTTAGGTTCATGCATAATTTTCTCGGATAAAAAAATTATTGCGATGACTAGCGGTTACACCTTATCGTCGACCAACTAGTATATCAATTGAGTTAGCTTGGTAGTTTGTTGACTCAATATTTTTGCAATAACTAAAGGATTTTTAACAATATTAAAGTGGTTGCCAAAATTATTTATTTATTCATTTTTAGGTTTTCTTATGATAAGAAAATGTTTCGTAATTTTTTCCGGATAAGAAATTATTGCGAAGACCAGCAATTACGCATTTTTGTCAACCAGCTAGTATACCAATTGAGTTACCATAATAATTTGTTTACTATAGATATTTTTATTTATTTATTGGCTTATGCCTTTTTTCTTGTAACAAAAAATATTTTGAATTTTAGATCCACAATTTTTTTGGGTCAGAAATTATTGCGACGAACCAGCAATTATGCCTTTCCATCGACGAGCTAGTATACCAATTGAGTTACCATGGTAGTTTGTTTACCATAGATTTTATTTTATTTTTTTATTGGCTTATGGGTTTTTTCTTGTGACAAAAAAAAATACTTCGAATTTTAGGTTTACAATTTTTTTGGATCAGAAATTATTGCGACGACCGGCAATTACGTCTTTCCATCGACCAACTAGTATATCAATTGAGTTACCATGTAGTTTGTTGACTCAATATTTTTGCAATAACTAAAGGATTTTTAACAATATTAAAGTGGTTGCCAAATTGTTAGTCAAATTTATAATTTTTTCAGTCAATACACTATCTTCATGAACATTACATGTCTGCAAACAACGTAACACACTTCTATCTCTTTCTTTTCCTATAAATAGATTGTGCAAGTGCATGGTTTTATCACGACACAAAACTAAAACACCTACTAGAAATCAAACACTCCGGTTCCTGAAAACATGTCAATGAAGCATACAAAGGGGAAACAAACAAAGGGAAAGCAAAAGATCGAGATGAAGGTGGTTGAAACCTACGCAGACAGAATGATTACGTTCTCAAAACGTAAAGCCGGAATTTTCAAGAAGATGAACGAGATCTTGACACTGTGCGATGTGGAAGCTGCTTTCTTGGTTTTCTCTCAAGCCGGAAAGGCTTACACATTCGCAAATCCGTCTATGGAGGAAGCGGCTGGCCGGTTAAAGAACCCTTTGAGACATGAACCATCCGCGAAAGACAATACCAATACCAAAGCCCTAGTCGAAGCTTATAAGAGACAAAGGATCCAGGACCTCATGAGAAAATACGCTGATCTCGTTGAGGAGCTAGAGATGGAGAAGGAGAAAGAGAAAATTCTGAAGGGATCGAGAAATGAAAAGAAGTTAGACAATATGTGGTGGAACGTTCCTGCGGAAGGCTTGAGCATGGAGAAGTTGAAGGAGAGGCATCAAGCGTTTGTCGAGTTACATGATAGTTTATGCGCTATGCATTTCCAGCGGTTTGGGAAAGACTGTGATGCTTCATCTTCTGGTTGTGCGGAACGTGGACAGTGTGGTCCTGACGAAGCCGAAGCATGAAACAAAACTTGGTGATTTAATCTCTTCGTAACTGAATTGCTGATTTTTCTGTTATTTTTCTTTGTCGTTGTCTTGATAGATTTAGTTATAGGGCTGGTGATGATGTGTGATGAAACTGTTCACCTACTTCTCTCCATTTCTGTAGCTAGTCGTTGTATTTCGAATTTCGATCGATCGTTTTAAAGGCATTTTAAATTTTATTTTTGTTGGTAGCCAAAAAGTTATGAACCTTGAATCTATCATTTTTTGGACTGAATAATATAAGAGTTTAATTAATTTCATATCCGTAGTCGCTATGTAAACTCGTAACCTTGATCGTTGTATTTGAGATTTCGTTTTTTTTTTGTCGGTTAAAAAAAATTATATTTCGCTTCGTTTTAAATATATTAAATAATTGAATTTAGTGTTTCGTTTGTAACTATTGAAAAGACTATGATGAAATTATTCTTAACTGGACCAAGCCCAAGATTAAGCCCAAATTCTGGAGAATCTCTAGAAATATTCTAAGAGCAAATCAGTTCCTTTAATGGTTATAGAGAATTCTTAGATATTGGTGTAGAATACTCTAAATATTTAAGAAAATAGCAAATAAAGAGGTGATAGGAGAAGTAGGGGAAAATTATCAAAAAAATCATCAACTTTCAAATTTCGGTCATTCAAATCATGAATTTTTTTGTGGACGGATTAAATCATCCATCCACTAAACATACGAAGTATGCTCTTAAATCTTTCATAATAATTTTACCTCATGCATATTTTTAAAAATTATGAAGTTTATCAAAGCATATTCTACAAATGAATAAGAGCTTAAGCAAAGGATGTTAATTAATGATATATGAAAGTGCCCAAATCATGAGATCATGAAAAGGCATTTGGTAACATTTTTCAACCAACATATCATATTTTCAAGCCATTTGAACATATTAGCTTCATTGTTTTGTTATTTGTGGGTAAAAATTGATTTTTAACCATAATATATTAAAGATTTACATATATAGATATCATGACATATGGAATCGAATTTTGGTTTATATATTAGTTCTAATTACTTTATTAAAAAAATACTTTTGATTGGAAAATCATGTAGTACGTGCGGGTACTCACCTATTAGAGTTTTAAAAGTAATTTAAAAACAAATATATTTTCCAATTTTTATAAATTTTAAATAGATAATTATGTTAGACAACCCAAATTAAATAGATGGATTCATCAAATTGACAAACTAACAAACTAGAAAATCGGCATCTTTTAAATATGTTATTAACAATATATAAATCTTTTATTTATGTCATAATATATCAATATCTTATCAACTTATCATACATATGTCGTATATATATATATATATATATATATATATATATATATATATATATATATATTAATCTCCTAAAGATATATATTTAATAGCAAAAAAAAAAAAAAAACATATCTATATATTAATATGTATATGTTATATTATAAACACTTTATTACCTACAATTAAAAAATATTGAATAATAGAATTGACAGATCTAAAATCTATAGAAATAAATTTTAAAAAGTAATTTTTTCATACTAATATTCCTTTTCTGATTAAAATTAATTAACATAATCTCTTTTAGAGGTTTAGTTCTATTCAAGGGTTGTATGTTTTTTTTATTTATATATAAATAAGTGCATGTTTCAGGACATGAATGAAATAACAACAACACTAACCATAAACTCATCCAAAACAATATAAACAGAAACGAAAACGAAATCTAAACACCAGTCACGTTATGGAACAATTCCATGACCTAGTTGAACGTATTCTAGAGAAACTTCCAGTGAAATCACTGCTTAGATTCAAATCTGTTTCAATACAATGAAAATCTACGATCAAATCTCCATATTTTAAGAAAAGACATTTGATACGTCGACAATCACAAGATCCAGATGTCCTTATCTTTAACCCCTATGAATTTGAATCTGATGGTTGTACTGAAAATGTAACGAGGATGTTTATAATGGCTTCGTCGGAATCGATCAAGTTTCCTAATCTTTGTCCTCCGCCTGAACCGGTTCACTTTGATCGGAACTCGTATTGTGATTCCTATTACGTTTCTGGGAGTTGTGACGGTATGATATGCTATTACGATGGCTACAATTGTATTTATGTGGTCAATCCAATTACTAGATGGTCTCAACGTGTTCCTCAAGCGAGATATCAAGCGAGATATTACGATGTGCTGAATCGAGATATCTGGAAGGGAGAACAGGAACAATGGAAGCTAGGATTTGGAAAAGACAAATTCACAGACACGTACAAGCTGGTTTGGTTGTATAATTCATTTAAGTTATGTTTAGAAAACGCAACGAATTGTGAGGTGTTTGATTTTAGCACAAACACTTGGAGGTATGTGACTGCTGCTCCCATCCGTATTCTTGATAACAAAATTCCAGTTTACTTAGATGGATCACTTCACTGGTTCACTGATGAGTGTATTACGGAAACAAGGGTATTATCTTTCGATCTTCATACAGAAACTTTTCACATAACCTCAAAAACTCCGTTTGTCCAAGCAGTTTCTAAGAAAATCATCATGTGTAACTTGAATAACCAGCTATGTGTGTCGCAGAAGGAGTGGCCAAGACAAGAGATATGGTCATTAAACAATTCTGACATGACATGAGAGAAAATTTATTCGTTAAATCTACATTCTGATTTGGACCCGTTCGCAAAAAATTATCCAGATCCAACGATGTTCATTCAAGATAGCATTCTATGCGTCATTCCTATCGCGGTTTTGAAGAAGAAAAAATCACTAGTGATTTTAGACACTCATGCGAAAAATCCAAATCTTATGATATATGATCCTGAATTAAGATCTTATGATGTATGTTCCCCGCTTGATTACCATGTTCATTATCAATCAACCGCGGTAACTAGTTCAAAATATGTACTTTGTCACACAGACCATGCATATTTGTGTGGGTGAATTTGCTAAATCATTTAAAAGCACTTTCCTTTTTATGAAACTATAGCACCATAATTGTTTGGGTGAAGTTTGCTTAATCATTTAATCATTTTAATTATGAATTGCTAATCACAACAACAAAAATATTTTCTCTCGCTAATGCCTGGTGCATTTAACATCATTATTCATAATCATACGTATTCCAAAAGTAAAGAATTTGACAAATATTCCAAAAGTAAAAGAATTTGACAAATATTCCAAAAGTAAAAGAATTTGACAAATACTAAAACTTATGTTTCTTGTAAGGTTGTATAATGTATACGACAGCGTATATCGGTGGAGCCAAAGGAGGTATTGGCTGTGACCCGAGCGAGTTAAGCATCTCGGAGCTCGAACGTTTTGACTCGAGTTTTCACACAGAAGATCCATGATCTCATCGGGATTCATACCGATGTTCCAGCTCCTGATATGGGAACCGGTCCTCAGGTTTTAAAGTCTTCTTCTTCTACTTCCATCGGAGTTCTTATGTGTTGTTGTCTGAAATATATATAATGATGCATGTTTAAGACAATGGCGTGGATTCTTGATGAATACTCGAATTTCCACGGACACTCCCCTGCCGTTGTGACCGGAAAACCCATTGTAAGTGACTGTTCTAATCGAGATTTACGGCGGTTCAGTTTATATTAATGAGATATGATTATTGAGGATGATGTTTTGAGCAGGATCTTGGTGGATCTCTGGGGAGAGATGCTGCTACTGGAAGAGGATTGTTATTTGCAACACAAGCTCTACTAAATGAACATGGAAAGAGCATATCCGCACAGCGATTCGTCATCCAGGTTTAAAAGTTCACAAGTTTTCAGTCTTCCGAGAGTTTGCTTGCGTAAGAAGTTAAGAAGCTCAACTCATACTGCCTCTGTCTTTTAGGGTTTTGGAAATGTGGGTTGGCGGCGAAGTTGATAAGTGAAAAAGGTGGGAAGATTGTAGCGGTGAGCGATGTCACAGGAGCAATCAAGAACAAGAATGGAATCGATATCTCTGGTTTTCTCGAGCATACCGAAGAAAACAGAGGAATCAAAGGGTTTGATGGTGCTCTAGATGGGGTCATCAACAGGTCTTTTACTTTTCTTGCCGCATAAGTTAACCTTTTCTCTCGAACTTCCTTTGGAAACTATTAGTTCGGTTGTGTAGGGAAAATGCGAATGAGATTAAAGCAAAATTCATCATAGAAGGTGCTAATCATCCAACTGATCCTGAGGCTGACGAGGTTCGAAAATTCGATTCTTTTGTTTTTGCTCTTCCTTCTTCTTCTCAAACTCGGCGTAACAGAGACTGTGTACTATCCTTATCTGCACTAATTCGTGTATTGTGTGCAGAATATACAAGGATTCATGTGGGATGAGGAAAAGGTTAACAAGGAGCTTAGGACTTACATGACTCGTGGCTTCATAGACTTGAAACACATGTGTAAGACTCACTCCTGTGATCTTCGTATGGGAGCCTTCACCCTCGGTGTCAACCGTGTGGCTCAAGCTACCATTATCAGAGGCTGGGGATCATGAGATCCCCTTGGAAGCTCAATAATACGAACTCAGACAATCCTTCTCTATTATTGATTTGCTCTGTGATTTCATCCAGTTTCAGAGTAATAAAACTTGGTGCTAATTGCAGTGTGATCTTTCAAAAAACTTTCTATCAATGGAAGATAATTTAGATGCAATTTTTTTACTCCATTAATTTTAAACCAGAGTATCGATAATTGAGAATCTGTGAAAACGATAGTCATTGATAAAACAAAGGGTACAAGTTGGATAAGGCTTATAAAGTAGGAGGAGAATCTAGTATCCTCTTCCTCGGCCTCTGAAGGCTCCACGACACCTCGTGTGGAAAATCCTCCCCCACGACCTCTTGGAGGGCCTCTACCTCCTCCACCACGACCTCTACCACGGCCACCCGCTGATTGACCCCTGCAAAAACGAAGACATACCAGTTAATGGAATTTGCTAAGATTAACAACTCTCAACTAATACTTTTATCGGTATCTCAAGGCTGCATTTTTCACAGGGAAACTAAGCTAATTGCTGAACTTAACCGTGTGTATAGCTTACTAATGTTTTAATTTGTTAACGAGAGCAACTTATTTTGACTGAGGAAGGAATCTAGCGAGAGGCAAAAGCTTTCCTGGGTCGATGAAGAACTTATCTCCTGGAACATACGAGGTGGCTACAATACCATACGAAGTGTGCTCTTAAATCTTTCATAATAATTTTACCTCATGCATATTTTAAAAAATTATGAAGTTTATCAAAGCATATTCTACAAATGAATAAGAGCTTAAGCAAAGGATCTTAATTGATATATGAAAGTGCCCAAATCATGAGATCATGAAAAGGCATTTGGTAACATTTTCCAACCAACATATCATATTTTCAAGCCATTTGAACATGTTAGGTTCATTGTTTTGTTATTTGTGGGTAAAAATTATTTTTTAACCATAATATATTTAAGATTTACATATATAGATATCATGACATATGGAATCGAATTTTGGTTTATATATTAGTTCTAATTACTTTATTAAAAAAATACTTTTGATAGTAAAATCCTGCAGTACGTGCGGATACTCACCTAGTAGAGTTTTAAAAATAATTTAAAAACTAATATATTTTCCAATTTTTATAAATTTTAGATAGATAATTATGTTAGACAACCCAAATTAAATAGATGGATTCATCAAATTGACAAACTAACAAACTAGAAAATCGGCATCTTTTAAATATGTTATTAACAATATATAAATCTTTTATTTATGTCATAATATATCAATATCTTATCAACTTATCATACATATGTCGTATATATATATATATATATGGATTCTGCATAGAAGTTTTCAAGACTTGCATTTCTCCTTTTGACTACCAGCTAGAATTCATACCTTATAATGGAAACTATGACAATCTTGCTTATCTACTCTCTACTCAGGTGTGTTGCAAATGCAAACTATATATATATATATTATTTTTTAAATCTAGTCAAAATGGTATATGTATGTATGTTCTAATGATGTGTTTGTTTTGCTATTTTGCATTTTTGACAGAGTGACAAATACGATGCAGCTGTTGGTGATATCACTATCACTTCAAACAGATCTTCGTATGTTGATTTTACTTTGCCTTTCACAGACATTGGTATCGGAATCCTAACGGTAAAGAAGAAAAGCCAAGACATGTGGACTTTCTTTGACCCTTTTGAGAAATCCTTGTGGCTAGCAAGTGGAGCTTTCTTCATCTTGACTGGAATTGTTGTTTGGTTGGTTGAACGATCCGTAAATCCGGAATTCCAGGGCTCTTGGGGACAACAACTTAGTATGATGCTCTGGTTTGGATTCTCAACCATTGTGTTTGCGCACAGTAAGTGTATTGTTAGACTTCAATTAATCCCATATAGTATACTGTGATCTCGTCGTATATTCTTGGCAGGAGAGAAGCTGCAAAAAATGTCATCAAGATTTTTAGTCATTGTTTGGGTTTTTGTGGTGTTGATATTGACGTCAAGTTACAGCGCAAATTTGACATCAACCAAGACCATTTATCGCATACAATTAAACCATCAGTCGGTTTTCGGCTCTTTGATGTTAAAGAGCATGAAGCTCGGATCCATTAATGCAGTTGAGGCTTATGGTCAAGGCTTGCGGGATGGAACTCTTAGTCATGTTATCAATGAAATACCATATCTCAATCTCCTTCTCGGATATTATCCGGTTGTTTTCGTAATGACAGATCGAGAGACTAATACCAACGGCTTTGGCTTTGTATGTGCCTCTCCTGAAAATTCTCGTTTTTCTCCATATTGGTTTGTAATTTCCTTTACTAATTTATGTTTAACTCTTTTGTTCCAGATGTTTCAGAGAGGTTCAGGTTTGGCTACTAATGTTTCACGAGAAATCGCGAAGCTAAGGTCATTGGGAATTCTAAAAAGACATGGAGAAAAGATGGTTTCAGAAACTGGATTCATTGAATGTACATTCCAACACCGACGATGTTGCATCTCTCAACAACGATGATGACGCATCTAATCGCTTTAGCTTCCGTGAGTTGCGCAGTTTGTTCATCATTGCAGGAGTATCTCATGCTCTTGTACTAGCCCTGCATCTCGTTCATATTCGCCGAGAGATATTCACCAAACTGCAAAGCTTCTATAAGTAAAATAGATCCATTATTATTCATCAGCTGCAGTGTAGCTTTTCGGCAGAGGATTCCTAAGTTACAAGAACTACAACGTACAGTTGTAAAAATTTGAAATGAACGTCACATGTAATATTTACTCCAGTTTTTTACATTACAGAACTACAGGTTTGTGAATACCATATATCTATTTTATTTCATACCATATAGTCAGAAAAATATAAGTTATGTAACAAAGAACTAAAAAATGTTAATCTATTAGCTTGGGGCGTTAACTTCTAGAAATTAAACCGTCTACTAAAATGGGCCTCTCATGAACTCGTGGCAGCTAGACACTGGTCGGCGTAGAACAGCATTACAAATGCGCTGCGTTTTGATGCCGACCCGGCTCGTCCCGGCCCGTCCTATGGTTTTTTAAGAATCTTCTAGTTCAGCGCGTGAGATGCAGACGCCATGACTCGCCTCAATTAATTTCATAATCACGAGTCAGGGGTGACGACATTTGGCAAAATAACATGGCTAAAACGGTAAATAACGTGAAGTGTCTTTGGGCAATTCGGTCATTTTGATATAAGAAAATATTGAATCAGATCTGACTTTTTTCCCAAGAAAAACTCTCCACCACTCGATGTTTCCGACCCCTTCTTCACGTTCTTCTATCTTTTAAATTCCACTCTTCACGTATCCCTCTCACTCGTCACACTGCAAAATCCCTTCTCTCTCTTAATCTCATCTTCAATCTCTCTCTCTCTCTCTCTCTCTCTCTCGCGTCTTTGATTCGACAATGAGTGAGTCTCTTGCTTTTGTTGATTTATATTGGCTCATCTCTTCTCTCGTCGCTGCTGCTTACGATGTTGTGTTTCTGATCTGATCGTTTTCTGATTTCTCCTTCGTTTTTTGTTTTTCTTGTAGCTGGCGGTAAGATTAAGATCGGAATCAACGGTGAGTCTCTGATTGATTTATTTATTTATTTAGGTTTATTGCCTTTCGTATATCTAGATCTATGGAATCTTACGTTTGGTTTATGTAATTGCTAGGATTCGGAAGAATCGGTCGTTTGGTCGCTAGAGTTGTTCTTCAGAGGGACGATGTTGAGCTCGTCGCCGTCAACGATCCGTTCATCACCACTGAGTACATGGTTTGTTTCCTTCCTTGGTTTGTTTTTTCCTTGGACTGTTGATTTATGGGATTCAATTAGTGGCGCTGATCGCTTTGACTTCGTCGGAATTGGAAAATGGATCGTATCATTATCGTCACCTTTATGCATGTGTGTTTTCAGTGTATAGATGATTGTTATTGAATACTCAGATCCAGAAACTGGTTTAGTTGTTTTTTTTTTGGAAATTAATGATTGATTTGGTGTCTCTGTAATGTTATCGATTCGCCTGTTTTCAATTTAGTTCTTAAAGGTTTGAGCGACGTAATTGAGTACTCTCCGTATTTGATTGCTGCAGACCTACATGTTCAAGTACGACAGTGTTCACGGTCAATGGAAACACAATGAACTCAAGGTCAAGGATGAGAAGACCCTTCTCTTCGGTGAGAAGCCAGTCACTGTCTTCGGCATCAGGTACATCTACCTGTCGTTTTTTTTGTTCTCACCATGTATTTTCTGTGAGAATTTCAATCTCACAAGTGTTTGTATTTGTGAAGGAACCCTGAGGATATCCCATGGGGTGAGGCTGGAGCTGACTTCGTTGTTGAGTCTACCGGTGTTTTCACTGACAAGGACAAAGCTGCTGCTCACTTGAAGGTTTGTTTTATTTGCTTTGGATTTTATATACCATTATGTGTACTATTCATATAGATGCTATAGCTTGTTGGATCTTGTGATTAAGCATGTTGGTCGTGGAAGAGTTTCAGTAATTAGTGGATCTAGACAAGTACTTATTCCTGTACATTAGCTCATGTGATGAGATCTTTCAACTGAATAATAATTTGGTGATTTGTTGTTCAGGGTGGTGCCAAGAAGGTTGTCATCTCTGCCCCAAGCAAGGACGCTCCCATGTTTGTTGTTGGTGTTAACGAGCACGAATACAAGTCCAACCTTGACATTGTCTCCAACGCTAGTTGCACCACTAACTGCCTTGCTCCCCTTGCCAAGGTAAAATATCTCATAGCCTATTACAGATCAATCTATGACTATCTATGAATACAAGTTCGAATTTGAAGTGAATAATATTCCTCACCCTATTTCCAATCTTGGGTTTCTTCCTGATAGGTTATCAACGACAGGTTTGGAATTGTTGAGGGTCTTATGACTACCGTCCACTCTATCACTGGTAAATTTCTTAAACCTTTAATAAATTAATGACAAAACTGTTTGCCTATAAGTGGAAACTCGGACCTAATGGGGTTTGCTTAATTATTTCAGCTACTCAGAAGACTGTTGATGGACCATCGATGAAGGACTGGAGAGGTGGAAGAGCTGCTTCATTCAACATCATTCCCAGCAGCACCGGAGCTGCCAAGGCCGTTGGAAAGGTGCTTCCAGAACTCAACGGAAAGTTGACCGGAATGTCCTTCCGTGTTCCCACGGTTGATGTTTCAGTTGTTGACCTCACGGTTAGACTCGAGAAAGCGGCAACCTACAACGAAATCAAGAAGGCTATCAAGTAAGCTTTTTGGTTGCAGTTATATATATCAGTGGTTTCATCATATCTTTTTAAGATAAACTAACTGGTTGGATTGTACACAGGGAGGAATCTGAAGGCAAACTAAAGGGAATCCTTGGTTACACCGAGGATGATGTTGTCTCAACTGACTTCGTTGGTGACAGCAGGTAATGACATAATATCTAATTATGCAGAAGAAGCACATATCATATTCAATCTTCCTAATTATACTTAAAAAACAATTTTGATGTGCTGTGCTGTGTGTTGTTCCAGGTCGAGCATTTTTGACGCGAAGGCTGGAATTGCATTGAGTGACAACTTCGTGAAACTTGTGTCGTGGTATGACAACGAATGGGGTTACAGTACCCGTGTGGTCGACTTGATTGTTCACATGTCAAAGGCCTAAAGCTGAGAAGAAAATCTCGACTGATGGGGAGGAGGAAGTCTTGTTTTTCGTCCCTTTTAATGTTCTGAATTTGTCGTTTTTTTGAATAAATTTTCTTGAGATTTTAAACTCTTTTTTGGTTTCGGCGAATCTCGTTCACTTGAGTTGAGGTGATGTCAGTTTAGACCGCTTGTTTAACTGAAAGCCTTTTATGTTTGGCTTTTGATATATTGAGTTTAATTTATCAGATTTTTATTCCCTTCTTTTTTATTGCCTAAATCAAATAGCTAAAACGTTTTGTAGCTAAAATACTTGTTACAAAACGTTTAGGTGTATAATCTGTAAGTCTGTATTCCGAACACGAGAACAAAATTTTCTGGAAGTGTTACTGCGTTTTTCTTCTTTTACCTAGAGAATCCTAGGCCTGTTTTTACCATTGATGTCCTAATATTTCCAAAGGAGTCGCAAAAGGATCTGCAGATTCACCGAGGATCTCTAATTCTGAGCACAGACAGATGCACATTCAGGGAGTGAGGAGTTGTCAATATTCTCATCTTAACCAATATGTCTCCAGGATAATCAATGCTTCCCGGGTTTTACCGACTTTACAGAAGCCATCAATAAGAGTTGTACCTGCAACTTCATCTAGGTTTACTCCTTTTCTCAGCATCAAAAGCCTCATATAGTGGTAAATGTGAAACAATCAAGTTCAAGGTCATAAGAGTTCATCGAGTTAAGTAGCTTGTAAGCCACACTCATATGGCCTTTACAAATCCCATCGATCAAAACTTTATAGCTCAGTGTCAGCCTGTCAGGTGTGACGGATGGGGGAGAATTAACCACCGGCGTCTTTTATAACTAAACCAATACAAACCGGATGAAAATTGAACATCCTTCGGTTCGAATTCAGCTTATAAGTAAGTAATTAAATTCGGGCTTTTAAATGGGCCATGCATGGGTCCCTTTACGTCCCGATTATTACTCCTTGTTCTCTCCGGCTTGACGGCCGTCGTCATTTTCACGATTTCCTCAGGTTTCAGGTACGAATTCGATTTTGCGGGTCTTGTTTTTCTTACACTTACTTGTTCTCACTGTAATTGTCCGAAATTGAGGGACAACGCTTCTTAATCTGTGTTTTTAGATCTCTGATGTCTTGGCTTGTTCAAAATCGCATTGGAAACACCTTGTTACGCCTCAAACCTTGGGCTTCTATCGCTCTTTCCTCTGCGCTCATCGAGAGTCTCTCTACAGCTTCGGAACGATTACCTGAAACACTTGATGAATCTTCACAGTCGGAGGAAATATGGAATGTTATTGTAGGTAAAGTCGGCGATAGAGTCAGCGAAGATGAAGTATTTCATCGTCTATCAAACGATGAAAGCTGTAACAGTGTAAATCTCTCTGATGGTTTGGTTCATAAGCTCCTCCATAGGTTTAGAGATGACTGGAAATCTGCGCTCGGTGTTTTGAAATGGGCTGAGTCTTGTAAAGGGCACAAACACTCGAGTGATTCTTATGATATGGCCGTGGATATTCTTGGCAAGGCGAATAAATGGGATCGGATGAAGGAGTTTGTGGAGAGGATGAAAAGAGATAGACTTGTTACCTTGCATACGATTGCTAAGGTCATGAGGAGGTTTGCTGGTGCAGGGGAATGGGAAGAAGCTGTCAACATATTCGATAAATTGGGTGAATTTGGCTTGGAGAAGAACACTGAATCGATGAATTTACTGCTCGATACTCTTTGCAAGGAGAAGAGAGTCGAGCAGGCTCGGGCATTTTTGTTAGAGCTTAAGTCCCACATTACGCCAAATGCCCATACGTTTAATATCTTCATTCACGGTTGGTGTAAGGCCAATAGAGTCGAGGAAGCTCTTTGGACGATCCAAGAGATGAAAGGCCACGGATTTCGTCCTTGTGTTATCAGCTATACGACGATTATAAGGTGTTATTGCCAGCAATCCGACTTCATCAAGGTCTATGAGATTCTAAGTGAAATGGAAGCTAATGGGTCTCCTCCAAATTCTATTACTTACACAACTATTATGTCTTCTCTTAACGCTCAGAAAGAGTTCGAGGAGTCTTTACGGGTTGCTACGAGAATGAAAAGATCCGGTTGTGAACCCGATACTCTTTTCTACAACTGTTTGATTCACACGCTTGCTCGAGCTGGTCGGTTAGAAGAAGCTGAGCGGATTTTTAGAGTTGAGATGCCTGAGCTTGGTGTTTCCATAAATACATCTACCTATAACTCCATGATTGCTATGTATTGTCATCACGATGAGGAAGAGAAGGCGGTTGAGCTTCTCAAGGAAATGGAAAGTTCGAAGCTTTGTGATCCCGATGTTCATACGTATCACCCATTGCTGAGATCTTGTTTTAAGAGAGGAGATGTTGTTGAGGTTGGGAGATTATTGAAAGAAATGGTGACTAAACATCATCTCAGCCTCGATGAATCAACTTATACTTTTCTGATACAGAGGTTTTGCAGAGCTAATATATGTGAGTGGGCGTATTGCCTTTTCGAAGAGATGATTAGCCAAGATATCACACCGAGGCACCGGACTTGTTTGTTGCTCTTGGAAGAGGTCAAGAAGAAGAACATGCATGAATCCGCGGAGAGAATCGAACACATCATGAAGACTGTCAAGCTTACTGCCCCTGTAAAGTGAGGTTATTAGTTATCACAATGCTTGGACCGTCACAAATGAGATTGCAGATTGTGATGAGAAGCGGTCTCTTCATGCTTCAGAAAGAAGACAAGACCAGATCGTGCATAAAATGTTCATTTGTGTTCTTCGTTCAACCACATTGTACTATTGTAGTGTAGATTTTAAGTAGTTTGGTCATGGACAAGAAACTCCAATTTCAAATTCAGGAAGAGTTGTTCAGATTTGGAACTCTGGAGTTGATTGATTCTGACACAATCTTGATGATAAGACGTTAGGCAAGTTGTCTGCTTTGACTCGGATCTTTGTAAGGGTCTCTTAATTGAGTTGAGACGCTTCAGGATCCAGAGTTTTGCCAGGATTTGTTCACATCAGAATAATTTATGGGAGTTTTCATAAGTGGGATCCAAGAAAATTGAGTTTATTGATACAAAACATGTGCATTTGGATGCGTCAACACTCCACACCGACAGAAAGGTAGATCCATAATACCCATAACAAAAAATATAAAATTGAATAGTCTTTTTCAATCTCATAATGATGGTTAAGCTTTTAACTAGGAATCATTATGTACATTTATTTATTGAATTATTGATTAGATATTATTGCGTTTCTAAGGGCCCTCAAGTGGGTATTTTTTTCTTTCTTTGGTCTTGTTTTGCTCACGAAAATTCTTGCAGCAGTTTAAAATTCTTTTTCTGGAAATTGAACAGCCTTTTTCCGAAGACATATAATAAGAAAAAACAAAAGATAAATCACGTCGGATATTTTCTGGTGAAAACACACAAAAGTTCCTGTCTTCGCCACAACAACACAATCTTCAAAGGCTTCTCCTTTTTGTTGTCTTCTGATTCATCGCTTTGTGTTCGTCCTATAAAAAAACCGAAGAAGACCCGGTATTAATCTAAACCGGAGAAAGAAAATTCCACCGCCTATATTTCCTCTCCGGTGGGAAAGCACCGGAGACCAGTGGTGGTACGCTTCACCAATCGATTGCGCCGCCGCGAACGGACTGTACGACGTCGTCATCGAGCTGCTTCACCAAGACACAAACCTCCTCGTCAAACTCACTTCCCTCCGCCGTATCCGCCGCCTCGAAACCGTCTGGGACGACGGAGACGGAGATAACTGCCACGTGGCACTAAACCGCTCCCGCGTCGCGAGGAGGCTTTTGGAAGAGTGCGAAATCGGAAACGGAGACAATTCCCTCGTCAGAGCAGGATACGGAGGCTGGCTGATCTACACCGCCGCTTCCGCCGGAGATTTGGAATTCGTGAAGAAGCTTCTAGAGAGAGATCCGCTTCTCGTGATCGGAGAAGGAGAATACGGCGTCACGGATATCCTCTACGCGGCGGCGAGAGGTAGAAACGACGACGTTTTTCGTCTTCTCCTAGACTTCGCTTTGCTGCCGGCTGATATCGCCGGCGTGGAAGAAACCGACGGGGAGAAACAGTTAATAGTAAAGGAGGAGGTGGTTAAAAGAGGGGTCCACAGTGCGGCGAGATGCGGACACGTGGCAATCCTGGAGGTATTTTTACTCTCAGGAAAATACGACGCCGTTTCAGGACCCAGGGATGCTTACGGTTCGACTCTTTTAGAGCACGTTTATCGGGCGTCTCTTAGCCCATTTCTTAAGAATTTTGGGCCGAAAATAAATTAAAAAATGATGTTTTAAGAAGAACCGTTTCTTATCTCGGATACATTAAGAAACGATTCTTATGGTGACGTGGCCTCACATTATTGGTTGGGACAAATGAGAAAGCAAACCTATTTTTTTTTTTTTTTCGCGTTTCATTTCCTTTCTCTCTTCTTCATCGGTGAAATCGACTTCTCTTCTTCTCTTCATCGGCGAAATCGCCTCCTCTCTTCCTTCAGCTTTTCCGACGAAAGCGACGTCCGCCGGAGCTATTCTCGGTCTCTCTGACGACGCCGAGGTAAGCGACTTCTTCCATCTCTTCTGTCTTCTCGATTTCATCGATTATGTTTTTGTCGAATGATTTTCATTGTTTTTGTCGATCGATTAGGGGTTTGATCGATTAGGGTTTTTTCGATTAGGGGTTTGATTGATTAGGGGTTTCGTTTCCTTCTATGCTCGATTAGGATTTGATTGATTAGGGGTTTTTTCATTAGTTCCATTTCTCATGTGATTTTGGTTTGGATCGGTTCATGATTGATTTATGTGACTTCTTTTAGTGTTTCTGTTGGGATTGTGAGAGCCAGAGAGCAAGGGAAGGGGGAAGGAGATGAGTCATCATCATCGGTTTCATCCAATCCCATCATCTGTCGACAATTTCCAGCAGATGAATCCTCAATATGTAAGCAATTTCGATCCATTTTATATAATATGTTAGATTTTTGCTTCTTTTATGTAATTAGATGTGATGATTTAACACATAAATCTGGTGTTTCGTAGGAGAAACCGATGAAGCAAGAATCAAGACATTGCAGGAATGTTCTCCAAGACCAATACATAGAGGAACCACTTGCTAAACAGGTTCGTAATTTCTTCCTTGTCTCTTTAAAGTTTCCGTATGTGTATGTGTATGTATGTGTATGTGTATGTTTGTGTATCTGGTTGAGAAACTGATTGTTAAATTTGTTTATGTTTTCCATCTGGTTAGAAGTAATAAATGCTTTTTAGTGGTAGCTCAAGGTTAGTTTAGTTGTAATGAATGTTTACTTGTGATGAATGCATCGACGGATTAACATCATGTCGATGTGGTTAAGGTGATCAATGCTTGAGACTTGATCACCTTTGCTTCTTCCTTCTTTAAATCGCCTTTGCTTCTTCATTCTTTAAATCACCTTTGCTTCTTCCTTCTTTAAATCACACACATCGTTCTCTCTCTTAAACATCTTTCTTTCTTCTTTTCCTTCTTTAAATCACCTGCTCTTCCTCTCTTCCTTCAGCTAAATGGATTTTTCTGTCCAGAATCCATATAACTTTGTTGAACTGCTTAACAGTCAACAACAAGAGAGTGTCCCACTTCTTAGTACTCAAGCAAGTCAACATTCAAGCTATCCTCAAGACACAGCAGCCGAGAGAAGAGAAAGGAGAAGATGGACATCATCTGATGATGTCTTGCTCATTAGCGCGTGGCTCAACACGAGCAAGGACGCGGTCGTTGCTAATGAGCAGAAGTCCGGAGCATTTTGGGAGCGGATAGCGAAGTACTTCGCCTCTTGTCCGAATGCTGAAGAAAGAGAGAGCCGAGAGCCAAGCCATTGTAAACAAAGGTGGCACAAAATCAATGATGTCGTTTGCAAGTTCAGTGGCTCGTACGAGGCAGCAACAAGGGCGAGGGCTAGTGGACAAAACGAAGATGATGTCCTCAAGGTTGCTCACGATATCTACCGCAACGACTACAAGAAACAGTTCACTCTCGAACATGCTTGGAGAGAGCTGAAGAACGACCAGAAGTGGTGTGAGTTGGCTGCATCCAAACATGATGGAACGGCAAAGCGGAGAAGGTTGGAGGAGGTAGATGGTGTCCACTCTGAGAGCTCCCATGCACAAAACGGAGAGACTCTCGACGGTGAGGAATCAAGCAAGAGACCGCCTGGTGTAAAGGCTTCAAAAGCAAGAGCCAAGAAGAGCCCAATAGATGCCACAACACTCTCCCAATTTCAGACTATCTGGGCCATCAAGGAGAAGGACATGGTGATGAAGGAGAAGGACATGGTGATGAAGAAGGAGGTCTCGAGAATGAGCCTTCTTGAAAGTTTATATGGGAAAAAGGAACCACTTTCTGAGAGTGAAGAAGCCTTAAAGCAGAAGTTGATTTCGGAGTTGTTGTCTAATTAGTGTCGACTATCTTTCCACTCGTTAAGTTGTCTTGCGTTTGTATCTCTGTTTTTTAAGTTGGTGTTCCCTTGTTTCTCTGTTTTTTAAGTTGGTGTTCCTTTTAAGTTGAATGTGGTTTAGGTTCGTTTTTATCTCACTTTGTAAGTTGTGGTTTCATTATTGATTATCTAATGTAAACTTGTTTTTCTTATCTCTGTTTATGCGTGGGAGTCGGAACAAAAGAACAAAGGAACAAAGACACAAAAGAACAAAATGACAACAAAGCAGTCGGCCGAGAAGAACAAGACAAGGCACAAGTGTTTATTGCCACTAGTTTTTGTTCCTTTCTTTCCATAATTGTAGACCACAAAATCGATATATAGTTTGCACCACAAATCTCATGTAAACGAGCATGCTTCTTCTATTTAAAGGTTTTGTTCTTCTATCTTCATAATTGTAGACCACTTTCTTCTTTTGCTTGTGCTCGTGAACATTTGAAAGCAAAAAAAAAACAGAAAGCAAATCATTCTTCTTCTTATTATTGTTATTACTTGCTCATTTTTCTTCTTCTTATTCAGTACCCAAAACAAACCAAACTAAAAAAACACCAAAAGAAAAACAAAGATGGCTTCTTCATCTAACACTAATTTTTATGGCTCAATAGATGATCAATTTGAGCAAATTTGCGAACAAGCTTTCGACAATCTACTCATAGATTATGAAGAGCAAGAAGAATCAAGGAAATCAAGAAAAAAAAGAGTTTTCATTGAAAGACAGCGCGAAGAAGGTCACATACGTCTATGGAACGATTATTTTTCTGAAGAGGCAACTTACCCACCTAATATATTCCGACGGCGTTTTAGAATGAACAAGCCGTTGTTTTTGCATATTGTTGATCGGCTTTCCAATGAAGTTCCTTATTTTCAAGAGAAAAAGATGCTCTCGGAAGGAATAGTCTCTCTGCACTTCAGAAGTGTACAGCCGCAATTCGTCTTTTGGCTTATGGCAATGCGCTTGATACGGTTGATGAATATCTCCGCCTCTGTGCAACAACAGCTCGTTTATGTTTGGAAAATTTTGTCCAAGGAATTATTAATCTCTTTGGCGATGCATATCTAAGAAAACCCACACCCGAGGATCTTCAAAGACTACTTGATGTTGGAGAGAAACGAGGATTTCCCGGGATGGTAGGAAGCATCGACTGTATGCATTGGGAGTGGAAGAATTGTCCGACCGCTTGGAAAGGGCAATATTCCCGGGGTTCTGCAAAACCGACGATTGTTTTAGAAGCAGTAGCTTCATATGATCTTTGGATATGGCATGCATTTTTTGGATCTCCAGGTACATTAAATGATATTAACGTTCTTGACCGGTCACCCGTTTTTGATGATATAATAAATGGTCAAGCTCCGCAAGTTCATTTCTCTGTCAACGGAAGGGAGTATAATTTGGCTTACTATCTCACTGATGGTATTTATCCAAAATGGGCTACGTTTATCCAATCAATTTCAATTCCACAAGGCCAAAAAGCATCATTATTTGCTCAACATCAAGAAGCTGTCCGAAAAGATGTCGAGCGTGCTTTTGGAGTGTTGCAAGCGCGGTTTGCCATTGTTAAAAATCCGGCTCTTTCTCTGGATAAAGCAAAAATAGGAAATATTATGAGAGCATGTATCATACTCCACAACATGATAGTAGAAGACGAACGAGCAGGATACACTCAATATGATATTTCAGATTTCCAACAAGAAGGTAACAGAAATTCACATGTGGATCTCACATATTCTACGAGAATGGGTACAAATATCATTGAGATGTTGCAGGCTCGGACTAGAATTCGGGAAAGACAACAACATCAACGATTGAAAACTGATTTGGTTGAGCATATATGGCAAAAATTTGGAAATGATCAAGATAACAATTAAGAAACAATTTATATGTGGAATCAAATATATGTTTCAAATTTCAATTTTCAAATTTTTTTTTTTTTTTTTATTGTTAAGACCCCCATTAGGAGTTCTCCCAATAAACATGTTTTTTCTTAAAGTTCTTAACTAAGTTTCTTAAGTTCAGTTTATTAATTAAATACTACTTAAGAACCCATAATGGGTATCTTGCAATGTACATGCCCTTACACTCTGCCTCTAGCAGAGGTCAAATCAATGTAAGAAGAAGTAAGAACACAAATCAAATAAACATATTATTACATATGTATGTATTGATTTTGGATAAACATGTAGGTGGTGAAATATCTTGTATCAAAGTATGATTCAATCGTGGAGGTTAAAGACGGCCAAGGAAACACAGCTTTACATATCGCTGCTTACAAGGGTCATTTAGCTCTAGTGGAGGCTCTTATAAACGAATCTCCGCCGTTGATCTCCGTTGTTAACAACGAAGGTGACACGTTTCTTCACATGGTCGTGTCTGGTTTTGCAGCTTCCGGGTTTAAGCGGTTAGACCGGCAGATGGAGCTTCTGAACAAGTTAATCTCAGGAGGAGGAAGCTGCTCAGTTGACTTTTCTGAGACTGTCAACGTTAGAAACGGTAACGGAAGAACTGTGGTTCACTTAGCCGTGATGGATGTTCTTAACACCGTTAGACATGACGTCGTTGAGATTCTGTTAAGAATCCCTGGCGTCGATCTCAACGTCGTTGATTCAGATGGAATGACTGCCGTTGATTTTCTTGAACGGCAAACGCCGGTTTCTGATTTATTGATCAAACGGCTTAAATCCGCCGGTGGGCGATCCAACGCCGGCGGTGAAAAGCTTTTACGGTTTCGAGAAGAGCGTTACGGATTCTGCGGTAGTCCAGGAACTTCGTTTGAGATATCTGATTCTGAGATATTTCTGTTCGCGGCGGCGAGAACAGATCATACCGCTGAAATAAGTCCAGAAAGAGAGAGTTTTGACGGGATCAGTGAGTGCTCGACCGAAATCTCGACGCATTCGAAACGCAAACGCCGAGGCGGCGGTGGTACAGGAGCGCGTCTTAAGCTTCTTTTACGGTGGGCGAAGAGAGAAGAATCAGAGGAAAATCGCCGCATCTCCGGAGATAACAACAATCGTCGTGTTCCCCTCAGAGAGATGTATTCTAGATCGTCTTGTAACAGAGGAAGAGCGTTTACGCTGAGAACGGAGAGCGGCGATCTCCCGAGTTTATCGGTGAGACTGAAATTCACACAAGGGTTAATGAAAGGAGTCGTGGTTCAGGAATCTCCGAGGTTTGTGTTTTCGCCTCCGGTGGTTTCCGATTACTCTCGAGCTCCGTCGTCGGCTTGTTCGTCGCCGTTTCAGACGGAATTGGAGAGAAAAACACCTGCCATGAAGAAACAGAGATCTTTTATGAACAAGTATTTGTGTTTTAGCGGTCGCGGACTAGCCATTGACGCTTCTTCTGAGATGAGTAATGGCTCTGCTCATCGTCTTCGTCACCGGAGTTTCAAAAGAGTGATGTCTTTGGTTTCTTCTTGAATAGTACATAGTTTTCTTTTGTCACACGTGACCTAATTCTCATGGGTTGTTGTATTTCCACATAAATTTAAAAAGTGAATACAAATAAATGATGGTTTTTATTTTCTTTTATAATCGGAATTTTAAGTGTGGAAATATATAATTTACATTCAATTTGTATTGGGAAGTAAATTATTTATATACATAACAAGTAACTGAGAAGGAGATTGGCAAGAACTCGGTGGGTTGAATGTTTTGGTCCGTTTTAAAAGAGTGACGATGATGGTCTCGACGAGCTTGTGATGATCGTGAGGAGGGAGAGATAATTTAGAGTAATCAAACAGATTATACCATTGGCCGGAAACAAGAAAGATTCTACACTTATGTCCATCTTTCTCTTCAGCATTCGAAGAATTCCACTGGCCAATTGATCTAGCCTTACGTAGACGTTACGGACGATTTTTATTTGTTTAACTTATAAGAGAGAAGCACATGACATTAAGATAATCTCCTTACATTGTTTTCATTGGTTTAAGTAATACTACTATTATGCGCTATCTCCGTTTACAGGGCGGAAATGAGACAAGTTTGCAACAAAACCGGAATAGAGAAACAGAAGCTTAACCAGTCCGGGTTACACCACCTAAACCGGTGACTTGTCGTCTCTCACCATTACAAACCATTGTCAAGTTCCCATTTCTTCTCAGCAATCACATGGCTCATGGCTTGTTTATAGTAACAACATACCTAAAATAACTTCAACCTGTCAGAAGCAGAGGAGAAAACAAACTAAACATATATATATATATATATATACATAGAATTGGTAACTACAGTGAATCTATAAACCCAAGAGACTTTGATAAATAGCTGGAAACTTGAGTATCACCGAGATAAAGCAAAGATAAGGTTTTGATCAACACTTAGATTCATCAAACAAGGTAAGAAAATCATGGTTAAGGATACAAAAGAGGATACGGATTCACACATAATTGCCGATGCTCCGGATAAATGTTTACTGCAAGATCATCGGAATTAACGACCCCGTCTCAAAGTCAGACCAGCCCACACGGCGATAAGGAGATAGAGAGATGGTTTTAAAACGACTTACCTTCTTTTAAGTTCACTCCCTTTCTTTTGGATTGTATCTATCTTCAAACGAGTTTTGATTCCTAGATTTCCGACTGCTGCGGTCATAAGGATCATCCTTTTTCGTCTTATAATCTGAAGAATTCTTCTCATGAGATGATCTGTGGCTTTGATGATAAGATTTCCTTTCGAGGCTATGTCGTTTTTTCATTGTGGATTCATCATTTCTTCGATTACTGTGCTTATAAGATCTGTGACTCTGCTGTCTCTGTGAGCTACTTGAATCATACTCCTCATAATCACTGTGCTGCTTATAAGATCTGTGACTCTGCTGTCTCTGTGAGCTACCTGAATTATACTCCTCATACCGCTTTCCTTTATCTGTATGGGTTCTAGTATCCGTTGGATATTCAATATCTGCACGGTTCTCTCCTTTCCATTGCTTATAGAATCTTGGAGATGCGTCTGTTAATGTTGATGATGCAGTATTGTATCCAAAGTCACTTTCTTTCTGATCATTGCCTATAGAAGACGAGGAGTGTAATGGCATTCCCTTCTCAAAACATCCGATACCTCCTGCTAGCTTAATTTCTTCTGTAAATTCTTCGATCATATCCCGCAACACCTACAAAGACAAAAGACGGAGAAAACACACTCAAAGAGAATAATGTAAGTTTATTGCTAATTGAGCGTCTTATGGTTATAAATGGAAGTATGATATTAGCAAAGTTAAATTTTCTCACAATATCTGCAAAATGCCTCAACAGGACTAATAGAACCAAAACATTCTACACTTAAAAACAAATTCAATGAGTATATCCAAATATACATTGACCATTCTGCAGCAAAACATTCACTTGTGTTTATCAAAGGCATGGAAAAGGAAGCGGCTTCTTACCTGTCGAGGCGTTCGTTTCACCTTCTTACCACGGTATGACATCCTCCGACGCTTGTAATCTCTCTCTTCAGCTAAAAGCTCTTCTCTTGTCTTCATTTTATTCATATCCTACACGTTATAGACAACAAAATATATATCTCGGTTCCTTCAATAAAAGTTCCCTACAATAATATTTGTTTCCTTCATGTTATATAACAGTTAGTTTAGTATTAACATGATTTGATGAGCGTTGTCTCGGAAGACCATCATGATCAATAATGGGTCGGTAGCTAGGACGTCTTTTGCGTTCCTCATCAGCTTTAACTGTCATAACACCAAGCTCGGCCACCCTACAGATTGATGGAGACATTAGGAGGGATCAAACTCAGATCCAAAAATGATATGATCCTTAGATACTATAGAATAGAATGAAAAATAGAATAGCCCTTGAAAGATTTCAAACCTACCGCTGATATCTTGTTAGTGGTTGGGGATATCGTATTGCCCTCATTTTCCCTTCAAGCACGGATCTTTCATACAAAGCTGCAACAGCTGCTGCAACACGGGACACAGATATCACCTGGGCACTGTCCAAAGTTTTGCCAACTTCCCTATCTGAATTTTTCTCCAAGGAATTCTCCATCTTCACATCCTTATTGATGAAGTTTGTGTCATCCAAATCCCCGAGAACTCCAGAGGATTTAGGTCTAGTTATTTCTGACCGAAACAACATTATTTGAGAGGCAGATTCTAATATGCACTGCTTGAACATATCTAGAGCAAAAAACTTCCCATTTTCTTCTCCATACAAGACAGCAAGTTGAGAAGCAAACCAAGGCAACACTCGAACCAAGACTGCACACCCGAATGTTCTACTTTTGCATCTCATAATCTGCTGCTCACCAACGGCATTAGCACCAGACTCTATCATAAATCCACAAGCTTCCTTGACAACCGCTTTCAGGGACAACCGAAAGAGCAAGAATACATGATCCCTCATGTATGTATCGATTATAACACCGTATCTCGTGGAATTAACCAGAACCCATGTGCTCAACTCACTCATTTCAATAGCTTTTGAACCCAGAATCGAAGAAAGAACACTAAAGGAATACGAAGTTGGATAATCCCTCCACTGATCAATCTCATTTTTTATTGCGCAGAGACCAGACGGTAAAACCCCTAATAGTTTTTCCAACACACTCATCTTCTTATTTTCATCAGAACCTACAAAATCGCTGCATTCCACAGACAGAACACTAGGAAGGGTTAGAGTTCGCTTTTTTCCATCAAGCTCAGAGAAGTTCACAGCACATGGACAATCGTTGTACAAGAAATTGTTCCCAAAATCGGCCAAGCCATCTAAGGAGAAACAAAGGTCACCATCGCCGTTATTCAACTGTGGTTCACACGGTAACTCGAGCGTGGTCCGGTAACTACTAAAGGATCCAAGAAGGTGAGTGAGGTCAAGGGGATTTGGGCAGCGAAGTGAATGGAGGAAGAGGGCTTCCGGTGGCATGAGGTGATTAGGATCAAATGGGCACCTAACAAAACCGCTATTGTCGTCACTCTGGAGAAGAGAAGAGTGGTCTACAGCTAGATTTTCCGAGAGAGAATCTAAGGTGCGTTGACATTCCGACAATAGGGACTGTAAAGAGGAGAGTGTACCGGAGAGCTCGCGAATCGGTGGCGGAGACGGAGCGATGGAGTAAATGTTAGGATTCTGCAGAGGAGGAGGTCGGAAGAAGAAATTAGGATTATGGTTTAGAGGAGGACACTGGTGGAAGAAACTTGGATTAGGGTTTTGATAATGCGGAAACGACGGTCGTCGATCCATCCGGCGACGGCGAATTTTACAGGCAAAGCAGATTTTGATACAAAATGTTGTGAATTGTGTGATTAGACTCTTGGACATTTAAATTTAATGTTTTAGAATTCATATTCAAAGCCCATTTAATCAGGCCCATTAAGTGTTTTTTTTTTCAAACGTCAGGCTCAGTTTTTTCTCGTCATACGTCTGGCACATTTTTACAAATATTTAGATCTCTTGTTCAACTGATTTTATTAGAAGCAAAATAAGTTAGAAGAACGAAGAATCAATTACAACAATCATCATCGTAAATATAATCATCCTCCTCAGTAACAACCAATCCATACATTCATTTCTATGAGATTTGAGGCTAATACTAATACTAATCATGCTTGTACAAATTTCAGTGTTTTTTTCATTTCAAAAACAATAAAGCTCATGTTCCATAAAATCAAAAACTCTATAAACGAAACATTTACACAAGTTTGAGAAAATGATTGGTTCAATTCTTACATCCAAATTCAACTCTTCCTGGAAAAACATGGCGTTTGCTCTCGAACTAGATCACAAGACATCGTACAAATTCTAAAGCAAATAAGAAATACCATTCGTTTCTCTAGTGAGATCAAATTAAGGTTGCTACGGAAACAAGAATTCGGCAGAGTTATTTAAAGTCGATATCTCAAAGTAAATATCAAACAAAGTTTCAAGAACAGACCCTACTTAATTATTCGATCAGCTATAACTCCTAGAGCCAGATACTTTCATCAATTTCATCAAAAACATGGACAATAATAGACGAAAGTAGTGATAGAATGAACACAAAATGAGAGCTTTTCGATGGTTGAACGAGTAAACATTGTAAAAAGATAAGTTCTTTGACGAGTAACCATTATCCAATAACCATGAGAAAACGCAAAAGGAAATCTAAAGCCACACAAATTCCAACAACTCAAATCACAAAACGTTGAGAGAAAAAACCCAAACCGGATTTAACGGTAACTCTTCTGGAAACGAGCACGAGCACCAGGACCACCGAATTTCTTCGGCTCGCACCGCCTCGGATCCGCAACGAGAAGAGTCCTATCGTAGCGGACCAAGATATCCTTGATCTCCTTCTTCGACTGCTCATCAACATACTTCTGGTAGTAAGCAACCAGCGCCTTGGCAATGCTCTGACGGATTGCGTACACCTGAGATGTGTTACCACCACCATTGACACGGATCCTCATGTCAACTCCGGCGAAACGGTGTTTCCCGAGGAGGAGGATGGGCTCGAAAATCTTGAAACGGAGGATCTCCGGCTGATAAAGCTCGATCGGAGAACCGTTGAGCTTGATCAACCCAGAGCCGCGTTTGCAGTGGGTGACGGCAACCGCCGTCTTCTTCCTTCCGAAGCATTGCACAGATTCTACCGCCGGTTTGGTCGCCATAGCTAGGGTTTATGATTCGGTGATTACCTGCAGCCAAAACGAAATATGAGCAGAAAAGAAACCCTAATTCGAGATGTCCAAGAGAAGCATAAGCTTTTTATAGGTAAATGTGATAATGGGCTTGATTAGGTTTAATGGGCTGATTTTAAAGGCTCATAAAATATGGGTAACCATGGGCCGTTATTATGGTATAGGGACTACAAGGTTAGATTAACTGGCTGGTTTTGCTTAACCGGCGGGTTTCTTTATAAGTTTTCCTAAACTTCTCTTTGGCGTTTAGTCAGATCTCGATTTGGGTTTATGGCAGCAATCAAAACCGCTAAAGATTTGTTGAGATTTCTCTATCTATATCACGTGGGAAGTTGGTTTTCTGCACTGACATATATACTTCTTGCAAGTGAGGAAACAGTATAAGATCAATGCATAAGATAAGATAGGTAGGAGAATAAAGATAAATAATAAAACAGCCAGCTTCCTTTATAGTATACAGCTCAATAATAATAATAATCTTCTACCTCTTGATAATTTTATCAATCTTTCTGCTACTTATTTTCTCTTGGGTTTATATTTACAATGCCGAGTGAATCTTGTGTTTCAGTTTTCTTTCCCTCATCTGTCATGTGGGAACTCCAGGTCGTTTTCCATTACTTTGAAGTGTTGAGGCTGCTGTCTAGAGCAATGGAGGTTCCACATTTTGAAGTATGACCTCTCAAGATTCTTCACCTGTAGCCAATGGAACCTAATCTCGGTTAAGAAATAAACCAGAAGAAGAGAGGAATGAAGTCGGAAAGTGTTGCCAAACTAACCCAGCGCATGGTGTCAAATAGAGGGCAGGTTAAGCGGCTAGCCCTCAATTCCTTGGTCAGTGCCTCAAGTTTTGGTTTGTTCTGCGCCAAAGAGACTGCCTTCTCTTCGTATTCCTCCAAGCTGATTTCATAAGCGTTATGAATATCTCATCCATATAAACAAAGGATACAGAACAAAGCACGACTCACCTGTTAACAATCATCTCATGTCCCAGACCAGTTGCAAGGCAGAGTGATCCAGCAACTCGAGTTGCCATTTTCTCAAGTGGTAATGTTATTATCGGTACACCAGCCCAGAGAACATCTGTTCCTGTTGTGTGTCCGTTACACAGAGGCCTAAGGACAGGACGAGGGGAGTCAAATTGTAGCAGAACGAGTTTTGTGTTGTTTTCAGATATATTAAAGTAGAGAGATGAATTTAGTAGAGCGGGAAAAGAACTCACGTGTCGAGGATTACATCAGCAAGGACACTTCGCCTGATATGTTCATTCTTCATGGCAACATCCGTGAAGATTATCTGATCAGGCTGTACACCTTGGGCAGCAGCATCTGGATATACAGTCATACAATAAAGTTGTAAGAAGTGATGAAAGCAGAAAAACAAGAAACGCTTAGCAATTGGAATGTAAACCACACATACATGTGCGAAACCTCATTTCTCCAGCTGCTGGAAAACGGAGAAGCCAAAGAGCACTGTTGGGTACTCTTTTAAGAATGTTGCACCTACGTGGTAACAGACAAAAAATGACAAATCACTCGGCGGATATGTAATTTTACATCTCTACCGATTAGCTACAGGTTATATATGCTTTCATGGCAGTTAAAAAACATTTACCAAGTATTGACGATCTCAGGATCCATTTTATACAGTTGGTTGAAGCATGCAAATATGAATTTGTCTTCAGGGAGTCCACAGTCAGATCGCTTGGGCCTGGAATTTGGATCCAGCACATCCTGATTTTTCTGCAAAAAGCATTTATACAATGAGTTTCTAATATTCAAAAACCACTGTGAGATTGATAAATGTCCAATAACATGGTAAATAGAACTTTTCTCTGAACATACCTGCTTGTAATCATTGACAAAGTAGCAATGTGGAAGGTGGACAAGCTTCTCCGAGTAAATATGTGCATATTGCAGAGGAGACACGAACTGAAAAGGAAAAGAGAGTTACCAGTCAAAACATAGACAAAAATGGGGTTGGGAAAGAAAAATATTCTGTTTTTTTTTTTTCCCAAAGACTCTAACCTCATCAGTAACTAAATAGTCGATGTAGGTTGCTCCAGTTGTACCCGGAAAGCCCATATACGAAACCTGGATTGGTGCAGGCTGCATAGCAAATATTTCATTCCTAGCCCCCTGCATAGGTTAAACCAAAGCACCATTACCAAAAAGATTTCCATGGGGTTGGTTGGTTATAGCTCCAGAGTAAAACACTTCTGAAATGTTCAGAGCATACCTTGGTGTAACCATTTAGATTGATGAGGATCTGGATTTTGTCTTCATATATAATTTTGGCAATAGCATCAGACGACATTGCAGAAACGTCCAGGAAATGCTCGGCTTCTGACTGTATACGCTGTCTCCACTCAGTACCATCATTTGGACTCAATGCATAGCAGAACACCTGTAAAAATGTGATTTGCTTTGCTGAAATCCCAGATTCCAAACAGAGGATAGGCAGATACAGAATGATCTACCATCAATTACTGAAATCCTAGATTCCACATGCAGGATTCGTTTGGTTCCATACATTCCTCCCATCAGAAGAACTAAACCTAGTATGCACAAATTTATGGGCTCGCTAAAAACCACTGATTCAAGAACCTAAACTTTCGATATGAAATTAGAGAAGACCTTAAGAAATGAATCAACAAATATCCAAATGCAGGGTACAAACCTCAACATTTTCTCTGTTGTGCATCCCAAACACTGATCCCATGAGGTGTGACAACGGATGGTTACCAAAATCACTGCTCACATATCCAATCCTTAATCTCTTAAATCCTCCCTCACATTTTACAGGGAGCCCAGCTGGATGGTTAAAGGGAGGTAGTCCAAAACGGGAAGCAATTATGGAGCAGTGTGCAGCATATTTACGACTGAAAATATAGGAGATTTGTAAGGAAGTGACCATAAACATATATATGAAAAGTATTAGTTTTGAGTTTCAGGTTCAAACCTGATTTCGAGGGCAAGAATAGGATCAATAGGGTATGCTATTGCATGGAAGGGCTGGACACTTGGAAGGACCGACATCTGAAGATAGCATCAGTAGGGTATGCTATTTCCTTACTCTGTAAAAGCATAAAAAGTACCAAAAGGTATTGTGGCATAAATACTTACATTTATTTGCCTCCTAATAATGCCTTCAACTTCAGTGAACATTTTGCTACGGTCCTCCCAACAGCATACACACTGTACAGCAGCAGGAAAGAAGAATAAACTCAGGGGAGACGAAGAATGACTGAGTTAACAAGAGCCATGAAACGGAGAGACAAACTATCATATCAAACGTGTGACATCAAACAACGAAAAAGAATTACCTGCAAGGTGTGTAGAAGGTTGCAAGTTGCTTCTGGGAAGTCTGATCGTAGTAGCAAGGCCTGCTTATAGCTCGTTATGGCAGCTTCCACATGCCCACTGCTTATGCAAGAAGGTCCAACAAATAAATCAACCAAAAAAAAAAATATATATATATATATATATATATTTCTGGTGGTACACACGCAAGTTAAAGATGGCCAATGTTGTACTGCCACATCTTAAATGTTCTTAATCCCACAAGACAAGAGCCTAACTAACACGAAAGCACCATAAGGACTTTACGGGAAGATAAAAAGGCTTATAGTGAAGCATATTGTCTGTAATTTTCGGATATACAAGGCCATACACTATTCAAGATAGACAGTGAAATACGCAAAATTCTTCTCGACTAGGATATTTTCCTTCAAAGTAAAGATTTCTTCTAGACTAGGGTATTTGAACACGTGTCTGATATACATTATAAATGCAAGATGCAGAGAATGGATACCTATCCTTGTAAGCTGAGGCCAGGTTTGCATGAGCTTCAGCCATTGTAGGCCGGAAATTTATAGCATGCATGTAATCCTGAATTGCTTCAGATACCCTCCCGATCTCTTTGTACGTATTGCCTCTATTAACAAGAGCATCAGCTGCCAATGGGTCAATACGAAGGACCTCATTATAGCAAGATATAGCATCTGTGTAATTTCCCTGTAGTTAAGGAGAAAAAACAACCAAAAATCGTCAAACATGTTCAACAGTCCAAAAATGATTGAACATTGATAAAGGGGCATGTAGCTACCTGTTGTTTGTAGATTATTGCAAGGTTATTGAAAGGTGCAGATAGCCCTGTAGTTACAGCCAAAGTAGCCTTGAATAATGAGGAAGCAGGACCCATCATATTCCTGTTCACAGATGTGCCATGAAGTTACGATAATTTATAATAGTATGTATCAAGTAAGAACCAAGAAAGAACCACATACCACTCCATATATATATTTCCAAGATTGGCCATTGCTTGAGGATGATTTGGTTGTAAAGCAAGACATTGCTGCAAAACCACAGATTTGTCAGTAGCATGCGAATTCATTAGTAAGCCTCAAATAGGAACCACACTTACATTATAACACCGTATTGCTTCATCTACTCGCCCAATGTCCTTCAACGCATTACCCTTCAAGTTGCAAATGCAAGAAGATCATATGTCAGAAATATTGTTCACAGACCACAAAACCCACATAATATGTGTTGTCGATGCTAACCAAGTTGTTGTAAGCCTCTAAAAATCGTGGATCTCGGGAGATAGCCTGCTTGTAGTGTCGAATTGCTAAATCCAGTTGACCTTGCTCATAGTATATACTGGCTATATTTCCTGCATCAATTAGTTATCTCAATTATGAAAAAGACATCACGCATTTACTTGAGCAAGTAAATTTTATTACAGCTAAGCAATTACTTGATCAAATAACACTCACCAAATGGCATTGCACAGTTTGGCCGCATCTGTAAGGCATGCTGATAACACATGATTGCCTCTGTAGGTCTCCCGAGAGCCTTATAAACAAAGAAGAAATATAATTATGTTTCTTATATTGTCCAGAAAACATTATTGCACTGAACTTTCAGCTACTGAACCAGAACAATAAACATACCTTATACACATTTCCCAAATTTAAATATGCATCAGGGAATGCAGGTTTCAACTTCACAGCTTCCTGGTAAATTAAGAAATTCAGCCAACAGTTTAAACATATAGAATATAATCTGAAAAGAAAATAAAAAAAACCGCTTGAGTTTCCCATCATCAATCTGTATAAAATGTAGAAGATATTTTAAAAATTCTCCATATCTCACTCATTTTCATCATATTCTATGACAAGATAGATTTGCCATCAAAACTTCCCCTCTCCCTGCTTTCCACATATCAAGGATTATACCCATTTCCCCATCCCCCAAGAATGATTTCCCCTTTAGACATTGGCTAACTTTAAGAATGATCTGGTGGATCTGACAAAGATTTTTCAAGTGATAGAAAAAGAGGAGACTGCACAAACAGACCACTATGTCCACCGATATATCTAGGACAGAATGAAGCATACCTTGTAGTATTGAAGGGCTCTATTGAGATCACCTGACTCCATGAAAAGACCAGCAAGATTCGACCATGCAATAGCAAATGTTGGTTGTATGCGAACAGCTTCAAGGTAGCAACTGTATGCCTGCACAAAATATTACATTCTGACAATTTGGACTCTGGCAGAAGATACTGACTATAAGACTGACGGATCATCCCTGCTTGCCTTTCAGTAACAACTTGATGTCTGTATTGATTGTGGATTATGACACAGTACAACACAGAAAAAATGAATGCGTCCATCAGTAATTGCAGTTGATAAACCAGTAAACAGGCTACAGATGTGATGCTAGATTACTAGAGCATCACGTCACCTTCCATTTAATTATATATTATTTTGGTTCAATTACATATACTTCTGCAATGAAGAAACTTTGATCAATCAATTGTAACATTAGGACCCGCATCCATCACAAGAGAGCACAAGACAGGAACAGGAACAGATTAACATAAAGAGTTTCATTCACAAGACTTACTTCCTGAATCAATCCTTGAGCCTTCATCAGATTCCCCAGATTACTATGTGCATCAACCTAGGGTAAAATCACATTACGAGGTGAGAAGACGAACAAAAGAAGATAGAACCAGTAAATCTTCACAAAGTAGTAAGACAGAACACGGTGAAAAGGGTATCAATGACTAATTTGTCTTCACTTTTTTATTTCTCAGGTACAAAGCTAGATAGAAGGATCAAATACCAGAAGTGGATTCAATGAGAGGGCCTGCTGACAGCATTGTGTTGCCTCGCTCAGTCTTCCCTTTCGCATGTATGCACTAGCCAAATTCGACCAAGCATCAGCAAAGTTGGGCCTCAGCTGAGAATTAGATTGATAAAGAAAGCGTTAGAAAGGGGAAAATGAAGAAAATGTAACAGCAGCAGTATATGTTGAGACGTGAACAGCAGAAACAGAGAAGCATAAATTTGATATCGCACAACCTCAATTGCAATTAAGTAGTAGCGGATTGCACGATCAGTGTCCCCTTTTTCCTGGAAAGAGCAGATCACAGATATAAGAATATATTTATTGGCAATAACCAACTGATCAAGCAAAGGCCAATATAGTCACCTTCCATGCGTTCGCCATGTTTCCATAACACTCAGCAAAATGAGGTTGAATACGAAGAGCTTCTTCATTTCTATCAATGCACATATCATAATCTTGGAGCTGCACGGCATGTAATATACGAGTTAACAACTAGTTCATTCAAAATAGGATAGAGTACTGACTAAAAAGAGAAGGGGATATATAGTACCTGGTAATAAATAGCACCAATAAGAAGAAGATTATCAGTACGTAATGGGTTTCTCTGGTAAACCAAGTTGCTGTGCTCCAGGGCTTGTTTAAAATCGCCTGCTTTGTACAGTTGATGAGCAAGAGCAAGGCGTGTGTCATCATCAGCTGCACGAAACATTTACAGTAATCAGCAACTAGCAGAAACAGAAGCGCAGATAGCTAATCAATAGCAGTCACATTCTCCAAAAAGCAATTAGCTTTTTTATCCTAAAACGAACAAACCAAATAACCAAAGCCAATAACTTTTCTCGCCCAAATATAGAATCCCTAAAAGTTAAAAGAGAAACACAAGTTGTAGTTTGTAGCAAGTTTGATTTCACCAAATCTAAGATCTTTGAATTTATCATACCAATTACACCTAGAAAAGGGAAACTAGATCGCACAACCTATAGTCCATAGTAGAATTATGGGATTAATTCAAGGATCAAGGGACTAAAGTACACTAAAACACCGATCAGGAAAATTATGATGTGAAGAAGCGAATTCAAAAAGGAGAGAGAAAAAACAGTTTGGGACAAATCAGAACCTTCATGAGACTTATTGAACTGCTGGAGGAGACTCGAAGAAGACGAAGACGAAGCCGACAAATCAAGCTTTCTGGAGAAAACTTCATCAACTCGATCCGAAAGAAACACAGGCCGAGAGATCATCGCAGCTCCGTTTTTCGACGAGATCATCGCGTCTTGATGAAAATAAACACCAATCTCCCTGAGATCACAAGTCTCCGGGACTTGGCCGGAGAATCAAAACACCGATGATAACGCACGAGATAAGAAAAGGGCAAAAACCCTACAATCGAAATTCCTTTTCCTTCCTCTGGACCTCGAGCTTTGCTTCCTCCTCCTTCTTTAGCTTTCTCTCTTTATTACTTTATTTCTATTTCCTTTTTTGGGCCAATCAAAAATCTCACTCAGACTTGAATGCTTAACACGTGTAAATTTTGACGCCGTTGATTTAAGCTTGGGTCAAAGAGTCAACAAAATCTGGGCAAACCCAGAGAAGGCGAGATTCTTTTGTCTTTAGTAACACGTGTCAAAGTCGCAACAGTGTTTCCTTCTCAAAGGTTGTTATCTAATATATCCACCAAAAAAATCTGTATATTTCCAAAATAATTAAAATGTGCCAAGAAAGAAAACGTAATTCTGATCAATTACCTAAAGATAAGATATTACTATATTAGGGGAAAATTATACCACTCCGGAAAAGTATATCTTGGTCTTAAAGGAAAGTTAATTATACAATATGTTTTTCTTTTTTTGGCCCCATACAATTTATGACTTCACGCGTGCCATCGCAAGGAATGTTTAAAGGCGGCAGTTTTTAAATCTCTAGCTTTAGCTTTTTGATCGTCTCCGTTTGTCTGTTAGTCCATAAAGGAGAATTCTTGGACAGCATATTTTGTAGTGGACGCGTCAGCTGCGAAAGTTGCGGGATAAAGTCGCTTAGATAATTGATTACCCCAAGGAACTGTTGGACCTGTCTTTTTGAGAGGTCGTTGTCTGGAAACTCGAGAAGCGTCGTGGCTAGATGGGCCTGAGGGGCAAATTGTCCATTTGCAATATGCATCCCAAGGAATTCGATGTTGGGCCGGGCTATGATCATTTTTCGGGCCGAGAGCATTATTCCATGAGCCTTCACGATGATCTGGAACAGTTGTAGAGTTCGAACATGATCTTCGTGGCTTGACGAGAATAAGAGGATATCGTCTATGTATATTAGGGCTATATGGAGCAGAGGCTTGAAGATTTTTAACATGGCCTGTTAGAATAGCGACGGCGCCGTTTTGAGGCCGAACGGTAAGACATTCTATTGAAGATGTCGATTGGGCAAACAGAAAGCTGTCTTGTACCTTTCCTCTGGTGCAATACCGATTTTCCAGAAACCGGATTTTAGATCGAACTTTGAGAATATGGTCGCACCTTGAAGATGTTGAAATAGTGCCCTTTTGTTTGGCAACGGGAACTTGACATCTTGGAGGTATTGGTTCAGCGGTTTATAGTCAATGACTAGCCTTAATTTTCCTCTTGCCTGTTCAACTCTGTTGTTGACGAAAAATGCCTTGCACGCCCACAGAGAATTAGTCGATGAGACTACCATTTGACTGACCAGTTGGTCACATTTTTCGTTTGCTTGTTTAAGCAATACGGATGGCATTCCTGCGTGACTTGCCTTTGTCGGAGTTGTGTGGATATTTTCTTTGAAAGGTAATGACACGAAGAACTCCTCGTTTAACCACAGTGGGGTTTTGCATATACGAAGGAACTCTGTATGAGAATTTGCACATGAACTTGCTGTGATTTCTTCTTTGATTTTGTCGAATTCGGGGGACTGAAGTTCTTCAATCGCGAACAATCGGGGTATCGTTGTGAAGGCTTTGTAATAAGATTTCCATCTTATTCCTCTTAGTTCGATCGAGATATCGAAACTTCTTTTTAGAGCGTAATACGAATCCCATCCTAGAATTATGTCTTTTCCAGGAGCGGAGGAGCCTAGGACTTCTGTAGTTATCTGACATCCTGGAAAGAGTTCTATGGTGATTGGCTTCGAAATGAGCTTGATCGATAATGATCCTGAATTTGCTACCCTGAACTCTTGCTGGTACGGGTGCCACATGGATGAGGAAAGTACCTTGGGATTCATTATTGTTGTGTAGGCTCCCGTGTCTATGAATGCAATAGCATGGATCGGTTCTTCGTTCTTTGCAGGATCAAAGATCGTCACTAGGAGGTGAGGAGATTGTATCTCTTCTTGATGAGGCGTACGAGCAATATTGAAACAACATTCTTCCTCATCGTCGGATTCTGAGGTATCGGAATCTGAGTAGCCACAGATGGCATCCTTTTCGTCGCTGTCATAAGACAGCACTGATTCGAGATCATGATTGTCAAGATCAATATCTTTGGCAAGATCGGATATGGAGCTGATGAGATACTGTCGTTTCTTCTTAGAACTGTTCGGACAGTTTTTGGCGAAATGTCCTTCTTTGTGGCACAGAAAGCACTTCGTTTCCTTCTTGAAAGATTGCTTCCTTCTGAAAAACCGTTTGCGCCCGAATCTTCTGAAGCGGGGTTTATTTGATTTTTGGGAACGGCGAGCTTTGCTCTTTTCTTCACACGAACAACGTTTCTTGGATTTAGAACATTTGATCGACAGATCTGGTCTTGCGCAAACTTTGGATAAATATTTTGAATTATCCATAAATTCCGTCCAGAACTCCTTTTGTTTGCAGAGTTTGTCCAACGTTCTGAAGACGTATTGTTGGATTTGTCCGCTAGAGATTTCTTCTACCGATTGGCCTTGTTCTCTGATGTTGAGCTTTGTTTGTTGGCTCAGATAATCATCAATAGATGATAGGTAGACTTGCTTTAGGCTCGGGTTATTGAGACCGTTTAGCGCATAGTATCTCTGTGTTTGTCGCTCAAAATGTTTCGCAAGATCTCTTTTCTTCAGCGAACAACATTTCGCTGCGAAGAATTCTTCTTGTAATTGATCCTTGAGGTGGCTTGGGGTGCCAATGAATTCCCGATGAATTTCCCCGAGAAGCAATGGTATGGTGGTTTGATAGACTTGTTGCTGTCTGTATTCTCCCAGCGAATTCCACCATTCTTTGAGTGCACCCGAAAATCGAGCAGTGAACTGTTGTATGACGAGGAATGATGATGAGGTGATAGCTTCGGAGTTCATCCATGCTTGAAATTCGTCTAAGCGATAATTCCATTTTTCGAAGGGAATGTCGTCGAACGTAAATGTCACGACTTTTGAGGCGAATTGTTTTGTTGGCCTTTCTTGTTCTTGGATGGGTGTTCCATTCATCTCGTCGTTGTCAGAGAACACTTCGTCTATGTCTGGTTCCTTTTTTGATGGCTCTCCAATATCGAACTGTTTTGGTAATGATTCTTCTTCAGAGTCAGTTCTGTAAGAAGAGCTTGAGTCTGAGAAGCTGATAATCAACGGTGTTGGATGAGGGGCATTAGCTGGGGGATTTTGCGTCTGAGCGTACTCCGACTCTTTTGGTCTTTTGTCTTGTTCCGCTAGGTGATTTAGCAAACTAGACATCGTAAACTCCGCAGATTAGATTATGCCTATCTCCTTTCCTTTTCTTTTATCATGTTCAGGAGAATCTTGACTAGAATGAGAGGAGGTAGATCTGTGAGGTTTTGTTGGATTGACGCGGAATTCTTATTCCTTTTGTCTTCTCGCCCTTTCTCGTACGAGCCGTGGTCTGAACCCGCTTGCAGGAGTTACACCATATCGCGATGTGAACGCTTCGTCAGACGATAAGAAACCAAAGACTGGGTGTCTTGTCTTTTGATATTGTTCTCCTGAGAGAAATCCCTGAGAGTAAGATCCTGGGTGTATGGGCATCGTTGATGACATGCTTGCGAGATGTGGAAGGTATGCGTTGGAGGAACTTTGTTGTCGTTGGACCATACTTTCGAGGCATCGTTGGAGGTATTTTAATTGAAACCTGAGATTAGTCATCTCAGGCTCTTTACCTTGAAATTGAGAGGTGTTGACCATCATATGTTGGGCCATAGACATCATTTCTTGATGGAGGGTGTTCAGCCGACTATGGATCTCTGAGATCGAGTTTTGAAGAACGCTCAATCTTTTGGTATATCCGTCCGCAAACTGATCGATTTTTTGATTAATCGTAGTAAGCAGTCGGTTTTGAGCCATTGTGTTTTCCGTTTGCCAATTGAGAACCTTTTCTCCTTGATTTAATTGATCTGATCCTGAGGGACTGATAGCTTTTGAAAGTACCTTTGGAGAGTGGGATATGTTGTCAGTGATGAAATCCTCTGGTGGAGGAAAGTTATCGTCTTCTATCACCATGATCCCTGGCGCGGATGACTCTTTTTTATCAGAGTATTGGATTATGAATTCGTATCTTCCGTTGCCTTCTCCGAGAGGACAAACTGTAGGATCTCCTTCAGTATATCTTTTGTACAGGGGAACTTTTTTCTTTCTGCGTCGTTGGCGAATCTCGTCATCAGATTCATAAGAATCTTTTATGCAGGCCAAGCAGGAACATACATCAAAATATTGATGGCCGTCTTCGTCTTTGAAATGATATACGACCTATCCGTATTGACCGAAGGAGACCGACTTCGGATTCTGTTCTCTGTACGGACCTTGGAATTCGTGTTCCTCAATTTGGATCGCAAATTGTGTGAAAAGTTGCTTCCGAAACGACGATGATCTCGGTCTGTCGAATTTGATTTATGTTGTTCCATAAATTCGCGAGTGGAAGCTTACGTCGGATGTTTGGACTGGTGCTTGAGTCGCTTGATGCAGCTTCTCGTAGCTAGTTACCCATGACTCTGGTATATTCTTTATTAATTCTTCTCGAGAAATTTGTCGAGGTATGTGCGTAGTGCTTGGCGCTTACGAAGCAGATGAGACTTCTAGATAAAGCGCTTCGTCAGAGGAGGGTAGAACAAGATCAAGAGCATGGTCTTGAACGCGGTAGACGATTTGGTGATGTAGTGTTGCGATAACACTTTTTTCTTGCATAGGCAATCCGATTAGCTGTAGTTGGACTTTGAGCGTTTTGAGCAGATTCAGATCTTGCAAAGAGACATTAAAGTTCGGAAACAGTGTTATGAATACTGTTCCGGCGTTTAATGTTGTTTGAACCGTACCGATGCAGGCTTGTTGATATGACTTTAGTCTAGAGTCGACTAAAGCGATTCGTGCTATGACCGGCAGACCTTTTCGAGCATGTAAGGTTAGCCCGATTCGTACCACCCCAAAGTGGAGGTGGGTGTACCCTTGTTGCCGCCATAATCTTGGAAGTGCTTCTGAGATATTGAGAGAAATGAATTGTTCTTCCTCCGTGGCTGGGACTTGGCATGATGAGAACTTGCTGGATTGAACATATTCTCAGACTTTCCTTCTTGATGATGGATGTATGAGCTCGCGTACGTTCTTTATTGAGAAAACACTAGGTTTTCTAGCAAAGAACTCATATGGATTTACCAGTGGAAGTGTTATTTCAGGCATAAGATCTCCTGGAACATACTCGATTTCGTAAAGAGAATTAATATCATAATGATTTTTTTGGTTTTTTTTTTTTGGTAAAGTAGAAATTGCAAATTGAGAATCGATCGCTAAATAATTAGAGTTTGATATGATGAGAAATCGTTTTCAGAACATTCAAAACAATCAGTCATAAACAAAGATTCATTCTCTCAAAACATAGGTTGTTGGCTCTGATACCAATAGTATAGATGTGCTGAGTAGAAATACTATGTTTTCCGGTACCATAGGTCGTTGGCTATGAATCCATAAAAATATTGCACGCTATATGTAGAACTGAAAATTAAATTTCGATTGTAAATCAAAGTTACAATTTACGCCTCCGTCAAATGAGAAAAAAAACATTATTTTAAAATTAAATGCAGGTTTGTAGATATTACAAAAATCGATTTTGAATGCTTGTAATCTATTTTTGCTTACATATAAAAAAATTAAAAAAAGTATAACCTTTTAATTGGACATCTATATATTCAATAAGGCAAAATCTTCTATAGGTTATTATTTAAATCAACTGATCTCATGATTAGACACCTGTTGATCGACTAAACACTTAAACTAAACGCCAATCAATAAGTTACACATTCCACTAAACAATATTTTTATGGATTCATAACAACCTGAAAGTAATAGAATAGAAAAGCTATGTCGAATTTAGACAGTGACTAGACAGCTCTCTTATAAGAAATCACTGAGACAGGCGGCCCATTGTATTTTTGTTTTTATTTGTTTGCCAACTAATTAATCAGTCAAAACAAAAAAAATCTCAACTTTTACTGTTTTTTACACAAGTAATTAATTCAATAACTTTATAAAAAAAAAAAAAAAAACTTATCTCTAACCAACTCAGGTCCCAATAAATGGTTTGCTCAACCGACACCGACATATCTTTACGGGTTTTACCAAACTTTCTCCCTCAACAGCGCATGACATATCACATCACATCACTTTGAAATCGCCACGTAATGAAACTTTGAAATAACGTTTGCGTCCAATCTTGTGGGCCTCAAAGACCAAACAATGTGTAACGATTAACTAAAGTCTACAGCATTGAGTAACTCGTTTACAACCAAAACCAGTTCCAAGATCCAAAATTAAGTACAAAACTGTCTTCACTGAATGCGTTTCCTTGGCAATATATTTATTTGTCTCTAAGGTTTAGATTCCGCAGCCATTAGAGCGTTGGAAGATTGTACCAATCACAAGCTTATGTGTCAGCCATAAAGAAGTTTTGAGGTAGAGATACCTAAAGGAGTAACAAAGGTTTTATGTACGATATTGTATGTTTCACAATCGTTTATGAGAGTAACAAATAAGGTTACGGTTACCTTTGAAAGGCGGGAGACCCTTGTAAGGTACCGCAACAAAAGGCATCACATAGTCCACACTGAGAATATTGTTTTGACAGATTTTCAGCGTCGCGGAACCAAACAAACAAACAAAAAAATCCAATGCAAGGTCGATAGAATCGATAAGCAGAATGAAAATCCTTGGTAAGGAGACTTACGCTTCCAATTGAGAATTCTCGACTTGCTCAATGGTGAGTCCAAGCTTCTCTGCTTTCTCCTCTATCTCAGCTCTTCCACAGGAGCAGTTCCTGCAAGCTTTCTTGGTCATTCCAATTTCAAGAGAGTAAAAGGTGATGAAAGGATAAAAACTGACAAGGATCAATCTGGTTGGGGTTTCTTCCGGTCTTCATATATATAAGATCTGAGTCATCAAGATTAACCTTGAAGAGATTTTTTCGCAGGCTTTTTGAGACCAAATGATGAACCAATCTTCAAAGAAGGCTTCTTTGCCTTGATCTGCAAATGACAAAGAATGAGACCGAAGATCTTCCATGCTTAATTTTAATGCCAAGCTTAGACTTCCTCATAACTAGTGGTAGCAACATAAAGGTAAGAAAATAGCAGATAGTAATGACTAGAATACTGAAACATGAGAAAACAATAAGTAAAACTGCTTACCCCAAAGGATAAGCTGATTTCATATCAAGAGACTGTGGTTCAAGAAAACCAGCCAACCCCACTCTTCGTTGCAGGGAAGACGCCACAAGATTAAGAAAGGTAAAAGAAATCCAATTTAAAAATGTGACCAAATACACAACACAAACCTGTTCTATCATTCCTAAATTATTGCTAGCACCATGTTTCAAAATTCTTGAGAGCTCGCCCTATATTTTATCAATTGGGAATTCAGATGATTTGGAGATGGATAAAACCATGTCAACCGAGGAGGAATCCAAAGTACTATGAGATAAAGACTACTTCCCCCAGTGTCCTCGCGCTGATAGTGATAGAAGCACATTACCTTCCAATATTACGAACACAAATCTTCCTTTTCTCAAGTGCATACCAACCTATGAAAGACCCTAACATTCCAATCTAACTTGTCAACCTCAAAGGCTAATAGGCTTAAACCAATCAATAACATTCCACCAGCAAAGAAAGGAACATAAACACTATCCAACCAAAGCATATAACCACAAGTAAAGAGAAATCGAAATTTACATAGAGTGGATGCTCGAGTAATAATCAAAGGATCACATCTTCCAAGCTCTCTGTTTCCGAGCTCTTAAATTATAGTAAGAACGGAACTAATAGGTTGTAGGACCAAAATTTGGCACTATAGACAGGATAAGATTTAATCACGATTATATAAATAAACAGTAAGGAACAGACTATTCATAAAACGATAAAGGTAGAGAATTGAAGGAACTTTTTCTTTTGTAAGTGTGTTTTCTATGTGTGATTGGATGCCTTTCTCTCAAGAGAGGCGATCCTATATATAGGAGAAGATCATAGAGGAAATTATTTCCAACTAGCGATGTGGGACTTTTTACATGTCCTTCGCTTTTCCTTTTTTTGTAGGTTTTTCCTTTTCTTAAGGCTTTTCCTTTTTTGTAAGCTTTTCCTATTTTAAGGCTTTTCTTTTTTTTAAGGTTTTTCCTTTTTACATTCACAAGGCTTTTTTACTTAGCCAAAATGTCTTATTTCAATTCACACATACACATATTTATAAAGCCATCAAGCTCTTATAAATTTTGTTCCAACACAGGTAGCTCATGCTCATCCGTCACAGCCAAAACAGCTGTTTGATCCATTGTCGGTAAAAGGGTTTTCTGCAAATAAACTTTCCAAGTGGAATTTTTTTGCAATTCTACCCTTCATTTGCAGAAAATGCAGGTAAATCATACCAAGTCCGATTCAATTCGCAATATAACCCTCGGCCGTATATTGATTTTACAGTCTGTATAAGACTGTGTATATGTCATTAAAACTACGTCGTTTTGATTATTTTTTTAAACTCATATAATGCAAAAAGAATATTTGAACATATGACCTCCTATACACTTGACACGACTGCATCACCATTGTACCAATAACATTTTTGTTTTATAACCAATATAAATATATTTATATATATATTAAAACGATGTGTTTTGTCCTTTTAATATTTTTTTCGTCAAAACCGCGAAATCACGTTTTCCCACTAAAACTGTGAAATCGCGTTTTCCCGTTAAAAACGCGAAATCACGTTTTCTCGTCAAACCCGCGAAATCACGTTTTCCCGTCAAAACCGCGAAATCACGTTTTCCCGTCAAAACCGTGAAATCACGTTTTCCCGTCAAAACCGCAAAATCATGTTTTTCCGTCAAAATCGCGAAATCACGTTTTCCCGTCAAAACCGTGAAATCACGTTTTTCCGTCAAAAACGTAAAATCACGTTACCCGCCAAAACCGTGAACTCACGTTTTCCCGCCAAAACCTTGAAATCACATTTTCCCACCAAAACCGCGAAATCACGTTTTCCCGCCCAAACCGTGATTTCGTGGTTTTGACGGGAAACGTGATTTCACGGTTTTGACGGAAAAACGTGATTTCACGGTTTTGACGGAAAAACGTGATTTTGCGGTTTTGACAGAAAAACGTGATTTTGCGGTTTTGACAGAAAAACGTGATTTCGCGGTTTTAACGGAAAAAGTGATTTCGCGATTTTGACAGGAAAACGTGATTTCGTTAAAAATTAGTTAAGTTAACGGGTGACACTTTTTTATTTTTGCAAAGAATTAAAATGGAAAAAAAAGAATTACTAAAATGTTGCAGTTGTATTCGAAGAACTAAACTGCTAAACGCGTACGACAAAAGAAAACTTGTAAATTCAGGGAAGTTTTGCACATGATGTCATCTTTTTCACTTTCTTTAGTTTTAGGTACATTTTAAAAGCTTTGAAAGTTTTAGTATTTTATTCATTATTCATCACAATTTTGTTTCTGATATAGTCAATACGTAAATTTGGAAGTAACATGAGGTAAAATAGTCTTTTCATTTACCAATAGTGACAAAAAAATAGAAAAAAATGCTATAAATTTAAAACTAAAGAAAGTAAAAAAGTGACATCATATGCAATTATTTCTAAATTGACGCGTAAAATCAAATCTTTGTGCTAACTGTCCAACAGTTTTGTAAGTGGCAACGTGTGGAATTGAAGTCATCTTTTTGTTTTTAGATGTAAATATTAATTTCTGATCAAACCAAAAACAGATGTAAATATTTAAGTCAAATTTAAATTTAACACGTACACGTTATATAAAGACTCAACTAGTTAAATTAAAGTCATTCATTACCTAATCAGAGTTTAAAGTGACTAAAAGGTAAAAACTAAAGAAAGTAAAAAAGTGATTTTATGTGCAATTATTTTTAAATTCACGCGTAAAATCAAATCCACGTGCTAATTGGCCAACCGTTTTGTAAGTGGTAACGTGGGGGAATTGAAGTCAATTTTTTTTGTTTTTAGATGTAAATATTAATTTCTAACCAAACAAAAAAACAAATGTAAATATTTAAGTTAAATTTAAATTTAACACGGACACGTGTTAAAGACTCAGCTAGTTAAATTAAAGCCATTCATTACCTAATGAAAGCTTATAGTGACTAAAAACTAAAGAAAATGAAAAAGTGATATAATGTGCAATTATCTTTAAATTCAAGCGTAAAATCAAATCTACGCGCTAATTGACCAACAGTTTTGTAAGTAATGTGGGGAATTGAAGTCCATTTTTTTTTTTAGATGTAAATATTAATTTATGACCAAACAAAAACCAGACGTAAATATTAATTTAACACGCACGCGTTACATAAAGACTGTGCTAGTTAAATTAAAGCCCTTCATTACCTAATCAGAGCTTTCGTAACAAACTAAAGTAATCATCGGCTGATTGATTGTCTTAGATTTTTTCTATAAAATTCACAGATAGATATCACAAGAGAAGAACAAGAAATGGAGAAAAAAAGTCGTAGATCGAATGTAAGCGAAGCAGTGCCTGCAGATATACAAATGGAGATTCTTGTTACGATGCCTATGAAATCTCTAGTGAAATTTATCTGCGTCTCAAAGAAGTGGGCATCAATAATCCGCGAGAAACGATTCAGAGATCTTTTCTTGCTCCGATCGATGACAAGACCTCGAGTGATGTTCATGTTCAAGGGAAAAGAAGCAGATGTAATGATCCACTCTGTTTATCAAGAAGAGGAACCATTGTTATCGTCTGGTCAACTACAGATGCGCATTTCTCCAGAAATAACAGATTTTCACGTTTCTCAATCCATCCGAGGTTTGATCTGTCTTCACTATGGAACTAAGTTTGTGTTGTGCAATCCGGGTATCAACAAGTTTCTGACTTTACCGGAGATCCGAGACCATCGTGAAAGAGTGCAAACAACAAGTTATCTCGGATACGATGAAGCTACGGATGTATACAAGGTGTTATGTATGACGAGGTTTGATTATTATAGAGCAAAAGGAGCTAGGAAGCACCTAGTTTTGACGGTAGGAACAAATGAAGAATCTTGGAGACCGATAAGATGTAAGAATGGTTATTCTCCAGCTACTAATAGGTGGAGTTTTGTACTATGGAGCTTGGTCCAGCCGAGAGGAGAAACCTCTTCTAATGAGCTTCAATATCAGGTCTGAAGAGTTTACTGTTATTGAATTGCCTGAGGGTGTCAAATTCCGGCCTAGTTGGTTGACGATATTGGTGAATTACAAGGACGGATTTGCGTTAGTGAATCAGCGATTTGACAATAGCGTAGTTCAGATGTGGGTTAGGAATGGAGTTTCAGGAGAATGGTGGAGAAAATGTGTTGTGATTCCTCGCTGGAGAGAAATTGTTGGGGATATGTCGTTTATTTTCATTGGTACAATTGGTACAGGTGAGCTCGTTTTCGCACAAACCTTTTTCTTTAACGGATCACTCTTCGTGTTGTATTAAGATCGAAGGAGAAGTTGGAGTTCCAAGGGTGTATGTTCAAACATTCTTGGATCATGTCAATGGTCTTTTTCTTATGTAAGGAACCATACTTGGTCCATTGATTTATCAGTAGCTGGTGTGTTTTGGTCTCTCAAGTTTGATTTTCATTTCTACTGTCGTTAAACTTTGTTTATGGTAAATATATTGCTCGATCAATTCAATTCAGACCGAGGGAGCCTGTTGATTAAAAGCCCGATTAGGTTCTGTAAAGCCCACGCTTTATTTAGGGCTTATTTGTCTTCTTCAGTTATCAATTATCATATATTACTTTTGCCCCAGCCGCAAGAAATCAGCGGAAAAGAAGAGGTTTTTTAGAAAAAAAAGTTGAAAACAAAAAAACCTTGTTGCAAATTGAAAGAATGACGACGATTTTCGATCTTCCGAGGGATTTAGAAGAGGAGATTTTCTCTAGACTTCCCTTGAAATCTATGAGAGCAGTGCGATTAACATGCAGAAAGTGGGACACTTTATCAAAAAGTCGGTTTTACTTACCCACAACGAATCAAATCCATATGAGCTTAACATATGGATTACGACTAAGATTGAGTCCGAAAAGGTGTCGTGGAGCAAGTTCTTGACATTGGATACGGAACCTGACTATCCGATTTCTTCATCTGGGGGTTTCTTCATTGACGAAAAAAAGAAAGTCGCCATGGGTTTTGGTGAAGACGGTGCCTGGAATCACCTCACACTTAGCATCGTTGGAGAGGCTAAATACTTAATAAAATTGGATCTCAGCTACAAAATCTCTAGGAGGAGCGCACGTGTGTGCTCTTATGTTCCAAGTCTAGTGCAAATCAAGCAACCTGCACGGGGCAAAAGAAACAAACAGAGCAACTTGATATGATGAAAAGATGTTGGCACTTGAAAACCCAGTCAGGATAATACTTAGCAAATCTGCAGGAGGAGGCAAAACGAGATCATTTTACAAAGCCCTAATTTATTGTCTTCTTCTCTTTCAGTTTATCATTATTTTGTTTCTCTTACCATCTTATGTATGATTAAAAACAAAACAGAACATCAACGAAATCTATTTCTTTTCTAATGTATATTGTATTTGACTATATATGCCCCACCACAATCCCCAAAGCTTTGTTGGGAATAGTAATGGTCATTACGAACCGAGGAAGCTGTTTCATGGTCAAGGAAAGTTTGAATTTTCGAATTCAGCCGGTTAACACTCTTCTCAGCAAGCGCAAGCTTCTTTGGTTTGTTCAGAACGGTCTGGTTGATGGATGGGATGATCCGCATCTCCCGACTGTTCAAGTCATTGTTCGTAACCCGAGGTCCTATTCATTAGCGAGCAAGGTCAACCTCACATTAACAGAGTTTGATTACCCTCGAGAAGAAGATGAAGAACCACGATCACAAAAGCGATGAGGAGGAGGAGGACTATGATGTGAATGAGATGACGAAAAAGGAGGTTTTGGCGATTCTGAAATGAGAGATCTCAAGCTCGTGCAGCCTTGTTCTACTCAAACTAACTCTCTAGTCTTATTTGCAATCCCAGAGGCAATCACCTTCTGGTTATTATTACAGTTACTAGGTTTACAATGTGATTTACACAGTTTGTAAATAGTTTATTATTTTTCAAAACCTGCTTTTCTCTGGCTTTCTAGAAAATATGTTCGGCAATACCTTAAGTCTTTTTCATATAATGGCTGACGAAGCCACCATGGTTAACAAACGCTTAATTTGTTAAACACGATTCGATGTTTGAAAAGGGCATGGAAGCATAAGTTGTTTGTTTTGGTTTGTTTCAGGTGAAACTCTAGACCAAGTACATATCGCCAAGAATCCCAAAAGCAGCTGGTGTGTAAAAGCTAATCTAATAAAGTGAATATAATGAAAAATTTGTACTTAAATTAAGCTTTTCTACGGATTGTTTTTGCAGAGAATGAACAAAACTTTCATAATAACTAAGACAGATTCAGCTGCTTCTTGCTATTTCTGTTTCTTATAGAGGAGAGTAAAGCAAAAGAAGAAGAAGAAGATACGAGAAACTAAGAGCTTACTGATTATGATGGTGGCTCTTGAGGCTCAGATTGGGGATTCTCATTGGACTGTCTAGCAGATATGACCTTGTCTAGGGTTTGGTCAGGGACAGTAATCCCTGTGGTTTCCATATCTGCAACTATGGCAATGGCTGCATCAAGTTCTCCAAGGTCCAAGCACAATGTGATGATCTCGTCGTACAATGGGCTGCAATCAAAAGATGATATTTGATTGTTTATAGTCAAGTTTAGTCATTTTGAATGGCTTCCACTACTGAATCTACCCAAAGAGTGTAACTGAATTAACCTGCCAAAAGAGTACCCAAGACTGTGTGTTGTCTGCAAGATCTTCAAGAAGGCTGAAGGCATGGGAGCTCTTACAGCAGCTCGTAATATCACCGCGCAATCGCCAATCGTTGGAACTCCACCCAATTCAATCACCTACACAAATTCATTATCATTTATTAACATGATGGATCATAAAAAGCTATATAGTAATGCTTTGGACGTCTCTCGCCTTTGTCATGAGCACAATTGCCAACTCGACTTCCCATTCTTGTGACCATTTCCTTGGAGTTTTGTTCTTAAAATCCTTCTCCCATGTCCAACCCCAAACGTCTGCTATTGTATACATGTCCGACACGTCAAACACTTTTCTTTCCCTCATTTCTTTGAATGCTTCAAATGGTTCCTCAGGGAACCAATCCTCATCTGCATCATCCTGATGGATGGAATCACCATTGTGAAAACATGCTTAAACTATCAAACTCATGAACATTTGACTAATTTAATCATAAACATATCATAGGTTATTATACATACACACCTCAAGTGTCATACGAGACGCTCTCTTCCCGCGTTTCTTTGTTCTGTTTGCTTCATCGGATTCTTTCAAGAGTTGGACTCCAATCATTTGAAGATGCTTCTTAGCTTCAGCTGCCTTATTCTTCACTAAATCCTCTCCTTCTGCTCGATTCTCAGTTTCTGCAACCACCACTTCTTCTTCCTCTTCATTTTCATCATCATCCTCATCCCCTTCCTGTTCTTCCTCCTCGTCATCATCATCATCATCATCAGCTTCTTTTGCAACATCTTCAATCGTGTTCTCTGCCTCACCTGTAGCTACTGATTCAGCCGTTTCCTTGGATTCAGCTGATGTTTCAATCAAGCCTTCCCCAAGAAACCGACGTTTCCAGAACTCTGTGTCTCCTTCATGTAGCTTGATTCGACATATTAATTCGTCTACTTCTTCATCGACCTATATTAAAAACAAACTTTGTCACATGTGTCAAGTACTCAAGATACATGTTTCCCCCACTGAAATGAAGGAACATATAAATATACCTCCTCCTCTTCTTCTTCAATTGGAGGAACCCAAAGAGGTCGACCTCGAGATTTGTTTATTCTCCTTGCTTTTTGGACACGCTGGTAAAGAACATTTCTCGTTCCATCAATCGGCAAACCCTGAGCTTCAAGTTCTTCCTTTAACTCTGATACAACCATCTTGCTTGCTGCTTTCGGCTTCAAAAGATTCTGTGCAGGACCTTTTATAATGTTCCGTAATCTCTCCATCACTCTCATGTAATCAGATTCTGTAGCATCTCCTAGAACTGGAAGACCTTCACTCTGTAAGGTTCTCAAAAGCTTCCTATGGTGAATTTTCCAATCTTCAAGACACCTTTGCTTGAAAGAGGTTTCAATAGGGTTTGAGTATATAAACCCAGAAGCATCCGGATCTAAAGGAGTTTTCCCTCTTCGAGGTACCCAACGCTTGCGCTCACCAGTAAGCCCCCCTTCCTCTATGTACCTGAAAATGTTTACGGGCTTCCAATCTTAATATATCAAGACAACATGATATAAGAAAAACACCATACTTCTTTTAGACAAGTAGAACAGAGCACTAGCGTTTAACCTGTAAATAGGAGTATAGAATCTGATCAACATAATTTCAGTCAGACCACGCAGAAATCTAGTTTTTACCTTGCTAAATAATCAATCTCATAGCCAAGTTCAGCTTCTTCTTGCAATGGCTCAATCCATGAGCTGACTAGTGTCCGATACTTTCTGCTCATAATCATGGCTCTTGGAGGTATAGGTTGGTTATCTTTGCGCATTGCATCTAAAGCATCAATAAGCTCAACAATTCTTCCTGGTTCAAAGGTAGTGGGCATATTTTAAAGACAGTAAATTTGAGCAGGAAGCCAAAAAAAAGCTTGTCACTAGCACAGGTCCTAAAAATCAACAAACGAAGGTAACACTTCAGAAACATGGGAAATAAAGAACCATAACTATAAATAGTTCTAAGAATAAAGTTTCATAATCCCCCAGAAGGGGTTCAACATATGCCTCTGCATATTAGTATTTACACAGTTACAAGTGTATGCATACCTTCTCGACACAAAGCCCGGAGATACAAAGAGAGAGGATCCTCAAAGTTCCCTGCATTGTGTAAAACTATTGTTCCTCCTTCAAAGTTTTTCAGAGCACGAAAATGTCTAATCGCTTCTTTTACAACACAATATTTCGTGAAGCACTCAACTAAGAGCCTGAAATGGATCATTACACAGATCAAATTAGAATTTTTACAATAGAGCAGGTAGAAATGCTTATGTGTGTATAAATGAGTACACAGAATGAAATAAAGATTCTCTTACGCATGAGTTTTCACATTTGGCTGTACACGTTTGTGGTCCTCAACCATCATTCCAAGTAATTCAGCAACATCTTGAACCCTGTGATTCATGCAACAGGCTATCTGAAACTTTGTCCACTTTTGAGATAAATGTATGCAATTAAACCTCATATGAATTACCTATCATACGAATCGGCTCTTGTATAGGCTTGAATCACCCAGTTATATGTCTCCGTGTCAGGCTTCATAAAATCTATCAAATCAAGATTACATTAAGCCATGTAAGAAGCCATCATGCAACAACTAAACAAACAATTGAAGCGGAAACTAGCTAAAGATAAATACAAACCTTCACCGTACTCCATATTTTCGAATGTAGCATAAGCTACCTCGGGAATCCCACATGTAGCCTAGACAATGGAAGAAAAGAAAACCTATTTGATGTCAACAAAAAGGCTTACTATTTGATGTCAACAAAAAGGCTTACCCTAACAAACCTGCACACTAAGAAGGCAGTTGAAATGAAATGTCGTGGCCATTCTACCAGCAGCCTCCATTTCGTAAGAAATGTCTAAGGCATTAGAATGATCTCCAGCTTTGCAATCTTCTTCAATCATCAGATCATAAAGCTGATCGGTTGCTCTCATCCCACCTCTAGCACCCTTCAAGAAAACTTTATTCGCATCTTCCAAGTGGTTGGTCCTCATGAGCTCCTCTACAAAAGACCACAAATCCAATTATAAACGATTACTCAGTAAACAAGCATTTGATTTGAACACATATTCTTGGCAAGAGAGATTACCAACAAGAATTAGCCAAGCTTGGCGAATGTCATAGTTAAGCTTCTCCATTGCGGCAAGGAGTTCTAAGCCTCTCGTAGCATTTCCTTTTGAACCAGAGAGTCGAACCAGAGCAATCATCGTTTCAGGAAGCGGACGTTGGCCTGCACCTAGCTCCTTTCTCAGCGAGTGCATCTACAATCACCCACACACACCAGAAAAAGAAAAACTCTTTATTTTACATCTACAATCACACACCCTAGAAAAATACGAGAGGGAGGAAAGTATCATTTTGGAAATTCTGTTAAAAATGTGTTTTGAGTCTTAGAACATAGCTCAAGTTGTATAAAGCACAACAATGCAAAATCGATTTGAGTTTGTAACACCAGCATTGAATGATTCTCTTACAGATTGATTAAGCTATAGAGAAGCATTTACCGCGCCTTGTTCGTCGCCGTTAAGCGCGTGGGCCACGACCAAGCCATGGAAAGAACGTGGTCCAGGGCTAAGCCCAGCGGCGATCATGTCGTAGATAACCTCAGACACGCCTGATGTGTCTCGATTCCTGGCTCGTTCCATGAGCTCGTCCATAAATGTGAGGCGGAGACTCCTCTCCAGCGCCGAGACAGCTTCGCGGCTGCCGAAGGATGAGGAGTCGTCATTCTCCGCTCCGTCGCCGCGCTTCTGCTGCTGCTTCCTCCTCCTCCTCGGCTTCTTCTCCGGAGCAGAAATTGAGCAGCGAATGGAGGAACATCCGGCGGCGCGACGGGGAATCGAGTGGATTGAGTTGGAGGGAAACGGAGGATTGAGGAAGAAGAGAGACATTTTGGGCCAAAGTCTTCTTTTTACTGGGGAATGGATAAAGTGATTTGAAACTCTTATTACATAATTATAATAATTTCGTACTTATTAGTCGATGGTCACGTGGAGATCACGTGATGTTATTTAATCGAACCAAATTGGTTTGAACCAGATTCATACCATTAGTCATATAACCGAACTAAACCAAGCGAGATGTTGTTGTATTTTAATCTCCAACAAGGGGATAGGTCCAAGAGAAGGATGACGAGGAGGTCATGTTCCTAAATCCTAATAATTGTCACTATATATGAGGAGGAGGTCAGCGTTTGACCAAAGATGGCACCGAGCTCGCACTCCGAACTAACGTTGACGCCGCACGAAAATGCATTGTTCACGACACGTCTTGCACTGTTCACGGGCACTGTTCACGATATGCATTGCACTGTTCACGGGCACTGTTCACGGATGTTTTGCACTGTTCATGGACACTGTTCACGATATGTCTGACACTGTTCACAACCTGCCCGGTGCTGTTCACGACATGTCTTGTCAACATCACGTCATCCCCGAATCGCGGAGACCCGTTTACTCGGTCCTTGCTATATATACCCCCTCACATGCATTCGCTTAGAGATATCTGGACTGGGACTCCCCGACCTGTCCCTAAAAAAAAAAAAAAAAAAAAAAAAAAAAAAAAAAACTCATCGAAGATGCAAAAAGAGCTCATCTTCTCCGATTACACCAGCAATTATCACAGTTCGGGATTTCCGGAGCTTCGTCACCATCATCAAAACTCTCCGCCATCCCTACAACAATCAAAGCCAACATGAGGAGAATATCAAATTCTTCCTAAATCCCAGATATACGATGAACCGCCAACGAGATCTACAACTTCCGGCATGAATCACCTCAGATCTGCTCCGTCATAATCCACCGCGCGAAGTGCCAAAATCCTCCATCGCCGCCGACGATCTACAATACCACCGGAGAAAACCCAAAACCCGAATCCCGCATTCTACATCCCGTCGCGACCCTCAATCTCTCGCGCGACCCGTCACCGACTCTCAAGCTCACCCTTCGAGTCTTGACTCTGGAGATGTCGAACAACAACTACGACAAAACTGTCGCACTCTCAGATCCGGTGAACCCTCACCGCCGACCTGCAACGCATCTGTTCGCCGACCTGCAAAACGTGAAGAAGAAGATCAATTTCCTCTTGGGCTTGAACAAAGTTTGCAGCCCATTTTCTATCATTCACGTGCCAAAACAAAACAAAAAGTTGGGCCTAAAAGCCCATTAAAGAAGACCAAGGAAAAAGTCAACATAGCGTTTAAAGCGAATAAAAGGAGGAAGCAGTTGACGGTTAACCGATACCCGGTTTGCTCAAATTCGAACTGAGCTGAATTACTTTTAACCACAAGTCAACTGTCCCGAGCTAAACGCAACATAATCAACGACCGAGCTCCGTGATGCGACGTCCGAGTTCGTCACTTACCGGTCATAGCGCATTCACCTAGCTCCCTAAAATTCAGGTATCCATTACCAAAATTTTTACTTTATTATTCGAATATATTTTCTAGTTTGATTTAATCACAGGGTCCGTCCCTCCAAACCGAACTCCGAGGAAAGCAGTTCGTGCTCGTAGTTCGTCAATCTGACAGTGAGGCAGTTCGGGGTCGCAGCTCGTCGGTCTAACAGTTAGGCAGCTCGGTTGCAGCTCGCTCATCGCGCAGTCGCAGTTCGCTCATCGCGCAGTCGCAGTTCGCCGACCTCAACAGCTCCACCTAACTCGCGACCACAGCTCGCCGACCTTCTGCTCGCCAAACTCATGATCGCAGTTCTCCGACCGCGCGACTCGCTGACCTCGTAGTACGCTAAATAACTAACCGATTTTAGAAATTGAACGACTCGGAATCACAGCTCACCGGCCTCGCGCCTAACTAACAAACGCCGAGCTCAGCCTCGAGCTCAATCTCGTATCTTTAGTCATCTTTTTCGCAGGAAAGACGCCAAAATCATTTACACCACTGAAGTTAAACATCTGATCTCATCTCCCACCGGACTACGAAGTCTTTAGGCTCAACTAGTCGGCCAAGCTAAGTGAAATCCAGATCGAACGTCTACTTCGCACTAAGGCAGCTAGCAGTCGGAGTTCGTCGATCCGACAGTAGGACAGTTCGAAGTCGCAGCTCGTCGGTCTAACAGTTAGGTAGCTCAGTCGCAGCTTACTCATCGCGTAGTCACAGCTCACCGATCCCGCAGCTCCACCTAACTAACGACCACAGCTCGCCAAGCTCACGATCACAGTCCTCTAACTGCACAATCCGCAGCTCACCGACCAGCTCACCGACCACGCAGCTCGCAAACCTCGCGGTCTAGCAGTTCACACACATCCGTCTATTGCTCCCGCCTAACGAGTCCCAGCAATCAATCCTAAAATGTTGGAGACCGACCTGAGATGCGCCGAGCTAACAAAGATCAACTTCGATGCATTCGCTACACCTCATGACACCGAACTGGGGGGGGGGGGGGCTATTGTTGGAGGTGGGCTTAGCACCCCCAATTAGCTAGGCTCATCTCAGCAAATAAGGCCCGCCTGGTCAAAATCAGCCAAAAGTCAGCGTTTGACCAAGTACGGCACCGAGCTTGCACCCCGAGCTTCCATCCCGAGCTCGCACCCCGAGCTAACGTTGACGCCGCACGAAGATGCAATGTTCACGACATGCCTTGCACTATTCACGGGCACTGTTCACGACATGCCTTGCGCTGTTCGCGGGCACTGTTCACGACATGCCTTGCACTGTTCATGGGCAATGTTCACGACCTGTCCGGCACTGTTCACGACCTGCCCAGTGCTGTTTACGACATTTCTTGTCAACATCACGTCATCCCCGAATCGCGGAGAGCCGTTTACTCGGTCCCTGCTATATATACCCCCTCACATGCATTCGCTTAGAGATATCTGGACTGGGACTCCCGACCGTGGAAGGATCTCGCATTTATTACTCTCTCACTAGATTATATACCCCTTAGTATGCACTAAAAAATAGGGGGGGAAAATCTAGTGAGAGATGCGCCGAGCTAACAAAGATCAACTTCGATGCATTCGCTACACCTCATGACACCGAACTGGGGGAGGCCTATTGTTGGAGGTGGGCTTAGCACCCCCAATTAGCTAGATTCATCTCAGCAAATAAGGCCCGCCTGGTCAAAATCAGCCAAAAGTCAGCGTTTGACCAAGGACGGCACCGAGCTTGCACCCCGAGCTTCCATCCCGAGCTCGCACCCCGAGCTAACGTTGACGCCGCACGAAGATGCACTGTTCACGACATGCATTGCACTGTTCACGGGCACTGTTCACGACATGCCTTGAGCTGTTCACGGGCACTTTTCACGACATGCCTTGCACTGTTCACGACCTGTCCGACACTGTTCACGACATGCCCGGTATTGTTCACGACATGTCTTGTCAACATCACGTCATCCCCGAATTGCGGAGAGCCGTCTACTCGGTCCCTGCTATATATACCCCCTCACATGCATTCGCTTAGAGATATCTGGACTGGGACTCCCGACCGTGGAAGGATCTCGCATTTATTACTCTCTCACTAGATTATATACCCCTTAGTATGTACTAAAAAAGAGGGGGAAAAAATCTCATTCTCTACTAAATAGACCCGACCTCTCTCATTTGTAACAAGGCAGCACATTTAGAACACCGAACTGGATTCCCATCGGAACCAGTTCGTAAATCTAAATTGCTCACCTCTTTTCGTCATTAACAAAATGATATTATCCCCGACCTGTTCATCATGACCCCGGTATGCTATAAGTTTTGGTTAACTCGTTCTATTTAACGGAAATCTCGTCTCTCTACTCCCTAATCAACCTCTAAACAATTTTAGTGATCTTCTGAATTAACATGCTCGTCCTTATGTGACGTCAGCCCCACGATCATTGACGTCACCTCCATGTCTCGTAGCTTCTTAGCTGCCTAAACCAAATGAGAAGAAAATTATTGCGCCAATTCATTTGAATATATATGGTTATCGTTGGTCGGTTTGTGAACTAAAACTGTACGTACCGAAACTCCATCCATGAGAGACATTTCATTATCCATGAGGATAAGGTTGAAGGATTCCCCATCACGGTGGAGGTTCACCGCCTCCTCACCGTTTTCCGCCATGTAAGGAAATCCTCCGGCCATTTGGATGATTCCCATGAGGAGTGTTTGGCAAGATGGATCATCACTAACGACCAAAGTCGATAATTTCTTCTTATATATCAACGTCATGTTCTTCCCGACTTCTCCTGTTTCCTCCATCTTTTATTTTCTACTGCAACAACACTTCACGATAATAACCAACAAAATTAATAAAAGCTGATCATGATTCTTTTGAATTTGCCTTATACACAAGGGTATATATGTGTTTTCGTGTGTGATCATATCATGCATGCATGGTATTACGTATACATGATATGACTAGAAATGTTAAAAGTATTAATTAATTCACTGATAACTCCTAATTTTATAAATTATCAAATGTTTTCGAAATAATATGATAGGTCAAAAATAACTTGCCGTAATTCAAAGTACTTACAAACATATCGTCAAAAAAGTACCTACGGTGCCAAATCTCTTGTATGTTATGTAGTTAAATATATAATATAAGAGAAGTATATGAAACTCATGAACATAGACATAGTATATATTTATACTAGGAGAAATGGTTAATTCATCTTGATCATAGTCTTTATTTTATCTTTACCATATTTTTTATAAAGAAACAAATCTAAAAATAATTATCCAATATTTAAAGAGAGATCATCATTCAAGCATGCATGATATCTAATTTTTCCTGATATAATAAATTATCTGACAATAAAATAAAAGAATTGGAATGATATCTATTTATATATGGATCGTTTGATATCTACTGACTACTGTTATTATGATTTTTCATTTTAGTGATATTGATACTCTTTAAATACAAAATATCGGATTTAAATTCTATTAAAGGAGTCAGCTAATATTTTAGAAGAAACCTTTTTTTTTAAGAAGAAATCATGAGAAAACCAAAATTCAATTATACTTCAAAAGTTAGATTTCTTGTCATGCCCTTACAAAAAAAAAAAAAAACTCATTATCTCATTTTGATGATATATTTGATCTTTCATGACAATATTTTCTTTTAGTAATACGGTGTTTAATATCATTTTTTTTTGTTTAGTGATGCTATTTAAAATTAAAACATTTTAATAGTTATTCTACAACGCATAGTTCCTTGGGCTAGTACATTATTTTTTATTTAAATTAAAAATCTCAAAAAGCTATGGTATAGGAAATATTCGAACTCAACACTTAATTAGATCTTTTATTTTTTGGTTCAAACTCCCAAGCATCGCCAAACTAAACCAATACACCTTAAAAACCAAATAAAATATTGGTTTGCCTAAATATAGCAAATTTGAACTTTCCAGAGACAGATTAGATGATTTAAATTAAAAACAAAACAAATCAAAAAGGTAGAATACAATTCCACTTACAAGTTACAACACTGACATAGTTATCCGATTGATATAAGAACCTTGGATTTTTTTTTATTTTTTTTTTTGTCAAGCTTTAATTAGAACCTTGATATTAAATGAGAATTTTCAATTATAAATAAAAGTCACAAAGGAGAAAATTCTACAACCAAATCTAGCGCATCACCAGTGTACGTACTTATGAATGCAATGCTTAATCAAATCTAGCTAAGATGATATAAACCGCTGAAATTAGAATTTACTCTTTTTTGCATAAACTTATCAAATCCAAAGTAAGATATGTTGTATCTTCTTTAATGATGTTTCTACTTTCTATCTAGTATACGCAATTGGAACTGAAATTATATGAAATATTAATTATTGGGTTGAAATAATAATAATAATAATATAAAATGTAGAGAAAGCAAAAGAGAATTAAAAACAAACATACCATTCAAATATGATTCTAAGTTTTTTAAAAAATATATATAAACAGAACATAAATATAATCAGATTCGCGACGTCAAAAAATAAATATAATCAGATTCGTAATAAATTATTTTCTAAAATATAAACCAGACAAGAATATATACTTCAATTAAAAAAGAAAAATTGTGTCAGTGGTTGCCACACCTCTGCTACCATTTTACCGGTATCGAGTTCGACTTCACCTGTCATCCGTGGGGATATTTGGTTATTGGACCGGCCATTGTGACCCAAAATAATGACAAAAAAATATAATTAAATTAAATTAGTTATATATTCAATATACTCAGTAACATCAGTTACATTACATACATTATCTCTATTTAATAAATAGTAAATACCATATTTATTTGAATTAAGAAAAAAATGGATTTGTTTAGTTGATATGGAAACTGAATAATCTATATCTATATATGCTATATATATTAATTCATTTAACAAAAGAAAACCTTATATTTATTTATTTTGGTCAGAAGGAAACCGTATCTTAAAATTTTATAAGCCAAAAGAAATGTTGTACATGATTACACAACGGACGATAAATATCAAACATAAACCCTAAATTCCAGAACACATACATGCAAATATTTATGCATACATATACACGTGTATATGTAGACGTTTTTGTTCATAATTATAATATACAAGTCGTCCATCAAGAATCCATGAGGCGGTTAATGAGAGGCATGATCTTGGCCTTGGTTAAGGGTTTTGCCAAGCAATGGTTAAGTCCAGCTTCCATGAAAGCCATACGCTCCTCTTCATGGTCAGCCAGTGATGTCACCCCAACAATCATTGACGTCACATTCATTTCTCTTAGCTTCTTAGTAGTCTAATTTAAATCAACAAGAGGAATTAAGAGGAGGTTAATTATTTTAACAACAAAAAAAGAGGAGGTTAATTAGTGCATGCATGCATGTATTGATGATCGAACTAGTTAAATTTTCTATTTCGTAAATGAATTAAGATTATAAATCGTACCGAAACTCCATCCCTCTCGGGCATTTCTTTATCCATTAGGATAAGATCGAAAGATGCCCCGCCGTCACGGTGGATGATTACTGCCTCCTCACCGTTCTTCGCCGTCTGAGAAATTCCTCCAATCGTTTTGATGATCCTCTCGTGGAGTTTAAGGTTTAATGGATCATCATCGACGATCAACACGTTTAGTTTCTTCTTCATTTCTATTGACTCGATCATATCTCCCGTGGAATTGGTTGCCATATTCGATTTTGTTTCCGAACAATCTTCTTCACACAAAAAAAGAAGCAAGTTAAAAAAATAAAAATTGAAATTAAACAAATCACAATATGGTAATTAACAGTGTTCGCATGCATGTATATGCTTTTTGTGTGGTGATTATATATCTTCCTGCCTTGCATGGTTTCGTGTTTGTATATAGTTGTCTACATATATATGCATATACATATTACATATATATATATATACAATGAAAAAGATTAGAAAGTGGTTTACGATTTTGGATTCTAAAGAAGATTGTGAATTGTGTTCTAAGAACAAATACATTGTGATCGAAATATATAGTTAAGAAAAAAGTGAAAAGAAAGCATAGTTTTCACGTTACAAAGAAAAGCATCTTTTTACATGAATTTGGCTGAAATGTAATCTACACTGTTCCAATTGAGTTGTTTTAACAAACTAATATGAGAACAATTAAATTAAAATGGTGAACAAATTTTAAGAATACATAAGAAAACTTAAGTGAAAAAAAAATCTTTAATTAATTCATCTAGATCATAATCAGATTCTATTTTCTTTGTATTAATTTCGTTCATATTGTTTATAAAGAAACTAAAGAAAGTATTTCATTTGATGCTATTTTATCGGTGTCGAGTTCGATTCCACCTGTCTTTTATGTGTGAGGGTATTTGGCTATTGGGCCGGCCTGTTGTGACCCAAAATGAGATAAAAAAAAATCAATATTAGATACTTTCATTATTTTGGTTGTTGGGTTAAAGGTTTTGTTGAACGGTTAAAACAATATCATTATCAAATACATGTCCTAAGATATAAAAAGAAATATTCTCATGTAGCATAGAAGTTCATGCTTAAGCAAAACCATAGAAGTTAATGCTTTAGTACTACTACTCCCGTATATAGCTCTTCAAGCATATACTAGTATTTCCGTCAGTTTTCAAAAGTTGAGTTCGTAATGACCTCTTAGGATTTATTTTTAGCTATTTAAAACGTGTCTTGTACAATAATGGAAATTGAATGATATTAGATTTTTAAGAACCTTACGTAAGGTAATTGAATGAAAAAAATCATACTTAAGATTTTCAAGCGTATACGCATTACATTGTTTGTTGTCTATTGTTTTAATTATGGTGCGTTTGTTTTTCAGCAGTTCTACCTTTTTTTTTTTTTTTGAATGCTAGATATTTTGGAGGTAAATTTACCCAAAAACCAAAAATTCATCAATTTATCGATGGGCTATGGTATTCAATTTTTGTTTTGTTTTATATAATGCAACAGCTGGACTTCTGCTCACTTTTTTACATGAAAACTACGATCACACTGGTTCTCCGGTTTTTAGTATCATCAACTACAAACCCCCTTTTCTTGAGGCTCTTTGATTACCTTATAGATCGATCACACTGGTTCTCCGGTTTAGTGTTCAACGTATATATTATATAACAAAGCTTTAAAAGACTCAAATTAAATTCTCTTACACAAATGTTTTCCATAACCACCGACTCGACCAAAAAATCCGATCGAAGGAATCACTATGATTCTGATTCTATCTGTCAACTCTATAGACCGTGTTTAAAAATAAAATAAAAGATCTAAAAAACAAATAAAAAACTTTAGATCGTGTTGCGCCTTGGAAAATAGAAACAATCCATTTAAAATGTTATGGTTCTAGGCCTACAAAATATACGGGACTCCGCCCAAAATTTTCTGATAAATCTTTCTAAAATTTATAGTGGTAGGAATCCTTCTAAAATTTATATAAATCTTTTTAGGTTCCAGTCTCACTGCTAGGAAAAGGACTAATTAACACATGTTCTATTCTTGGTCCGAGGGTATAATTAATTAACTTGTTAAAAAAAATATTTCACACGACTTAATATCATTCAAAATATTTTTACATATGAATGTTGAATAATTTATATATAAAAAATTTGATTATAAATTCCGATTATTAAACTCATTGGCTTTAAATTTTAATAACAACAATGAATCCCCTCAACCAAACTTAAATAAGAGTAATTATACGTTGAATTCGATTTTTCGCAAATACATGGTAATGTGATATTATAGATGAACGATTTTTAATATAGTTTATAAATGATAGATAAGTCAATAAATAAATGTAGACAAAAAAAAGATAAGTTAATAATTTTTTTTTTAGAATGTAAAATATCATATTAATATTTTACTTACTTATATATTCATAAGAAGAATACATGTTCACATTATCTTATTTTTTAGCCGATCAAAAATAAGACTGATTTCCAAGAAACTAATGGCTTTTCCAAACACTCGTTACCCGACTCTGATATTATTAGTATCCAAAGCTGTCTCTAATTATGTCTGCCTCTAGAATCTAGATCACATAGTAAAACTACTACTGAAGGCAAACTTAATTATCTTACCCATAAGCTGTCCCTATAGCTGCTGTGTCGAAGAAGAAAAGATTGAAGTGAGCTAAGTCGTCAAGATGTTTATTGGCGACATGCTTTCCTTTCTCTGCTGTGGCAACAATGGCTCCAAGATCCCGACCAAGTTCCATCCGGCGTACAAGGTTTAGCTTACAAATCATCCATCCTTCAATACATGTACTATTCTTTGCTTTCATTTTTTTTTTTTGAGTTTTTGCTGCTTTGTGGAAGATAAATTAGCTTTTTTGAGTTTTTCCTTCAATAATTATATTTATATTTTTCTACAATTATTGTAAAATGCTTAGCCAAGGTAACCAACTACTCTTGGCTTTGTATGCTCCATCTGCTGAATTGCTCTATAACATGCTCTGTAAAAACTCTTTAAAATGAATGAAAAGTATGAGATGCCCTTTGAAGGGGAAAAAATTACGTTTCTAAAGAAAGAGAGGAGTACTTCTTTTTTTTATATAATAATTTTATCCTATCTGTGAAATTTATTTATTATTTATTATTAAATTTAGGATATAACTCATATAAGTATGAAAAGTGCTGGATCTAATATGTATTTTTATAAGATTGGGACGTGTGTTGGCTTCTATAATCATTTAAAACAATATGACATATGTTTAAATTTTAAAATAATTTTTACAATAAATTTATCTGGATGTGATACATGTTCAAATCATAGAATATTAAAAATAAGATAATAGTACTAAGAAGATAATTTTTTAGCCGATCAAGAAGACGTTTTTAAAAATAAACTTTGTTTTGTAAATTATTATATAAAATGTCATTATAAATAACAAATAATAATTGAAATAGGAAAAGATATAATAATCAATAATTTTAAAATATGGAAAGTATATATTTTGCATTAAAAAGTTTATTTATTATTTAATTATTTAATTATTTTTATTTATTATTTAATTTTGTAATTATTTTAATACTATATATTTTAAAATAATAATCAATTCATATGTATTCAAAAAATAAATCTATTCAAAATTTTACTGTATTTTTCACTATAATTTATTATATTTTATCTGAATATATATCAAAACAAAAGTTGAAAAATATTTTACTAATTTTATAAAATGTTAGACACACGAAAACTATTTTTTTTAAGAGTTCGTAGATTAAACACAAAAACTAGAGTCATTTAACGGTGTATATTAGAGTTATGTTTTCAAGATTATAAGTTTTTGCGGGTTAGCCCGAATAATATTTTAGTTCACTGCAAAACGGGTTAAATAGACAAATTATTACAAATTGACAATTTTATCTATAATCATTAGTTAGTTATATTGTAAAATTCAGATAAAAATAATTTCTTTAAAAAAGTTACTCCGCGCTATAATTAGCACGGGTTAAATCCTAATTACTATTTAATTTCGCGAGTTTTACACCTTCTCTCACCGAGAAGCACCGTGACAAGGACATTCGGCTGGCAAAGAGAGGACATGAGGTCCAATCACAAAGATCCACGTCATCTATTTTATGTCACGATAGCTGACGCGTCACATTTTTTTTTTTTTCTTATACCATCTCCAATGTATTACTCCATTTTGTCTCCAAAATGGAATTGAATTTTCCTCCAATGTACCACTCTATTTTTATCTCTAAAAATAGAATATTCTAAAGAGATTCTTTGTCTATTTTGTTATTAATACTTTTAGTTATAAAATTTACAAATTAACCTCATTTATTTTATTTTTTACAAAAATTCTATAAATTATTTAATTATTTTAAACTAAAATTTATTTAATAAAGAAAATTACATTACATCATAAAATAAAAATAAAACATGGTAAATTTTTATTTAACCATCCCTAACTAGAATTGGTGAAAAAGATGTCTAAAAGAGCAGAAAATAGGCTGAAGAACAAGAATAGGCTGCTGAAGAGCAATAATAGGCTGATGAGAAAGAATAACAGTAAAGCCTTCCAAAGAATTCCAAAGACTTCTCCATCAACTTGATGTAATATTTACTTTTTGAAATTTTTGAGTGATTTTGAAGCACTAATGTTTTAATGTATCTTAAATTTTTTGAACAGATTCAAAGGAATCTGCTTGAGCAGATTTTGAAGCAACATAGTGGAGTTGGAAAAGTTTCTTAGCTCTCAGAGAAACAACAAAGCTTATAGTCTCCACTGTGTTCACTTTATTTTTCTCCACTCTGTACTCCCACTTTGGAGCACATAGTGGAGTGGTAAAAATTTTAGAAAAGCTGAACAGTTTCGGGGAAAAAAAATCAGAGAAGTTGAAGAGTTTCATAAACATATGCAAAGAGAGATTCATCAGCTTCTTGACCTCACTAAAATCTACAAAAAAATCAAAAACCAAAATTTTAAAAACCAAAATCCAAAAATCATAAACCAAAATCCAAATACTAAAAACCATGCAAACATTTATGGTCTAAAACGCGTGCATGAGGTTTTTAATTAAGAGATGACAGTTATCATATGTTAGCCATAACGAGACAAGATCTCGACCACATTAGCACTAGTCAGAGCCGGACCTGAGATTTCCCCGCCCAGAAGCGTGAAATTTGTTTTGGCCCCTGAACATATTGTTTTGGCGCCAAGCGTCGAAAAAAACAAAAAACGGACAAAAAAACAAAAAACGCTGGTTCAAAGAGTCGAACTCGCGACCCACTGTAAAACATCTCCACTGTAAACCATATCTGCTAACTCATCTTCTAAAAAATTGGCCCCCGAAATTTTATTTATCATAACGGCCCCGAAACACATGCTTCATGGACTTTTACCCAGGTCCGGTTCTGGCACTAGTCAAATCAAGTTTTGGATTTTTTTCATCAAAAACCAATATCATCTTGCTTCATAACTCCCTCTATAAATCATCCAACTGTGGTTTGAGATTTAAAATGTTAAAAACAAAAACAAAATTTGGCGATACACAAATTTTGAACATGAAATTTTGATCAATTAAGCATCACACTTTATTAAACCATATAAACCAATAAATCTATTTAAAAAATTAATCTTTCAAAATTTTATAAACTCAAACCACCATTTTTGGTTTTTGTTTAGAAAATGTTAAATTTTTTGAAAAACTAGTGTCCCTAAATTTTAGGGAATCTATTTGTTCAAAAACTTGAATGGTTAATAAAATGGTTTTTTTAAAAACAAAAAACAAAATCTATTTCAAAATCTGTTTTCTTTTTCTAAAGAGGATACGGATTCACACATCAATGGAAAGAGTGTCAGAATTCTTAAAAAATGTAAAAGGAAAAGTTATAGACAATTTTTTAAGGTGAAATTGTATCATTACAAGTTGGATAGATTCGCATTGGCATGATAATTCTGTTCCGAGTAATTTATAAGATTGTCCAACATCTTTAGAATTACAAATTAAACAAAATAGAGAAAGGAGACCGTGATAAATAAATAAATAAAACACAAACTAGGTAAAAATAACCATTGCTAACCAATATAGTCCGTTGGGCCCAATACGAACAAGGTCTATATAACCAATATATTTGCATACAAGTTGATAGTAAATACTTAAATAGTAATTACACCCGGGGTCCACGCCAACGTTAATATGTTATACTTTTAAAATATATAATCATTAAAACTAAAACTATACATTGGAAGCTTTTTAGTCCAATAATTGACGAGCACCCACATTAAAGAGAGAAGGTGTCTACACTTGGCAAATATTGATTGGTTTAATTTGTGTTAACACTATAAAAAAAAATAAAAAAAGGAAAAAGAAATAAAAATAGTTGTATTCACATTATATTTTTTTTTTTTAGACACCCTTTGGGGTTCTCACCATTGCAAATGCCAAGGGTTTAATTCTACACCAGGTTTTATATTTGATTATGCATGGATGCAAATATTTCAGGTTAATAAAAAAATGGATACACATTTTACAGAAGTTTTTGTAAGGAGAAAATCGTCTATAGAAGTTTCGTGTTACATTTATAGTTGTTTGTCTTAGTCATGTGGGTTGGGATAGTGTCGCATATATATATTGGAGATAGTTAATAGATGTCAGTTATAAACGGTAGATGATCATTTGCAATAGGTTAATATATATATATATATATATATATATACTCAATTATATAAAAAAACTAAAATATGATTTTATTCCACTTCTCAATTTTATGATTTTATTCCACTTTTCTCCATGTTGCCTGACCATTCATTTGGATTTCCCCGATCGAATTTTCATTTGTATACAATAATATATATATATATTTATATTACAGTTCCTAATTTTTACATTTTAATGATTTATCCACAGTTAATCTTGTTTGAAATCTGGAAGAAATAAACTTGTTTGAAATGTCTTACCAACAATGAATCAGTGAACTTCAAGAATTAGTTAAACGCTAAATAGCTTAAATTATGGTTAGAAGTTTGGTATTGCTGTAAAAGAGAAATGGCAAAATTTAAAATTGGCATGTATGGGTTGACGCTCTGATAATTGATAAGGGTCCATCAATAAATGTCAATAGTGAAAGAATATAAATTTCTCTCTATATGTTTTATAATTTATACTATACTTTATACACAGTGGACATAAAAATTTCACCCACTTCACCAACTAGAACTCAATTCCTTTATTATTATTCACATTTTAATGTCTGTGAAATGCCTCAACAAACTCCTTCTGTACTCTTTCCCTCCTTCAAACATTAATGATTCATTACCACACTAATGTATTGCGACAAGAATTTTTCCGAAAAGTACATATATAGACACAGATCATCATCATAATATGCAACAATATAGATATATAATATATATAGATATTTCGTGTAAAATATAAGAGTTTGTGGCTCTCCATGCTTAGCAATTCGTATATTAATTTGCACAATGTAGCCATCTATAAATTTCTGAAATTAATTTCAAACTGTTTATAGTTAAGTAGTTTAGTTTTTGAAAACGTCCAGCTTTATATTCGACACTAGTTTTACATTTATTATGTTTAACTAATTTGAAGGAAAGGAGAAAAAAAGTTGATAGGAATAATAATTTGATCAGGAAAAAAAATAAACTACCAAGATAATTTACAAATGTTACCATTTTTTTCTACTCCAAATATCGAAATACATGGCACGGTATATATATGCTTTTAATTTGGAAAACAAATATAAAACAGAAGTGAAAATCAAAGATAAAGTCGATTGCCTATTAATTGAAGATGGCGAAGTCATGTGCTCCCACTCTTAACTTTTCTCACATACTCACTCAGCGAGTCTAAAAGCTCTGTATTTTACCACCTTCTCTGTGAGTCTACAAACTTTATTTTTCACACGTGATTTTGCCATACCATCATAATTTTGAAGATGATTGAGTATCAATTTTTGCTAAGGGCTTAGAGAATTTATTAGCCCTTTTGTTCTAAACCGATATTCTTATTACATCTAGAGCAAATAACTAATGGCTCATTGTTGTTGAAAAATAATAAAAAACTATATATGGCTCATAGACATAGTTGACCCCAAAAAAAAAATGGCACATAAGTTATAGCTAATACTAAATAATTAATAAATACATGGAATATCGTTTATAAGTTGATAGCTATGACGCATCTCCTTAGTTTATATAAGAGTTAATTAGTTGAGTCAATCATCTCGAGTTAGAAAATAAAACCATATAGCAATCACTCCAAATATTATACATGATGATAACTGGCACTCACACACACAATATATATATAAAAAAACTACTAAACTGATTAAGCTAATCAAACCACATCACCGACAAGAAAACTCTCTCAATTAAACTGATAATGCTGACCAAACTTATTAATCAACAATACAAACTACAAAAGACAAGAACTTGACATATAATTGAAATAAATCACATAAATTAGATTCTAGAAGAATCCAAGAGCATGACGGTGCTAAGGTTCATAGGGTGCATATACTTGGAGGAACCAGTGAGGATTTGATTAACGATTATCCTATTGGCTTTTTCTGTCGGATGAAACGCATCCCAAAACGCATATATGTCTCTGTTCGGACACAAGTTCGAGATTGGTGTGCATAGTCCTATGCCATTGTACGGTCCTTGTCCACAACATGCCACCTTCGATGTCACAAACCCTACACACATATAATAAGTCAAATTAAAGGGTGTTTAGTATTTACTAACTATAAATGGAAACGTGTATGTATTTTTTTGCATATTTGTATATACACACACAAATTATAATATTTGAATTCTAAACACTTGTAGAGTACTAGAATCAGACATAATAAATGTTTTCAACTGCCATCTATAAGTTTTTTTTATGTATGGGTTTAATTAGACTTTTTTCAAGTGGGTTTTTTTTTTCTTCTTTAAACCATTCAAATGGAACTATATTTAAAGAGCAGACAGTTCCTGTTATGAAAAAAAAACTTATTAAAATGATACTGCTTATGTATTACAAGCCGACAGATACGTATATTACATTATTACTTATATATATATTGTCTTTTTATTTAGAAAATGTGAAGTAAAAAAATAAATTTATGTTATAAATGTAATAACATGTATGGAAAAGATGCCCCTACAAAGTGGTCATGCTCATTTATTAATTTTCGTACGCATACAATGAAACATAACTATCGGTACTTCAAAAAAAGGTCCTTATATGCTTATATATCATTAAATCTTAGACCAGCTTGAGTGCTTGACCCAAAGTCACTGGTCCAATCTTTGATTAAATTGTTACTAAACCCTTTCGAAATATTATTAAACATTTATATTTCTAAGTAGTAACAAAAAAATTCGAAAGAGAGGGGTTATAAATATAATTACCGAATTGTTCTGGGTTAGTTAGATAATCCATGTTCATTTGATAAGCATTAGCTGCTACAAAAACGTCCTTGCCAATCTCAGCATTGACTGATGCGATCAAATCAGCTAATCGCGGATTGAATAAAGCAGCCGCTGTTTGGAGGGCCGCGTAGCACTCGCCATTGCGGCTATGCTGAGCCAGTTCCGCGGGTGCACATCCCATCGCACCAGTTCCGGTTACTAGAACCCGTCTTGCACCCAACTCGTAGAGTTTCTTTATCAATGAAGACCAAAGAAAAAAAAATTAATCACTAAACGACCATGAACTATGAAAGGAAAACTAAATATATGAAAAATCTGCCCATCATTTAAAAAAATAAGTTTTATATATATATTTCCCTCTTTCCAAGAGAATAAATTCTTTGGGGTCACTTATTCAAGACAATACCGTATAGTGAGATAACAATTTTTAATGAGCTAAATGATATAAATGTAAGAATCAAGATTCCATGATCTTAGCTAATTTCGTGTAAGTCACCAATTTATTACATAACACCCTCAATAAATCATCACGTGTATCACGTGAAAATATAAGCTAGAATGGGCTGATTAAGTTTTGTTTCTTTTGTACTTACCCTAAGGATCTTTGCGTATTCGGAAATGAGATAAACAACGTAATCCGGTAACGCGAATTGGCGAGAACGAGCAGAAAAAGGAATGAGATAATAGTTGTTGACAAAATCGTTGCCACCGAGTGTGATTAGAACAAGAGCTTGGTTAACTAGCTGTTGTGTTGCCTCTGGTCCGATCAATGCGCTCACTCGTTGCTGGTACTGTTGGAAGTATTCGAATTGTTTAGATATTCTAATTATGTTTACCTGCAAAACAAAAACATAATTAAATACTAATAAGTTAAACGACAGCGGTTATCAAAAATTACAATGAGTTAATCTTAATTAGTCAATCCGAAAGAAAAGACAGCGGTAGATTTCCCACGGTAAATAATTGCAACTATTAAAAATGTTAGAGACCAAAAGGACCTCTTTAACATCTTTGTCTCGCATTAATTTCCCAATAATCATACGTTATTGAATGCATTAACTTAAAAATTCTAGAAGTTGCTTACGAATTGAATTCCAGTGTCGTTGAGAATTCCAATTCCGGCGGAGGCGAAATTAGCGCCGACGAGAAGATTTTCACCGGTAAGCTGCGGGCTAAGGTACGGCAAAGTCGACGGCATGCCTATGGCCTCACCTAGTAGAGAGACACATATTAAACACATAATTAAAGAACCATTATCGTATAATCATATTCTTTATATGCTTACTGATCATATCGGGAATGTTAAGGCCGTTAGAGAAACGTCCGGTGGGTCGACGGGTCGGGTAATCGATACCATACGGGTAGTTGTCGGCGCGAGCAGTGGTGACAAGGTAATCGTTATTTCCATTGTCGACGAGAGAGTCACCAAAGACAAAGAAAGCCCTAGATTTGACTTGTGGTGCAAGAAACGTAACAATGAAGAAGAGTGAAATTAGAAAACCTAACGGAGAATAATTGATATCCATAGTTATGGACAGAGATGTGGGACTAGATGACGAACGGGAAGAGAGGTTTTAAATTGACGAATAATATGAGAGCATATGGAGGGTTTATATATACACACTGACAATTGATATTAGGTTATATATCTGTGTATGTATATGTTTAAATTTGTACTATTTTTTTGGTTGTGTGAGTTTTAAGACGAGAGAGACATTAATAGAGGCTGCCAACTTATACACCATAAAAATTGGTCTTGTTTGTTGTTTGGATGTAATAAATGTTAGAAATTTGATTGAATGTTATACTGATCTCATTGTCTACAAGCGATGTGCAAATTTCGAAATGATTAAGTATGTGCATCCAATGATAATCGGTTATGGGTTTTGACAATATATACGTGAGAAACTACAATGTTATACAATTACTTGATTTTTTTTTTTTTTTAATATTTGTTGTTCTACGCCTCCATTTTGTGTAGTGCATGTTGTGTTATAGCTGAAGTAAAACCGAGATGTAGTGACTGGACCGACTTAACGTAACTATATATATTGTATAACCATCCACGTCCAACTACTTTGCTAATATGTGAAATATTTATAGTTAACGTAACATACGTCAGTTTAGGCTCATCGATCATATCCTCCTTCTTTCTTCTTATATCATGATGGGTTGTACATGATTCTTTTTTTTATAACATATATGGGTTTTACATGATTCTATTTAAAAATTAAAATATATATTTTTTTTAAAAAAATGAATTGAATTGAGATGATGGCTAGATAACATCGAAATATACTTTACTGAGCTAGCTCATGTCAAACTCATTCCATCGGAGTTCAAATATGGGAAGTTAAATTCGTAAAAAAATGTAATTTAGATAATACAAAATTACAATAACCTGATGTGGTTTTGTCCAAACATGTGCCTCTCCTTGAAATTCTACAAATTAGTGTTTCGAAAATTTAGACTTTTCTTTTGTCTCCTTTTATATATGTAATTTCTAGAGAGAAAAAATTCTTGGAGAGAGAGAGAGAGAGAGAGAGAGAGAGAGAGATATGTGAAATTAAGAGATCTACCAACTCCTATCCAACTGCATCATGTTTTATGAGTTTTGAAGGAAACATAAGAAATGTTGCACACCAAACAAAAAAAAAAGAGAAGAAAACATAAGAAAAGGGTAAATTTCATCTCAAACCAACCTTTTCCGGCTATTTATTACGACTTCTTTATTTATACTAAAGGTGAAAAATATTAGTTTATTAATATGAAAGTTATACAGTATAATTAAATGATGTCCATCCGTAAAAGAGTTTGTTGCGATTGACTTTAATTTGTTGGGTAAATTTGCAGTAATAACAATCGTAAATTGTTTGCAAAAATATGGAATTTTAGAATTAGAACATTTACTTAAATTTTCAATAGATCTTACTGTGAGTAATACATTCAGCATTTAATAATTTCGATGCAATTTTATTTCCTTGGCTAGTTTTGTTTAAAACTTTATGACTGGAAATATTTTGAATTTTGGGATACAAAAGATATTAGTTAATTGATTTCATATGTTAGGAAATGAGAATAATAATAATAATCTCTATAGTTATTTATTTATTTATTTTTGACAACAATCCATATACAGGTTTATTTATTTCAACCTTGTTGTGATAATTAGTTTGTTGTCTAATTGGATGACTTTGTTTTGGGCTTTCTGGTTTTGTTAAGTTTCCACAAGTATCTCAGAAGCCCACATGATCCACAAACCTGACCCGTGAAAATGTGATGAAATCAATTGGTCCGGATCGGTCTATATCGAATTGGTTTACTCAAACCAAACCAAATTGAGAATCATGTAAAATTTGGTTTGATTTAAACCAAACCGAATTGCCATCGAATTGGGGAATTTGCGCATTATCCATTCACTGGTTAGCCACCGAATCAACCCAAGTAGATGAGCCCATTAATGAAATCGAATTCGGTGAAATTCCCCCTCTCTAAAGCCCTAATTTTCAAATGTACCTTGACAAGAAACGACGTCGGTTTGTAGTTTTGTCCTTCTGACTCGGCCCAAGCTGTTATGTTAGGTTTACGGTGCCGTTTTGCTATGCTACCCTTGGTTTACGTCTCTTTTTTATTTGGCAAATTCCACGGAATCTACTATTTGTATTATAGCGTTTTCCCCCGTTTTGTGCACTTAGTATTACTTAATGAAGTGATATTTTATGCATGAAATATTACTTGTTGGAAATGTTGTTTAAAATGATTTGGAGTTGGCAACAAAAAAAAAATTGGATAATTTTAAGAGATTAAGATGTTTTTAATCAACAATCGCTACACCATGTACGAAAAGAGAAGCAATACAAGTAGTTTATATATTTTTCTCTTCCAATTTTAATTTAAAAAAAAAAAATGTTTTACCTATACGTATGAAACTTGGAATTAATTTTTTAAACTAGTTTACTATAATTTTTTTTTTGGTTTTAATGTAAACCACACCAAAACAGCAATCCGAATGAAATCATAGAAATCTTCTCTATGAAGATGCAGCAAAATTACTCAGCTACTACATGACACAAACATGACCGGCTCACTAATAAAGTGGACCATGTGCATATTATAAAAAAAATTCTAATTTTAGGCATATAAACAATTTTTTTTATAAAGAACCCTTAGATATTTACAAATAAAACCTTCAAACATGACAAAATTTTACAAAAATCATGTGGTTACTGTGCATTTGCACCTTCAGCACTTGCCTAGAACCGGGCCTGGACACAAAATACAAATGAAAAATATGTGAAAAATCATAATAAATCAAGACTTGAATATGTATGTTATATTATCATATTTATCTACACTTGAAGACTTATTACTTAAAAATTGGAAACAAAAAGACTTAAGAATTAGAAACAAAAAGACTTAAGAATTACACAATAATGAGGATTAGAATCGTACATCAACAATATTGAAAATAATACTAATAATAAAACAAAAAAATATAAAACGAAAAAACACAATATTACTCGAGGAAGACAAGAGCCACGAACCTAAAATTCGGTGCAACTAGCTCCATCCCAAAGCACAATATCTAATTATAAGTAAGGATAAACCCAACAGCCGCCACATATGCTTCAGAACCGAACTCTCAACCTCCTTCCGCAATAACTCGAAAACAAAACAACTCTTTTAGTGTATTTTTATCTCTTTGGTGTCTTCATTACGCTTTAATGTAACTACTTCAAAGATGAACTTTGCGACAGCAATTAACATATAATTAATACACTCTAATTGATATAAATTAAAATAAAAAATGAATTATTAGAGATTCCTAATGTTTTCTACTATAAAAACGCAAAATAACAAACTTTAAAAAAAAAATTAATTATATAAATTGACAACAAACGTAAAAGATAAAAAATTTACAAACAACTTCTATCTTTATAAAAAAAAACAATATTGAAAATAATATATGTAAAGTATTAAACTATCAAAAATAAAATATATAAAGAAAAAAAGTTAACACGCCCGCGCGTAGCGCATATCACATTTTAGTATATATATATAATTTTTTATTAAGCATTCATATTGTTAATAAAGGATGTGAACGTTTAAAAATTTCTTAAATACAACTTGTTTTATATAAGTAAAAATTAAATGTTTGTGAGCAACATGTATCGCTAAATGTGAAAAACAACAAAACATTGCTACTGCAAATGGATATTTAAATTCTATATTGATAGTTTGTTTTAAAATATATTTTAAACAGAGTCTAAATGGTGATATAATACACTGCATCTATATGAAAGACCAACCGGCTTTCAAGCATCCACTTATGAATAATCACAAAATTAAGGTATATATAAGGCAAAATTCTCTTACTTCAGTTGAGAAATGACACTAATAATAACGACTTTGTTTAGGAAGTACCCACGGTGTTATCAAAGATGATGAATGAAATGAAAAAAAAAAGAGCAAGGCAGGTGTGGAACCAAAATGGCACAAGCTGTCCCGACGAAACGGTTCCCATAAAATGTGACACAGCCAGAGCCAAACGCACGAGCAAAAAAAGGCATTTGACAGACGCTCTAGTTGGTCGCCAGGCAGTTCCATACCCCGCCGAGGAGGTACAAACTATTAACTAAACATTTTTCTAAAACTAAAAGAAAGCATGTATTAATATAAAATGTATTTGTTGCCAAGCCTGATTAATTAACAACTTCATGGTACTATCTCGTCGGTATAAAATGAAACTAGCTTGTTATTAATGAATTGCTTAAATAAAGAAAAGTATTTTAGGTGCTAAGTGATAGATATGTATGGTACACTGATATTTATTTGTTTGTTACATCAAGATGGAGAAAATCGCATTTTAAACTTTCAGGAATGAATTAGAGAAAGAGTCAAAGCAGAATTAAAGATCCACAAAGAGGGAGGAGTGGAGAAATATCTTGGTCTTCCCGAGCATTTTGGTCGCCGGAAGAAGGACCTTTTCACATGCATAGTGGATAAAATCCGTCAAAAAGCTGTCAGCTGGTCCTCCAGGTTCCTGTCAGGGGCTGGTAAACTGGTTTTGTTGAAGAGTGTGCTTGCCGCAATGCCATATTACGCTATGTCATGATTTAAGTTTCCTGGATCCCTCTGCAAGAGAATACAGTCGGCCCTTACCCGGTTCTGGTGGGACGCGAAGATGGACAAAAGGAAGATGTGTTGGATTGCCTGGGAGCAGTTTACTCAACACAAGAATGATGGAGGCTTGGGCTTCCGTGATATCCCATGCTACAATGATGTTCTGCTTGCAAAAATAAGTTGGCGGCTGCTGAACCACCCAAATAGCCTCTTGGCTAGAATCCTTTTTGGCAAATATTGTCATAGTTTGGAGTTCTTGGAGTGTGAGTGCCCAGCCTCGGCATCCCATGGATGGAGAAGCATCTTAATAGGTAAAGACCTATTGAAGAAGAATCTGGGATGGGCAATTGGTGATGGAAAATCTGTTAAGGTGTGGAGTGAGTTCTGGTTATCAACTTCCTCTCAATTGGCTCCCGCGGGCCCTTGTTTGGCTGATGGACCGGATCTTTTGGTAGCTGAGCTGCTGGATGATTCAAATAGAGGCTGGGACAAGGTGAAAATCCAGCATGTTCTTCCTCTTTTAGAATCAGAAATCATGTCCATAAAACCAAGTATGTGTGGTGGGAAGGATAAAAGAATCTGGTTAAATGAAAAATCAGGGGAATACACTACAAAGTCTGGATATTTTGCTGCCCATGGTGCTCTAAACCAGAAGCAGCGCTTAAGCTCTGTAAATTGGAAATCTGACGTATGGGATCTCCCTACAGCACCCAAGATCAGGACGTTTATCTGGCGAGGCGCCAGTGGAGCCCTGCCTGTTGGAGAGAGGCTGGCAGAGAGGATCCCAGGGGCTAGCTTGTCTTGTCCTCGATGTGGATGTCCCGAGTCTATTGTTCACTTGCTATTCCATTGTGAGTTTGCAAGGAAGGTCTGGGAGCTGGCCCCCTTTTCCCCTGAAAATTGGCCCAATCACCAACCCAAGTTTGAGGAGATATGGAAAGAAGTGAAAGGCATAGGATGTTTACCTCCATCGGGGATTGTTAATACAACTCTTGCACCTTGGCTATGCTGGAAAATTTGGACAGCCCGCAACAACTTGATCTTTAGTGACAAAGGGTTCTCAGTGCAAGAAGTGGTGACTAAGGCTTTACGAGAAGCTAGAGAATGGCAAATGGGTAAGAGGATTAAAACCAAGGCAGCTCAGCCTGTGGTGTCCTTTCCTATCAACGCGCATCTCTCGGAATTTAAGTTCCAAACGGATGCTGCTTGGAGAGAAGACCTGAAAAAGGCGGGGTTAGGCTGGACACTTCTGCACCAGCGTTCCAAAACTCTTCGCAGCTTCTCCCAAGTTATTGATTCCGTCAGCTCCCCCCTAGTGGCAGAAGAGATGGCATTGAGGGCAGCTCTCTCCTTTGCTGCCTCATAAGATATAAGGAATATCTCGGTTGAATCCGACTCCTTACAACTAATTAGAGTTATCAACTCAGGCTCTTTTGTTTCTGAAATCTATGGAATCCTTGAGGATATCATACTCCTTTCTAGAAACTTCGTATCTGTTTCCTTTAAGTTTATCCCTCGCCTGGCTAATGTTGTAGCAGATTATATTGCAAAAAACGCTTTGTATGCTGGCTCAGCTTCTACAGTTTAATTTATGAAGGATTTTGATTGGCAAAAAAAAAAAAAAAACTTTCAGGGATGAAAAATGTATCACTTTAAACTTTAAGAGATTTGCACTAGCACTTTAAACCTTCAAGATAACGAAACTAACACATTAAACCTTAAATGTGGCAACTTTATTCGCGCCGCCAAAAATGTGACTGGAACCGGTAAAAAGATGGTGACGTGTCAATTTTTATTTTTTTTTATCAATAGATTAAATACCTAAAACGGTTCAGAAATCCAAACCGGAGATACCGAGTTTACAAAAGTAATATCTACTGAGTAGACACGAGCACTCCTTGTTAACTTGTCTACCGTTGTGTTGTTTGCTCGTGGAATGAGTGAGATTGAGAAAAAAAGAGAACACCTCTTTACTCTTCGCGAATTCTTCCAAATTGTAATGCAAAAACCGGCCAATAATTTTAATTTTAATTATTTATTTATTTTAATTAAAAAAATAAAAAAGTTGCGATAAAAAGATGGTCACGTGTCAAATTTTTTTTTTTTTTTTATAATTTTTTTATCAACCGCTTAAATATCTAAATACCTAGAACGATTCAGAAATCCAAACTAGAGGTACCGAGTTTACAAAAGTAATATCCATTGGGTAGACACGAGCACTCTTTGCTAACTTGTCTGCTGTTGTATTGTTTGCGCGTGGAATGAGTGAGATTGAGAAAAAAAAACATCTTCTTACTCTTCACGAATTCTTCCAAAGTGTAATGCAAAAGCCGGCCAATAATTTTAATTTTAATTATTTATTTATTTTAATTAAAAAACTAAAAAAATACCAAAAAAATAAAAAACAAAAAAGGATTAAAAAAAAGGATTCGAAAATTCGAAAGATATAACGTGATCAAAAACAATCCTTTCGAATTTTCTAATCTTTTTTTTTTTAATTTTGGTTTTTGTTTTGTTTTTTTAATTAAAATAAATAAATAATTAAAATTAAAATTATTGGCCGGCTTTTGCATTACACTTTGGAAGAATTTGCGAAGAGTAAAGAGGTGTTTTTTCTTCTTCTCAATCTCACTCATTTCACGAGCAAACAACACAACGGTAGATACGTTAACAATGAGTGCTCGTGTCTACTCAGTGGATATTACTTTTGTAAACTCGGTATCTCCAGTTTGAATTTCTGAACCGTTTTAGGTATTTCAACTGTTGATAAAAAAAAAAAAAAAAAAAATTGACACGTCATCATCTTTTTACCGGAAAATGAATAGTTCCAGTCGCATTTTTGGCGGCGTGAACAAAGTTGCCACATTGAAGGTTTATTGTGTTAGTTTCGTTACCTTGAAGGTTTAAAGTGCTAGTGCAAATCTCTCAAGGTTTAAAGTGCTATCTTTTTTATCTCTGAAAGTTTAAAATGCGATTTTCCCCATAATGATGTAAAGACTTATATATATAACATATTAAACTGTATAATGTTGGAGGTGGGCCTAGCACCCCCAATTAGTTAGGCCCATCTTAGGAAAAGTCTCTCTTCAGCTCGGTCGCCGACCTGAGGGCACCGCGCTCGTATCACCCGAGCTCCCGAGCTCCCGAGCCCCCGAGGACGCACCTCGGGTCCGGCCTGACACTTCACCAAAGCAGGAGTGTCAGAAGAGCAGAAGGAACGTGGGAGCTGGTAGAACAGTGCCCTACCCGCGTAGGGATACGGCTTCGACTCGACGTCCCACCAACCCCGCAGAGTGGACGAAGGAGGAAAGGACACGTGGAGAAGAGTTGGCGAAACAGTGCGCTGCTCTGCAACACGCCAAGCCGAGCTCATCATGACCTCCCTCCTTGAAAGCCGGAACACGCCTCCTAGACCACCTTACCCGCGAAACAGGCCGAAGACGCCACGTGGACCCGAGATCCCGGGGAGCAGGAAGTCAACTGCCAGTATAAATACCCCTCGATGTCATTAATGATGAGGAGGATAGAATTTTGTATCTCACCTACCACAAGTTACCCGACCTCTCTCTTTTTGTAACGAGACAGCAAATTAGAACGCCGAACTGGACGTCCTTCGGAACCAGTTCGTACTTCTAAATTGTTCACTTCACTTATTATCAATAAAAAGAACACGTCTCCCGGCTTGCCCAAAATATTCCCGACCTGCCTCAATTTGTGGTTGACTCTCTAATTAACGAAAATCTCGCCTCTCTCACCCTAATCAATCTCTTGAACATACTTAATGATCCCCGGGATCAACAATTGGCGCTAGAGAGAGGGGAAATCCTTCACCTCGGGGAGAATTGAAGCTGCGATGGCCGGAGGTCAGTATTTTACGTTGGGCTTTCTTCAGGCCCAGCAAGGCTTTTGTAAAACTCAAAAATAACTTAAAACTTTATATAAGCGCTAATGTGTTTTGGCATATTTATTATTATTATTTTTGTCTAATCTGCATATTACGCAACCCAAACAAACAAATATATATGGAGCACATGCCACCTTGAACTTGTGGGCTCCGGCTGTTGAACCAGGATCTGGCGAGTTTAGTCTTTCTCAAATCTGGCTAGTTGCAGGACATTACAACGGATCTGATCTTAACACTATAGAGGTTGGGTGGCAGGTACATTTAATTCTTCTCAGGTTTTATATTTTACCATAATACTAGTCAAACCCATAATTTCTATTTGTTATCAATTGTTTTTTGTTTTTGTTTTGTTTATGTTTTGCTTATTTTTTGCTTATGTTTTTCTTATTGTTTGCTTATTTTTGCCGATTTTTTTTTTAATTGTAATTACAAAGTTTAGAAAATGGTCAAATGTAATTTTTTTCATAAACTTTGTGTTGTTTTGAGTGTGTTATAAGAGTAATAATAAGACTTTTATGATTTGTTTCAGAGTAATATCCCTACTATTTATCATGAATTTTAGGATAAAGAATCTAAACTAGTGCTCATTGTATATGCCGTACAAGGTTATGTTTTAATTTTGATAAATGAGCTGTTAAAAAGACGTGTATAAATTATAAAGGAACACATCTTTGTGATACAGAATGAACACAATAATTGTGTCTTATGCCCGCTTCTATTATGTGAATATATGAGGATCTTGTCGTTGCTATTTCTTATATAATTACTTATGATTATGATTTATGACAATAGTGTATAAATGTTTTGTAGAGACATGGTGTTTGAGCCTTGGGAATTTGTACAAGTCCCTAGCGACTTTGCAATCGGAGTGGCATTTGCTCCGATATCTTCTTACGGCAGCAACCAGTACGACATAACTATGTTGATATGGAAGGTATGAGTTAATTATTTATTAGTAACTAGTGTGTGATCCGCGCTACGCGCGGACGTGAAACATAATTTAAAAAAAAAATTAATTGTCTAATATTATTTTACTTTTATTAGTATAGTAATTAATTGATTCGTCTCAATTAGCTTAGGAAATGTGGATTGTTTTTTTCAATTCTTAAATTTAAGTTTATTATGTGTTTGTTTAGTGGATGATGCACATTTTTACCTTCTTCTCTCTATGATTTTCTATTTATGCAATTAGTTTTTTTTTTTAAATGAAAGTTTTTGTCATTTTTAAGTTTTGGGAAGTGTTTATTTTTTTGTTGGTGTTTGTTATTAGTTCCGTATGTATTTGTTTTTTTAACGCAACTCATACGGATTAGTAAATGGATGGATATTTACTCTATCTATTAGTACACACATGTGGCGAGTGGTAGGCCGAGATGGGGGAATCTGAAACATATGTGGCGAATTGTGAGTTTATCGTCGGTTTAGGGTCATATATTGTGCGTAGGGATGAAGATAGTTGCAGAAGATTTTAGGATCGTTAATCTCGTATTCCTAAATTAATATTGTGTTTTTATTTTTTTCCCAATTTTTAATATTCTTTCCAATATTGTTTACGTTTGATTTGAATCATCTTTATTGGTTTTACATTTTTTCAATTTTTTTTTAATATCTATCTCCATATATAACTGTACAGGAAAATGGAAATTTAACACACATATAAAGGCTTTGTTATGGCTCAAGCCCAACTTCTCAATATTAGATTTAACAATCCATCAAATTGAATCAATTTTTCGTAAGTGTGGACGTCATTCATTCAGAAGTCAGAGACGTCTGAAAACCCCAATAAAAAAAAATTGAGAATATGTGATTTTGCCGCCATCATCGGAGGTAATATTCACGGCGGCTGCAAAAATTTCATCTATTGATTGTCAAACTATCACATATCAATTGACATTTTTTTTCTGATTCTCGAATCCAGTAACTATCGGCAGAAGAAGCCAGAAGCGAGATTTGAAGTCACCGCCAATCATTCTTAATTGTCATTGTGGTATTTTTGTTTTTCTCTCAACGATTACTGTTGTCACATGATTGTCCAATTGGTTGGAATAAACTTTGGTATATTTTTTTTTTTTTTTATTACATGTTTGTTGATTTTTTGGATTATTTCTTATTACAATGGTGCATATAAGAGAAATGTTACACTACAATCCTTATTTACCTGGTAGAGCAATCACTATGCCAAAAATACTCAATGATGAAGATGTGGAATATGAAGATGGAACCCCTGCAACAGAAGCACATGTTAGCTTTTCTCTTCTTAAGAAATTAATTACAGGGACCGTAGAGCTTTATCAGAGTTGACCTTTCATGGAGTTAATATATAGTCTTTAACTTTGTTTTTTTTTCAATTATGGTGTAGATGGGTAAAGATGTGGTATCGTTCTTGTCATGAGTAGTTGAACCAAAAATGTTAACTTTGGAAACAAACGTGTGTGCGTTTTTTATATGTTTGTCTGTTAGTGTGAATGTGTGATAATTCATATAAATAATTATGAAACAATTTATACTTGAAGCCCATATTTATATATAGATTTATATTTATTTCAAGCCCATAGATTATAATTATGAGATTGTTTTTAAGTTTTGTGTTTTTTTTTCAAAAGAAAATGATTGATGAGGTGGCGGAATGAGGATAGAGCAAATGTAACTTTATATATATATAGATTATTCTAAACCGAGCAAATTAAAATCACGTAGGACAATTTTTGAAAACGATTTAAGGATCTTTCTGACAATGTCTTATAAAATGAAATAAAGTTTCCACGGATTAGTTCAATTGTCTTGTGTAAACAGATTTTTAATTCAGTTTTAGATTCGAATGAATTAGTTTTCATCTGGTCAAAATGCTCTCCCCTCAAAGTTGATCTCTTCCTTATTTTTGGTTTTGCGAATTGTAGGATACGGACGATGGGAACATGTGACTTGGCCTGCGAAGCTGTTTAGTTGACGACCCATCGAGGTTACGAACACAAGCAGCTACGACCATCATACTACCACGCAGATGGGCTCGGGCCATTTCGCGGATGAAGGCTTCGGCAAAGCGAGCGAGTTTCTTCGGCGATCTCAGGATCATTGATCATCTCTACTTTTTGCTGCAAACGCTAAACTGTACAAATTTTTGTTTGTCGACTTTGGTTTAGCAATTATTTCTGTAATATATTAGAAAAATTAAAATTAAAATTTGGACTAACCTTGTAAGCTTAAAAAACACACATTAATGACTTATACTTTTGAAAATTTATTTATTGCAAAATAAAACGAAAAGAAAAAAACTCGGTTTTCACTTTTCAGTCTTTACCCTATATACCACAAGCCGGTCCACTGGTAATATGGTTTGATATTTGATCGGTTAACCCGGCAGACCCTCATTGATTCCTTTGGTGCTCTATCCATTGATTCTAATGGGCTTCTTCAGATAATAAGATCACACAGGGAAGATAGTATTCAGTCATGGTTAACCTAACCAAGAACCTCAGCTTTCGTTTTCTTGAAATGTATCTGCCACTTTACTCGATTCCGGAAACTTTGTGGTCAGAGATGTCGGACCAAGTGGAGTTCTGGATTGTGTTCAGTGTCAATACTGGGCAAAGGGGTCAAAATCATTTCCCCTATGATAACTTCGACTCTGACCTGATTATTTGTGTTCTTGATTCTGCAAAGCACTGAGCTTCATTCTGCAAAGAACTGCCTCATGAACTTTCATAGGTACGTAAATGACATGAACTGCCTCATAAACTTTCGTAGAGAGTTTAGTGATATCCTGTTCTTATTCCATTAATATCTATGAGAAAATCTATCACCTTAGTGCAGGCATTTGTTCTATGTTTCTAGCTTGAATCTCAGTAAATACCACCAAGCTTTTCTGTATAAACTACCTTGGAGATCTAAGATAAAAAATGAGGCAACAAGGAAACAGAACGAAGGTTTTAGACGTGTGAATGATCAGACCAAATCAAAGCAGGACATTGTTTCCAAATTCATTAAGGTGTTCACATGGAGATTTTGTTTTCATTCTGAACCTAGTTCATGTTACTCTTAATAAAAGACAGAAATTCGCAAGCATGCAGATTCAAGAATACGAGTCTCTCTATAAATATGTGAATGTATAAATAGATATAGTAAAGAAGTATATAAACTAAATTACTAATCCTCAGATGCCATGACATATTAGAATTAAAAAAAACAAACAGAGCCAGTTGAGGAAGCAGCCAAACTAGAGGTGGGCTACACAAATCAATGTCCCAACTTATCACGTATCTTCCACTGAAGAATCAGTCAAACATTCTCAAAACTAAAAATAAAACCACATAATAATTTTTCAGAAGATATGATAACAATCTTCACAGAAGAATCATTTATATTACTTGTTGTAAAAGCAGATCTCAAGCTACACAGATCCAGATACCATATTAGTAGCACAATTGCCGACAAAGTTCAATCCTATTTTATCCTCTCGAGTGTACACACTTGATCACTGCAGAATTCACATGGTGACTACATTGTCCGGAGACTCGTTTACTCGTAAAACTGTGAAAAGGAAAGCACAATGGACGCATGGACAAAACAGAAGGGGTCCATGTGGTTGGAGACTTGGTCTAGATTTATCATTAAAGCTTGTTGAAAGACTAAACAAGCATTTTGCCTTCTAGAGAAACAATCTTAATCAAATTAACTGATGAAATAAATAAAAGTAATATTACCTAGAGATTTGTAATATTATCTACTTCTAGAATGGCTATCTAAAAATTGCAGCCTAATGGATGTATTAATTGACTTTGTTTTGTATCTATTCTGGGTCAAAGTGCTTCTTTAAAGATTCCCCTCTCCTGTTATCCCTTTCAATAGAAGGGAAAAAAAGAAGAAGTCACTTTATTCATACCTGTTTATATATACACATGCAGACCAACTACTCTGTCCTTCACCATATAAATACATCTCATAAACCTACTTTCTTCCTATCTTTCTTTCTCTCTTCTATCCAACAGCATTGAAACAATATCGATTTCTCACCTTATTCCTCTTCCAAAATGAATATCGTAATCGAACACAACCCTTCGAGCACAAGGTTATCTGACCTTGGAGTCATGTCATGGCCTAAGTAAGTATCAAACATGCACACGCTCTGTTCCTAACACAGCTAACCACATAGACTTTCATTTTCTCCATTTCCTCATTTGATTGGCAATAACATGATGAATCTATTTGATAAATAGATGGTCTTGTCAGCCAGGGAAATATGCATTGGTATTTGAAGAAAGAGAGACATGCTATTTGGTGAAGGGAAAAGTGAAGGTGTATCCAAAAGGGTCATCAGACTTTGTCGAGTTTGGTGCAGGAGACCTTGTCACCATTCCCAAGGGACTTAGCTGCACTTGGGACGTATCACTTTTCGTCGACAAGCACTACAAGTTTGATCCTCCTACTTCTCCATAATCTTTCTTACTTACGATCTAGTTTTGGGTTAGTCTTTATCACCACGAAGCATAAGACTCTATATTAATCAATTATAGAAGAGAAACCAAGAAAACATTGCTTAGGATAAATACAAAGCCCCTCCTAGATTATGTTTTCAGATGTAACTTCTTTGTTTGTCAGAGAACAAAGAACTGGCATATGCCTATATACGTTTCAGTTTGAAACTCACATTTATCCAGACAACAGATATACAAGATTTCCAAGAATCCCTAGCAAGAAAAGCAAATCACGCGTTTATGGGCACACCATCAGTACTACAACATCCTCAGAGAAAAGCTCTTAGCTAGTTCAACGAGACTAAGGTAAGGGGTTTTCTGCTCATTGGAGTAAATGTATTCCTATGTTTCTGAAACTTAGATTGAAGTAACCAAAAAGCTAACTCATTTTTTACTACAATCTGCATAATTCAATGAAGGTTAGCGAAAAATCATGGGTTAACAGTTTACTGCATCTTTTTTTTCATCCAGATATGAATTCCTGTTTCGTGCTAAAGAAACTTGCTATCTGAAAGACTCCCAATAAACTGATATTGTTCTTTATTCTGAAAAGCTGTTTACCAAAGATTCTTATCATGAGACCATTGGTTACTATCACTAAGAAAATCATATGAAGAAGCCTTTGAATTATTTAATATAACATGTGAAAGCATATATTCGAGTAGTATTGCTCCCTGACTAGATAAAGTAGAAGAGAATGCACTTCCAAATCTCACGTATTAAAGAGAAGTAGCAGCAGCATCTGGTACTCACCAATTATTGGTGCTGATTAAACAAATGAAGATATTATATAGGCTGTACAAATCAGAACCATTACACCTTTGTACTTATACAAACACAAAACTCTGACAGGCATATATTCTCAACTTACATAATATGCATTGTTATCACAAGTAAGAGATTTATTCTAAGTTCCAAGATAACTGAAAGCTAACCTTTAGGATTCCAGGAAGATTGCTTTCATCTGAAGACCAACCGCGAGAGAAACTCTTGTGCGTGAAAAAAAAAACAGTATTTCTCCAAGCTGTAAAGGGGTTTAAATAAACCCCTTGTCAAAATAACAATTTAGTCCATGAACCCACAAAGGGGAAGGCAGCAATTAGCAACCTCAAGAGCAATGGCTTCTCCTTAACTCTCCACCGCCGACTAGCTTTTCTTTTAAACTGTTGCTTTGGACGAACACTCTCGTTTGACGGATTGTCATTTCTAATCTCGTTTTGCTTGTCTAGATCATCCCATCCTCCATACCTAGAACCTGTGCTGTTTGAATCAGCACCTCCTACCATCCATGACTTGTATCCTCCCTTATCCACACCACCAACCATGTTTTCTTCTTGCCTAGCTTTCTTTGTTCTTGAAAATATATCTCTTCTGCTTCTTTCCATAGGTCTAATAGTTGGCCTGCTCAGGGCCTTATTAACGACAAGGGAGAACACGGATTGCACTAAAGGAACTGCTAATGCCATTAAACCCGCGTTTGAATCTGTTCCAAGAAGCAAAGATATGCCGATGGGTGCAAGCATCCAGCTTAAAGTCCTAAATACCTGCAATTGGAACAAAACCCTGAATTGGATATAGAACTAACGCCTAAAAGAAAAAACCATTACAAATAGGAAGTGAGCAACTTTTCTGATGAAATCTCCAGGAGATTATCATCGTACTAAACATAAAAAATTCATGAAAGTTCCCTAAAACAAGAAGCAATACCTCAAAAACCATACTCCAGTCTACTTCGTCATTCATCAAATCATCATAATCGTCATCGTCATCATCGAAGAACCACCAAGGCATCTTCTTCTTGCGGTTCCCAAACTCAAATAGACCAAACCCTTCGTCTCGGAAGAGCTCCTCCTCCGCGCGGAATCTGAACCGACCGCGAGAAGCGTGGCACTGGAAGGAATCGCGGCCCACGATACTTGGCCAGAGATCAATCTCGCAATTCATACAGCAGTTTCTTCGTCTAAAGCCAGCGGCTAAACGTGAAGCAGAAGGAGAAGAAAGCTGAAGATAGAGCAGATTCGCCATAAAGAGAAGAAGAATTCAGAACGAAAAGAAGAAAGAATCAATCTCGAATTGTTTCATGTACGACCATATTAAACCAGTGATAGGAATGGAAACCAGATTAAACCAAACCGAGTTCAATTTTGTTTGACCACCTCGAACCGAACCTCGAATTGAACCAGACTAGACTGGCATGGGCATTTTCGGTTCCGGTTCGGTTCCGGGTATTTCGGATAGTGAGGTTTAGGATACATTCGGTTCCGAAATAATTTCGGGTCAGCTTCGGTTCGGTACTAGTCGGTTCGGTTCCGAGATTTCAAAATCGGAAAATATCCGAACTTTTTCGGTTCCATGTCGGTTCCGGATATTTATTACCCGAAATGCCTAAAATATATCCGAAATATTTAAAATATACCCGAAAACCCAAAAATATACCCGAAAACCCGAAAAAGTTTAATAAAATATATCCGAAATACCAAAAATATACCCGAAACCCCAAAATTATATCCAAAAACTCAAAAATATACCCGAAAACAAAAAAAAACAAAAAAATATACCCAAAAATCTGATATATATTTAATATTTTTGGATATATAATTATATTTCGGATATTCGGATACCCAAAATATTTTTGGTTCGGTTCCGGGTATTATCCGATACCCATAAATACCAATGGGTATTTTGGCAATTTCGGTTCAATTCCGATTCGAGTATTTCAGTTTGTTTCCGATTCGAATATTTCGGTTCAGGTAATTTTGCTCAGCCCTACTCCAAACATCGGTGTCCTTTTGTTTTTTTTTTTTTGACAAAATCATTCATTTATTAATTTGGCCGGTGTCCATTATGTAGAGGAATGTTATTTCCATTCAACATGTGGCGTGTAGAAAGAAAAGAAGCCATTATTTCCCTATATAACCTAATCTCTCTCTCAAAATAAAAAGAAGTCAACATAAAAGAAAGCAAGAAAACCACAAACCAAGACGATGAAAACATTCCGATTGATGATGATGATGATCTCTTTCTTGCTCGTTGCAACAAGAAGTGGTGTTGTTGCTGAGGGGAACGACGTAGTTTATGATGCCGATGGAGAGCCGGTTAAGGCCAACGTTCCGTATTACATCAGCTTCATGACGTCGGATTACGGAATGTGGATTTGCCGAATGAACATGCGATCATCTGATAATCCTAAGTCGTCGTCATCATGCCCACAACAACCGGTAATGTTCACTAATCCAGATATAGCACCCACACCAGTTATGTTTCTATTATCAACATCAGATATGGTCGTACATGAATCAACCGAGCTTAACATCAAGTTCGTAAATCCCGGTCACTGCTTTGAATCCGGGATTTGGAGAGTAGTTAAGAATAACTCAACTTTAGAAGGTGAAGTAGTCCTCAACGGATCTAAGTCATGCGATGACAGTACGTTCACCATCCATAAAACTAACGAGTTTTACATGTTTACTGTCGGTGACGCTACTTTCGATCAAACGACTATCAGTTTATCTAACGAACCAGGTGGTAAATCGAGGTTGATAGCCAAGAGGTTTTCTGGAGAGATGGAGGTTTATTTCTACCGGTCTATGCCTTTTTGATGTAATGTTTTCGTTTCATAATCAAATAAAACTTGTTGTAACAACACGAATGATTACGCCATAAATGAACCAACTTTTTTTACGATTTTTCTCGTCACATAATTTTGTTACTGCTTTCTCAGCCGTAATGACCAAAATCATTTAATGATATAATAACACACGAGAGAACAAAACTCGGAAGTTGGTTGTTCTAACAGAATAAAGTGATCACAAGTTGTGTTGTGTGTAACACTTCTGATGTCAGCAGAGGAAGCAAGTTGACTTTGTTCTCGTCGTTTCACGGTCTTCTAGACCTTTGAGGAACCATCTGATTGCGAGTCGCTCTGATGCATAAGTCATGAACGAAACTAGAACTATTGCTACGGCTATCATCAGACCCAACCTGCTCAATATGTACCAGAAACCGGCCAGTTAGTACATAAACCACTGAAAACAAAAAAATCCATCCTAATCCACTCTAATCCAAGAACAAAGAGTGTGATGGATGAATCAACAACAGTTTATGAAACTGAGCAACACACAGACACCTGTTTCATTCTTTACAGGAAACTAAATGAAAGAATACACAATCAACTTCAAGATACGAGGAAAAGACCACAGGAACATGAGCAAGTGATTTAAGATTTCCTTGTCAATCTGAAAAAATAAACTTAACCTCAAAAATAGAGCGGTGACACCTAAAATGTAGGGCAAAGAAATGGCAGAAAAAGCCAAAAATGCCATCCCTAATCCATAATAACATGTAGTAAAGTCAAAAGACGCATCTGCCCGCTGATGACCTGTTGATTTGTCAAAGAAGTTAGTGAGAAAAACAACAAAAATGAAAAAGACATTCTTGTCTCTGTGGCTATATAGCTCACACAATGAGTCGACTTGGCGAAAGAGGCAGAGCAAAACTGTGGAAAAAAAATACACTTTAATTTTTTTGCAGAGAATGCAACATATATTGAATACCTTTTCCCGAATCATCCAATGACGATTCTGTTTGCGATGAAAGAGATCCTGTTTGAACTGCGATTTTCTTGCCATATTGATACACTAGAAGTATAAAGCCACCATATAAAAGGAAGAAGATTGTAAATGTCCACTCATATATCAAAATCAAGCCAGTCCATGGCATGATTTGCCTTGGCACGATCACAAAGGAAACTCCAATGGATGTCAAAACAGCCACAAAACAGACTACAACTGAAACTGCCCCCAAGTATTGAGGAACCTTAGAGTGCGAGCCAGTGTGGAGCTGTAGTGATAAAGTTTTAACATTAGATGGAATTTTTTAGCATTTAGAAATGCAAAAAGGCAGGTAAGTGGGCAATTATGTGCTAAAAAACTAACTTGATAGTTGGAATTCATGGTGGACAATGTCGATACACCACTATAACCAAGTGTTCCATTAGATCTGAATTTGTAATAAAGATGTCTGATCTGATTGCATACAGAACTCCTGCACAATGAACCCAAGAAGTCACGCCCCTGCAACAGAAAACAGAGGATAAAAAATGAAACTGAGATCCAAATGAGATGAATTCAGCTTAGATGAAAGAAACGGTTGGGTACAAGAAGAATTAGTGTAACCTGTATGGAACGATAAAGGCAGAACAAAAGCCCACAAAGTGGTAACAAGAAAAGGAACTTGACGATGAATTCATCATTTGGGGTTTTTCCACCTCCAGTTCCAGGAAGAGTCTCCTCAAGCCTTACCCTGATGCTCTGCAGTTGTCCAGGTGAAACTCAACTTAAGAAACTCACTCAAAAGAGCTTAACTTTCCAGCAATAATGAGAAAAAAAATATGTAAATCCACAGACAAGAAAACCTACATGCCACGCATCAACAGGTTTCACGAGCCATGCTGTCCACCAGTCCCAAGGCTTTAGAGGGCCCAGGGTGTAGTGTATAATGTGAAGTTTGCTGTCATCGACCATCCACTGCATAAAATAATGAGAATCTAATTTGAAACCAGATGAAGATATTCTGAGCTAATTAAAACCAATCCTAAATTCGCCACATGCATTCCAGATCACATTAGTTGCCTTAGGAACAGAACAAAAGATAACACATGAGACCTGAAATTAAACTAATTATTACCGTAAATTAGAAACTTGAAATTGCAACTACCTTGTTAGCAAGCATATAAAGCCCAACATCTGCGTTGTATAACGTAGAGAGCCTCTCCATTTTAGGAACTGGTCTTGTTTTTATGACCTCAGGGGATAAACTAGGATCAAAAACACGAGCATTCGGAAAATCAGGATAATACGAATTCAAGAACCCTTGATCTCCCCCGGTATAAGACGACAAGGTCTTCACTTGTTTCATCATATCATTGAACAAAGCTTCAGAGGGTTCAACGACCATGACTCCAGAGTTCAGTCTCTCAGAGTGCTTCAAGTTAGCGCAAAACTTCGAGCACTTAAATAGATCCTCAATGTTCTTTACCACAATAGTATCAGCATCGAGATACACAACTGTGAAAAATTGAAAATACGACATATAAACATAACATAAAACACGGGAAAAAGCTCTAGGATTGCAAAAATTAGGACTTACCTTTCTTGTAATCAGTCATATTAAATATTTTAAGCTTTGTATAGACACCCCAGAATCTCTTGGGATGAACTTGGTTTGGATTTGCTAGTAAAGTAATCTTTTCTACTTTCCATCCATCAGCCTGCATAATCAAACTCTATCCTTTAATACAACAAGCAAGCATCTTCACATAGAGCACTGAAACAGATTCAACTCAAGCTCTAGGAAGAGAAAACGCTCGTAACTCAAATCAATATAAACAAAGGAATGATAAGGACTCAAAAATCAGAATCACTTTAGTGCTCTCATATGATCCAGCGAAAATAAAAGGCTTTTCTTTTTTTAGATCTTTAAATGCTTCCAGGAATAGAAAGGTTGTAGAAATGAGAATCCACAAACATACCTTAAGCAGCTTCTTAGAGTAGTCGGAAACACCATCAGAGACCAAAACGACCATATCCTTGTTAGATCCGGTGTCTCGAATCGATTTACCCAATACCCTAACTCCCAATAAGAACTCATCTCCGTACAAAAGTGTGACGTAAGCTTCCTTAGTTGATTCGGATCCAAACGAACCCTTGAATTGGATTGAGAAGAGGATAATAACCCAGAAACTCGGGTTGAGTTTCACCATGGGTTCGGATCTATTTACTTTACTTGCCACCGATATTCCCGAGAGAGAGTTCAAAATGAAAGGTTTTTCTCGAGGAAAAAATAAGTACAAAAAGCTCAGGTTTTTATAAACGTTGAAATCGATTTGAAATTTGTTTCTTCCTTCATCGCTTTTGTTGTTGTTCTGTTTCTGTTTCTCAACTTCTTTCTTCCTTCTCCGCCGTCGTCTAGAAAGAAAAAAATGAAAAGCCTTTATAGTCTACGACTCAGCCTACCATAACATATCCTGTCACCATTAAAATTTTGACACGTGTAAACTGTACTTTTCCCCAAAACGGCACCGTTTCTGAGAAACAGTCAGACATCTTATACCACAGGCAAAACCGACTCTTATCTGAGAACCCCAAACTTTATTGTGTACTTGATCTCTCTAGTTTTAATATGATCCTAGATAGCACAATGGAGGTTGGTCAAATGGCGGAACTTGTAGCTGAGGAGGAGCTTGCCGAGGAGAAGCTTACCGAGGAGAAGTTAGCCGAGGAGGAGCTTGAACCCGAGGAGGCATTGCATATTCCGGAAGGACCTATGACGAGAGCTAAGGCGAAGAAGCTTAAGGAGGCACTAGGAGGACTCGTTCAACAAGTTCACGGAGGCGTGGGTTTGAAGGAAGAAGTGTTTCAAACTGCATTGGTTTTGATCCAAGTCCAAATGCACTCTTTTCCTTAGTCATGGTTTTTACCGATGGGTTTTACATGACAAAGTTTTTAATGAGGTCTTGGAACATTTCTCCCTCAAGCCCAGCAAAGAAAATTCGGACCAAAAAGCCCAAGAGACATGCGAATTTTCAAGTCAAGTCTTTGCATTTATTTTCAATTTTCGAGTTATTCTTCTTTTATTTTCGAAACATCTTTCTCTCTCCTTTAAGCAAACCTTTTCTTTGCTTATTTAAACTATGTGAGTTCATTTGTAATCACAACAATCTTTTATCAAAAACCTTTTTAGTTTACAACTTCTTTTGAGAGTGATTCTCTTTAGTTCTTGTGAGCTTTGTCGATTTTACTTGGAGTGATTCCGGGGACAAATCGATCGGTAATATCAAAAGGCTTCCATCACCTTTTGTGCAACCATTCTACCGATCTCCGTTGAAGAGGCGTCCATAATGAGTTTGTTTTCGAAAGGATTTTCAGAAGTGATTCCCACGCCTTTCTAGCTGCTCTACGTTTCTAAGACCGAGATCTTCACCGCCTTGTTCTTAGTTCACTCGTGAATTAACCTTAAAGATTATCTAGTTTCGAATCGACCGCTCCTTTGAGAGATCTTGCGGGCAAGGACGTATGTATTAAGTTTGATACTAACGTTTATATCGTGTTTACGTAAAATTAGTGGAAGCTCTGATAAACATGAAATTACCACGATAATCTATTATTATAAACACAGTAAGAATAATAGGAGATCAGGACAAGAAAACTTTCAGTTGTTTTATAGTTGAGAAGTATGAATCTCAAGTCTTAAACTTGGCAGACTAAACTAATCTCAAGTGGCCTCATCTGGTGAACACAAGAACAAAAATTCCAATCAGCAATAAATTTTACCCCGGAATCTATCAACAATGTATGGAATCATATTTCATGGCTTTTTAGGTTGGTGCACTAAGAAGTACAGTTTCTGGCGAATCTCCAGCATCAAGGAAGCTCCTTGACAATGGCTGCAACAGGAGAAAATGACCACACAAGAGATATGAGTAGAAAGAAGAGAGCTTTCCTTCTTTACAAGTTTAACCACTGATGAATCATACAAGTTTTTAAACATATGACATTCCATTTCTTATCAAGGCAATGCGACTGTGATCAATAGAAATGGTTCAAGCTTTTCAACTTTTTTTAATTCAGGTTAAGTTTTTCTTTTTCGATAATGATATGGATTGATGGTTGTAATACTTGCCTCGTTGTAATTGGTTCCAGAGAGAAAGAAAGGTTCCTTCTCCCGAATCCCGCCATTCTCATGAACAAGTCTTTCTAGATCCTGCAAACCAAACGAGGAAACCAAAATGATAAGATTTTTTTTTATGGAGAGGTTGTCTGGAACATCCTTCATTCTTGTATTCAGTTGCACAATGGTCCCAACATCGTGAAGATTTTACCTTTTGAGTCAAGATCTCAAATTCGAGTAGCTCCTCAGTGATTTTCTCAAGGACACGGCGATTTTTAAGGAGCATTCCCCTTGCTTTTTCGTACGCTAAGTCATAAATCTGTGGAGGAATAAGATGACATTAGAGAAGTTCTACATTTAGCCTTGGAAAATGCTTGAACCAATTGAAAAGGGAAGCTGAAAGAAATTGTTCAAGGCTAGAGATGCACAGACATGTCAGATATAATGAACGTATTGGAAACTAGAGAGCAAAACGAACCTTTTCGACTTTACCGGCCATTTCATACTCATGATGGTTCCCCATACTCAAAGCTGAAACCTGCTCAATTGAATCAAGTAAACAAAACAGAATAAAAATGTATAAAGTCAATCAAGTGATCAGATGAGACATCAGAATGAATGGAAACTGTAAGATCGAATCATCAATGTTAAAATGTATCTAGCATTTTGATTCAGTGGTTACAGACACCAATCTTGGAAAGGACTACCGATGTCGAATATAAGAAAGATGGTTACCGCATTAGTGGCATAGTATACTGCAGGACTGTCGTCAGGTCCCCAGCCATATTGAAGCACCATGCGTGTTGCAATCTGTCGCAAGCCGAAAATAATAATCATACGGCGAGGAAACATGAAGTATGTAGACATTAGGATACTGCAAAAGAGTAGAAAGAGTTTACCTCTTGCGCTTGTGTTATTTCTGAAGATGAAAGAAAATTTTCTTCTCCGTGAGGAAGAAGCATTTGGGACGCAATGTGAGATCCAAAGCAGAAAACGAGCTTCTTTTCAAGATATGATCTTGATTCCATATTCCCACTTGCACAGCCTCCACTTGTGACCTTGGTGATTTTTGTACACCCAATTCCTTCCCAGGAACTAGGCTCAAGCCACAAATTGTCTACAACATCAAAGTTTGGTATTAGAAGAGCGATCAGAGCACGACCAGCAGCCCAGACAGCATGTGGGAACTTTGTCTCCCTCGTCCAATCAACAGGAGGATTCAAAAGTTCTATTCCATTGCTTATCTGTCCATATGGTTCCATCAGATCAACCACATTCTCCAAATCTTCTTTGGTTAAGTTGAGTCCAAGATGATTCACAAGCATTTTGCTCATCGTCTTCACAACTTTAGTTTTCCGCAACCATGGGGGCACTATATGGCTAAACGTCTGTCAGAAAAGAGAAAGAATCACCTCATGAAACCAAACTTAGAAATGAACAAAAATGGTTTGACAAAAGGCGAAGATGATACAGATTGCTTACCGCAAACCAGCTAACGTAACTCAGAAGTTCATCTGTGTCCAGAAATTTGCTCCTGAAGGCACTACTTTCGAGAGCCATTGGAACAAGTTTCAGTTCTATCGGTCGTAATAAAGATGTCGTTTCCGAAACCTGCAACCATGAACAGTTAACTAACCGAGATAGTGGAACCAGAAAAATAAAGAGCTAGGAAGAGATATAGGAGAGAGCAAGGAAGAAGAAACACGACGTGATAGAGCACTCACAAGCAAAATAGAAATGACCATAACTTTGAAGGTGCAAAATAAATCAAACAAGCAGGTAAAATATATATAATCGCTGACACAGCTTATGATCACCTTACGCCAATCCACTAGATCAATGAGTTCTCTGTCCATGGTTTCTTCTGCTGCATTGTGTAAAATTCTCTCCCTTTCCATTTCAGTTGGACTTTGAAGGTGGAATATTCTATCCATACGACCTGGCCTTCTTAAGGCCTCATCAATTTGCTTATGATTTCGTGTTGTAGCCATTAAAACTACGCCATCTTGTTTCTCAAAGCTGCATGAGTAGAAATTATAAATTGGAATGACATCAGAAAAATCAACTGGGAAATGGAGAAGCTACTTGGGTCTAAAGCAGCAGTTATTATTGCATTATAGGCGATACTTTGAGAAACCCCTATATATGCTACAAATCTGGTCTTAATTTTTAATCAACAAAGAAATGGGCTCTTACCCATCAAGTTCAACAAGAAGCTGATTAATAAAAGATTCATGATCTTGCTGTTTTGTATGTATGAACTTCCCACGTACACCAGCAAAGAGGTCAAAATCCTCCACAAATATGATAACAGGTACCTAGTTATCACAGTAAACATCAGAACATAAGATGGCATGAATGATTATGATGAGAACTCGAAAATTAATATCTATGAAATTGATGAATCAACAAAACAATTTGGAGCAAAGCAGCTAACCAAGTCTCTTGCAGTTTGAAAGAGTTCCCTGACATTCGCTGCACTTTGACCAACCCATAGTCCAGCCTCCAACTCTTGAGCTTCAACATTGACAACAGGCACTCTTGCTTCGGCTGCTATAGCGAGCGCCAGTGACGTTTTTCCCGTTCCTCTCTCACCCACAATAAGAACTCCCTGCAATGTGAATAAGCACTACCTAGGAATTAATGCTGCTTACAATTGAACACTGTCCTACATGGTAAGCACACAACCGTAAAGCAACATACCCGGGGTGCGCGGGCACCCATCTCCTGAAATGCCTTTGGATTCTGTAAAAATGCCACAACCTCGTTGATTTCTTCTCTCATAGACTCAATACTTGCAAAGTTTTTTAACGGGATAGGTGGATTTTTCACTCTCTTCATTCTATCGAATGCAATTTTTATGGGGTCGATTCCAGCCCTTCTCTTTTGTTTTATTCTCCTTCTTCTATAAGTAAAATATGATTTCTGCAAAACAAATAAAACGGATTTTGGTAATCAATTGTAACTGTAAGGAACCTGAATGATTAATAAACATGATTGGTGGAATACTAGCTACAATACTACTGCTCATTAAAAATTGATAGCGTTGGAAAGAGAAGCATAGGGAAAAAGGAAAGTTGCATACCACTCTCCAGAACTTCCGCACGTTTGGATCTCGACGGAAGGGTCCATAGCCAAGAACTCTTGGACCCTTTCTTTTCAGAAAGCGGAAAACATGATACAAAACAAACCCGTACACAAAGCTTCGAATTAGAAACCAGAGGAACCACTGAAAATCTTCTGTATTGCGGGACCTGAAGTTCATTTCTGCCTCAGACTGCCATTGCAAGTACCATGTTGAGCCAACAGCCTGATCTATTTCTTCCGGCCAAGCCATTCCCAGACGCAGCCTTAACTGTGTCAGAAATAAGTCAGAAATTTTAAAAGACAAAATCGGTTCAAGGAAACAGGAAGAAAAAATCCAGAGAGAATAAAGTAATACCTGGTAAGGAATGATAAATTCGATAACTGGAAACATGACGGCCATCATAATGTCATCGTTTATATTCCTTATTCTCTCTAACAGAGTATCCTTCGCATGTGATACAAGTTGAGTCTTCGTCAATGCGGTAAAGAGTCGAGAAACCACCCTTGTAACCAACAGAAACTGTTGCTGAAGACTTAGCTCTGACATGGGTATCCACATCAGATGGACAGAGGTTGGGATTCCACAAGCAAGCATTTTGAGGTATAGAGCATCAAACCCTCCAAATTTCTCAAACTGCATCTCATATTCCTACAACCATAGAAAAGAGTTAGAAGCCTAAAATTAGAAATCCATCAAATAAATTAGGACTTTAACTGGTCAACCTTGATGTCAACGTAATACTCCTTGTCATCTCCTTTTAGTGCAACATACATTACAGCATAATCATGCCTAATCCTGGCACTGTCAATCAATTTCCTGGAAACTGCATATGGAACAGCCATAGGGTCCATCTCCCACCTATCTTTGTCTTCATTATACCAAGTCTTTGAAACAACTCTATCACGATCCAGGAGAACTTGTTCCTGCAGACAAAAAAAAGAAAAAAATCAGTAACTAATTGGTGAATGATCAATACATGTGGAAATAAGCTCTGCAATACACACAGATGTACATAAACTTTACAACAAGGTTCCAACTAAAACTGTCTTATCTTAAGCATTACAGCTATTATCTCAGTTCCACGGAGATCAAACAGTAAAAATATCCAAACAATGATGTACATAATTTTTTTTTTAAAAAGAGTGCTTCTTGCTTGCCGAAGTAAACTGATTTACCTAATAGCTTGTGAATAAGATAACACATGAACTTAGGTATTCAATAAAAAAACCTACAGAATCTACCAAAACAAGGCAATTCTTGAGGTTTCCATCACCAAAAAATACAAATCTATTGGTTAGTGATGCTAACTCACAATCCTGATTTATCTACCATGAAAAATATAGAGCATTGTCCGTTCTTCACAAGAAATACATCCACCATAATAAACAAACCACGCATTTAAGGTCTAGTGAATTTTTCATATAATAAGCCAAAAGTTACCTGTCTCTGCGCAATATATTGTTTACCAAAATCAACATCTTCTAAAAGTTTCTGTTTCAAATCTGCCTTTGCTTCTTCCTGCCACTTTTTCCAACCATGGCGAAGATGGAGCTGGATAGCTTTCGGAACAACCACCTCCTTCTCTCCAAACATCCATTTCACCTCAGCTTCAGGAAAGCCCTTGACAGCTTCACCTTCTGGAGTTTTTAGAACAAAAAGCTTTTCTTCACCAAACTTCTTCATACGTCCTCTGATACGATCCTGAAGATCTTTCTGCAGCTTTTTCGATTCCTCAAGGCGTTTTTTGATGCGTAGAGAAAAATCCACTGAATCACGATCGAACAAGGGATCAACCTCCTCTAGTTCCAAAACATTAGGCAGTATCATTTGTTCCAAGTGCTTTCTTTGAGCGTTCAATAATTCCTGCTTAATCTCAGACCTCGGGAGTTTCGTAATAGAGCTTTCAGGAATACTACAACCAGAAAATCAATTGATCGTGTAAGTGAAACATGAAACATTTTTGTCAGCGGAAAAAACAGAAAATATATACATGACAACGCCATATAGAAAAGCCAAACAAAAGATATACTTATACTAGGCGTAAGAGTATAAACAAGATAAATTTATAATCTAGATCTGCCTTTTACCACCACCATTAGAAGTGCACGCAATAAGCTTTCTCTCATTAAAGGATAACCAAATTCTCAGTTAAAGGTAAGGCAGAATAGTATGATATCACCTCTCAAAACTTTTTTGCTTCATTTCTCGGTTGAAGCTCTTAACCAACTCTCCACACTCTCTTTCAATGAAAATAAGCTCCCTAACACCAAAACTCAATGTTGCTGTCTCTTTCTTTAAAATGATATCATCAATCTCATCTATTCTCTCCCATATCTTGTTGTACTCGCTCTCAATTATATCCACACTCTCTTCCAATTTCTCCACTTTCTCCCTATCACCTTTACTCAACAGTTTTTCACTATCTTTCTTCAGTCTTAGGGCCTCATCTACAATTCCATCTGCTCGTTTCATTAACACATCTCTCTCTTTCCTCGACCGCCTCATATCACTATATAATCCACTCATTATCTCTTTCTGCAGTTTCTCACTCTCCACCTTTACTGCATCCAAAGCCGTTCCCACTTCAGCAGCATCTCCATTTTCCTTATTGACCTTGTCAATACTCTTGAGTAGAACCGAGACTGTCTCCAACAATCTCCGAGTATAATCCGAGAACTCATGATCAATTGTTTTCAAAACCACCTCTTTTTCTCTCAGTGTCTTTTTCTTCCATATCACATCACTGAGGAAGGGCACAGCTAAAGCTGGAGCTTGAAACGATTGAATTGGTGAAAACCCAATTGCAATACAAAACAATGCGTAAACTAAAGGCTTCGATACAAACTCTATTAAACCCTCTCTCGTCTTCGCGCTATACCCAGACAGTGGCACAAGCTCATTTCCCTCTCTACATAATCTCAGTGATTCCGAAACAACTTTACACACGTCTTCAGGGTGGTTCGAGCTTACGAAACTCCCATGTACGCCGGAGAAAATTTTCCTAGATTTCTTGGATTCTCTAGACCCAAATCTCCGGTTTTTGACCCGATATCTGGGGTTTAACGATACTAGACCTGGGCTGAGAGAAAGCGGAGACAACTGTGTGAAAAATGGTGAAGAGATGGAAGAAGCGGAAATGAAATCCATCGCAGCAATACCGCCGAAGTGAAAAAAATCAACGACAAAACGAAGAACATGTCATGAATCCCATTGCAGGAGCTCGATATGGCTTTGATTGATAATTCCTCCGGCTAGTCGCCGGATTTTGAAAACTGACGACGAAAGTGAAAGCAGTGAAGCAGTAAGAAGGAAAAATCGAGAGGTTTATCAGAGAGAGAAGTAGATAGAGAGAACGGTTCAGATTTTCAATATTAAACCGATAATTAAAACCGAATAACAATAACCTATTCTCTACCGTACCAACATCGCTATACAAAACCGGATGAAAATAGAAAAAACACTAAATTAGCGGTAGATAACGGTCAAGTCTTCCGGTTTGATGAAAACCGAAATGCTCAGATCATATCATATATAATATAAGCGAAGTGAGATTTAGGGATGGAGCTCTCTCATTCATTCTCAGCGTGGCTAATTATCCTCTTGTCCCTTCTCAAGATTCTATTTCCAGTTTATATAATCATGCATATATTTAAATAACCGCTTGAAAATATATATCATATATAATATAAGCGAAGTGAGATTTAGGGATGGAGCTCTCTCATTCATTCTCAGCGTGGCTAATTATCCTCTTGTCCCTTCTCAAAAAGTCGTAAATACTCTTTTATTTGGTTTAATTTAAGTTTAATTAAATTATCGATTCTATTTCCGGTTTATATAATCATGCATATATTTAAATAACCGCTTGAAAATATATACAACCAAAAAAATCTTACAGATATTATCATATATAACCCCACATATATTAAATACAAATATCCGATTGATAAATGTTTACTAAAAAAAAAACGTAAAAATCATATCTAATATCTTACAAATCGTAAAAATTATATATAATATTTGTGTTTATCTTACAAATTTAAATAACCGCTTGAAAATATATACAAACAAAAAAATCGTACAGGTATTATCATATATAACCCCACATATATTAAATAAAAATATAAGATTGATAAATGTTTACTAAAAAAAAAACCCTACAAATCGTATCTAATATCTTACAAATCGTAAAAATTATATATAATATTTGTGCTTATCTTACAAAATACGAAAATCCTCGCCTCTGTATCCTCTATAAATATCGAATTCTCTAACCCTTCTCCTCATCTTTTGTACACGTTTAATTTTTTTTGTTAATATTTCTCTCCCTTTGTTTTTAAAGGTTATTGCGTTTTGCCAACATCACGATATGGTCTCGGGTAATCTCTATGGGAAAAGTATTTTTTTTGGCTTGGATGAGGTGTAATCGGGAGTATGCTGAGGCGCGTGTGTTGCTATATTCCGAGTTTCTGTCTACATGGGTTTGGGATTGTAAGGAAGTTCGGTGGAAACCCCGTATCGTAGGTTCGTCGGATCCGTGTAGTTATTCAGATATTATGACGGTCTGTAATAGTGATGATGAGTATGTCGAAACTTTTGTGGAAGCAAGTGGATGGGCTACTTCTGGTTGTTTGCGGAAGATGTTTATTGGTCTCTTCCAATCTGGTTCTATGTTGAGGCCCGTGGTGGTTTGGTTCTCCGTTCGTCATCTCCTCTTTCCTTCATTTGTTGCCTGATTGGGTGGTAGTTTATTAGTTTTGAGTTTTTTTGTTCTTCCCAGATATTCCATTTTCTTTTGATACTTTGATATAATGTTTTTCTGTTTTTATCAAATGAAATCTCAATCTCATTATTTAAGCATAAACTATAAATGATTCAGCAATAATAAGAAAGCAATTAATGGCATCTCCGAAATGAGCTACGAGCATCGTTTCAGTCACTGCCCGTATACAACTAGCTTCTTTTTTTGCCCTGATTTGACTATGTGTGGTTGTAAGCTATAGTCTTCGATACTATGACCGAGATCAAATTCATGTGTCTCCAAGTCGTTTATTTGGAAGGATCCCTCTTTTCTTATCATATCTTTCACTTCTTTTTTAGTCGGATCATAAAAAGGCATTTTGAAAGAATTCACCTTCGATGCACTCACCAGCCCCTATATAAATTTTGAAAGAAAATTACCTTTTTAGAAATTATAATCTATAAACTAGCTAGAAAATATTAATTGGTGTTGGTCATCTAGATTTATGAAATTTAGCTTCTAGAAACTTCTGAAATAAAGGGATTGTGACTTTCGTATACCAAAAAAAGAGGTAACGAAGTATACACTGAGACACATAACGAAGTATACACTGAGACACAAAAAAAGAGGTAACGAGAGAAGGTTGTTAGTAAATAATAGTATATGTAGAACTTTACTTGTAGTTTTACAGTTTATCGATTTACTGAAATCAGATCTGGGTCGTTGGAGAGTTTGTTCTCTACGATTGGCGATTCTCTCGAGAGTGTTCTTGAGGATCGATTGAGTCGATCAACATCTGAGAGTCTCGGAGTTGTTTCGATTCTGTATCTTTCTTGTTGAGTGAAATAAAACGAGGTGCTTCGCTTAACAGGATGCTCCATACACTAAAAGGAGAATCAGAGCGGTTCGACTTTTTTGAAGAACCTACCTCAAGTATCATCTCAGAGGTTTCACAACTCTCTGTAAGATCCTCTCTTACACATCTAGCCTCCTCTGTTTCAGGTTCCCCTTGTTCATCGGTTACAACAACTCCCACTGCTCTGTAACCAACCGGAGGATTGGGTAGCCAGAAATAGCCACTGCCATTTTTCTCTGAATCTGCACTCCAAACTAAAGAATAACTCAGAGGCTTTTTCAGGGGCGGGAGATCATCAGCATTGACGGGTTTGCTAGCCCGAGCTGCAAGTACATAACCTCTCAAGGGCTGATCCGTTGGCTGGCAATAGTGACCAAGGCAATGGAAACCTTCTGGAATTTCCTCGGCTCTGTAAAATGTTGCACGTTTTGATTTTCCGTGCGATGAATCAGAGCTCCAAACTCTATGGAACTTAGTGATTTTCGCCACTTCTAATTCTCCTAGGTTTATTCTTCCCGTGGCAAAGCCTTGACCTGCAAAGAGATTGACAATAACAGAGAGTACATCACTTTCGGCACCAAAGAACTAACCACAGTTACAGATAGAAAGATAGAACCGATTGACTTTGAAACAGTATCACGAGAAGGCGCTTAGCTTTATATCTTTGAATGAACTTCAAACCATTTCACAGCATTCATTAGCTTCAAATTTATAAAAAAAAACTGAAATACTGCATGTTTCCATCAAACATCACTCATTCTATCCCTTATACAAGCGATGGTTGGGGCGCAAAGATTATAGAAACAAAACTTGGATAAACTATTAAATAAAATAGTACCATATCTACACTATCAAAACATAAAATGAGAGCCTTTTTTATATGATCGGGCAACATTAACAGAACCAACCATTTCTAATTATAGCAAAACTAAGTTTTCATGTGAGAGTATTAGACTTGAAACCACCTTCTTCTTTTTTTGGACGAAAGACTTGAAACCATCTTTTGTATCCACTTTCAAAGACAGAATCTTGAATCAGACAGAGTCAAACAAGGAAGAAAGAAAAAGACAACAGGAACCCATGCAGAATATTCCAAAGCATCTTCCTTATCCTATACTTTCAATAAACCAGAAAATAATTCTCTTATCCAAAATATTATATCAAATTACGCCACAAAACCAAGGAAGGATCGATGACTAATTAATATTATCTTATGTAAGCATGAAAGATAAAATATCGATATTACGGCTAACCAAACTTAATTATTTGATTAAACCAAAGCTAACTAACAATCTTTTGGTTATATATGTTTCGAATCTTTTGATTCTTTCTCCCTATATTATCCAAAATTTCATTTTGTTATTCACAAGTTTACATGCCACACGGACCTTTTTTGGGGCAATCCTTGACACATTTATTCCAATAAGACGAAAATTTCCCAAAATGTTCATGGGAGGCTAAAAATAAAAGATTTCCATAAACAAAATCTTGCAACTTCAATTTCATAGTTATAAATAAACTGCAATTTCCATTAAAGGAAAGGTTTTGTACCTTGTGGCCAGCAAGGAAGAGGAGACGGAAGCGAGAAAGGCTTTGGCTCGGAAGATTCCAAATCAAACTCGGAGATTCCTCGGCTCCAGTAAAAACAGTCATACCCAAACCCAAACATATCGTGGAAACTCAAAAATTCTCTCTGGAGTCTGGAAAATTCAGAGAAACCCACCAAAACCCAAGAGTTGATTTCGATATAAAGGATAAAATCAGCCGATTGTTTCTCCGGGAACTGCGAAAACCACCGTTCCTCTGCGTCTCTCTCTCTCTCTCTGCCCCTCTCTCTCTTTCTTAATTTGGGAGAAATTTGAGAGAGAAGCAACAAATCAGAGAGCTTCTCCTTCCCAGAATTATGAGAGAGAGGCGTTGAAGTTGTAATTGCGTAAGAAAGATGGGAAGGTTGATGACGAAGTGAGTATGGTGAGTGTTTGATGCGTTTTTCTAAAAGCTCTTTTTTTTGCTTTTTCACTTTCTTTTAAAACGTTTCACAATAACCCCAGTACTTTAAAATATTCAGATAAGTCCCTCTCAAGGAATGTAAACTTGTTTTATTCATATACGTTTCACCTCATACCTTTCAAATTTGCACAATTTTAACCCATCAAACGTTTACACCACCAAAAGAAGACTTTTTTTAAGTCGCAGAATGACTAAACGTTTCGTCTACAGCACTAAGATTTGCTACTTTATTGTTATTATGTCTCTTCTTCGTGCTGTCTCCTTCTCCGCCGCTTCCACCACCACAAGTAATCGAAATCTCACATCCAAACACATTACCAAAACACGAAAACAACCCTTTCTTTCTTTCTCCTCCACCGTTTCTCTGCCGTTGTTTCTCCTTTCTCCTCCTCCTCCTCCTCCCGGCTCCTCCTTTCCCGCTAGAATCATCGCTCGATCCAGCAGCTTCATTCGCAACCTTACCTTTTTTCTCCGCTCTCCACCGCTCAACTCTATGCTCAATCCCTTCCGTCTTCCCTTCAAGAATCGAACTCACGTCCTCTTTCGCCGCAACCGCTTTCACCGCCGTTTTCTGCCTATTGTAAAGCCCCTGCGCAATCGCAGCCGCAACCACAGACGCCGACGGTCCAATATCAGAGTTACAAAACGAACCATTCACCATACTATCCGCACCGACAACAACCACACCTCCTCCTCCTCCACCACCGGAAAATCTTGATCCGCCTGTAACAACCCCTGTCTTCACTCCGTAATCATTCGTCGACGTCGTCAAATCCGTCTGATCGCTATTCGTACGACGAAGCATCATCTTTGAACCCTCTTGTTCTCTCTTACTATTGTTCCTCCCTCCTCTTCGACTTCCATCAAAAACCTCAATCGATAACGGCATACTCCGTTGACCACCGTCAAGAAGCGCAACGCCTAACCGTAAAAACCCTTGAAGCCTCCCTGAAGGACGACGAATCTGAAGCGTCACGAGCCTCATATTGTTATTCCCACCACCACCATCGTCACCATCACCGAAACCAGACCAAGGAGCGAATAGATCGCTAAGGAGAACATTCACAGTACCAACAAGCGCGTCTTTAGCCCAAGCCGCTGCGTAAATCTCAATCACAATCGCCGATGCGTCGAGGTCGAGGATCTTGTCGTTGACACGAAAGACGAATTTCTCATTCCAGATTGGATTAGCTCGATTGGTTTGATCGACACGCGTCGTGAGTTTTCTCATCGGATCGGTGTTGATCCACGCGACGGAATACGTTTTCATGTTTCTTGAAATCGGTGCAAGATCTTGAGCTGAGATTAAGTTGATTTCGAGAACAGGACATGCGAATTTGAGCCGACCCATTATGTTTGTTCTATGGTCTAAATGGATTCGTTTAATCTTCGCAAGAAGCGGGGATTAAGAAAGTTAATTAACCTTCTTTTTTCACTCGTCTCTCGTGAATGATTATACGATCAGTTGAGAAGAGATTGAGAATGGAGAATAAAAGGAAGCAAAAGAGGGAGCGTAAGATGAGGAAGAAGCTGGTGGTTTTTAGACATGATAAGAATTGGACCGTTGGTTTTTGTTTTTTTACAGTCTTCAACGGAAAATTGGTTAAGGTGACAGACATTAACTCTCTTTTGACTCTTTAAGATTGCTTCTAAGAGTTTTTGACTTGTGCAAATAAACATTTAATGATCTAGTCAAAGAGAAAATGTTTCTGTCATAACGAATTTACGAAATAATAGGGGAGTTTTTTTTTTCTCATTTTAGATTGTCTTCTTTTCTTGTAAAAATAAAATAAAAATAAAATGATGCATATCCTTGCTTAGCTCTTTAATTAGCTTCGGGTTCGAATTTGGCTTGAATATCGGGTTTGATACGTTATGATATAAGAACATCATTATTGGGGTCTTTTAGGGGTCTCTTAAGGGGGTTTTTAAGAATTTATTAGATTAAAATAATGTTTGGTTTTTAATTTACGGAAGAAACGTCTCTTGATTCAGAACTTATAGAAACGCATCTCAATAACACGTGTCGACTTCTCCCTCTTGTTTTTTTTCTTTCTTTCTTTCCGCGACAAATTTTGTTTTTTCTTTCGTTCTCGACTTCTCCCTCTTGTTTTCTCCGTCGCCTTCGACGAGTCCTGAGTTGGTCAGAGAAAATCAATTGTTTCGTTCGGATCATGTCGTCCGGTGCGAAGAAGAGAAAGGCGTTGAAGAAGAAGAAGCAACAAGAAGCGATTGGAACCAGTACGAACAGTAAGGGTTTCAATAGCGATAATCTTCTCTCTATTCGATTTTTATCATCTGCATGTCTAGTTTTGATTGCTGCTTCTTAGTGAAATTCTGCTGGCTAATTGATTCTTGATGAAGAGAGTCCTAATTAATTAGAATCTCACCCTCACATATCGTTTTTGAACATGTAATTTCTCATTTGATTTTAGCATGAAGAAAACGCTTTTGAGATACGGCAATTACCAGAGTTCTTCTTCAGATGCCCCTCTGATTGATTCTAAAGCAGAGGTTAGAAATTAATTATTGTGTCTCATGTTGAAATTGTTCTATATTCAAGTGTTTTGTTTTGATGCATCCAATATCTGATATGCTGTTTAGAACCAGGAGGATTGTGCAGAGGTGGACCTTATTCCTTTTCCATATACATGATTGCATTTTCCTGATAAACTTTTATGTGTGCTTTCAGGAACTATTGTTGACTAAACAACTTGAAGAATCATGGCTCAAGGTAATTATATCAAATACTTGCTTTTCATGTTTAGCTTCTAACTGCATTTAACAAAATGTAAGCAAGCTTATGTTATCACATGATTTTGAAACTTGTTAAAACTCATGTCTTCCATTGGATTGTGAGTGGCGCTACAACTATATATTAGTCTCTCACGAATCTGAAGTTCATATGTCAATGCATAATTGCCTTGTCTTTGACATGATTCTGTTGTTACAAATACTTTCCCTCAAGTTTTTTTTTTTTTTAATATGGATTAAAACTGGTTGTCTCTTTATTGGTACACAATTTTAAAGTTTAATAAATGCATATTAGTGTTATATAATGGTTGTCTTATTGGTAATAAATGGATTGGTTAGATAGGTGATGAATGGTTATAGCTTGTTAGATATATGTCAACTCGATGTTCTTAGATAGGTGATGAATGCTTCAAAGCTTTGATTTCTTCTATTAAAAGACGGTGCTTCTTCTCAGTTGTTGCTTGTTAGATATATGTAAACTCGATCTAAGTTGTTGTATATTTTATTTTAAATGTTGGTGTTCTCGGGTTCTTTTTGTTTCATGTTAAATGTTTCTCTTTAATGAAAGTATGTGTTCTTTTGTTGTGTTGTTATAAACATCACTTCTTTTGCTGTGTTGCTATAAACTTCTTTGGTTTGTGTATTGATGGCATCATGTTGCAGGACTTGCATCAGAACCGTCGGCAGTGTTCTTGGCCAGAGCATGGCCTTCCTTTGTGTCAAGTTGCAGGACTTGAAAGTGAGTTTGATCGAGAAGTCTATAGATCATGGCCTTCCTTTGTGTGGGTTCAACGTACACATCTCTTTCCACTCTTATCTCTCTCAAACCCCCTCTTCACCGTTCATCACTCTTTCAATAATTTGATTTCTAGCATTTATACATACAAATCCAAAAGCATTGATTAATATATAAAATTCAAGAACAATACTATATATAATTGACAATATTTCGTAGACAAGTTTACATCTTGTAATTGTCTAAGTAATAAAGGATAAATGAAAGCATGTAAAGTTAGTGAACTTAGACTAAGTATTTTTATAAAATCTAATTTTAAAATGTAATATTTTTATGTAGATTTGCTTAATTAATAAAATAAATTCTATTTAAATTTTTTTTTTTTTTAAGAATCCATTAGGGGTTCTACCAATAAACTAGTCATTTTATAATTTTATAAAGAGAGGTTCTTAACTTAAATTTATTAATTAAAAAATTTCAAAAAACTCTTAATGGGTATCTCCAATAATGATGCTCTAACGATTGAAACAATCACGCCGGTTTATATGCTAAAATAGTCAGGTTAATTATATATTTTTAATGGTATCTACGGAGAAGCTGAAAGATATAATTTCAATAGTTAGTTTGATAAATCACTTATACAACATACTCTGTATTATTTTACTTTTTTGGTCAAACAAAACACCATATAATATATTAATGGTCTGGTTTATGGATCCAAAAACAATTCCAGATTTTACAATTGAAACCTTGTTAAAAAATTCGATTCAGAGGACAAATGAAAAATTAACCGCTTTGAGTCTAGAATCTAGATTGAAATTGTTAACAGCTTTTTTTTATAGAAAAAAAAAGTTTGTTCAAAATATCAGTGAGAAAGAAAAAAACTTGAAGGAAATAAAAAAAACTTGAGGGAAACAAAGTCATTATTTTGATAAAGACCATCTGAAATCAACTCTAATTGCCTTGCATAAGTCGCACTCCTACAAGATCGAAATCCCCCAAATTTCGTAAACTTGACAACACAAATTCTAGTACAGAGCTGAGGATTCAATTTTGTAAAAAATGTTTAATGTTATTGGGTGTCTATGGACAAGCCCATCTGGACATGTTTTTACTAGACATGGACAGTTTTTGGACCATTGTCCATTAAGACCCGATCAGTTACTGCCCTAAAAAAAATTGGTCCTCGTGGACGGGCCCGGACGGCCCATTTTACAGCTCTAGGATTCATCATGAACTTATTTTTTATACCTTGGACCAGTAGGGTCTAGAACAGAGCTGAGGATCTTGGATCCTCCTCAAGTTCCTAAATGTTTTTAACAACTAATTAGATGAGAAGTATTCACCACAAGATCTCAAGTAAAAAAGGGAGTAACAATAAAGCACCTCATTTGCAATATCACGAGGAGGATGCTTGAATTCCATGGAATCGGGAATAAACCTTCAGTGTGCGTCCATCTTCCGGCAGAAACGGTGTCAACAATAACAACAAGTCTTTGGCTTAAGTAGCAAATAAGATCATCATAGCCATAAAGCGCTAAACTCATAGAACACTAACTCTTTTTTTTTTATAGCAAAATTAAGCGAAAAAGAGCCAATTTGAAACAATAGATATCTATCATTGAATGAGAACTTACCGAGACACGACTCCAATCCATGTTAATGATAGACAGTCTGTGAGTTTTATTTTGGGTATATTTTTGAATCGAGGGTCGGTCACGCATTTTGTAACGTGTATGTATATCATATTATATATTTAATAAAATCGAGTAATAAATAACTTCCACCTCTATTCACCAATATTGATTGACTGTGTGTTTTATCAGACCTCACAAGTCACAACCAAATTATACACATATGTAGACAAGTGTAGACAATATCTAAACTACCACAACTTCCACCTCTATTCACCAATATATATATATATATATATATATACTCAATGAATTAATACTCTCTCTCTCTCTCTCAAACATGGTTTTCCACTTAATATCTCTCCTCGCACAAACCCTAACCCTAATCTTTCTATCTCTTCCATCTCTCATCAAAACTTCCCAATTGGATTACGACACCCTAGTTTTCAAACAATGCGACTCATCAAACACAAATGTCCTCCAAAAAACAACATCAACAAAATATCCAAATTACTCGACTTAGGATCTCTTTCTTCGCGCACAAGCCGTTTCTTCTTTCTTACGCAAACTCGAATCAGAATCATCTCGAGCCAAGTTCTTTAAGACGATCTAGTCGGTAACGGAGAACACGCCGTCTCGGGATGGTTCCAATGCAGAGAAGATTATCGGAGTGAGATATGCCATAGATGTGTTAGTGATCTTCGTGATATTTCGTCTAGATTGTGTGGAAATGCCACGTCAGCTCGTGTTCATCTCCGAGGATGTCACTTAGTATACGAAATCGAACTGGTTGATACCCCTACTGCTCGTAAGTATATTTAATATTGCATAATGTATATAATCATTTTTTTTTTAACTTTCCAGTATAAATTTACATATATAGTGGAGATTTACGTTCGATCAATTTTAGTTTACAAAATTAATTCAAAATTTTACGTACTTTATATTTACAGTTTATAATTAACTGCAATAGACAGAAAAAAATACAAATTTATATTTTCTACGTTCATCTTACGTCTTTTTATTTTTAATGAAAGTACGTGTACCTGTTCAAATTGATAATATTTTACTTCAAATCCTAAAATAAAATGCATAAAATAGTTCTTTTTTTTAAATGGATGGATAAATTCTTATTTAGCGTTGTCAGATCATATCTTTAATTGAAGGGCTAATGATATTTTAAGAAATGAGCCAATATGTAAATATAAATAGACTATATAGCAAATTCTTTTAGTTTTTTCTTTTTTCTTTTTCCCAACACGATTCACTTCTTGTTTTCATTTTGGAGAAGCTAATAATCATCATAACTACAAGTTATTGGAAACTGTTAGAGGTGGGTTTAGCACCCCCAATTAGCTAGGCCCATCTCAGCAAATAAGGCCCGCCTGGTCGAAATCAGCCAGAAGTCGGCGTTCGACCAAGGACGGCACCGAGCTTGCACCCCGAGCTTCCATCCTGAGCCCGCTCCCCGAGCTTCCATCCCGAGCTCGCCCCCCGAGCTCCCATCCCGAGCTCGCACCCCGAGCTTCTATCTCGAGCTCGCACCCCGAGCTTCCATCCCGAGCCCGCACCCCGAGCTTCCATCCTGAGCCCGCTCCCCGAGCTTCCATCCCGAGCTCGCCCCCCGAGCTCCCATCCCAAGCTCGCACCCCGAGCTTCCATCCCGAGCTCGCACCCCGAGCTCCCATACCGAGTTCACACCCCGAGCTGACATTGACGCCGCACGAAGATGCACTGTTCGCCGACACTGTTCACCGACACTGTTCACCGGCGCTGTTCACGACATACTCCGCACTGTTCACGGGCACTGTTCACGACATGCCTTGCACTGTTCACCGACACTGTTCACCGACACTGTTCACCGGCGCTGTTCACGACATACCTTGCACTGTTCGCGACCTGTCTTGTCAACGTCACGACATCCCCGAATCGCGGAAAGCCGTCTACGCGGTCCTTGCTATATATACCCCCTCGCGCACCTTCACTTGGAGATATCTGGACTGGGACCCCCGACCGCGAAAGGATCTCGCATTTATTACTCTCGGACTCTGATTTTTACTCTCTCACCTACCACAAGTTACCCGACCTCTCTCTCTTTGTAACAAGACAACACTTTAGAACGCCGAACTGGACGTCATTCGGAACCAGTTCGTAATTCTAAAGCGTTTACTTCTCTCTCATCAATAAAACGAAACACGGCCCCCGGCCTACTCATATTTCTCCCGACATGTCTTAAATGTGGTTAAATTGCTCTATTAACGAAAATCTCACCTCCCATCTCCTAACATTTCTTTAAACACACTTAGTGATCCCCGGGATCAACAGAAACACCGGAACACGGTCTTATCCACAAGATATGCGACGGAGCTACGGCGGAGACATTCGCCGGATTCGAAGAGATGAGGACGGAGGCACTCACTGCAGCCGAAACAGGAGTCGTTGACGGGCACAGGTTCTACGAAGAAAGCTACAAACTCCTGCACATTGTGGCTCAATGCGACGGCCACGTTGAATCCTGCGATTGCGGCGAATGCGTCGGTGCGGCCGCGGCTGCAGCGGAAGAAGAGTGTCGGTGGTCGATCGCCGGCCAAATTTACTTAGAAGGGTGCTACGTTGGGTATACATATAACTACCCGCATGAATTTCCCGGTGATTCATACCACGGTACGCACGTTATGTATACAATATAACATTAATTAAATACGGAAAAACTTTATTTATAAACCGATCTGCAATTTTTTAATCAAACATACTAACCCAAAACCAACATCCTGACTTGATTTAATCAGTCTAGGCGAACCGAATCGAGTAGATAAAGATTTTATTCTATTTAGTCAATAAAAAACGATTATTTATTTGCAATTTGTGTTTTCAAGTTAAACCGAATTTGAACTTAATAATCAAAACAAACAGAAATTGCACTAAACCAAACTCAAACAGATATAAGTTTTTGTTCTTTCATAAAAAAAACTAAACAAAGATTGGTTGGTAACGTGTTTCTTTTTGGCAGCAGAAGGGACAAGAACAAACACGGGGAAGTCGTTAGCGATAGTTGTAGGAGGAGTAGCGGCTTTGGTCTTTGTTGCCATCTTTTTCATGTTCCTCAAGAGCTTGCGTAAAAAGGGAGATGGTACGTTTATATCTCTCTTTTTTCTGTTTAATATCATTTTATTCAATTTTTAGAGGAAAACTAATACTAATATATATACAACCGAAAATATTAGAATTATATAGATCTAATATGCAGTAATTTGTTTTTTTTGTTATTTTTAAAAAACAAGTTCTGAATATGTGGTTGAATCATGGATGTGACTGATGGGTGGTGCTATTAAATTATTTAAATGAAAAATGCAAATACGAGTTGATTAATTAATTAATAGTTAAGGAAATATTCAAATTCCTACTGCAGATTGTTGAAGAGAAGGTCTAATTCGGAGAGATGTTGGGAAAAATAATTTTGGTCCTTGTATTCGTTAAACCAACCAAAGAAAATTTGGTTCTTGTTTGACGATATTTGTTTTTTTTTTTTTTTTGATTCTTATGATTATCTTCACAACGAAAGATATCAAATTCGGTTGGGAAAATAACAAAACTAGTGATATGATATAGTCATGTAATTAAATATGTAAGTGAATTGTAACATTTATATATATGTAAGTGACCATATCTAATTTCAAGCACTTTGAGAGGATTATAAAGTTTGATAAACATGTGGAACAAGATCTATATGATAATATCCATTTGTTAATTATTGCAAAACTGAAAATGTCTAGCATTCCAGATAATCATAAATAAGTGGACGAACAAAAAATATTTGTGTATAAATTTATGATACGACTGACAAACGACGCCTTTAGTCCATTGAACTAATGAGACCAACTATTCTAGTCTAATGTTAGGTGAACCGATTAAAAGAGTGTTATTTCAGTCTCACTATATCCAAAATTTGAGTATAATAATACGACGGCGTTTTAAATATATATATATATAACTTTATTTATGTCGCTTTTGGGCCTCACTAGTCAATGGGCCCAATCAATATGGACCTCGTGACATAAAAATAGTCTCTCTCTTTCTTATTTTCTGTATCAGAAAAAAAGCCAACAATGTATTTAGGGCATTTATTTAATACTTTCTTTCCAGTTTATAATTTATATGAATTTTTATTAAATTATTATTACTCTCTCTCTCTCTCTCTCACTCTCACAGAAAGTTCGATATTCTCTGTGCATGCAATTCAATCTGCTGTCTCTTATCTTCCACAATTGTGTTTAGGCGGCTGAATTCGAGAAGCTGAGGTTTTTCTATGTTACGTTTTCTTCTCTTCCTTTCTGCAAGCTCTTATTCGTTTTGCTCAATGTGATTTCTTATTCCGCGAATTTTGGATCTCTCTGTTTTGGTTTCGAGATTCGGTGAGTTTTTGAATTGTTTAGGCTTGAAACCCCATAAACTTTGGAAACTTTTCTCCTTGTTGATTTGATGATTCTGCATTCGCCGTTTTCTGATTCGCTTCGAATTGGCATCACAGTTTCTTAGGTTTTCTGATTTTTGCTTGATTGCTGATAACTAGAAAATCACTCACTTTCTCGATTCCTCTCCCTGAATTTTCCATCAACGGGATCCCAATTTCACATGAGTTGGATTTTGAATTTCACATCTCTAGTGACCAATGATTTGGTATTTTTATTTGCAGTTTCCGGTGGAAGTGATCTTGATATGCAACCTCTGATGCTCACCGACGAGAGGGTACGCAAAGCTTGTGAGAAAACAAGGGAATTGAAAATTCCCGATGATAAGACACTACCGGTGCTTAGGAAGCTACTGAGAGAGAATGGTGAGAATTGGGGTATCATCAAATTGGATAACTATACTGCATTGATCGATGCTATTTACTCTGTCGAAGAAGAGAAGAATCAAACTGAGAGTTCATCTAATGGCTATAGAGGGAAGAATGTTGTGCTCATCGACACTCCTGCTACTCTGAAGAAAAACGACAAGCAAACTGAGAGTTCATCTAATGGCAATAGAGGGAAGAATGTTGTGGGCACTGACTCTCCTGCTACTCTGAAAAGAAAATATGAAACCCGTTCTGCAAAATCCATTGAGGAAGTCCAGAAGCAGCCACAGCCTAGCAATGATGTTCGCAAGAGGAAATATAAAACCATCATTTCTGACATAACTAAAGGTTCAGAGAGCGTTGAAATATCTCTGGTTGATGATGTTGGGACTGAGGAAGTGCCAAAGTTTACTTACATCCCTCACAACATTGTATACCAAAATGCTTATTTGCATGTGTCTCTGGCTCGGATTTCTGAGGACGATTGTTGCGCAAACTGCAAGGGGGACTGTCTTTCAGCCGACTTTCCATGTGCTTGTGCTCGTGAAACCAGCGGAGAATATGCTTATACAAAAGAAGGGTTACTAAAGGAGAAGTTTCTGGACACTTGTCTTAAGATGAAAAAAGCACCTGATACATTCAGTAAATTTTACTGCCAAGACTGCCCTTTAGAGAGAGATCATGGAAAATGTGAAGGACATTTGCTCAGGAAGTTCATTAAGGAATGCTGGAGAAAGTGTGGATGTGATATGCTGTGTGGAAATCGAGTAGTACAGAGAGGGATAAGGTGCGAACTGCAGGTAATATTTCTGGGGAGATACTACTTTGGTTCCTATATGCCCAACATTCATTTTTTATTCAGTCTCCTATATAGATAGCTTCATGTCTTGATGTTTGGTTTCCTCATATGATTTCAACTATTTACCTGTTTTTTCTTTCTCCTTTTTTTGTTCATTTGTTTGACAAGCAAAATATATGTTTCCAGGTTTATTTTACCCAAGAAGGGAAAGGATGGGGTATTAGAACAATGCAAGACTTGCCGAAAGGAACCTTTGTCTGTGAATACATTGGTGAAATATTGACCAACACGGAGTTATACGAACGGAATATAAGATCTAGTAGTGAACGGCATACATATCCTGTAACTCTGGATGCAGATTGGGGTTCTGAAAAGGATTTAAAAGATGAAGAAGCTCTCTGCCTGGATGCCACAATCTGTGGAAATGTCGCTAGGTTTGTTAATCACAGGTACCAATCAACTCTCCTTGTGCTATGGTTTTTTTCGTGCTTCTCTTGAGAGTTTATCGTTCTTCTGAACTTTATTGTTGATGCAGATGTGAGGATGCAAATTTGATTGATATTCCGGTACAAATAGAGACTCCTGACAGACATTATTATCATGTAAGTATATGATTTCCCCACTCTAACCTGATCTTCCTACAGGCACTGATTGTGAAAGTAAGTTTCAGCGAGCTTAAGGAAATTCTGGGTTTGGTCATGTGCAGATTGCCTTTTTTACCATTCGAGACGTGAAGGCCATGGATGAATTGACATGGGTAAGCACCATGAATAAGCTACCTGGCTAACAAGTTTTGTGCAACTGTGGATATTTCACTAAAGCTAAAAATTAGAGCATGCTGTTGATCTTGCCATTCTATATATCTGCTGTGTTTGTAAATGACTCGATGAATTGAGATGGACCAAACACGTCTTCTACTGTTCCCGTAATGTTATTCACTCTTGAGTTGTACACATACTCCGTTCAAATAACCCGTGTTTTCAATCGCAGGATTACATGATAGACTTCAGTGATGAAAGTCATCCCGTGAAGGCATTTAGATGTTGCTGCGCAAGCGAATTATGCAGAGACAAAAAGCCAAAAGGTCAGTTATGTTTACACATTGTCTTCGTCGTTCCAATCTTTGTGACAGACCGCTGGCTTGCTTCCTTAGTTTGCTCACACAGTCTAAGTTCGTTGTTTTGTTTAGTATGAGATCCGAACCAAAATACCTTTTGGCAAAGTACATTGGTTCATAGACACTATGCCAAAAAAAAAAAAGAGCTTCAGGGAAAACTGAATTTTCTTGGCTAATAAGGCATTCTGGTGATATGTCAGGATCTCGAGGCAAGTCTGGAGAAAGAAGAAAGGTTGTTCCTGCTAAAAAACAACCAGGTGAGAAAATTGTCCAAGATAATAGAGTCTTGAGACCAGTAGCATCAATTGTCCCTTATCAAACAGTTTGCACTCCCTATAGCTTTTGATCCATTATGATCTATTTAAAGTGAATGATTCAGTCGTTAGAGTGTTTAGTAACAACCGCGAAATCTTGTAATGCAGGTCCCAAAGCGGTGGCATTAAAGCGCAGATGAGACTGATCATTAGAGTAAAACATTAAAAAAACATAACCCGCATGCACTTTGTACCATCCTGAGCTGCTTAATTCCAAAGTGAGAACTTTTATGGTCGCAGATTTTTTCTCTTACAATCCCCTTCTCTAGGTCAAATTATCTGGAGTGAGCAGATTCTTGTGGTAAGTTGACAAAGATTTTGTGGACCAAAAGAGAGTTTTGTTGGCTAACCAAAGAAACTCACTGTTAATGTTGTTCTAGAGATTTCATTGCAAATGTCAAATATATAAACATTAGGCCTTCAAATAAAGATGGTCTGTATTAGTGTCTTAAAAGGAAAAAAATGGTTATGGTTCCTTTTAAGTTGGGAAATAATCTGCGAAAATCCTCATACGTAAACCCACAAAACTTCCACGGAATAGGATCTATGTTGTTTTCTAACTTACAAACGCATAAATTATGTACGAAACAAAAATTAAACACATATTCAAATATACAAACACCTTAATTTGTAATTTCAATTTTCAGTTATTCAAATCATAGATCTATTACTCTAAATGAATTAAAAAGATGTTTATAATACCACATGTAAGAATAATTTACATGAACCCTAAGATTTTTTGAACATTAAGATCAATCACATAATAGAATCATAAGAAGATTAATAGGGTACCTTTATTCATTGTAACAGAGATTTTTTTTTAATGGTTTATTGAACCGAATAAGAAAGACCGATTTTTAGAGGTGAAATATGGTTTCTCTCCCATTTCCTGTCACTTTTTATTTTATGTGTTTTCCGGAATCAAGATAAACAAAACTTTATTCAATCGGAACAAGAAAAAACTCAGCAGAGATTGTGAAATTTTAGTAATCATGTATATAGTCTACGAATTAAAAAAATTATAATGTACCGTACGATTGATTTTGTGACTTACGACCAAAAAAAAAAAAGAAAAGAAGAGAATTTCAGTTGTCTTAGATAATTGTATTGCATTATTGGGCTTTTTGGTAAGCTTTTGCGGCCCATAGTATCAAATCCAAGTCAGCACACAATAGTTGTAGAAAACCCTAGCATAACCATATATATAAACTCTCTTCACCGCCATCGAAACTCTTCCTTAGGAGAGCTGCTACTCTGCAACCATGTCGAAGCGAGGTAAGAATCCCTGTCGTGATATTTTTTTATTCTTATGTTCGCTTGTACATCGCGTATTGAAGATCTAGTGTTTATCGCCGCTTGTTTTCTTCGTTTTTTTTTTTTGTTTTCCCTAAAAAGCCATCACCTTCAATTCTCTATACTTGTGAGATTCAGTAAATAATATGATTGATTGTCGTGTACGGAGCTGAATATGCGTTTCCATTAGCTTGTTTTAACCTGATTGTGATTAGTTGCAAGGATCCTTTTTTTGTTTCCTCTTTATGTTTTAGATCATGAACTCTTACGCCGATATCTTAACCTTTTGAGCTGTACTTGGATTGATTCATGGGTCTAGTATGCGTTTTTACCTGTTTTTTTTTTCATTTTCCGACAAAATGTTCCTTATGCTTCGAATTCACACGCCTTCAGTTCTAGATAGCCAAGTATGTGTGTTTCAGTGATTGTTCTTCCTACTTGCTACTAATTACAATGAATAACTCTGATATGAATCTTGGGGTTGATTTATAGTGTTACTCATCTATTTATCGGTTAAATCCTTATAGGACGTGGAGGTACCTCTGGTAACAAGTTCAGGATGTCGCTGGGTCTCCCAGTGGCAGCCACTGTCAACTGTGCTGACAACACTGGAGCAAAGAACCTGTACATCATTTCGGTTAAAGGAATCAAGGGTCGTCTTAACCGTCTGCCATCCGCCTGTGTTGGTGATATGGTTATGGCTACTGTCAAGAAGGGAAAGCCTGATCTCCGTAAGAAGGTTCTGCCGGCTGTCATTGTTAGGCAGAGGAAGCCATGGCGCCGAAAGGACGGTGTCTTCATGTATTTTGAAGGTAAGCATTGATATTTTATCTCTATATGCTTTCATCTTAAATTGGTATCTCTATATGAAGAGTGTGAATGTCTTATAAAAAAATTGTGATTTTGCAGATAATGCTGGTGTCATTGTCAATCCCAAGGGTGAAATGAAAGGTAAAAAATTCACCACAAAGGATTGTTTATATGATTTGAAATGATCATGTTTCCTTCGTAGCTGATGAGTCTCTCTGTTTTTGTGTAATGTAATTAGGATCTGCAATCACCGGACCAATCGGAAAGGAGTGTGCCGACCTGTGGCCAAGGATCGCTAGTGCTGCAAACGCCATCGTTTAAGCAAACTTGAGATCTTTATTTTGTGTTAAAACGTTGTGCACTTTTATCTATTGAGGATGTTTTGTTTTTGTCTTAGACTTTTGTTATGCCTTAAGAACTCCGTTTCTCGTGCCAGACAAATTAGTGTTTCTGCCTATCTTATGATTTGGTTCAACTTTTTAATTTGCCAGTGTGAGATTAATATCTATATCCAGTCCGTATATGTGGTCTGGTTCTCTTCTAAAATTATTAATTTGTTGTGCTTGACATAGTAAACACCGATCAACATTCGACCAATCATCAATTTTCTCCACAAAAAAAAACATTCGACCATTCAAAATAGAAACAAACATCAGATACAAGTTTCTCTACGGCAAGGAACATTCATTTACCGTGCTCTACTTGAATCACCTTTGTTAATTTTTTTATAACAAAACTTCCATAAGCTAAGCGAATGTAAATCCAACGGCCAGTAACAAACCAAAGAGCTGGGGATTTAATTATTATAGACCCCCAGAAGAAGGAGAAGACAAATAGCAACTCCAAACTTCGTGGTTTTAGGAGAGAAAGAGTGTTTTTTTGGGGAATCGAGAAGACAAATACTAAAAAAGACAAAAAAATTCATTCAATCATTCAGTTAAAGCTCTTTTGGTTTTTGATTATGTGAGAAGTCAGACTTCAATCAATTCACGATTTGGGCCAGCAATTGGGCTTAGTAAAAGCTTTAGTGTCAAGTTGGGCCCAAGTAAGTTTATAGGGTTTCTTTGTTATAAAAACAAGTGTTTAACAATAGGAATACATAATCCAGACTCCAGGGATTCCGAGCGTTTTAAAGGCGGCTCGTAGAGCTAGAGAGAGAATAAGGGTTTTTTTCTGGGGAATCTAGTTATGTTATTTGTTCTTTCTTGTTTGTTGGGTGTGAGAGAGATCATATATTGTGAACCACATCGGAGGTGTTTTCCGATTGTTCTTCATAGTGGATGTTGTGGATCCAGGATCCACCCCAGACGTAGCGGTTAGAGGCCGTGAATTGGGTGAACAATTCTTGTGTTCGTTAATTTGTGTATCGAAGATAGATTGGGACAAAGAGGATTAAAGTTTAAATCCTAACAAGTGGTATCAAAGCACAGGCTCTTCGATTCACAGTTTTAACAGGAACATCGAGATCTTACGGAAGGAAGAACAGTTGAAGAACTGGTGAATGTTTTTAAAGCTTTCATGGTTTCAAGTTTCTGGTCACGTGGAACTTGATTGGGAAAATCAGGCAGGGAGATCGAGAATCATCGTTTCTGATTCGGGTTTTTTGTTTAAGAAAAAAAAAATTATATATGAAAAGATGGAACGATGGGGATCTAAGGCTTGAGGTTGGAGACGGGATTGCTGGTTCTCGGCGATGAGGAGTCACCGGAAGTGTAGTGACGACATAGGAGGCGGATCTGGTAAGCGGCGGCAACGGCATAGGATTCGCCGGAGAAGTTCGCCGGGAAACGCGAGTTCACACCTCGGTCCCTGAAAATCGCCGTCATGAGAAGAAGCTTTGTGGCGTAGATGGCGGTTAGCGGAGGGAACCACCGGAGACGATTGGAAACGACGGTTTCGCCGGAGAAGACAGAGGTTTCGCGGTCGCCGGAGATGGAGACACCGAGAAGGAGCGCCGCCATGGAGAACCGGTGGCGAGGATTCGCCGGGGTCGCCGAGAAGAAGGGCCGAGAAAGGCGCCGAGAAACGCCGAGCAGGTCGCCGAGAACTCCAGAGGTCGGCGACAGGGAGAAATCGGCGGTTCCTGGTTGAAGTCGCCGGAGATGGAGGCGCGGTTGGAGTTGCCAGTGGATTTCGGCTGGAGGGCTCCGGAGAACGCGCGTTGGGTAAGGAGCCGCTGGAAGGATTTGACGGAAGTAATCGCAAGGGAGGAGTCGAATTCCGGAGAGAATCGCCGGTGAAGAAGTGCCGCCGCCGACGGTCATCGTGAGGAAGAGACGCGTGAGACGAGAAGAAGCAATTAGAGTTTCTTCTGTCTGGGCCCTTGTTGGGCCGAGTATTGGGCAAGAAAGGAAGAAGAAAAGAAATTGGGCTCAAGTTTCTTTTGATCTTTGGGGCCATTCCGAATTCAGATGGAATTGTGGAGAAGATTTAGCTGGGCCGAAATCTTGGTCCAGAAAAGAATTTAGTGGTCCTGTTTTTTTTATTTTTGGTGGAGTTATAATTTTTAAATTGGGCCAAAATTAAAGAAAATGAGAATTATGAAATTGGGCCTCGGTTTCATAATTTTTTGGGCCTTTCCGAATTTTTGAGGTTTTTAGAGGAAATTTCAGTTGGGTCAGGGATTAAAACAAGCTCAGTTTTAATCAAAGGGAAATTGTCCAAAATTGCACAAGGGAATATGCAAGGAAAATGGACAGGCGCTCAAGGGACATAATATCACAGTTGAGACAGAAAAATGTAACCAGGGAGATATTGGGTTTAAGGTGGAGTAATTTCCGGTATCAGATGGATTATTGGTTCAGATTAAGATCAGGGAATCAGAATTGCATCGTCAATCTCAAGGGTCAAACTGTGGAATCACAAGGTACAATTTGTGATGTTTTGATTGGTTGTTTCTGGTTGCTCAGGGTCTGCAAAATTCAGGGAATTGAAGTCTTGGGAGAACACAAGAGATGATGTTCAGGGTTCAAAATTTGTTGGAAGAGAATTCATGGGACTGAGGGATGCCTTAGAAGTTTTGAATTGTCTGTGTGTTATTGGCTATTTGAGGATTAAGAAAATGTTTCTGGATTCAGTTCAAGGAGAGTTGCAGATGAGTATGGAACAAGATCAAGGAATCTGTTAGGGTCAAAGACAGATTGGTATGGTTAAGGTTTTAGGAGTTTTGGTTTGCAGGGTTAGTCTCAAGTTGATGAATAGAGGTCCAGGAGCAGATGGAGATGTCTACAGGTTCAAACATAATCAGGTTACAACCGAGGTTAAAAGGAAAGCTTTAGAGCTTTGCTGCTTGATGGTGGTGGAGACATCTGGATATCAGTTTCAAGTGTTAGCAATTGAAGAGGGATCCAAGAAAGGATCAGAATGCAGAGGATAAAAAGCTGCATTGGGAAAAAAGAGAACAAGCAGAGTTCTTGTTTACCTATTTGCATCTTAGAGAGATTTGGTGGATGAATCTTTTGCAGGGTTCACTTGCAGGAAGTTCAAGTGAATTAACAAGGAGGCACACCTAAAGAAAGCTCATGAGTACAAGGTGAAGATTCAGTCTGATCTCTAATGGATAAGATGTTAGTGCCAAGAATAGGTGGATTTGCATACATGTGATGTGATGCAGGGTATGTTTACATCAAGGAAGCAGCTTCAAGGGTTCTAGAGATGAAGTGATAAGGGCTGTAACATGGTGTCTCGGGTACTTCACAAAGTTGTGGATGTGAGAAGGTTTACCAAACAGTTCGAGTCTGTTGGTTGGATGGTTCTGCTGATGCAGAAGGGATTTGAACAGAAGGTTGAACAAAGGGATTTGTATCGAGAGTCTTCTTAGCCAGGTGGAGTTAGTAGGAGGGTTCTGCAGGCAATAGCAACGGTGCAAAGTGATGTTCAAAAAGGTGTTCAGGTTCAGTGGTGTCTTGGTAAGTCAGAGACGGTTTCAGGGAAATGAAGCATAAATGACTTAGAGGTTTTCTGCAGATGATTCAAGAGGAATTGGTTTGTCAACAAGGTTCTGTAAAGCATGATGCATGAACATGGTTGTGTCGAAAGTCTGTTCAACAGTATGGTTGGATGGCGTGTTCTGTTAGGAGTAACAACGGTACAAAAGGAGTTCAAAACTGATATGTTTTGTCAGAGAAGGTGTTGAATCAGGGATTGTTTCAGGTTTGAAGCATGTATGATTTAAGGTTAGCTGCTTACAGTTCAAGAAGTGTTTGATTAAGCTCAATGTACAGGAGAAGAATCAAAGAACACCAAAGTGAATCAAGTTGCAGAAGGACAAGTTTACATGAAGATCAAAGTACCAAGTCTAGAGCCATGAGTCAAAGGTTCAAAGGTTAATTCACAAGGAGATTTAAAGCTGGGATCAAGGTGGAGATTCTAGAAGAAGCAAACAGGAAGAAAGACAAAGGAACAAAGATTTATAGAAGAGTCGAGAGCTGTCTGAATCTGAAGGTGGAGATTGTGAGAAGTCAGACTTCAGTCAACTCACGACTTGGGCCAGCAGTTGGGCTTAGTACAAGCCTTAGTGTCAAGTTGGGCCCAAGTAAGTTTATAGGGTTTTTTTTATAAATACAAGTGTTTAACAATAGGAATACCTAATCCAGACTCCAGGGATTCCGAGCTCCTTAGAGGCGGCTCGTAGAGCTAGAGAGAGAATAAAGGTTTTCTCTGGGGAATCTAGTTATGTTCTTTGTTCTTTCTTGTTAGTTGGGTGTGAGAGAGATCATATATTGTGAACCACACCGGAGGTGTTTTCCGATTGTTCTTCATAGTGGATGTTGTGGATCCAGGATCCACCCCAGACGTAGCGGTTAGAGGCCGTGAACTGGGTGAACAATTCTTGTGTTCGTTAATTTGTGTATCGAAGAAAGATTGGGACAAAGAGTATTAAAGTTTAAATCCTAACAGATTCGGTATTGGATTCTGTGTTGCTGCTTAAGTGCTGGGTCGAGTAAGATTCTCTGTCTTTTACTTTCTTCTTCCTTCTCTGTGTGGCGAGGATCCACAATCCATTTACGCACTTGTCGGCAGTTTAAAATCTTGAATTTGGACAATCGGTTTGTGTTTCGGTGAGTTAAGGAGTATATATATAGGCTGATTATTGGATTGGTTTTATTCCTTATGATTGGGGGAAAACAATAAACACACACTAAATGTATGTTTGATCTGTTAATTGAATTTGAGGTCAAATTAAAGTGATTAGCTTTTGCTGGTTCTGTCCAATTATTATTGTGGATTTGATTCTCTATAAATTTTGTTCTGTTTTTTTGAGAAAACTTACTTTCAAGCAAAAAAAAAAGCAGGAGGGATTAGAAAGTTCAATCATGAGATGATCTAAGGATCGTTTTAATCAATAGTCTAGTCATTTTGTTACCGAATTTTTCTTCGATTTGGTTGGTTCCTTCTCCTTTTCTTGATGGGGATGTTGAGGTTTCAATTTGATAATGTTCTCATGGTGGTGACTCTCTTCCTTTCACGTCCCTGTGGTTTATCAAAAGCCATATTACTTTTTTCCCCAAAAATGCGTGTGAATTTCATTCCCAGTTGCATTTGATTCCATATATTATTTGTGGTCCCTTTCTATTTTGATTTTTGATGCATCTGTCATCTCCATGATAGCTTCTCTTGTTTCATGGATGAAACAAGTTTCAATTTGGATAAGAATAAAATAATTTCTTCTTGTTCGTTTCCTCTTGTAGCATTTGTTGAAGTTTAGGGGAAAAAATTGCAGAATAAGTGAAAGAAAATTCTTTGTGGGTTCATCAGGACAAGAACTGATGAATAACCCCCTACCCTGTCAAGTGTTTCCTCTGGTCTCTGGATTCTGCAATGGTATGTATGTTTCAGCACATGAAAGGACTTCCTCTCATGCCTCTGGAGAAGGACAGAGACAGGAATGCTCTGTGGAAGAAACACAATCCTTGCCAGTGTTTAATCAACCTGGAGAGCAGAAAGATATGAGCTGGTCTTCAGACAATCTCCAGGGCCAGGGGTTCGTTGACTTTCCTGTTCCGGATCCACAAGCAGAGAGCAGCAGAGCTATGGTCTCATCCGAGGAACTCCATTCAAAAAGCGAATGGCCAGACTGGGGGAATCAGCTGATCTCTGTTGATGATGGCCTAGAACCAAATTGGTCGGAGCTTCTAGGTGATCCTAATGTCCTCGATCAAGATTCAAAGGTTCGTTATCGCAGATATATATGAATGTCTGACTTATTCTTTTATCCAATTATTGGCTTCAAGGTATTTATTAGGAGAGGCTCTCATGATGTGTATACAGATACCAATACTGTCTTCTGATATAGCGAAGCAAGAGATAGTAGTCAATAATCAGCATCAGGTGGATCCATCAATGAAGCAGTTTAATGCCAAAATCTCACCGGCTAGTTCAGTGGCATCGAAGCAACGAATGCGTTGGACACCAGAACTTCATGAAGCATTTGTCGAAGCTATCAATCAACGTGGTGGTAGTGAACGTGCGTAAGCCCTTTTTTTCTCTTCTCATGCCTGCAACTTTTAGCTCAGCAACTTATTATTCTCTTGGCTTATAATTGCAAACCATAGGAGCCACCCCTAAGGCTGTTTTGAAGCTCATCAATAGCCCAGGGTTGACCATTTATCATGTCAAAAGCCATTTGCAGGTTATTATTGTCCTTATAATTTGTTTTCTTATGATTTCTGTTTTCAGTTTATATGCTTAAAGCTCAGCTCATTTCTCATCTGAACCGTCTTTATATTGTTGACTTCTCCAGAAATACAGAACAGCAAGGTATAAACCAGAGCTTTTACAAGATACAGGTACTCTTATATATATATGTGTGTGTGACCAACACATCTTTATACTAAATTTGTTTTCCTTCTTGAACAGGAAAACATACAGAGAAGAATTTGAAAACCATTGAAGATATCAAAGCTCTTGACTTGAAGACGTAAGAAAAAATTCAGATCTTCTGTCAGACAAACTATGTAGCACCGGAGAAAATGTTCCTCTTCATATTAACGATTTTTCTCTTCTTCTTCTTCAGGAGCATTGAAATCACTGAAGCTCTACGGTTACAGATGGAAGTTCAGAAACAACTCCACGCGCAACTTGAAGTATGATTCCAACTGCGTAAAAGAAGCTTATATGAAACAAAACAATGTCTTTTCCTCTTATTTTTTTTTCTTTCTGATTCCTAGTTTTTGGTTATCTGGTTATGTTTCTCTGATCTTGGTCTAATACAATGCAGATCCAAAGATCATTGCAGTTACAAATTGAAGAACAAGTTCGGTATCTTCAGATAATGATTGAGAAACAACAGAAGTTGCAAGAGAAGAAAAAAGGCTCTTCTTGCTCATCATGAATGCCAGAAGCTGACCCTTCAGCTCCATCACCAGACCCTTTCACAAGTTTTCCCTAAAGCAACCAATTCAGAACTATCAATAAATCAGATATTGCAGGGTGGTTTTAGCGCAATGGACCAAAGTGAACCTGCTTCTGGGACTACTAGGAAACGCGTTAGAGAAGATTAGAGATCTCGTGACCTGAAGAAGTTGGAAGTTATGATACTAACCTTGTATTTTTTTGTATTGAAATGTTTCTTGTCAAACTGTGAACTAAGTTAGGTTTTGTTGGAAACACAAAGAGGTTGCAACTTGCAACAGATGTAATTGTGTGTATATTAAACGAGTTCTTGGTTCTTGCTTTTGTTACTTTATGTGAAAATGAAAAATTGATGACTTTTTCCCCAATTTATCAATGAAACTTGACACACAATTAAGTAACAGATTTATAGCTGACGTGGAATAATCATTGTCGAGTTGGACTATTGTTGGCTGATGAGTCAGCTATGTAAGGTAGCTGACGTGGCAAAAGACCTTTGTTTATGACGTAATACTAATATTCTCTCTCGAAATGCGTCTTTTCTCCTTCGTCTATCTTCTTCGCCAATTCTCTGCAACTCTGGAGAGGCTAACAAAGCTCTCGCCTTATCAACTATCACTGACTAGAAGAAGAAGAAGAGAGGAAGAAGATGCTGTTTCAGGTGGGAGGTGAAGGCACACGCCCTACCTTCTTTGAGATGGCTGCGGCTCAGCAACTTCCGGCTAGCCTTCGCGCCGCTCTCACATATTCCCTCGGCGTAATTTCGAAACCCTAAAATGCCATAGTCTTTTAGGATTGAAATCCGGTATATATCGGTGTGATTCTTAGGGTTTTCTGTTCGTGATTTTTAGGTTTTTGCTTTGAGACGATCGTTCCTCCATAAAATCTTAGACTACGAGGATGAATTATTTGCTGCTCTGATGCTTATTCTCGAAGGACATAGCTTACGGACTACAGGTCGATTCTCGAAAAAATTTTGGTTTTTTTTTTTTTTTTGGGATTCGAGGAGTGTGATATTGTGTATTGGAATTTCTGTTTATAAAGTTTAGTTTTTGTGAATTGTTTCAGATGCTTCGTTTTCTGAATCATTGTATGGTTTGAGGAGGAAATCAGTGAGATTGAGATTGAGGAAAGAGAGTGCTAGGAAGGATTCCAACGAAGAAGTTCAACATTCCGGTTTAGAGAAACGGCAGAGGATCCTCTCTGTTGTGTTTCTGGTACTGACTCTATCCTAGATGCATGGGTATCTGTTAATAGCATAAAGCTTCTGCCGTTAAGCTTGGTACTGCCTTCTAACATGTGCCTTTTGTAGGTTGTGTTACCGTATTTAAAGTCAAAGTTGCATGCAATCTATAACAAGGAAAGGGAAGCGAGGCTCCGAGAAAGTTTATGGGGAACAGAGGATCAAGGATTTGATGAAGCTGACTTCTTCACAGGGGAGGAATCAATTGTTTCAAGAGAGACCAGCGGGAATCAAGAGCTTTCTGTTCGAGTACAATTAGCTACGAAAATTAATAAGTTTATAGCTGTCTGCTATCCTTGGATACTTGCATCCAGTGAAGGTAATTGTGAATTTGTGTAGAGCCTGGATGTTTCTGACTGCCTAGTAGCTGATGATTCTTTATACTAATTAGGTGCAGTTCTTAGTTTGCCCTGTTCAGCTTCATGCCTAGAGTTGTAATTTTGATTTTCTAAATTGAAATCACAATCCATGCTATTAGTGCATGTCTGCGTAGAATTCTGAGTAACGCTACTATTTACCTGCGTTGGCCTGAATATGATATGAGGATTCATAGTAGATCTCTGGCATCTTTTTGTAGTTAACTTATCTGGGATGATCTGGGCTTCGCTGTGCAGGATTATCATTCACGTACCAGCTCTTATATCTACTGGACGCTACTGGATTTTATTCTCTTGGGCTTCAAGCTCTTGGGATTCAAGTTTGTCGAGCTACAGGGCAAGAACTGGTACCCATTTCCTCCTTTTTGCTTGTAATTTCTCGCCACCACTATTCTTGTTTGGGCTGTCCCCAGTCAAAGGAGGTTTAGGCATATTGTAAGGAATGAAAATGGTCATGTTTGTTCTAGGATGTTGTACTATAGGCCTCATAGTATTCAGGAGCTTGACCTTTGTTGGACGATATACTCACCTTTTTGGCATTTCTAGATATCTTGCTGCAAGAAGTTATAGACCTGTAAAAAACTTTAAGTTGTGCATTCACATGTGTTATGTCTAACACACTTTTTGTCTTGCTTTTTTCCTCTTAATTATTGCCAAGATAGATGGATACATCTTCAAGAATTTCAAAGATACGGAACCATGAGCGTGAGAGACTTCGTGGTCCTCCATGGTTAAAAGTATGATTTCACTTTTCTTGAACTTCATGTAATCTAATTAATGAGATAAGCTGATGATTCCTACTACCGCTTACACTTTAATGATCCAACGTCTACCAATACTGTTTTTAATATTGAATTAGACAGTGCAAGGGGCACTTCTTAGCTGTTCATATGCGGTACTTGACTACGCCCAAACCGGTTTAATTGCAGCAGTTTTTATCTTTAAAGTAAGTATCCATAAACTTTCCACTTTACGATTCTTAGCTTATTTTGCCGTCCTGAAACCTGTCAGCATATTCTGAAGGAGATTTGGGAAAGAAGGTCCTGAGTTTAAATTACATTAGAGTAGATTTTGTATGCTACACAGCTACAGCTAAAGCCATAAAAAGCTAATTGCTATACTTTTGGCGTCTTTGTCTCTCGGTAGATTTTTCATCGTGTACATATTTTATTTGAACATAAACCTCTCGTTTTCTTTTCGTCTGTTTTTGTTTTGTAGATGATGGAATGGTGGTATCAATCAGCTGAAGAGAGATTGACAGCTCCAACCGTATACCCTCCACCTCCACCTCCTCCAGCCCCAAAGGTAATCAATCAATTGGTAGAGCAATATCTAAAACAAATGTAGACATCTTGCGCTCAGTCAACTTTGTGAATGATTTTTGGTTTTCCCTTACAGGTGGCCAAAGAAGGAATCCCTCTACCTCCTGACAGTTCCCTCTGCGCGTTATGCTTGCAAAAACGTGCAAACCCATCAGTTGTCACAGTCTCTGGATTTGTTTTCTGCTATTCTTGTGTATTTAAGTATGTTTCAAAGGTGAGTTCTCCAAATCGTTTTCTCTCTATATCCAGTAACCACCCCCCTGATATAAAGCTTATATTGGTCTTCTGTTGTTAACAGTACAAGCGATGTCCAGTGACATTGATTCCAGCCAGCGTGGATCAGATTAGGAGGCTGTTTCATGACACATAGGAATAATTTATTCAATGGTTTTAAGCCAAACAGTGAGAGCTTTGTTCTTAATCCCGGTGTGGAGATGGTGCAACCAGAGTCTGAACCGGAAGAGCTAAAAGACTGCCGAGTGAGACTCCTAATTCCCCCAATTGGTTTTTAATATTTATATAAAAATGGATAAGCTTCTTGCAAGTTTGGGATCAGGTGTATCATGTATTGCAAGAAAGCTGTGTTAATCCTAACCAAAGCTGAATTTGATGAAGACGAAGAAAGCAGACAAATGTTTTTCTTTTCCTTCTTAGTTTTCACCTTCACAAAGGAATTGTATATTGCACAATGGGGATGAGTCCGGATAGGCAAAAAATAAAATTTATACTGATTATTTATTGACACTAAAAACAAAAAAAAAAAGGCTTGAAGAGAGTTTAATTACGTTTATGTTCGTTTAAAATATCTCAAGCCCAGTATGAGGGATATGACTTAAAAAGGCGTAACAAGATGGGATTACCAGCAAATGTAAAATAGAAAAAGAATGTTTGGGATTAACACATGTCACAAATCTGTCATTACAAGCGAAGAGCAGTAAACATGGGTGAACACTACCAAAAGCCTTTTCTCAAGTGAACATCTTTGAATCCAACCAAAGCAAACCTGAAGAATGCAATGGACGAGCCAATACCAATTACAAGGGTTTGGTACTCGAGTCACTAGCAGCAGCGGCCGCATGTTTCTTCCTCCTGCTCTTAGCTTTCTTAGCTTTCATTCGACGTTTCTTCTCACCAGAATCCACCCATGTGTAATCTGAAGGTATCAAGAAAGGGTCAACCTCGTCTTTGTAACGGTTACTATCGTTGTCACTTGATTTGCCACTTCTCATCCATGAGATCCATGACGGTGATGAGCTCTCCAAAGCAGAAGACTTTGCATCATGAAATACCGGGCTACAAGGAGGCGTTGAGAACTCCTCCTCAGCCGCCTGAAGCTCTTCAAATTTCGTGAAAGTAACAACTACTCGAACCGTCGGAATAAGGGGAATGGCGAGCTGCACATAAATTACCCGATAAGCATAAACCCGAGATACATTACTTATTCACTCATCATATCAGTAGTTAAACACGATTCACGGGGTTACAAAAAAGACTATACCTTTACAGGAAATGTTCCTAGCGGAAGTTTAGTGGTGAGAAGCTCTCTGAGTCTCCTAATGGCTTTAACCTTGTTAGCTAATATGTCGAGGAGTGGTAACAGCTCATCTGTCGTAAGAGGAAAGTCCGGTGTTAACCATAAAACCGGTCTTACTCCCTTCTTGTATTCACTCTCACGCTTAACCTCATCTCCACCAACACCTTTCTTCTTCTTCTTCTTCTCCTTCCCTTTCTTCGTGTCACCAGGATCCTCATTTGAATGATCAGATACCACCGAAGATCTCTGGCTTTTCCCTTTTTGATTCCCATCTTCTGGCGCAGACTTTGAGCCTTTCTTGAGCTTTGCATCTTCAGTATTTAAGCCTTTCTTATTCCAACCAAACCAACTCTTCTTCTCCTTGACAGATCCATTTTCGTGGTGCTCGGTAACTTCATTCTCTTCATCTTCAATAGCATCAGAGTTCCCAGTCCGAAGCGCAGAATCCAATTGGAGCCTTTCCTCAGGCGTTAACACGTCTTCAAAGCCATCGTTCTCTGCACCGTTTGTTGCCGTAGTTTGCTCATCATCAACCGCAAAGAGCTCCTCATCAGTCATTGCGCCTGGAACCCGTCTTGATTTCACGCTAACCATCACATGAAGCATATCATAAACTTTGGCTTTCCAATTCCCGACCATCTCGGTTCTCTCTTGCCGTCTCCAATTCAAATGAGAAACCAGCTCAGCTTGAGTTACATCGATTCCAGGTCTATACATATTGGTCTGAGACATCAAAGCCACTTCATGAGCAACCTCTGCATCTGTCTGTTGTGCACCGGCTCCTTCCAAAGCATTTGCCATTTCTTTTTCCTTATGAGAAAGAACAATCAACGAGCCAGGAGATAGCGACATTTTCCCATCTTCAGACGAGTAACCATCCCCCAGAAACAGAAATGTTTGATCTGAACGTTGGATTTTGAACCCATCGAAACCCGCAAGAGTCATATCAGCACGGAGATTCGATCCACGTTTCCATATCCGGTAAGTATCTGAAGGAGCAATACGGCCAATAAACGGAATCACCGAGCTTTCGAAATGAAAAGTTATCTCCATGTAAAAATCACGGATTCGAGATGCCGATGCAATGATCCGAGGAAGTCTCCTACACCATTTATCCCAAGCAAGCGGCTGGTAATGCCGAGCAATTATCATAGCGATCCCCTCTTCTCTAGTGCAAACCGCTTCTTGTAACGCACTCCAACCATTCTCGTTCTGTAGACTCCAATCCGCACCAGCAGACATCAAAATCTCAGCAGATATTGGGTCTCGAAGACGAACAGCTAGATGCAATGGAGTTTCACGACCAGGAACATCACGACAATCAATTACAGCTGAAACAGAATCAGCACGAGCTTCAGATTCAATTGACTCTGCCTCTGTAGTCACTTCACCAGCCTTATCTAATCGAGGAAGATCCGTTACGATTCGCCTAAGAGCGGCATGATCACGAAGCACAGCCGCTAAATGGGCAGGACTATGAGTATACTTGGAGTAATCTTCCATATTTTCTAGAACTCACTAAGCTCCAAAAAAAAAGCTTCCTACTTTGCTTCTCCTGCTTTTTGTTTTCCAATAAACCCAACCCCGAGGAATCCGATTCCAGGAATCACAAACAAAACCCTAAAAATTCGCCATATGAGCTCCTAACCAGAAGTCGAATTTGAATCAAAAATGGAACCCATATATTCAATTGGAAACAAACAGAGAAAAATTGGAACTTTCTCCTCCGAACTAAAAAAGAAAACCCGAATTCCAACACACAAAAGCCAAAGCAAAAGCAGAACACCTCACAAGCTGTTCATAAAAAAAGTTGGAGCCTTTACAAACAAAACACACGCATTTCACTATGCCCCTTTAAATCCTCGATTCCCTTCTAACCCAAACAGAGACGTAGTACCCTGAGAGGAACAAAAATACCAATGGAAGATCCGATTAGCCACTGGATATATCTCCCCGACCCGACCCGGAAACGTCAAAAGACAGAGAGGGAACGAAGGAAGGAGCAATTGGAAGTAGAGAGAATCGGACGGTAAACAATGATTTTTACTCGCGACGGAGACGATCTAACGGCTAGGTCCGTTACTTACACCATTATTAACTCTTTCTCTCTCTTTCAATTTTTGGGTGAAATAATAAATCACCCTTGGCTTTACATTTATTTACGCTTTTACCATTCTATTTTTATTATTGTTTGTTTCGCTTTACGTCTGAATTTCCAGGTTGGACTTTTTAACTTTGGATTCTTTCTTTTTAACTACGTTAACTAGATTCTACTCCGTGCGTTCGCATATAAATTTTTGTTTTTTTGCTTACCAAATTTTATAATATAATTTTTTTTATTTAGATATAATTTGTGTTATAGATATACTTTTTTCAATAAGTAACAAATATATATTTTTGTGTTTAGATATATTTTGTTTTTGTATATTTAATTTTTTCTAATATTGAATATGACCGTGATTATAAAAACATAATTCTAACCCGTCCGTTCATATTAATCCGAGAATGACCGAGATTATAAAAACATAATTCTAACCCGCATGTTCATAATACCATATAATATAAATATTTACTAATTTCAAATATTTAAAATTTAAAGCTGATTGATTATGATAAAAAAATATACAATAACATACTCCATCTGTTTCAAAATATAAGTTGTTTTCACATTTTTATGCAATTTTTACCTTTATTGAATATTATGTGACCAATAATATTATGCAGTCTTTTTTATAATGGGCTGAATTGTTTTTAATTTAAATATTAAATAATATATTTTTTAAGAAAATTGAATTTCTTAATATTTGTGCTTTTAGCCAAAACAACTTATTTTATGAAACAGAGGGAGTATCGTTTATGATATCTGTCATTATGAAAATATTATTTAAATTTAATATTTAAATTAAATCTAAATTAATATCCGGTTTATTATTTTGTAAATATATAATAACAACTGGTTTTGTGATTTTTGATAATAGTCTAATATAAAGGTTTTCATGATTGGACACAAAATATATTTGTTTTAGTTTTGTTTGTGGTAGAATTCTTAATTTTGAATTTGAATAGAATAACCATTTATGGTTTAGATTTTATGATAATATTTTTTTAATAAATATTTATTAATATAAACGAATATTAATATAATATGGATAATCTCGAATTTAATTCTAAATTAACAATTCCTAAAATTGTGTGATTTTTAAAATATTAATCATTTAATATATGTAAATACAAAATATTGAATTTGTATTAATAAATGAATGTTGTCCATATCCATGATCAAATTTATGTTTGTGCAAATCTAATTAATAACATATTCCTTTTTCAGTTTGAAAATATTCAATTATAAATTTGATTTTATTAATAAAATTTAAATTTAGAAGTAAACATATTTTTTTATTAATTATGAATATTTTGTTTGTAAATGTTGATAAAATCTTAGAAAATCTACATTAAATTCAAAATTTAATATTATCTTTCAATGAAAATTATTAATTTTGAATCTCTAACATTAAAAAAACTTGATTATTAAAATATTTGGCATAATCTAAATTAATAAATTCAAAATAACTAATATTATTTTTGTAACAAAATAATAATAAAAATTTTAATTATTTTTGAAAATTTAACTTACATATTTTGAAATAATCGATTTTATTTATAATTTTAAATATTTAATTTAATTTCTCACATAGTCTGAATTTTTCTAATTACGAATTAAAATTAATATATATATAATAAGATTAATTAATAAATTAAACTACTATTTAATTGAATCAGATTAATTAAATAAATTTTTAATTGAACAAAATTATTCTGTTTGGAAACAAGGATAGTTATCCACAAAAATCTAAAATTTAAAAGTTATCCAGGATATGAATAAATTTATATTGATATTTTCCTGTTTGGACACAAAATAGCACTCTATTTTAATATATTAGATTAATTAATTCGGAGTTTTTTAATGACGTTTACCAAAACGACACAGCTTCGAAGAAAAATCAATACTCCCTATGTTCTAATATATAATTAAATTTTTTGCATATAAATTAATGATTCATTTAATTTTTATTTTTTCATAATTAAACATCATTTATTATTCATTTAAACACAATTCAAATAATAAAAAAACAATATGCATACTACAAATAGTCAAAAACAATAAAAAAAAAACTAGTATGTAATTTTGTATTGAAAACTGAAAACATCATTTATTTAAAAACAAAAAAAAACCAATAAAACATCACTTTTTCAAATACGAAGGAAGTATACATATGCATTATTAAAGTTATACACATGTGAGTAACATTTAAACCTGTCGAATTAATACAACTAAAGAATAGTGTGACATAATTATTGGTAAATTATATGATGCTTTATATTTACCGAGATAACCTCTTTTTTATATTTTGGTTTTTTCATCATTACATAAGACTCAAAATTACGGTGAATAAATATTTTTCATGATAAAATATTAGTATATAACTTGTTGGACCATCGGCCTATTCCTAGTGGTGAATCAAATTATTTTCATTTTCTTCTGCAGAATTGTTGGTTCCAGCAAATTGTCCCCACAGAACACAACGCAATGTTTCCCCCAAGGCATCTTGTTGGATATTTTTCTATACTACTTTGTTTTCTTCTCTCTATTCCAATTTTCAAAGGTTTACAAATAAACTACAAGCCAATAAAATCTTATACAAATTCGAAAAATGCTTTATACACATCAATTTTGCTAATAACGCCGATTCACTTTGGTATGTGAGCAAAGTTGTTTGATTTGGTTTTATTTTAAACCACAAACAAAATCAAAGAAAAGCTTAACTTTATTTAAAAATTCGGAAAGATTACTTACACTCACATGTGCTACGTTGAAACGACGACGGTTTAGGGTAGTAGGATTTCGGTTGTGAATAAAACAAGTCGTAGTTGAGATTTTTTTTTATCATATAAGCTTGAATCTATATAAAAAAAACTTTTAAGTGATTTGGGATGTTTATTCTATGCCAACAACATAATCATGAAATAAAATAAAATTTATTGTTTGGCTTTTTCTGCTGCAAACTTTTTTTATTGCATGATAGAGAAATGATAAATTTTAGTAGAAATATACATATTATAATCCTGTTAAAGGGATTAAGAAATTTCGTCGATGTAAATGAAAGTACAAATGTCTTATCAGAAACCAAATAATCTTAGAGTAACTAAGTTAAACAAAAATTATATGACGTATGAGGATATGACTAAATTATATGATCCCATCGCTATTTTCTCTAACTGCACTTTTTTGGGTGAAATTAGACTGTCTTAATAGTTAATAATATTAACTTAATATCTACTCACAAAACGATACCACAAGAAAGATTCTAATTTGTCTTCTTTTTTTCCTGCGTCGAGACTTCTAAAATCTTTATGAGATCTATATCGTCGTGTCTGTTCTATAACATGTCACATTCTTTGCTTTAGATTATAAAAGACGTTTAGTGGCATGTGACAGAAAAGTTATATATTTGGTGAAAGTGAACCAAATCGAAGTTCTTATGTATTAACCAATAGGCATATAGATCACACTTTACAGTAATATAACTGTTTTTCATTTTTGGATTGGGTTTGCCAAAGTAAACAGCCTTCGCACCTACCGTTTGAAACAAACAAACATTGTGGCGTTTCCATTTGCAGCAAAACAACTACGATGTTGTTCTACAGCAAACGGAAACGGAAACGGAAAAACAAAAACGGCAAAGAACTATCTGCCTAAAACATCGTGCCGTTCAAATGGCTCTCCATTGCAAATAAACGGCAGGTAGAGCAGTTGATGAGCAAAGAAATCCGGAAACCCATTGAAAAGGGAAGAGTCAGCCCAAGATCAACAAAGTAAAGCTTTGTGTTCCTTGTCAGGCAAGGAAAGTTACGACCTTAGGGCAAATAGTTCACATGTGATTAAGTTGTCGAGTGAAGCACAAGAGTTTCCAGCACCAAGGACCGGGACGACATTGAAGATAGGTTCTTTTGAGCCGCCAACTCTAACTCCATGACTCATCTCGTTAAGCTCTTTGAATGCAATTTCAAAAATGTCCGATAATCTCTCTACGGACACACCAAGACTTGTAGAGAAGTGTATTCTTAAGCTCTGCATCAACAAAAAGAAGATATAAGCAAAGCTTTTGATGAGAGACTAACATTGTGTTCAAGAATCTCAATCTCACCGTCGTGTCTTGCCAAGAGAATGAATTTTCAGACAAGGTTTTGTTGAGAAGATATACGCAGAATCTCGATACTCTCTCCAGTTGTTCTTCTTCTTCGCCAGAAGCTTCTTGGTTTTTCCTCATTAGTTCGGCTGAGATGGAGAGAACAGTTGCACATATTTTCCCATCAACAATTCGTTTCTGCACGCAATCTTGGTGCCATTTCTCTGGCTTAAATCCCCAATAACTGTAATCTCCTTCACCCGATTGATCTTGTATGGTTTCATCTTCGGTCTCTGTATCTTCTTCGACGTATAAGACAGGTTTTACTTCAACAAGAGCCCTGCAGAACAACAGTTAAAAACCCGAAATCCACAAACCAGTAATATAAGATGTTCTGCAGTGTTGAATACCCTTTGGGAAGATCGGGGACAAGGATGTAAAGGAAAATAGGATCGAGGACATTCGATACCCTCCGAGAAGACTTTGCCAAATCCAAGAAAGTAACAAACTTTTCATGAAGTTGGTTCCTCTCTGATTGTTTTGTGCGTGCTGAACAGAATACCACAAAGAGAATAGCTGATGAAGAGATTGAGCATCTAAAAGACTCTGCTATTGCCTCACTGTTCGTCAATGCTTGATTCAGCTCATCAATTGCGCCTTCGTTTCGAAGATTCATCGTGGGAGGGTCAAGCCCTAATTGTCCAGCCATGTGAAGAACATTCTTGTGCAAAGTGGCCTTGAGTAAAATATTAAAGTAATTGAGTTTGCTGATAAAAAAACCTTGAACTTTATTTAGACGTCAAAGAGGAAATTTTTTTACCTGACTATAAGGTCCGATGCAGCTAGGTGCCCAGCAAGAAATACTTTGTACATGGAGAACCCTTTTGCTTAGGTCATTCGCAACTAAAACCTCAACGTAAGCTTCTCCAAGACCCGCTTGTACCAAAGGAAGTTCTATTGTACTGCGTGAAGGAACACCGAATGGGCACTTCTCTTGTGTGATAAATTTTACATATGTCTCATTCGCCACTGAAAATTCACTCATATCAGAGATATAAAGATGAATGTACAAGACATTCTGCCAGTTAAATCCATGTTTCAAAAGCTGCGATTCAATTTCTGTAAGAACAGTCTCCAGATCTTCTTTCAGACCTGTTCAAAGAGTATAAAGCAAATATCAAGTACATGTGCAAGGTCATCTTGAAGATTTAGTCTGGTTTTGGAGTTACCTGTTGAAGATTCACTAGAATCGTCCAACCAGCAGCAAATGGAAAATGTGTTTTCTTTCTTGGTCTTTGATAAGTTTAGTCTGTTTCTTGTATGTTCAACTACATCAATGATTCCATTATCTTGTTGGCGAGTAGATTCTGATGTGTTAGGACCATCTCCTTGTACCTCAAACACTAAACCTGGCTCCTCCTCAAGGGAATGAGAGTCTGGATTCCCCTTCTTTTCGAGATGGAATGTCAATGGATGAAGAACTCCAACAGGTGCAATAGAATCTGGGGAGTGTAGCACAACTTGAAATTCATCAAGCACAATTCTCGCATTCTAAGAAAACAGAAATTGTCAAACTACGAATAAATGTGATGAATCAATGAACTCAAAATCATTGTTAAGAGTGCTAAGAAGATATACAGTGAAAAGCGGGCAATCGAGAGTCAGAGTTTCATATTCTCCTCCTTCACCGCAAACATTACTTCCATATAACCTAAGTAAAGATACATTCAGAAGCGGTAGAATCAATATAACACAACTAGATAATACTCTTAATGAAGCCTTAAAAGAGAGCTATGGCATACATACTCTTTTAACTTCAAAAGATATGGTTCCATGAAGGCTAAGTCTTTCCCTAAATGCTTTGAGGGATCCAACCCTATTGCCGCCACCTATTAACGTGAAGAAAACATAATTATAGGAAGATGTCGATGTTAATAGAAGCTGGAAAATAGAACAAGAATCGTTATTACCTTGACTAAAATAGCTTTTATCCCATTTGCTATCTGCAAGTAAATGAGAAACGAATTAAAGAAGATTAATTCATAAAAAAAAAAGATTTGAGATTGAAATAGGCTTGAATCTTGGGTTTCCCATTTCCTGAAACAGTTTACCATTTCCTGAAGAAGCAAAGTCTGATCTTGTTTCCACAAAAATGCCAAAGAAACAAGACCTAACCTTGAACAAATACTTTCCACCCGCAGACGTTGGTAGTCTGATGCAATGGCACCAGACGATACTGCAGTGATGGAAGGTATCTGTCTCTTCACTTCACTTAACAACACAAACATATCTTCCACTTCATCATATGGAGTCATTTGGTAGCTAAGTTTCTGATGCCTGTAAATATAAATCCTCAGAATAATTCATTATAACGAAATCTCCAACTAAAGAATGGATTAGAATCTCAAGAAAAGGATTCTCACCTCGAAGAACCTCGGATTCTCCTTCTGAACAATGGCACATTCATGCATTCTGCATAGGTCACTATAATCTGGTGGCCTACCTGAAGAAGGGACATTCAATCGAAGAATTAGATACGAGGGGGGAAAAAACAGAATTTAAGATTCCAATTTCATAAACCCTATTTATCAGACTGTTGACAATATCTCTAGTCTTCTCAAGAAAAACAACCAGATTTACAAATCAAGCAGATTGATATAAACACCAAATGAGCAATATGTGATAGAAAAACCCAATCTTTCTTCAAGCCACTGTTCAAATGAAGAATCTGGTTTTACCTCACAATTATGAAACTGCATAGAACGATAGGAAACAAGGAAGAAACTGAATCTTACAGTTTGATACATATAGCTGTCCAATTCATCGACAGAATCATCAACCGGTAAAAAATTCGCCAATGCCACAATCTGTGGAAGCACCAATCGGGCAACACCGAGTGAGATTTTGAAGAAAAAAAACCTTCTTTGAGGCAATTTTAGGGAAACTCTAAGAACAAGTAATAGAAGAGTACGTACCTCGTGACCGTATTGGATACACTTCATCATAACATAGCAGCTATCTTTGCCGCCACTGACTAAAGCCACCACCTTCATCTCTCTCTCTCTCTAGTTGCAGTGAGGTCGTTCTTCTTACTCCGTCGACGAAACTCTGTAGCCGAGAGAGTCAAGTCAAATACAGTTTGAGGGCGACTTAAAAATAAATGAATTTTATAAAATTTAGGTATCTGGCATGACTTTTCTCCTTGTTATTCGATTGGCCCCTTTAATTTTTATTCGTCAATATCATTCTAAATTCTATATAAAGTTTGGAATATGTGTTTCTATTGCTTTAGGTCTTAATCCGTATGATACGATATGATGATAGATATGACCGAATCTCCGAAACTGACTAATTGATCATTGGAGGCAAATAGGCAATATAGTATCCAACTAAAAAGATAACCAACTAGCTTTGTTGGAAAAAAAACCAATTTTGAAATCCCTCTGTTTTTCTCTCATCTTACAATATCGTACAATATAGTGGTGGTGAATAGAGACAATATAGTGACTATCTGATCATTTACGAAATTGTAATCAAACCTTCTTTTTTTTATTTTGTAAATCCGTGAATATAACTCAACTGGTCATCTATAGTGCATACTAATCTGAATTTAAATTTTACTAGTCACTCACTATATTTGCATTGATCTTTTTACAATAAAGATCATACGTAAGGTTTTTGTATTTCGAGGTTTTTCAATTCAAGAAACTTTGTTACTATCTTCTCTGGATGGAGAGAAACAATCGACTTTGTCGAAATCGATTCACCTCCATTGATTCGATCTTCAAGCTCATGATCAATAGGATAATCAGAAACCGTTTTGTTAGAGAGGGATTTAGCACTCTCCCGGTTTAATCCGGATTGAGTTTAAATCAGCCAAACAATCGACTTCAAGGCCCATTGAGACCGATTTACGAAATTAAAGGAAAAATTTCTTTAATTAATAAAGAGAAGATTTCTTTTATTTAGATAAAAACAAATCCCGGGAAAAAATGAGATTATCCTTATCAGCTTTGAGGAAAAAGGATAATTGCCAATACAAAGTAAAGAAGGAAAAGGAAGAGTTAAGGACTTCAAGACTTATAAATAAAGGAGGCCATCGCCTCATTCTATCTCATCTGACAATCTCTCTAACAATCTCTCAATCTGAGAACTTAGACAGAAACATCCTTTGTAACAATAAATACGTTTTAGCTTGATCCCTTCAAATGGTACGTATACAGCCTTCAACAGCACAGCTATAAATCTAATAAAAATAATTTTCTTACAATTGGCGCCGTATTTGGGAAATGGAGAATTATCAAAAACTCGAAGACGACATTAATATCTCAGTCATATTTACCGATTGAGATCACTAATCACCGACATGGTTCTTTGACAACACAATCGACGTCTTCATCAAACACAACAAAGCTAAGTTTTAAATAATTATGCTTTAATTGTTTTCATAACTTTCATGGAAATTTGATCGATTATTGGTTACAAACCAATTGGTCTAGTTCAAAGTCGAGATCAATTCACGCTTTACAAAAAAAATCTAATCGTATGATCTTCTTTTCATAAGGATATGAGATTCGACAAACTCCGCGACGTATCCAAGATCTCAAATCAACCCGTCGGATCTTCTCCGACGACCTGCTCCAACTCAACCGGAGAAATCCCAATCGAGTCAAGACGAATCACGTCCTTTGAATTCGCTTCGAATAAATTCCTGGCGAAATCTGACCTCATCGTCATCTTCAGCTCATCGACATCGGAGATAATTCCTTCACCGGAGAAATCTCGTTGCGATCCTTGAGCTTCGTCGATCCCGGAATCCTCGATCCCATAATAAACCACCGGAAACCTAAAACGTCTTAGCCGACCTGCAAAACCTCGTCTCCTCAGCATCTCCTCCAACTGCTCACGACGAAAAAAAATAAAATCAGAAGAGCTCGAAGCTCGACACCATCTCCGTTTCTCTGAGGAGATTTCTCTTACAAAAACCGCTCACCGAGTCTAGAAAGCGTAATCCTACAAAAATCACGAAAAGACAGACGCCCCTCAGCGCCGTAGCACGTCGCGCAAGTAAAGATCGGCAACGAGAAGCTCGGATCCAGTACGTGGAGATTTCCGAAGACAAAACCAACCCCGATATCAACGACTCATGAAACACTTTGAAGTTCCACCCAAACGCCGATCGCGTTAGACAGATACCACATCAGCAAACCGCCACCGCTCGAGCATCCCGAAGCTCCACCGTCATCGCCGCCCCTGCAACATGACCAGGCCGATGATGGAAGGGATCATATTTCTTTTCTTCTATTGGGCTCGAGTAGGCTTCTGGCCCATTCAATATCATGGCATATTAGGCCCAGACTCTAGCCCAATAGACTTAAGCCCATGCTCCTCACGATTTCCACGAGGGCAATGACCGGACAATTGTTTCTCAAAGGAGAATCCGATGCAGCTACGTTCCAATAATGACTCCGACCTGAGCCATCTCCATCGATTGGCCCCATCGCTCACAGAGATTCTCCGACGTTTCCTCCTCCGTCTCGTCCACCAGCATCGCCGCTGCAAACCTTCTCCCAAACGTTCTCTTCGGAGAAGCTCGGCCTTGTAACTGATTGGACTCGAAATCATCCCTTAGTTCGTCCTCACACCGGATCCAAGTCCGATCCGTTGGCAATTTTTGATTTCTCCGCTTTCCCGTCACGAAAGCCTCTCAATCGAGATTCGATTGATGAAGAATTACAAGAACTAGATCAAAGGAGAGCTCGCACGTACGGCAATCTCGTCTTGGAAGGGCGAGATGTGCTAAAAAAAATCTCGATGAAGAAACAAAGATTGAGAGAGAGAGAGAGAGTTAATCATGACTCTGACATAATAAAAAAAAAACAACGAAAAAGAAGAAAGGCAGAGTCGAGCTCGATCTCGAAGAGATCCGTCTAGAGAAGAAGATTCAAATGGATCGTGAGAAATATGGACTTCCTTCAATTACCTTCATTTGGGCCCAATCGAAGACAGCCTATGGTTAACATCTAAACCAATTCGATGAATTAGTCTGATTTCTCGTAAAAATAAAAAGAAAAGGAGAAGAAAGAAGAAGTCGAGGTAATGTTAGGAAAGTAAAGGAAAGAAGCGGTTGAAGAGTAAACAAAACCAAGACCCGGTCTACTCAAGATTGTTGTTGGAACTAATTTTTTGTCAAAGCCTGAGGGTTTGATAAAATTGTGTTAGTGTGAAAAGAAATGAGTTAAGCTCTTTCTAATGAAATGTTTTCATTAACCGAGAAATGTTTTCTCGTGTATATATGTTGGAATGGTTGTGTCTTAAATGAACAACATGAGAGAAGAAAAGCCATACGTGCGACGTTCGCATCTTGTGCCTTGATTGGGCCCGTGGACTTTTTGAGGTATCGATCGATACCCCTTGGTATCGATCGATACCCAGCGGGCCGACTTAAAAATCGCAGCCGCCTAGGTTATTCTAGAAATATTCCTTTTCTGTCATGGAAAAACCCTAGCCTCTTTCCTATATATACAACACGATTTTCACCTAAAAAATCATCCTCTGATACACAAAAAACACTTACTAAAAGTTCTAGCAATCGTTTCTTCAATTCCCTACTGCTTAGAGTAAGTTTTAATTTCGAGAGTATCGTAGAATAATGGTCGATAGACATGAATCATGGTGTTGATGATTCAGTTAAACTTTGGTTGTATCCTGGGACTCATGGATCTATAAAACCCCGTCACACTACGGGAGATTCTTAGAGTTAAGGAAAGAGATTTATCTCGCCTCCTCAGATCTTGTATTGCTTTATCGTTTATAAATCGTCTGTTCCTTAAACTGTTTATTTACATATTATTGTGATTAAATCTTTCCTGTCTGTAGTGTAAATTTTGGTCCTACAATCTTAACTCTAAGAAGATCCAATTTCTGTTTTAATACTTCAATTGGATCTTTAATCACGAGTAAATAAACGTTTTCAAACGGGTTTTAAACGATTCTTCTACTGCTGATGATACTCAAACGTTGTCAAAAAGCTTTTGGCAAATTGAAACGTGTAGTAGAGGCAATCTTCATCTCTCTCTATTTTTTTTAAGAAGATGTTCTTCTGCTAGTGATACTCAAACGTAAATCAAACAGCTGTTTAGCAACTTGAAACGTGTAGTAGAAGCAGATCTGCTTAAACATCTTCTAAAAAAAAAAAAAAAAAAAAAACCGTCTTTAATTGCGATTAAAGAACGGTATAATCAACGAACACACATCTGTTCTTGATAGGTTTGATTCAGATCGAGGCCTTGTGAGTATCGATCGACACCCTATGGTATCGGTCGATATTGGACTAAATTGTATCGGTCGACACTTAAGTGTATCGATCGATACCATGCAAACAGTGTATCGGTCGGCACCTCAGTGTATCGATCGATACTTTGCATCGACCAAGTTGGTCTATGTCGATCGATACTGTGTATAAGACACAGGTATCGATCGACACTGGTGCTATGATCGATCCTGTGAAATTCACTTGCATCGGTCGACACCCAGGGTATATCGATCGACACTAAGCGTGTATCGATCGATACCAGGTTGCTTCGAATGACACAGTATGTGCATCGAGCATCAATCGGAACCCAGGGTGTATCGATCGACACTCAATATGTATCGATCGACACCAAGATGCTTCGATTAACACAGTATGTGCATCGAGCATCGATCGACACCTACGGTGCATCGATCGACACCATACGGGTGCATCAATAGACATTGAATGTGTATCGATCGATACCAAAGAGTATCGATCGACACCAATGCTATTCAGTTCGATATCAGTCTTAGAATTGCGATTCTTGAGTTTATATATCGGTACTAACTGAAAGTTGTGTTCTCATTAGCTTAAAATGACAAACAACAACTCTGGAACTATGGAGAAAACCAGTGACAAAGTGGATCAAACGACTACGAGTCTGATCAAAACAGTGAAAGCTCAAGCGAACTTGACAGAAGCTGACATGTGTGTTGTGGTCACTGAGGCCAATGTTGCAGAGAGCCATCCAAAGACTTGGTGGTTCGACAGTGGTGCAACCAGACACATCTGTATGGATCGCGAGATGTTCTCGACATACACAAAGAACAAGAGTGGTGATAAACTCTTGATGGGAAATTCCGCCTCGTCGACAGTTGATGGTCACGGGAAGGTTGTTCTGAAGCTCACCTCTGGACAGGAACTAGTTCTCACGAACGTCATCCATGTACCAGATATGCGCAAGAATCTGATCTCTGGATCGCTTATAAGTAAGCATGGATTCTCTGTGAAGCTGGAAGGCGATAAGCTAATCCTAACGAAAAATGGGATGTATTTGGGTAAGGGTTCTATATGTGATAATCTGTGTAAGATATCTGTTGAGAAAGTAATCCTAAAGGATAATGTAACCGAGGCATCCACCTCGTAGAACCCTAAGATTAATGATAAGAAACCATTTGCTTATCTCGCTAAGTCTTTTAATATTTTGGCATGAACGATTAGGACATGTTAATTTCAAATCTATGAGTAGATTAATGAACATGAACATGATTCCTAAATGCAAATTAAGCAAAGACAAATGTGAGGTTTGTGTCCAAGCCAAACTCACTAAAACGCCATCACCCAGCGTTCAAAGAACAACAGAACCTCTAGGTTTAATTCACACAGAGTTATGTGATTTGAAATATATTCAAACCAGAGGAGGCAATAAATATTTCATGGCATTCATAGACGATTGCACGAGATATTGATACATCTTTCTACTGCGGAGTAAAGATAAAGCCTTGGACAAAATTTAAAGACGTGTAGCTCAATATTGTGTCCAAAAATTTGCGAATTTTGGAATAATTAATTGAAGTTCAATTAAATATTGGAGGCTGATTTAATCGAATAATTAAATCATTGGACTTTTGAGGTATCGATCGATACTCATTGGTATCGATCGATACTCAACAGGCCTCTTGCGATTCTTGATATGAGTTCAAGAATACTAATACAATTCGATATTGTATTAAGTTTATTAAATTCTAGAAATTGAATTTAATTTTACCATTTAACTTGAGAGTTGAGTATTGGTTAGTATATTAATTTGGTTTGATTCTCTTGAACAAAATCAAATTTCAATATGACTAACAACACCGATGTGATCATTGTTAGATCTGGTGGTGTAAAAAATAATGGAATGGTTGAAGCCAATTTAGTCGAGATAGACATGTGTAATGTCATCCTCGGAGTCAATATGGTTAAGCATAACCCAAATGAGTGGTGGTATTATACCAATGTAATAGCTCATATATGCGTTGATATGGGAATGTTTCCCTCCTACCATAAATAATGACAAGAATTTATTCATAGTGCTGAAGTTGACTTTTCAAAGAAGCTCACTCTCACTAATGTAAACCATGTGCTAAAGATGCATAAAAATCTTATTTAGGGCACAATGCTAATTAAGCATGTATTGACAAAGAATGTTGTCTATATTAAGGACGGACTGGTCCAAATTAACGTTGAGACAGTCGGACTTAAAATTAATGTAACCAATGTTGCTGACATTAATGAGAAAGAATCATTTGCTTATGGTACAAAATCTCTTAGTATTTGATCTGAATGTTTCAGTCAAAGTATATTCGAATCTATGCGTAGATTGAATGAGATCCAGAAATACAAAATAAGCAAAGATGAGTGTGAGGTTTGCGTTCTAACCAAACTCACTAAAACACCACAATCGAGCGAACCTCTTGGTTTGACTCATACAAAAGGTGGTGAGAAATATTTCGTGACTTTCGTTGAGGATTGTACGAAATATAGTTATGTCTATTTGCTAAGAAACAAATACGAGACCTTGGAAAACTCAAGGAGTTTAAACTCGAGGTTGAAAACCAACTCGAAAGAACTATCAATATAGTTGAAGTGATAGAGGAGATGAACATGGTAGTATCCATCAAACGATTAATCCCTATTCACCTGAATCCAATGGAGTTGCTGAAAGAAAGAACAGAACTCTCAAGGAAATGATGAATGCAATGTTGCAGGAATCTGGGTAAGTCCAGAAATGTGGGGGGAAGTATTGTTTACCACAAGTTATATCCTGAACTAAATACCACACAAAGTCACTGAAAATGTTTCATGTGAACTTTAGAAAAGTAATGTATTTTTATACAAATACATGAAAGTGTGGGGGTGCCTAGCAACCACCTAAGAAGGTGACAATCGGACCAAAAACGGTGGATTGTATCTTCATTGCATATGCACACAATGTAGTGTTGATTGCTTTATGGTGTATAAAGTAGATATACCAGACATCCAAGTAATCACGGTAACCAAGGTATGTGTCTTATTTTGAACATGAGTTTCCGTGTAAAGGATAAGCTCTAGTACCTCACGAATTGAGGCGAGCAATTTATCTCTTGGGCTCTTACGCTTTTAGAGGTATAAATCGATACACCTCGGTATCGATCGATGCTTGACGGGTATTGGACCTTAGATCGAGCAATGCCGGTACTTCTGTAAAGAAGCAGAAGAGGCTAAAGTTGAAATTAGTCGTATGCTGATTGGAATCACAGCAATATGAGATCTTGTAATCCATCAAATGGATGTAAAATTTGCCTTTCTAAACGACTATTTAGAAGAGGAGATTTACATGAAACAACCCGAGGGTTATGTCACTCCTGAAAAAGGAAAGAAAATAAGTAGACTTGCAAAGTCCTTATACGAGCTTAAGTTAGCTCCTAAGCAATAGCTTGGAAAGTTTGACAACAAAATGATGTCAAATAGCTTCAAAATCACTTAAGGTGATATACATCAAAAGTACTCCACATGGATACGTTTTGTTATGTTTATAAGATGACACGTTCATCATGGAAGCAAGAAGGACATAATCCAACACACTAAGAAAGTGTTTTAGTGGGAAGTTTGATAGACATAAGATTAGTGGATAATCTTGTCTCAAGATCCTAGAATGTTTTGAGAACTACTCAAACAAGATTGCAATAACTTTAATTGTGATAAAGTTGTGTCACAAGTGATGTATGCAAGAATTATCGGAAGTCTAACGTACTTGATGAATCGTACTAGATCCGATTTGGCGCATTCAGTAAATAAGTCGCTACATGAGTAATCCAGGTCATACTCTGTGGAAAGCCATAACTAGAATGTTGAATTATCCAGCGTTATATGTCGTCTCGATTTACATCAAAGTCTGGGGGGTTCAAGACATTATGTTCACCTCTTGGTCTCGTAAACCTGACAGATATTATAAGTGGATAATAATTTTTCTTGGTAGTGCAGCAGTATCCTGGAAATCTTCCAAACAAACACTTTTGGCCTAATTAACCAAGGAGTCAGAGTTTATAGCTTTAGATAAAGTTACAGAGGAAGCAAAATGGCTTCGAAACTTTGTGGAAGATATCCCGATGTGGGAAAAACCAGTGCCAACTTTATGTGTACACTGTGAGAGTTAGTGAGCTATCTCTCAGGCACTGAGTAAGTTATAAAATGGCAAATCTCGAGAATGATATAAGACCATTTAGACAACTGATCTCACAACGGCTGATAACTTAGCGGATCTGTTTCCCAAAAAGTTAGCCCCGAGATCAAGTTTGTTAAATCATCAAAAGGAACGGGTTTAAAGCCTATAGAAAAAGATGACGTTTGACATATACCCAACCTATGTGACTGGAGATCCCAAGATCTAGGTTCAAAGGGAAACAAAATTAAACTGATTCGAGTTGAGCACTGTGAGACTATGTCTCTGCCCAGTTCCTAGGATGATAAAACAGTGCTACCTGTGGATAGTGAGGATAAGCGTTGGCTTTTAATGATTGCATAGCTGTGTAGATAGTGGAGTGTGACAGGACACTTCTGAAAACAAGCTAATAAAATATCACCTTGTGAAGTGTGAAATGGGGCCGTTTCTAGGAGAATGAAGGATAAGGCTATATTCTCCAAATTCACTCACGAATACCAGGAATGTTCAAGGCCAAAATGAACCCAATAGAGAACAAAGTTCTACGAGAAAATGTCGTTGTGCGATATCTGTTGTATCAGTTTACATCAAAATCCGGGTGGTTCAAGACATCATGTTCACCTCCTGGCCGAGTAAACGCAACAGATATTAAAATTGTTTGGTTCAAAGCTGAAAAACGCTACCATTCAGTGACAGTTACATTTTCGTATACTCTCGAAAGTCTGTCTACGTCTAGATGAGTCTAGTCAAGTATGTCTAGTAAAGTCTAGTCTGTACAATTTTCATATGTTCTAGAGTCATTTCTATTCATGTGGGGGATTGTTGGAACTAATTTTTTGTCAAAGCCTGAGGGTTTGATAAAATTGTGTTAGTGTGAAAAGAAATGAGTTAAGCTCTTTCTAATGAAATGTTTTCATTAACCGAGAAATGTTTTCTCGTGTATATATGTTGGAATGGTTGTGTCTTAAATGAACAACATGAGAGAAGAAAAGCCATACGTGCGACGTTCGCATCTTGGGCCTTGATTGGGCCCGTGGACTTTTTGAGGTATCGATCGATACCCCTTGGTATCGATCGATACCCAGCGGGCCGACTTAAAAATCGCAGCCGCCTAGGTTATTCTAGAAATATTCCTTTTCTGTCATGGAAAAACCCTAGCCTCTTTCCTATATATACAACACGATTTTCACCTAAAAAATCATCCTCTGATACACAAAAAACACTTACTAAAAGTTCTAGCAATCGTTTCTTCAATTCCCTACTGCTTAGAGTAAGTTTTAATTTCGAGAGTATCGTAGAATAATGGTCGATAGACATGAATCATGGTGTTGATGATTCAGTTAAACTTTGGTTGTATCCTGGGACTCATGGATCTATAAAACCCCGTCACACTACGGGAGATTCTTAGAGTTAAGGAAAGAGATTTATCTCGCCTCCTCAGATCTTGTATTGCTTTATCGTTTATAAATCGTCTGTTCCTTAAACTGTTTATTTACATATTATTGTGATTAAATCTTTCCTGTCTGTAGTGTAAATTTTGGTCCTACAGAACCAAGCTGGATTACTTTTTACAACATGGATTTCTACCACAGAGCTAATCATATCATAGCCGACTTCTGAATTTATCGACACGGAACCACAAGCTCGGCCCACACGTAAAAAAAAAAAAAAAAAAAAAAAATGAAAGAAGAACGTTCATCGTCTCATCAACCTAGCTCAACAATCACGAACTATCAACAAATGCTAAGATTTACACAAATTGTAGCTCCAGCTATAACACTTCGGTAGCGCACAAGCCATCGTGACGGCATTCAAAATATTTCGTTCTTCAATCTATCTCGGATAAGTCATTACTCGATGAGCTATCTCAAGTCTCGGATTATCTACCAAACTTTTCTAAGCTTGTCAACCGAGCTATCCAAAATTCAGGTATCACCTATGGAAAACTTTATCTATTTTTCGAACATGTTCTGTTCAAACTCAATCACAGGGTCCATCCCTCTAAGCCGAACTACGGTTCGCAAAAGAAAAAAAAAATGAAAAAAAAAAGGACGATCGTCTACCGAGCTATGATACGCTCTCCTACCGAGCTACATCTTCTACCGAGCTACGCTCAATTATCAAGACATTCTTGCCTACCAAGCTACATTCGATTATTAAGCTACGCTCTTCAACCGAGCTACATTTTCTACCGAGCTACAAAATGCTCATTACGACATGTTCGTCTTCCGAACTAAAAATTGACAACTCGTTTCGGCTCAGTATTCTAGTTCGACAAATTTGATTTTATTCTTCAGCTCATCAGTTTCAGTTCTTCGGATTATCAATTTCAGATTATCAGTTTCTTCGGATTATCAATTTCAGATCATTTTTGGTTTATTGGTTCATCGATTTCAGATCAGTTTCAGATCGATTTATCAGTTTCAGTTTAGATGAGTTTGTCGTACAGAATTTCAGCTCGTCATATTCAGAATTTCAGATCGATTTATCAGTTTCAGTTCAGATGAGTTTGTCGTACAGAATTCCAGCTCGTCAGATTCAGAATTTCAACTCGTCAGCCTCAGATTGAGAACTTTCAAGCCGAATTCTAGCAGTTCGCCGAACTCTAGCAGTCCGCACTACAGTCTGAAACGACTAAGTAATAAGATAAATAATAAGATAAATAATAAGTCGAATTCTCAACATTCGCAAATTATAGGCCGAACCCCTGTAGTTCGCAAATTCAAGATCATCCGAGCCAAGTAAGCCGAGTCCGTCTCGCACACTCCGATTCGATCTGGGAAATAGTAAGCCGAATTCTCAACATTCGCAAATTATAAGCCGAATGACGCAATTCCCAGATTGTCCGAGATAAATAAGCCGAGTCCGTCTTGAACACTCGCCGATCTCGAAGCAGGTCGTAAGATCGAGTTCATCCCCTACACCCCGGCTAAGACCGTATTATGTACGGCACCAATTTTGTGCACGGTGAACTCGAGAGGATCGTATCATTTTATGACCTCGAAATTAACAGTCAAGAAACGACTAAGAAAAATAAATTGAATCTCTTAAGCCGAGCTTACATAGCTCGCAAAACCATCATATCCCGAACTACGAATGGCTTGATACCGTCAAAGGGTACGTAGGCAGTCTTTCCAAGACGCAGCTATAAAAAGAAAACACAAAAGACGCTCTTCCTGAAGCAGCTCATCAATCCCGACATTCAATCAGCAGAAGCCGAGCTAATAATCTCACAGGAGTTTCTGAGCTCCGTTCGCTACACCTCACAGCTCGCCTACCCAGCTCCCTAAAATTTGGGTACCCCTTATCAAAATCTTTTTACTTTATTATTCAAGGATATTTTCTTTCCATATTATATCGCAGGGTCCGTCCCAAAGCACGACCAATAAAGAAAAAGGGAGACGTCCCCCTACCTCCAATCAAACATATCGCCCTTTGCAGTAAGACAGCTCGCGTTCGCAGCTCGTCAGCCTCGCAGCTTCGCCTAACTCACGACCACAGCTCACCGACCTCCTGCTCGCCAAGCTCACGATCGCAATGCTTTGACCGCGCAGCTCGCCGACCTCGCACCTCGAGCTCAATCTCGCGTTTTTAGTCATTTTTTGCAGGAACAAAGTTGAGCAACATCTGGTCTGCAAAGGAAGTTCGATCATCGAAGAACACAAGTCTGAACAATCAAGACATGATGCTGATTTCAGCTCCAACCGGGCTAAAGAATTCTCCATGAACTTCGCCGAACTCAAGATACTCCTTCGCCGAACTGAGGGGGGGACTAATTGTTAGAGGGATATTTAGCACTCCCCCGGTTTAACCCGGTTTGAGTTTAAATCAGCCCAACAATCGACTTCAAGGCCTATCGAGACCGATCTACGAAATTAAAGGGAAATTTCCTTTAATTAATAAAGAGAAGATTTCCTTTATTTGGATAAAGGCAAATCCCGGGAAGAAAAGAGATTATCCTTATCAGCTTTAAGGAAAAAGGATAATTGTCAATACAAAGTCAAGAAGGAAAAGGAAGAGCTAAGAACTTCAAAACTTATAAATAAATGAGGTCATCGCCTCATTCTATCTCATCTGACAATCCCTCTAACAATCTCTCAATCTGAGAACTTAGACAGAAACATCATTTGTAACAAGAACTACGTTTTGGTTTGATCCCTTCAAATGGTACGTAGGCAGCCTTCAACGGCACAGCTATAAATCTAATAAAAATAATTCTCCTAAACCCTAAACTGATTTCATCTATGTGTGAAATCTGATTCTTACACGTTTGTGTTCTCTAACTCTCTCAATAATATTGGTTTTGGTTCAACTCTTTCCTATTACTCTATTAGACGGTGTTAGTCTCATGAACAGAAAGCTCCGACACATTAGTCCATCTACATCTACGAATGTATGATTAAATGTTTTTATTATACCAGTGAACCTAAAAATATCAAATTCTTTATCATCTACATTTAATCATATGCTTTTACACTCACAATCGGCAACTCACAATATAAAGAGTAGGTGTACAAATTTTTTCCCCAGCATGTTAATCCTTCATTAAGTTTAATAGAGAATAATCTTTTCCATATTTCGGCTTTATGTACTAATACTAAGGATTGATTATGTAAAAGATAATCCTTAAAACATATAAATCTATGCAAAGTATCGTAGGCAGCTATGCGTATTCAGTTTAGATAATGAGTTATACATTTTTGGAGTGTAATATTAAGGGAGAAACTCCATGACAGCCTGAGTAACCAAAATTTGAACACATGCATTGAGAGATCAAACAATATTTTTTTTTTTGGTTATAATTACCGATCTCTAAAATAAAATCATCCTAGCTTGTTTATGTCTCATGTAGTATACGCGAAACTAAAAAAAAACGAGAAGAATACTCGACATTAATTAATATATTATTGATCTCCTGATTACTGACCATAGTCGATGATCATCGTTCGTTCTATAATTAAACAACGTGATGCAGACTCGACGCCATGGATATTTTCTTACACTCTGAAGAGAAACCATTAAACTGTTCTGAATATTCTTCATACTATCGATGATGCTCCGTAAACTACCACGACGAGTGGCCTCTGGAACCTGGATAGTATATAGTATGAAGAGACTTTGGAGACGTTTTGAAAACGCGACATATAGCTCTTGTTTGGTCTTGAATTTTACCTTATTTTGACAATATAAGGTTAAATCAGATTTGGTAAACATAAACACACATATACGATCATAAAGAATTTGATATTTTTTAGGTTCGTTCACTGGTTGAATCCAGTTCACCGCGATGTAACCAATTGAACCAGCCGGTCCATTCATTACGGAGCGAGGGGGTATATCCGTAAATACTGTGGAAATTCATGTCCACTTGAAAACTCGTAATAGCCAACGCCCTGAGTTCCTTCTAAAAACACCACACCGTTTCCATCTCTCCGGCTGTATCGCCATTGATCCCTTTCTCCGCCGTTCACTCTGCTCAACGCCGCCATTTTCCTTCTTCGATCGATTTTCCCCCTTGGAAGAGTCTTCACACTCTTATCGTTTTCCAATCGACTAGACCATTTTTTTTTCTTTCTTTTTTACCACTTGTCGATTTTCCGTTTACCGGAATCGGCGATGTTAGGGTTTTCTAATGGAAGCGGTGGCGGTGGAGTTGGGTCTGAGGATTTGGCTCAGCTCCAATCTACCATGCGCGCGATTGAACTTGCTTGCTCTTACATTCAGGTTTTTCTTTTTGCTTATTCCTTTATACTTACGCATAAACAAGTGGAGGAAGCTGCAGATGTGTGCGTGTGCTTGCATTTATGAACTTTTTTCCTCGTAATTTGTTTGGCTTCAAATTGAAGTCACTGGATGGTATTGAAATTGTCAAGTTGCTTTTGCTATTGTTTGCCTATTCTACTTAAGCATTTCCGAAACAAGATGGCTTCATATTTCCATGTGATTGCTATTGTTTGCCTATTCTACTTAACCGAGACAAGTACTTGACATTTCTCTTTCTTCCCACCAGATAAATACTAATCCAGCTGCTGCTGAAGCAACCATATTGTCGCTTCACCAGTCCTCACAGCCATATAAGGCGTGTAGATTTATTCTTGGTAAAGTACTCTTCTGAGTTCGGAACCCGACTGCCCTAGTGAACTTGAAGTTACAGCTGTTTGACTGAAAGTGTTTTATACTTCCAGAAAATTCTCAGGTAGAGAGTGCTAGGTTTCAAGCTGCTGCAGCTATTAAAGAAGCCGCTATCAGGGAATGGAGTTTTCTTGCCACTGATGATAAAGGGGGTTTGATTAGGTAATTTCTCTTCTTTTGTGTTATTTGGGTGATGAATGCTTTAGCTTCCACTTAGTTGAGCGGCCACCCTCTGCTCTATCAGGAGGCAACCCTTGGTGTCAAGTTTGTATTTTTGATTGGCTTTGCGAATCAACTGGGGGCATTCATACTTTAAAATATAGTAGTTTTAGGATACTGCAACTTTTTCTCGACTGTGAAACCTGCTTCTTGACTGTAATGTTTTGTGGTTGGTATGAACACACATTATTTACCGTGATAATCATGACTATCATTTAATAAATTAGAGGTTTTCTTATGAGATTTTGGCTCATATGAATAAGAATTTCTGAAATATGGCTAAATCTTTCTGCAGCTTCTGTCTTGGCTACGTCATGCAGCATGCGAATGCATCAGAGGGTTATGTGCTTTCAAAAGTATCTTCTGTGGCTGCGCAGCTGATGAAAAGAGGCTGGTAAGCTGGGCTGCTTCTGGTTTTTAAAATTATAAAGCATGCACATTAAATGCTGGAAGTTAGCTGTCACTTCAGATTTTATGCATATGAGAGGACTCATGAACATGATGTTGTTGGTCACACACTCTTATTCTTCTGGAAAAATAGAGTAGTGCAAAGAAATCTAGACAAATTACCTTATTTTATTTTTTTGCTTGCTTAATTCATCTAAGGAAACTTCTAATCTGAATAAATAACTCATATAGGCTTGAGTTTACTCCAGCCGAGAAGGAAGTCTTTTTCTACCAGGTATCTACATTGTATTGCAATTTTTCGGACTCTCTTTTTAGTTTCTGCATTTTACAGTTTGATTAGAATTAGCTGCATATATGGTGCTATTTATTTTCCGCCATTGTACACATGGTAGCTTATTTGATAGAAACGTGTATACTTTGTACTCAGGGGCATTTTACATGTAAGAAAATTACCTGGTACTTCAAAACCTTGTTAACTATGCTGACTTGAAAAGATATGGACGGGGAAGGATCTAGAATGATTGAGTAGGTTAGTAATAATTTGGGTGACTAAGTAGTAATCGATCCTTTACTCCATATTTCAGCTAGATACGTCTTGCTATGCTCCATGCCCTAATAAAAAGAGATTTATAAATTTTGCGGTAATAGTTTGGTGCTATTCAGGGTATACCTGGAGTTGTGACTATATTTAACGTTGACATAAAAATTGCGGAAGATGCTGCTAATTATTCTTAAAAATTACAACAGAATCATCTGATATTAATGTTTGTTAAAAGGATCATGGTATTGATTTGCTTTTGGCTTTTAATAACTGCTGTTAACAGATCAACCAGGCTATTCTTGGTTCTCGAGGCTTAGATGTGCAGTTCATCGGCATAAATTTTCTTGAATCACTGGTAATGATCTGTTTTTTTTTTTTTTTCTGGGGCTAAATGTATACCATATGTGTGCTCATAGTTTCTTCATCTCAGGTATCTGAATTCTCACCCTCTACTTCAAGTCCCATGGGTCTCCCGAGGGAATTTCATGAAAATTGCTGCAAGTCACTAGAACAAAACTTTTTGAAGGTACCCTTACGATTTCATTTGCTTCCAGATATTGTGACAACCCATAATCCTTTTGTCCGTGGAAGAATAATAGCCTGTAACGAGGGTTCTCTTACTAGAACTGTGCTGTTTACTTTCGATGTTTTCGATTACAGACTTTCTATAGCTGGGCACAGGATGCTGCTTTAAGTGTTACAAACAAGATTATTGAATCACATTCTGATATCCCTGAGGTTAAGGTTTGCAATGCTACACTGCGACTAATGCATCAAATACTAAACTGGGAGTTTCGTTACAGCAAAGGTGGCACAAGGGCCAGCATTAGTGTATTCTCTGATGGAATTAGATCTGATACTATATCATCACGAAAGACAGAGTGTGTAATAGTTCAGGTAGTTAATTGTTATATTTAAGATTTATTAGACGTGCTTGAACTTCATTCACTTGTTGAAATTCAGAGATATAATATGGGATGATACTAGCATGTCCGAGCTTATACATATTTTCTTCTAAAACACTTTCATGGACTCTTCATAAATCTCACCTTCAGTGGTGCTGATTGCAGCCTGGTGCTTCGTGGTGTGATGTTTTGCTTTCAAGTTCGCATGTTGGATGGCTGATAAATCTATATTCGTCGCTGAGGCAGAAGTTTGCTCTTGAAGGCTATTGGCTAGATTGTCCTGTTGCAGTCTCTGCTCGGAAACTTATTGTACAATTGTGCTCCTTGGCAGGGGAAATATTTCCATCCAGTGAGTAATCTATGCTTCTGTAATTTCTATTAATAAATATACTCTTCTGTTGAATACGTTATAGAAACATCAAATTCGCTCAGCATCTAGTTTGCTTTGACAATTTAGGAACGATGGGTGTCCATCATGTCTTGCTTATCAAGATATATGTACATATATTTCTCTGTGAGTGACTTGTTCAATAATCTAGACAATGCACAGATGCGAGAGCAGCACCTGCTCCTCCTGCTGTCGGGGGTGTTACCCTGGATTGATCCTCCTGATGTCATTTCAAAGGAGATTGAAGAAGGAAGAAGTGGAAGGTCAGCTGTTCAACATTCTTACCCTGCTTGATTTCTATGTCTTATATTCCATGTTTAACATTGTGTCGTCAACTTCTTATTCCAGTGAGATGATTGATGGTTGTCGTGCATTGTTGTCTATCGGGACAGTTACTACTCCTGTTGTCTTTGACCGACTCTTGCGATCAATAAGGTCTTTGACATATGACTTTTTTTGCAGTTAAAAGTCATTTAGTGATTCGTTATTTATAAAATAGTTGGTTCTTTCCTGTTTCTTCAGGCCCTTTGGTACTCTTACACTCTTATCTCTCTTAATGGGTGAAGTTGTCAAAGTATTAATGGTGAATAGTACTGATAAAGAGACTTGGAGCTATGAGGCGCGCGATATCTTGCTAGATACCTGGACAACTCTCCTTGCTGTGAGTACAATTAAGATATATATTAATACCGGTACATATATCTATAACATTATGCATGGTTGTGTTCATGAAACTCTGTGGCCATATCTGGCTCTTTTTGGGTTACTGTGTGATCGTCAGGGTATTTATTAATGCCTGTCATCGTCTCTGCCAACAATTTTATGTTTGAGAATCTAGAGGAATGATACAATTTAAAAGTTATTTGCGTCCTATGAGTTACTAGTGGCAATGTTTGACTAAGGATTGTGATGACTCTTGTCAGTCAATGGATGGTTCTGGAGGTAATGCGTGGCTGCCACCTGAAGGGATGCATGCTGCAGCTAATCTCTTTTCATTGATTGCGGAATCTGAACTAAAAGGTAACGATTTCCGGACTGTTGACCACTGCCTTACAACTTTTGTTGGTTTGGAACTCTTTTTCTTTTTCAAATCTATTTACGAGCTGAAAGTTTACTACTCTAGTGGCATCTGCGTCAGCTACAACTAATGAAGATGATGCTGACTGTCTGGCTTCTGTATCTGGTGAGCAAAAGAAATGCAATGTTTCCTCTCGATCTAGATTTTGCAGCCAGTCTTAGAAGGCATATTTGTGCTTTGCTCAAACTTTTAATATCATGTTCTGGCAGCCATGGATGAAAGACTAGGCTCTTATGCTCTCATTGCGAGGGCAGCAGTCGATGCTACAATTCCATTTTTAGCAAAACTTTTCTCTGATCGTGTTGCACGCCTCCATCAGGTGCTCTTGATCGACCTTCCTCTAGAATATAAGTGAAATCAGCATTACTTTATCTACTAAACATACTTCTTGTCTTTTTTCTCTTAGCTATTCATGACTTTTGTAGCTAACATATCAATATATACCTGCATCAAAGCTTTTTTGATATTGATTAGAAATCCAGCTATGTCTGAATTGCTGTAGTTTTGTTTTTTTTACTTATGTGCACGAGTTCTCTACTGCGTCCGGAGAGGTTGCTTTTGCTCACCTTAATCTACCTGTTTTAGGGCAGGGGCACTGTTGATCTGACTGAAACTTTGGAAGAGGTCTACTCTTTACTGCTGATAATCGGTCATGTACTTGCAGATGAAGGGGAAGGGGAGACGGCCTTGGTAATTCTTTATTTTTTTTTCTGCATCTCTTTGATGTAATCACAAAAAGGAAGACGCTGACAAGCTTTCCTTCCATTAATTTTTTCCGTCTATTATGATATATTGCGTTTCAGTTCATATTTTCTTTCTTGTTTCATGTTTTAATGATATTAGGTATCTATCAAACAATAGTCACACTCCTTTCCTATGGGAAAAATAGAAACGTTTTACCACAGATATCAATTTTAAATGAATGGGTCTTGAAACTATCCTTTTTCTGAATATAAGTAAATGGAAGTCCTTGGAGAATCAGTCTCATTGGTAGTTGCACGAGGGCTGCTATAGTTCTGTTTTTTTTTTTACTTATTAATTCTTCACAAAAGTAACTACGAGATGATGTTATTAACAACCAGGTTCCTGATGCCTTGGAATCTCATTTTGTGGATGTTGTAGTTGCAGACAACCACCCTGTTGTGATACTCTCAAGGTAAGCTTGAGTTGAGCCTTTCCCGACTGAACAGATGAGCGAAATTTAATAATTTGATATGCTTCAGTTTTCTGGTGATTCTAAAATTACCAGATTCTAGTGGCATACTAGTTTACAAATTGTGGTACATAATTTTTCACTGAACAGTTAGTGACTTTTGATTGTAGCTCAATTATAAAATTCGCCGAGCAATGTTTGGATGTAAATATGAGATCATCGATCTTTAGTCCTCGTCTAATGGAGGTACATTTTTACTAACTCCTGAATTGGATAAATTTTGACCTGTTTTGAATTCTCAGATTCAAATGCATGCGAAATATCATGGTCATTAAACATTAAATTACAAAGACGAAAGTTATTGCAGTCTGATATCCTCTTTCTAGTTATTGATTGGAGAAATATATGTAGGCAGTCATATGGTTCCTTGCAAGATGGTCTTTCACATATCTAATGCTCGTTGAAGATTCCAATTTGGGTAGCAACCAGCTTCAGTCTCTACCTTCCAGAGCATGTTTATTCACGTTTTTCAGCGAACACAATCAAGGGAAGTTTGTCCTTGATATAATTGTCCGGATCTCCTTGGCATCGCTCATGTCTTACCCTGGTGAAAAGGATTTGCAGGTAATAAGATTCTGTCCTATAAACGTTATTGATTTTGACAACCCTAATACGATGGTTTTTTATTGTGTACAAATACTATTTTTGGTATATTGGGTGGATATATCATTCAGTTGTTTGTAAGAGGGTGCAAACTGATGTAAGAAATCTCAAACTTCGTTTAATATTACAAATTTTGATAACTAAAGGACTTTAGGCCAGGGAATCCAATTCGCTACAGCATGATTTCTTTTAGGGCTTAATGTGAATTTTGTTATAACTTCCATTTCTTCAAGAGTGGTATTTTCCTTATTTATTTATTTTTTTTTCGTTCTCTGCAGGAGTTAACATGTTTTCAGTTACTGCATGCACTTGTTCGACGAAGAAATATTTGTTTTCACCTTCTATCACTGGTGAGTTCTGAAACTCGCCATAGTCAGGCATACGTTGGACGGGGCCGATTTTTGTATTTTGACTTTGTCTTTTTGCTCCTATGTTACTGTTTAGCGTACTTGTATTTTAGAATCCGCAATCATTCTTCTTTGCTCTTGGCAATCTCTCTCCCTATTTCTTTTTTATCCATTGGAAAAAAGCCTGTTCATTGATAAATAATTCTTGTAGATTAACTTATTTCTGTCTTTATTTAGTAACTAACTCTTTATGCAAAATGTTTAGGACTCCTGGCGTAACCTAGCAAATGCTTTTGCAAATGACAAAACACTGTTCTTGCTAAATGGTGTTAGTCAGGTATAGTTTCTTAAAGTTTGCATTTTGGCTAATTTGTTCGTGTATGTTCTGTTTCTTGAAATGATGTTAGTTCTATTCAGCGCTCATTGGCTCAAACGCTTGTTCTTTCTTCGTATGGAATGCAAAGTTCAGATGCATCAAATCAGTGAGTTTTCAAATTCTGCCCACTTCGCTCACATCTTAACCTTAAATTTGGCCTGACCAATAACCTTACCTCTATTTTCCAAAAGATATGTGAAGGACCTCATGGCTCATATGACGTCATCTTTAGTGGACTTGTCCAATAACAGTGACCTTAAAAATCTGGCTCAGCAACCTGATATCATTTTGCTGGTGAGGAAGAAAACACTTGAAAACTTAGATTTAGTGATTGCGAAATCCTTATAAACAAAAAGGTTCATTCGTATTTTTTGTTAGGTGAGTTGTGTGTTAGAGCGGCTTCGAGGAGCGGCAAGTGCCACTGAACCCCGGACACAGAGAGCAATATATGAGATGGGATTGTCTGTTATGAATCCTGTGCTCCGTCTTCTCGAGGTTTACAAACACGAGGTATTGTTCAAGGCGTACGTAATGTAAAATGATCACACGTTATTTGGAACTTTGATGAAGCCTATACTTAACAGTTCAGTACAGATGGTGCATTTCACTCTACCTGTCTTCAATATCCTTGTGATTGGTTTTTGATCCATTATGGTTAGAAAACCCACTGATTTATTTTTATTGTTTAGTCTGCAGTAATTTATCTACTACTTAAATTTGTGGTGGATTGGGTGGATGGGCAATTATCTTACCTAGAGGCTCATGAAACAGCTGTGGTTATTAATTTCTGCATGAGTCTTCTACAAATATATTCGTCACACAATATTGGGAAGGTAAGTCTTACTTCTCTGTTCAGACTAAGCGTCATTGCTTGAAAGCAGACAAGATAACTGTTTGTGTACCCTCACATACACTTGCTTTTTTTCCCTGGTCAGATATCATTGTCTCTCTCGACTACCTTGCTTAATGAAGCGAAAACCGAAAAGTACAAGGATTTACGCGCTCTACTTCAGCTACTTTCTCATCTATGCTCAAAAGATATGGTAAACGTTCTTTTTTTGCACTCACTGTATAAACTTATAGCACATTCGCTAGTATTCCTTATCTTCTAACGAGTGGTACTACCTTTTGCAGGTTGATTTTTCATCTGACAGTATTGAGACACAAAGCACAAATATATCCCAGGTAAAAGTAAAGTTAATTAAGATTAAATTCTACAAGAATGATGTGTGTAATTCTTTGAACTTACAGGTGGTGTACTTTGGTCTCCATATAATCACGCCACTTATAACTTTGGAACTGCTCAAGTACCCCAAACTTTGTTTTGATGTAAGGCCTTGAATCTACCATTGACTAAACCTATCATAGTACTTTTACTGTTATAAACTTTCAGTAAAGCGGTAAAAAATCTGCAGTATTTTTCACTCATATCACATATGCTGGAGGTTTACCCCGAGACGCTCGCACAGCTCAATAGTGATGCATTTAACCATGTACTTACAACAGTTGACTTTGGTCTTCATAAGCAGGTGAAGTGAAATCTTCTTTACAGAGATAATAAGTAAATCCCTTTTGCTCTTGGTTTACAAGAATGTTAAAAGTAATTCTGTTTATTGATATGCTCATCAGGATGTAGATATAGTCACGATGTGCCTGAGAGCTCTAAAGGCTCTTGCTTCATATCACTACAAAGAGACAAAAGCTGGCAACACGGGTTTGGGTTCACACGCTGCTGGACACACAGATCCAAATGGAGTATTCCGCGAAGGAATCCTGAGTCGATTTCTTCGCACATTACTTCACTTTCTTCTTTTTGAGGATTACAGGTACCATAACTCTATATGCCAAAATTACTTAATAAAACAGTCGTACGGTTTACTCAAAAGTGTTTTTACCGGTTTCTTGCTACAGTCCCGACTTAGTCAGTACAGCAGCAGATGCCTTGTTCCCTCTTATCCTCTGTGAACCAAACCTTTACCAGGTCGGTCTTTAGGTTCCCTCTTAAAAACATAAACCGAGTTTCCATGTCTGAATCCGCGGCAACTTAGCAGTTTGTGTTACCTCTAGGGATTGGGCAACGAACTGATTGAGAAGCAGGGTAATCTGAACTTCAAAACTAGGCTAGCGAACGCACTTCAGGTGCTCACGACGTCGAACCAGCTATCCTCATCCTTGGACCGTCTCAACTACCAAAGATTCAGAAAGAACCTCAACAACTTCCTCATTGAAGTTCGTGGGTTTCTGAAGACAAGGTGATCGTATTTTAGAACTAAAGAGGCTTTCTAAGTGTTTTATTCATCACCTCTATTTTTCGACTTCTTCTAGTGGGAGAAACTGAGGATTTCAGGATTTGAATCTTATAATGAAATCTCAAAATCTGTTCCTTGTCATATTTTGTTGTTGGGCTGTGATTATGACGAAATGGTTTTGAAACGGAGTTTACCAACAAAAATGTTATACCATATTGATATTTAATTCAAATATTGATTCGTATCACTAAATACGCAATAAATGATCTTTGACCATAATCACAAGTGTTAAAAACAAATACTAGTACTGTAGTTCACTTTGACCAAACTAAATCCTCTATATAATTATTGACAACAAAATAAAATACATTAAATTGGTATTATTTTACTTCCAAAACCATTCATTTATTACTTTAAAATGCTTTTATAGGTTATAATTATTTAAATCTTTCATCCACTATAGGGTCCCATATTTGTTTTTGTTGACTTTCATAATAAAATTCTACATACTTTATGTCTTTGAGTGACGTGGCGAGACGATGGTATAACGGATGGTTTTTTACTGCAAAATGCCTCTGCATGATTCTGTCTTATGGGAATCGTTTCCGCGGGACATTTGATTCCCGTCACTTGCCAATGTTTTTCATCTATTTTGTTTTCCATTTTTGGCTTTCCACTTGGAAATTCCTGTAATAGTTTTTTTTTTTTTTACTGGGCTTTGGTCCGTCCTTCACTGGTTCAAATTACTTTCATTTATAGATCCCCGAAATCAAATCGAATAGATCCGAATCAACTTATACCAGATTGAAACCAAACCAAATCTATAATAAAAACCGATCGTTGCTTTTTGGAGCTCCTTTACCTCCATGGTTAAGACGGGTGGCGTCTCGCTGCCGGTATGGCTTAAACAGATAGCCAGGAGAAGGTTGACGACTAGAAACACTGCCATGATCCGTTTTGGTTTTGAAAAATCTTCACAAAAAATGGGAAGCAAGTTAAATGAAAAATAGATAAACTGAACAATATGGAAACTGTGTAATCGTGCATGCATGCATGGTTTCGTGTTGTATATGGGTGTTTTATCACATATATGCGTATATACTACATATGTACAGTGATATATAGTGGCCTAAAAAAGAGAAAGATATATAGTGGCTTACGATTTCTAATGAAGATCGTGAATTGTGTTCTGAGAACGAGACCATTGATCGAAATTTATAGTTAGAGAAAAGTGAAACCAGAGCATAGTTTTACTATACAGTCATTTGCAATGGTATATATTATATAAAAAAACGAGTGGGTTATTTACAAATTGGATGTTATTTACTAGAGACTTGAACTTATGTATACTTTTACAAATAGTACTCTACCTTTGTATAAGCCAGATTTTTTATGTATACTCTTACAAAAATAGTACTCTACCTTTGATCATGTCAGAATTTTTAGTTTCTCCCTTTGTTCCGATTATATTTAGCGATGTTACTTAAAAAATATTATATACAAAATAATAAAATTTCGAATAATATAAGTATTTAGAATTTTTTTTTATATTTAGATTGTTTAAACACACAATTTTACGTTTTCACAACATGGATGGTTAATGCAGGGATTGGGGAGGCGACTCCTAATCACAGTTGACATTAATCAACCACACCAAGGAATTATTTAGCAGTTTAAGCAACAAGACAGAGAGATATACACACTATTATAAAATCCTTGTGTGTGTGTGTGTATATACCTCTAGGATATTAATGTTATTGATCTAATTAGGATAATTCAAAAGTAATAAGTTTCATATTTGTATAAGTCTAAGCCAATCTAAGACATACCTCCTCCGTTTTTGGTGTCGTTAAATATGTTTTTTATACTCCAAATTTAAATTTACAATTTCTATTTTTGCTTATTTTTTACTAATTTTTTGCTTATTTTTTCTTATGTTTTGCTATATTTTTTTATTTGAAGTTATTTGTTGTAGACTCAGAACCAGCAAAATCTGCAATGGCCTGGTTCAAGAAACAAAGACATACGTTTATCACAGACTCACAGTTGACATTAATCAACCACACCAAGGAAATTTTTTAGCAGTCTAAGCAACAAGACAGAGAGATATACACACTATTTTAAAATCCTTTTGCGTGTGTGTATATACACACCTTGGCCATGCTGAAGGTGGGGATTCGAGCAAATGCCTTGGAAAAAAAACATCATCATTCACTTCATTTCCAAGATCACCACAGAACATGCGATAGTCATCAGGCAAATGTGAAACGGAAACTTGTAAGAAATCTATGAACAAGTATGGTAAAATCCGCAAACTAAAAGAAGAAAACTCACATACGAAAAACGCTGTATTTGATTGTATTGTCGCAAAAGAGAGAGAGAGAGGGAGAGTGGGTTGATGTTAACGTTGTTGGAGCAGGTTGCTGGTTATCAAGCTTTATATAGCTAGTTATATATATGCGAATTCATTATGTTAGATATTTTGAATTTACATCTTTTATTTTAATTATAATCGATCCTTTAAAAATTATTCCATTCATTTCACAAAAATTATCATTTTAAAATTTTATTTTTATTTTACAAAAAATATCATTTTATGTTTTCAATACATAATTTTTAACAAAAATTCAGTTTTACCATTCATAATTTGGTCATTGTACCATTCATAATTTGGTCATTGTACCACCACTCATATTTGTTGTCAATGTTTTAGAGATGTGTGATTTATACTAAGCTAGCCTTTTACTTTACAAACCTTTTTCATACATAACTTCCACGTAAATGTATGTACGTATATATGTATTATTCTTTCACAAGACATAAATAGAAAAATTATAATTCTATTTAGTATCAAATATAACAAATGTAGAAAGTACAAATATTCTCCTCTAATTTAGTTTTATTCTTATGTGCGCCTTCATAGCCATAACACCTCAGAAAAACAAACATCTGTCAAAATTATCACATGTGAAGTTAGTTTATGATGTAACAATAATCAAGCGATAGCTTAAGATGACAACGACACTTCTTTGAGTAACGTATATTCCCCGATCTTAAATTTCACAATAGACATAAATAAATCGAAAATAGAAAACTTAGTGCTCTAGCAAAATAAGGGAATTAATTAAATATGTTCCATATGTACGTGTGTTAGGACAGCTAAGGTCTCACTAAACTATCACTATAATATTATTTAAGAAGACATTTTTAAAAATAAACTTTATTTTGTAAGTTATTACATGAAATGTTATTACAAATAACAAAGAATAATTGAAATAGGAAATGATATAATAGTCTTTTAAAATTATTGATTAGAATATGGAAATGATATAATAGTTTTTTAAAATTATTGATTAGAATATGGAAAGTATATATTTTGCATTAAAGAATTTATTTATTATTTAATTTCTTAATCATTTTTAATACTATATATTTCAAAATAATAATCAATTCATATATATTACAAAAACAAATATATATATTCAAAATCTTGCTATATTTTTCACTATAATTTATTATATTTTATTTGAATATATCAAAACAAAAATTGAAAAATATTTTACTAATTTTATAAAATGTTAGACACAAGAAAACTATTTTTTTTAACGTAGACTAACCACAAAAACTAGAGTCATTTAACGGTGCATATTAAAGTTATGTTTTCAAGATTATAAGTTTTTGTGGGTTAGTTCGAGTAATATTTTAATTCACGCAAAACAGATTAAATAGATAAATTAGTACAAATTGACAGCTTTATCTATAATCATTAGTTAGGCATATTGTAAAATTCAGATAAAAAAATTTTCTTAAATTTCAAAACAATTAATTTTTACTCTGCACTATAATTAGCGCGGATTAAATCCTAGTATAGTCTTAGTTTTGAAATGATGACCCATATCATTAAAAAAGTCTACGACTAAATTCATGTACAACGTTTATTTTCAATTTTCTTAAAAATAACTAAACTTACAATGATAATCAAAATTAAACACTTTTTTATTCAATCAAACCCTTTAAACCAAACAGAACAAACTTTTCTTCAAACAATAGAAAATAAAAACTTTTCGCATGTATGTCTATATAGGACAATGGACTCATTACAAAATCACAATTTACAAAAGTTGTCTTCTTTTATCACTTGTGATTTGTGAAGTACGTATGCTTTAAATATTATTATTATTTTTTTTTTGAAGATCATTTAGATAGATGACTTTATTGTGAGATTTATTTACGTAGAAAAATATGATTTTTTCTTATTTACGTAAAAAACCCATTAAATAACATAGCATGTCATTCTATTAACGAGAGAAAATAAAACATGTCATTTATTCAATAAAATGTTATTTAGAATAAAGCTAGGTGTTTGAACCAAAAAAAGAAGCAAGGTTTATTTTATAAACACAAAGTACATATCATTTACTTAATCAAAAACTGTTTATGGCTATTTTATTGTCAAATATGCAATCATCGTAAAACAAAACAAAAAGCAACATAATACTAGCAGTTCAAATATTAATTTACATTACACATATCCCGAATAATTAAAGACCTGGATTCAGGTGTAATTGTTTTTTTTTAAAGGCAGTCTGAATTCTCGTTTAATGGGTCAATATCAAAGTTAAAACAAAAAAAGAAGAAGAAGAAGAAGAGAGTACAGTACAAACGCTGCCTCTGCTTTCTTTTTTCTTTCGGCCATGAACGCCTTCAGAATAACAAACATGTGCCAAATTTGTCACTTGTGAAGTATGCTCTTCTTGACTGTCTTTTGTTTTTTGTTGCTGTGGCGCTGCATTTACCATTAAAGAGAGAACCATAATGTTAACAATTATTCTCGATCTGTAAATCAAAAAGATGGGATTTGGACACTTGCCTTTTGTCTTTCCGCAGCCTCCTGGTCTGTTCTCTCTTTCCAGCTGCTCTTTCTTAGTTTTATGGGACGGTTTCCAACATACTTACCTGTGCATTCATATGAAATTAATTGACTAAAACAGAATGTTCAATGGCAATGATTATAAACAGAATTATATAACAACTTCTGACAAAACACAGTGAAATAAGATACCAAAATGAAGCAACACATCAAACAGATGCTTACCATTCATCTCTTTTAGGGCTGCAGCTAGATCCGCAGGGTTTGAGAAACTCACAAACCCATAACCCTTCGTTTTACCAGTACGCTTATCTCTGATGACCTGTCATGGTAGATAAGATGTTTTCAACAACAAATCTGAAGGAAATAACCAATAAAGAATTCACATGGCAGTGCAAGAAACATAGAAACAATGGAAAATGAAAAGGATAAGGCGACAAATATAGTAGTGGTTTATAAGAACATCAGCTACAGGCTACAGCTATGCTTCCTAACAATAATTTTCCACTGCTGAATTTTCCCAAGGTATCAAGAAAATGGGAGGAAACAGAGACTCCAGCGAAATCATAATTTTCTTTTTCTTATAGTCCTTGGAAGCTTTGACCACAATTTTTTTTTCTTTGAGAATAAAGTATTGAATGATCCATATGTTCTAAGGACAACCAAGTTCTGTAAATACTACAGCAAGACAGAGAGATATACACACTTACCTTGGCCATATTGAAGGTGGGGAATCGAGCAAATGCCTTGGAAAGAACATCATCATTCACTTCATTTCCAAGATCACCACAGAACAGGCGATAGTCATCTGGCAAATGTGAAACGGAAACTTGTCAGAAATCTATGAACAACTATGATAAAAATCCGCAAACTAAAAGAACAATCAGCAAACTCAATGTAAGGGAAAGAAGTGGAAGGGCAGAGCTTACTTTCTGGCCACTCTGAAAGAGTGGGATCCTCCCAAGACTGCCCAGCAGCTTTACGAGGAATGGCTCTCTTCTTAGTTTCAGCTTTGTGTTCGGTTTCACTACTTGCCAAAGCGGCTTTCACATTCTCAAGGGCTTCTGGTGTGATGGTCTGTGCATCTCTCTGGAACAACTGATGTGCCTGCCAATAAATACAACCAAATCAAACAACATTAAAATACCAATCAGTCTACCTTTAGCATAAATTTCGCAGAAAAAAACACAAAACAAGTAAAATCAAATCCAAAGAGCAAAGCTTTAACTGTAAATCATGTGAGATCCGTAATTGGTAGAAGAATTCATGAAGAGCCCAGCTTCCGTTACAAGCATCACACAATCATAAGAGGAACTGCTATCTCAACAACAACAACAAAACCCTAAAGTCAAAGCAGAGGGATTTCGAAAACCCTAATTGGAACCCCAAATCTCAAATACGCAAAACGCTATGAATATGAATCAATACTCCGAATTTTCAAACCCACTAACCTGCTGGTACTGAGGGTAAGCATAGACGGCAGGAACCGGGCCAACAGGCTGCGGATATACCGTGGCTCCAGGAATGGGTACCACCGGCGGCGCTGGAGCAGGCGACGGCGACACGTAGGGCTGTTGAGGCTGGTAGGGCGTGGAATAATACGAATTTGCTGTGTACGTGAACTGAGACGCAGAAGATGACGAAGAAGACGGCGGGATTGACATCGGAGATCGTCGAAAACAAGAGAACGCCGAATCGCAGCCGAAAGGTTTCAGGCAAGAGAAACCACGTCAAATTTGTTTGTTTCTTTTCTCTTTAAATTTGGATTTCCCCATCATTTGTTTTTAAATCGGAAAATTCAAGAAATGGATATGGGCCGAGCCCACTAGTCTCTTCACAAAATCAATACAAGACCAGTGGAGTAAGTGGTTAAACCGGTCTTATGGTCGCATATACTACTACTATACTATTTATCAAATTAAAGGATGCTGCTTACTGTTACTGGCAGCAAGACAGGTGGAGTGAGCAGTTCCGAGTGAAATGGCATATTGTAAAAAAATATAACTTATAAAGTTTTTTCTAATTCTTGAACAAAGTTGTTTTAATTTGTAAACCAAGAAAATAGATTCAAGTGCTATATATCACACACAGTCCAACACGTGAAATTAAATAAAAGCAAGCCTTCTCTTCTGGCACCGAGCTAAAACGTTTTCTGAAAATTAATCAAAAGCAATTATAAAGCGTAGCAAATAAATTAAATATATATATCAAAGCACACAACTGGATTTTGAAAGCAAACTACCTCAAAACAAGAGAGTACATATTCCACGTCGCTATCTGAGATTTGGTGGTGCAGAACAATCCTGATTCTGGAATAATCATAATCGCATACACTGCAAATTAGCTAACATAAACTGCCTATTTTTAATTCTTTCTTTCATTTTTTGTTAGTGGTTTGCTTTCAGAAAATCATAAAACATTATTGTTTTTTGTACAGAGGCAGTAGACATTTGAAATATAAAACCGACTCAGACAAACCAAATCGATATGATTTATGTCGAACCGAGAACAGTTATTTAACAAGTAAATTGAATTATAAGTTAGTACCTGAATGGAGCTTGAGGTATGACAAGCACACCTAGAACTTCCAAACTTTTGCATGCGTCTTCTGCTCCAAATTTTGGATCTTTTGGTATATCTACGTATATCTGCCCATAATAATTTGTATTACAACGAAAACGAAAATAAAATAAAAACAACAATCCTCAAACGACGACCAATATATAAAAACACTTAAACCTTTCGGCTTTAAACCTAGATTACATTATATTATTATTTTATAAATGTGGTGTATAGATGATATATATGCCTAGTTTCGAAAATATTGTAAAACCAAAACAAAAAACTATCAAATAACTATGAATCTTGGTTTTACTCCGAATTATTTAACTAGCCTTACTGGTTACCGGTTCAGTTTTGGGTTAGAATCACCAGACACGAATATAGCTAACCATTCATTTCATACACTTACGATGTTGGTTTCCACTGTCGCGACGTTCACTCTTAACCGTTCAATCCGGTTCAGTCCTCCTGGCAATGTAGAAAACCAGAAACCAAAATCAATCGGTTAACACTCTCACATTATATTTGAAATTCCGGATAAGATATAACCGAATATCCGGGTAACAATCACCTGCCAAGATCTTGGCTTTCTTGTGATCATCGTCTAGCTTGGCTATGTTTTCATGGAGAGCCACCAATGCCGCGGCGCAGAGCACACCGATCTGTCTCATTCCTCCGCCTAATGTTTTCCTTAACCATCTTGCCTGCATTTCAATAATTAGGTACTTGAACCGGAATAAAAAAATGGCTATTTAGCCGTCTCCATTTGATGCATAGCGACTTACTTTAGCGATGAACCTTTTGCTTCCCACGATTACCGAGCCGACCGGTGCACCTATACCTTTCGACAAACATATCTAGCCGCATCGAAGTGACCGGTTTAGATTTCAACCGTAATTTTTAATGCAAAGACAATAATGATCATGTGTTGAGAGACAAAAAAAAAATCCGTAACGTTACATAGCACAGTTTTGATGAATCATACCGAGACCGAATCTGCGGCTTGAACAATCCTCTTCACCGGTACTCCGAGTGCCTAATGAAGGTGAAAAAAATAAAGTCAGAAACTTCAAAGCATTGAGTAAAGAATTCGGCCTAAAAAATAAAAAAGTGAACGAACTATATATTGAAGTGTTTGTATACTAACAATAGAAGCGTTGAAGATCCGAGCTCCGTCCATGTGAAGCTTCAAGCCATGTTTCTTGGCTAATTCTCCGACTTTGTCTATATATATATTCTATAGGCAAGCATCTACCTCCACAACTGCATCAACAATTTCCGGTTCTATCAAACCAGAATGACAACAAAAAATAACTAAAGGGTCACCGGAATTTCCAATTGAATTATACCGATGCAAAGTCTAACCATGACCGCAATAACCAGCTCAAAATTAATATGAACTGAACCAGATAATTTCTAATCTCTTGGCAACTAGGTCAATGTTGTAATCTACGTGAGCACCACAGTCCACAAAAGTTTCTTCATTATATACGAACCCACTAGTTTTTTTCTTGGGTTAAAGCGAGTGACACAATCTTCAAAAAAAAAAACCATTTTAATCAACATTACGAAACTACTAGTCTACAAAAAAGTATTTGTTTTATATATAACCATGAAATTATAGATTTTTGTCCATGGATTCCTTAGATCCAAAATTAACTAAATTTAGTAACATCTCTAACGGGTTTAGTTACTATCATTTGAATTATACTCTACAAAAGTTTTTTTATTTTTTATAACCAAGTCTCCTAAAATGAAACGTAAACTAAACCTCTACACCAAAAAAGAGCAAATGGACCAGTGGTTGCCACACCTCTGCTGTCATCTTACAAGGTATCTATGATGAGTACCTCTTATCATTTTTTAAGAAAAAAATGAATATTCTTTTCCATTTGTTAAAATACATATATACAGTGATAAAACTCTTTATCATTTATTTTTTGGGGACAACTGGTAACTCTATCAATTTAATAGCTAGATCATTATTTTGAGAAACCGAAGTGTAAATATGTGTATGTTTATTGTTTACGTGGAAATTTTAATAAATATTTGTATGTTTTACGTGATCATGTTTAACAAAAAAAAAAAAACTTAGATATATTTTACTTATATAATCATTCTCTTAGCTGATTATATAGTCGATTATTTAAATCATATGATAATCCTATCGGATTTAAAATGTATTTATTTTGAAAATCATATTGGATTTAGAAAAATAAAAGCAACAGTTGGTTTAGAGTCTAAGCTATTGATATTCTGATTAACGTTTAAAGACCTTTATAATCTCTTGATTGCGGTATAATCAAATGTCAATTCTACACATACTATAGTGAGCTCTTTAATTAAGGAATAAGGACCTTAACTGAATTTTTTTTTTTTTTTTTTTTGATGACTCAGGGGTAAATCTCATACATATAGAGAGGCCCAGATTAATCTCCTGAAAGTGTATCACCAACGGGTTAAGCGTACACCCGGATTTGCAAATGGGGCCTAGACATTAGCCCTATATCCTATTTGGCCAAACTAGCAGAAACTTAGTTCCCAGCAAAAATCGAACTCAGAAAGACCATTGTTCATGGATTCCCAAATCGACACTTACCACCAGGCCACCACTAGTTTGACTACCTTAACTGAATGAGTACTTCCGATCAAATGGTAAAGCCAATAAGAAAACGATATATATTTCTCAATTATGTTGTTTCATATCCATCATCTCTAATTCTCTACAACATTAGTATCAAATATAACACATATAGATATACGCGTGGATCACAATATAAGCTTAAATAAATCGTGAAGACGACACAAATCACACCACCAACAACAACAACAAAAAAAAAATCTAAGGCAACTTTGTCTAAAACCATGCATGATCGACTAATACTGCACTAAAGAAATAATGATTTACTATACTAAAATAAGCAAAGAACAGAATTATTAGCCAGAGTCCTGTAAAGCATGCAACATGCACATTCTATAATGGATCGCCATTTAAATATTGTAGAGTTTATCATTAATTTCATTGAAAACTACTCGAGGTCTTATATTATAGGGGGAATTGCTTAAAATAACCTAAAATTTAGTTTTTTTTAGCAAAATTAAACTCTTTATTTGAGTTAAAGTAAAAGTAACATGTAAGGGTAGTGAAATTACAGTTACCTCCTCAATAACTAAACAAAAACTCAGTACGTGTTTTTACGATTATAACCCTGAGACGCATGTAGACTTTATATAGAAATAGCAGACTTCTCATGAAGTCTGCTCTGTAATTAAATTTTATAATTAAATAAAAAATATATATTATGTTATAAAATTATGAGGTTTTAAAAATTTATTATACTCAATTATGATGTTTTAAAAATCAAAAATTCATAAAATTTGATCAGATTAACCAAGGAAATAATTTATAGGTTATAGTTGAATTATTAGCAGACTTCTCATGAAGTTTGCTCTGTAATTAAATCTTATATTTAAATTATAAAAAAACAAAAATTAGTTTATAAAATTTTGATGTTTTAAAAATTTATTATACTAAGTTATGATGTTTTAAAAATCAAAAATTCATAAAATTTGATCAGATTAACCAAAGAAATAAGTTATAAGTTATACCTGAATTATGAGTAGACTTCATAAAGTCTACTAAACCGAAATCTATTGAAATAAATTTACCTAACCAAAATTTGTTGAAGTCTGCTGAACCAAAAATTATTAACCTAACCAAAATTTGTACCTCCTTATATAAAGGAACTTACGACTTGTAACCCTAATTTTGTTTTAAAAAAAAACTCTAGTCTCTCTCTAAGACGACGCTCCACTCTCTCGCATCTCTCGCCGTTAACCTCCACCGCCTCTCCATTCTTGTCGGTTGTCGTAGTGGTAAGCCGTCGTTCTTCTTCTTCTTTCTTCGTCTTCATCTCTTCTAACCCGTCTTCATCTCTCTGTCTTCATCTCTTTCTCACTTATCCTATTATTTCAGATCTGAGGTCAGAGAGCAGAAGCCTATTTCTTTGAAGATGATGAACCATCAACGTGATCTGATTAGTCCTGGAAAAGCTTGACTAGATGCGGTGGTTTGCCTCTTCTGGATTACTTCCTCCGCAAAAAGGTAGGCCTTCGTTCCACTCTTTCACCTCTATACCGAGTATCGCCGGACATTTTCGTTCACTTATTGGGTTCACTCTTTCAGATCTGTTGCCGGCGGATCTCTCGTTGGCACCCGTTAAGCCGCCGACGCTCTCTGCCGTAGGACTGTTGGTAGACTTCGTCTGACACGTAAGGACTTCTTCGTAGACTTCTTTCAAAACTATGTAGACTTCATTGGTAGACTTCTTATTCAAACTGGTGGCCATTCGTAGACTTCTTTCAAAATTTTGTAGATTTCTTTCAAAATTTTGTAGACTTCATTAGTAAACTTCTTTAAAAATTCGGTAGACTTCTTATTTAAACCTGGTGGCCATTCGTAGACTTCTTTCAAAATTATATTTTGTTATTGTGCGCTTGGTTTGATTCAATTGGAAGTTGGTTTAAGTGGATGGTTTAATTAATGGATTGGTTTAATTTTCGGAGAAGAAGTGTTGTTGTCGTTTTGTGGTGGAATTATTATGGAATCATTTTTAATTGGATTTGTTTGGTCTGGTGAATTAAACCGGGAACGTTGATTAAACCATCAGACCCATGACCATGTTTTTTTCCTTAAAATGGTTTACTTAACAAGGAAGTAGACTTCAAATGAGAACCCATCAAGGCAACAGCTACAGAAGCACCTCCTGCTGTTCACAGTAAGAAAACAGAATTCATTGAAATTCTTAGCTATATAGGAGGCTACATTCTTACTGTTGAATTTGATTTGATTGACTTGTATAGGGCCAAGAAGCAGTCGAAAGACAGAAGAAGATGAAAATTTGTTTGTGAATCAAAAGAAGATGTATTGGAAATAGAAAGTGCCGGTATAGACTGAAGTAATGTTTAGTCCCAATGGGATGTGTTGGTGTATACGAAAAACTCATTTTCAGTGTTATACAATTTGTTTTGATTTAAGGGCAAATGATTAGAATTTTTGTAATACCAAATCTACTATCTCTTGTCTTGTTTTATTGATCATGTAATGCAAATTGAATATGCCGTTTGACATAGTTCCCAAATCAGCTTGTAAACAATTATTAACAGAACATGGAAACAATTCATAGCAGAACTTAAAAATAATTTCTTAAGATAGCATCTATAACAGACTTCTGTTACCTTACAACGTTACCAACATTTCGAATTCTCGCCAAGTTTCCATCACTATAAGACTATAAGGATAAAACACAAGTTTCCATCACTATAAGGATAAAACACATAAGTTTCTAACAAATTGCAATTATAAAAAAGACTTCACCAGACCAGAAGTCTACATAAATATGCTAAAAGCCTAATAAAACAAAAAAATGAGTCTTTTATAATTATAACACATAAACAAGTCAAACTCATACAGAAGCAAAAACAAAAATACAAATGTAAGAACAAAAAAATCTAAAAAAAATATTATAAATATGCTAAAAATGTTTTTTTAACAAAATTATCTACATAGACTTCACTCTGAAGTCTGTCCTAGATAAATGAAGAAGACTTCCAAATGAAGTCTTCTATTACGAGCTAAATGCCTAACCAATCAACAAATTATATTCACCCATAATTGTTTAGTTAAAACAAATAAAATTCATACAACAGTAAAAGCACTAGTAAAAATATATACTAGAACAACAAAAGCTCAAAGATTCGTTATAAATATGCTCTAAATAAGTTTTTTTTAAAACGTTATACAGTAGACTTCTATGAGAAGTTGACAAAGAAGACTTCATTTGAAGTCTACATAAATTCTTAGAAGTCTGCGTGTGAAGTCTACTGTGGAACATGTTATTTTTGCATTTGACCAAACTATTGAGTTTATAAAAGTAGACTTCTTCATGAAGTCTGCTAAAAAATAGGTTAATTTTTTATTTGACCAGAATCTCATCAGTGTTTGACTTTTAAAGTAGACTTCATTTGAAGTCTACGCTGTTAAAGAAGACTTCTAATGAAGTCTACGTCGTTAGAGAAGACTTCAGACTGAAGTCTACTGAAAATGGGTCACTTTTGCAATTCAAATACTGAAAGTAGACTTCGTTTGAAGTCTACGAAATATAAGGTTAGTTTTGAGTTTGACCAAAAATATTCATTGCAGACTTCGTTTGAAGTCTACTTCAGTTTTTGAAAAAAATAGACTTCTTTTAAAGTCTACTCTAGATTTGTAGGCTTCATATGAAGTCTACTCTAAAAAAGTTTTTTTTTTTTAAGTTTGAAATTTTTGTCAAACGCAAAACTAACTTTCATAAAAAGTCAAAATTTTGATCAAATACCAAACTGACTTAAAAAAACTTGAAGACTTGCCATATAAAAGTCAAAGTTTGGTCAACTACAAAAGTAGCCTCTCTTTTTCGGAGACTTCATATGAAGTCTACGGGTGATTTTTTGTTTTCCAAGGATAACTCACAGACTTCACCAGAAGTCTCCTTACAAAAACGAAAAAATAGTCAATTGCAAAACTAACTTATGATTGACTAGGAGACTTCAAACGAAGTCTACGATGAAGAGCAGACTTCATTTGAAGTCTACTATCGCGAAACAGATCTGAAAATTAACGAAAATCAAGTGAATAATTACCTCGATCCGGTTTGAGGCTGTTTTGAGATTCGTCGAGTGCCCAGAACACTGTGATTAACCAATATCAAAGAAGTCCAGTCCTTCTTATGCAATAGCCACCGAAACAAGCAAGATCTAAGAATTTGTGAATTTTGAAAACGAAAATGAGAGAGTTTGTTGGATGAAAATGGAGAAGAAATGGAAGATTATGAGGTTATGAGCATAAAGATGAGGAGTTAGAGCCAAAGAAATTGGTTGGAGAAGCATTTAGAGCTCGAAATTGGTTGTTCATGGTGGTTGAGAAAATTAAAAAGATGACATTTTCGTAAATAAGTGGATATCCAAAGGTGTTTTGTGTATTTTTCAGAATGAATTCTACTCATTTTCTCAGAATGGCATTTTCGTGAATATCGCAAGTTGGAATGATGTAATGGACAAAAAATGACATTTGTTGAGGAGAAGGAAAAAATAAGTTATGTCTGTGTTTAGCCTCAAATTTTTGGTCATTTTTGTAAGTACCCCTATATTATATATATACACACTTGATCACATAAAGAAAAGTATGACTTTCGTTTATAGATGATGATGATAATAAAGGGTTGTTTACAATAAGGACATGCTGAGCATAGATTCCATATTTAAAAAATAAATAAATGATATGGTTCATATGTAATAATGCACATTGAAGGTTTTAATTTAATTTGATAAACCGAGTTAACACGGGGAGGTATATAACGTCGCGGTTAGTAGTAACTAGTCTGTTACTTGGAAGCTTGACTTTTGATACCGACAATGAGTCTAACGTTTAAAACAGAATACTGTTTAACCTTCTTAAACGGAATATACTCTTTTTAGTATTCTGATTCTCTTCCTCTATAAGAAAACCCTCTCTCACGCACGAAATCAGCAGATCGAGAGAGATGCGAAGAAGAGACAATATACGCAGAATATTCCGATGACCGGACTGGAAAATAACTACCAGATTTGCGACGAGATCGGCCGAGGAAGATTCGGAACAATCACTCGCTGTTTCTCACCGGTGACTAAAGAATACTACGCCTGCAAAACGATCGACAAGCGCGCGCTGATCGACGCGCTGGATCGCGAGTGTATAGAGACGGAGCCTAGGATCATGGCGATGCTACCGCCGCATCCCAACATCGTCAGGATCTACGATCTTTTCGAAACAGAGGATTCTCTGGCGATCGTCATGGAGTTAGTCGATCCGCCTATGACGATCTTCGATCGGTTAATCTCCGCCGGCGGACGGTTATCCGAATCAGAATCCGCTTCATACGCGAGACAGATCCTCCGCGCGCTAGCTCATTGTCACGGGTGCGGCGTCGTTCATCGGGATGTAAAACCGGACAACGTTCTAGTCGATCTGGGAAGCGGCGGCGTTAAGCTCTGCGACTTCGGATCGGCGGTTTGGCTAGGCGGAGGGAAAACAGAGACGGCGGAGGGAGTCGTAGGGACACCGTATTACGTGGCGCCGGAGGTTGTGATGGGGAGGAGGTACGACGAGAAGGTGGATATATGGAGCGCCGGCGTGGTGATCTACACGATGCTAGCTGGAGAGCCACCGTTTAACGGCGAGACGGCGGAGCAGATATTCGAAACGATCCTTAGAGGTAATCTCAGGTTTCCACCGAAGAAATTCGGGTCGGTGTCAGCAGAAGCAAAGGATATGTTGAGGAAAATGATCTGTCGCGATGTTTCCCGGCGATTTTCCGCACAAGATGCTCTCCGTAAGTCGTTTTGTTTTTGCTCTGTTTCAAATTTCAAAATATTCTATTTTGTTTTCCAAATAATTTGGTGATGTAATAAATTTTTCTTTAAAAATGGAAATTGCAGGTCATGCATGGATGATGAACGTTGGAAACCTCCAAAGCAACTAAGAGCATCTCCAATGGTAAGAATCCATAAAGGGTTCTTACCAATTTTTTATTGATAAATTTTGATAAAAAAAAGTTTAGAACCTCTATAATTTTTTTTTAATTTTTAGCTCCTCCAGTGGTAAAACCTCAATATGAATTCTTAAAAAATGCATAAAAAACTAGATTCCAATCAAACGAATCAAGGCAAGGATTAATCAGATGAAATATAGAACTAAAACGGAGACATAAAATGATTCAAAAAACAAAATTAGAAAAAGAGAATGAATCGGTGAGGAAATTTACCGAAACATCATCATAGGTCCAGCGGTTGAAACATCATCTTGTTCCTTGTTCATGCTCAAAGCTCCCTCTCGCTTCGCAGAACCATAGAGAGAGTCCTGGCTTAGCCTTCTCCTTCCCGAACAGCTTCCTCTGCAATGTTCCCAGTGTGCTCTTCCCTCCTCCTACTTTCACAGTATCAATTTTCTTCAGTTCCTCGAGAATCACAAGCTCGACCCTCTTGCTCCTGGAATTAGATTTCTTCATCTCAATCAGCTTCTTCTTCATCTCAATTAGCGACACAAACGAAGAAAGGTCGAAGAGAGAGATCACCGAATTTTTTTTTTTTTTAATTCCTTCGTACAGATGGCTTAAAAACCGGTCCTAAAAATTCTTATCTAACGATAGGTTCTAAAAGATAATACCATTTTAGATTTATTTTTAATTATAACTACACTAAGAGCAACCTCAATGGTGAGATAGTATCTCACCAATACAATATTAATTTTTTCTTTTGTTTTTTTAATTAAAGAATTAAATTTATAAGAAAAAAAGAATTGATCAATGAAAAATGGACACATAGCATTAGGTATCTCAAGTTTTTTTTGTTGGATATCTCAAATGAGATACTCATATATCTCTCTTTCTTTTCTTTTGAATTTTTTTTCTTTTTTTTTATAGTGGATATCTCAATTAGAGTTGCTCTAAGAATCCCTTCCTAATTGGAGAGGGTCTAATTGAAGATCTCTCTAGTTTCGATATGATGAGTAGAGTTTTAGTTAGAGTTTGATATGGTGTGTATATGCTCCATTCGAATAGTCAAACGTTGCTTTGGCATTTGAGAAAGTAGCATCAAAACATTTTGTAACGATTCGGAATAAAAATGTTTTTGAGATCATGCGGGCGTCAGTTAGGTCAAAATCTTAATTCGATCTAGTGGTGTTGTTAAAAAAAAAAAGAATTATTTGGTTGGGCCCATTTAATCGGACTTTAGATCTTCGGGCTAGTACTATCAAATTTCGGATTTAAGTGATATTTTTTTTTTCAAATTAAGTGATATTTTTTTTAAAGTTTTCTTAATTTGTTATAAATATGATTTGGGCACTTATAGATTTTACTATTTTTCTATTAATTGAAAATAAATTTTTATTAATTTATTATGTGAATTTGATTATTATAAGCTAAAAGTTCTCAAAGTGAAATGTTGTTAAAATATATCTACATTAATTTTATATAAATGTGTTAATTGTTTTAAATTAGAAGTTATGAAAAAATAAATGTTGTTCTGATTTTATTAACATCTCTAAATATGGTAGTGAGACCTTAGAGATCATGTCTTCATTCTTTTCTCGGATAAAAAAATTGTTTAAAAATTTAAGAATTTTTTTTCTGAATTTTATAATATCTCTAACTAATTATTATATATAAAATTGTCAACTCGGAATAACATGTCTACTTAACCCATTTTGCAATGAACTAAAATATTATTCGGACTAATCCGCAAAAATCTATAATCTTGAAAATATAACTCTAATAGCACCGCTTAATGACTGAGTTTTGTCGTCAATCCACAAATTCTTAAAAAAACAATTTTCTTGTGTCTAACTCTTTATAAAATTAGTAAAATATTTTTCAAACTTTTGTTTTGATATGTATTCAAATAAAATATAATAATTATATTGAAAAATATTGTAAAATCTCGAAGATAATATATTCAAATATGTACCTTTGCAAGTTGCAATATATATATATATATATTTAATTGCTAAAAACAAAGTAGTAGTTTAGATAGGTTTCAAACTAAAGACCTGTACATAACGATATTATGGTTTGTACATGTATAATCGTTGTGTTTGAATTCAAATGTTTTGGATAAAAAATATTTAATTTTATATTTAAATATTTTCACATATCATACACTTTAATTGCTGTTGATTTTGTAGAATAGATTTTAGAATACATATCATATCATATCTAATTAATAATTAGTAATTATATATCATTCCACAATTTGGATTCAAATATGCTGTATTTTTTAAAAAAACTAAATTTTTAGTCAAATTTGAAAATACTAAAGGGGGTGTATTGAACTGTAGATTGTAAGTGATTTTGGGTTCCTTTTAAAATCCCCTGTTATTGAACTGAGGATTTTAAATTGTCTTTTAAAATCTCCTGTTATTCAACATGAGATTTAAGTAAAATCACTTACCATCCTTTGTTATTCAAACAAGAATTTTAATAAATCATATCAAATTTGCTGTTATTGGAAATTTAACAAATTTGTATGAAAATTACTTGTGAATAGGATTGTAGATGATTTGAGATGCATTTTTACTTGAAAATAGAGTTGGGACAAATAACAGCTATATGGTGTAATTTGAAAAGAGACTCGTGATTCTCATCTACTACTTCTTAAAAAAAAAAAACCAGTGTTTTTTTCCATTACTCTATTCTCCTCCTTCTCCATTACTACGAGTCTCCTTCTCCATTACTACGAACCTCAAACAATCTTCTTCTCTCTCACCCTCCTTACTACAACTCTTCCCGTCGTCGAACCCGATCCGGATTTAGTTTCCACTAGCGATGCCGGACTCCGTCATCAATTTCAAGCGGCCTCTTGCCGGACTACTCCCTTAGTACGGCCTCTCAAGCGGCCTCTTGCCGGACTCTGTCATCAATTTCACCTCTGGTTACCCAGATTCACCGGCATGGCAAGATGTCCACGCCCGTCACTTTTCCGGAAAACTCTTCAAGGTACCACACATCAATTTAACGATAATACTCACATCTTTCGATTCTGAATCCCATCAAATTGATCCTAGATTTTGGGCAGAACCCGATTATGCAAATTTCATGTAGGAAAGAAGATTGTATGCTTTGAATTTTACGGCTTTGGTACTAATAGCTAGAATTTTAGGGTCCTTGATCTGAATCGCCATTTTTGTTTTTATTGGGTTTCCAAGCTTTTTTTGTTTTCTATCTAAAATTTCAAGTGGGATCTTTGAGAGAAAAGTTATGCCTTTGTTGATTATCGTGGTGTCTTTGAGAGAAAAGTTTAGACAATACGAGTTAAGATGATTATCGTGGTGTCTTTGAGAGAAAATTTATGCCTTTGTTGTATTGTGAAGACTATTAATTAAGCTGTTAAGGGATCAATATTATATTGTTACAAGGACGACTTGAATGCCCTTTGAATTGTTGATCATGCTCTGTTCTCGTTTGTTCGGTTTATTTAGTTGTGCGAATTTTCTGTTTGTTCTGTTAAAACTATGGACAATAATATTAACAATTTACATCCATCCTAACAGGGCATGAGTTTTGCAACTACTACGATTGAAGAACCCACCAGTGAGTTTTTCCCAACTATACGTTCAGGTAGCTTTGCTGAAATTGGATAAATATGTCCTTCAGACGTGTTTCTTCCTGAAGAAGAAAGCGATAGCGATGATGAAGAGATAGGTAATAACGAAAATAATTTTGCAGAGGTTCCTAATGGTACGCAGGAACAACAAAGGCTGAATGCTAATAACTGGAGAGCCAGTATTGCAACAACCATGTGGGCAGATGCTATGGATATGGAGTTTTGATGCAATAAAGTTTTAAGATTTTTTTTTTTTTTTTTGCTCGTTGATTTCCATTGCTTTTGAACTTTTTTGTTTTTTCGTTATACATTATTTTTTTCACGACAATAATGGAATAATCTCGACTAGTTTTGGCAATGATACAAAATAATGGTTCGGATTCGTAATGATATTCGATCATTCTGTATAATCCTGGATGAATTTGATACATAGAACATACCCTGTTGTTAAAACGTGGACACTCATCTCAATTCCCGATGGCAGTTTTGTTCTGGCCTTAGACGATTGTTTGAATGACTCATTAATTTCCTTCGACAATTCAATATCCTGAAGAAAATTTCAAGGAAAAGTACAAGCTCATTATAATTGTTGTACATGCACACAGGTTCCTTAAAGTAGATATGTAGCATGAGCATCCAACAATCTTGTCTGAGATTAGACCAGTACCGCTAGTAAACACCCTGACTTGGGATTAAGTAACAAAGAATATGAATACTAAGATATGCTGTGAGCACAAAACTCCAGAAAGTAAGATAAAGGAAAAATAAGATCCTTTTGTTTGTTTCTTTAGTAAAACTTAAAGAACAACATTATTTTTATTAATAGAAAAGGAGAAAGAAACAGGACCTTGAACATCCCTTCGAGTTTGTTTGTAAACTGGCTACCACACTCAGTCTTCAGCTGTAGGTGTCACCAAGGTTGGGTCAGTGTCTAAGAACTTACCGATATAGAAATTTTGGGTTGTAGGTGTCACCAAGGTTGGGTATATGTTTGAATTCTATAAACATATATAATTGTGACAAAAAGCCACGATTGTCTTAAGTCTTATGAATCACTTACCAAATCATCAAAGCAATTATGAATCACCCTAAAAACACTTCCAAACACCTCCAAATCACTTACCTATATTCTCCAAATCCACATAAAAATCACCCTAAATCCCACAAAAAATGAAATCCACTAAACTAATTAAAATCCACAGTTCAATACACCCCTCTAAGTGATTTGGTTGCTTTGAAATCTTAATAATAGGATTATTTCTACTTTTGCAATAATGGTAATCTGCATCTGACCATATTAACAGAATTTTGACATTCTGTATTTAAAAAAGCCATTGATTGCTTTATTTTTATTTTTTTTGGTTTTAAAAAGAAAATAATCTTTTAGTCAAAATAAAAATATATATGATTAGTATATGTATGGAAGATCCGTCAATTTGTTAAGAAAAATATCTTTTAGTTATATGTATGGAAGATCCATCAATGGTAAGCAAAAAACAAAATTCAAACACGAAAACATAATATTGTTCAATAAATAATGCTTCTACTTAAGATCTAGAAAACTACAAACCATATATTTTTTCAATACATTTTATGGTTGATACTACTACGACCAAGAAAAAATGTGCATCACAAAGACTTCAATGACTTTCTTACTCTTAATAATATTGACAACTTCTTTGTCCAATTACAATGCTTTGGCTTCAGGTATGTTTTTTTTTTTCTATGTTGTTAATTTCTAATTAGGTTTCATCATTATTTATGTATGTGTACATAAATAATGCATATAGATATATATATATGTATTCATGTGGTGACTTTGTGGCATGCAGAGATCAAACCTGCAGGGAGAATTGATGATCAGTGTAAGAATACGTGTTCTGCATCGTACGGAATGGCTCAATGTGCCACCGACTGTAAGAAGGCTGGGTTCTCATCCGGAAATTGTATTTCTAATTCTCCTTTCGGAGCTAACAAATGTTGTTGCAACAAGTGATATAAACCGACCTTAATTGTCATCTCCTCTCTCTTGTTGATTTGCCATAAATCACACACAAATGCAATAAAATAGATAATTTTACTATTATTATATTTTTGTTTTTAATGGTTCGAAATTGATACATAGTTGAAAATACAAAGTATGACATAATAAATAGGAAAATTGATTCCCAAATACACGAAGTATACGATAATGCATGGCTACACATCCGAAGTAAAATAATGTTCTTAAAACTATATCAACAATTGATATAGCATAGCCAGCTACACGAAGTATACGATAATGCAAGACTACACATCCAAAGTAAAACAATGTTCTAAAAACTACATCAACAATTGATATAGTATGGCCAGCTACACGAAAATATTTCTTGTTGATTTGTAACTTTTACCTTAAACATGCAACAAAGCCAAAGATGAATCATATCCGATCCGAGTATTACCACCCGTGCTACGCACATACACAAATATACATATAAATATATACATTTTATAAAATTAAGTAAAATATTCATTTTATTTGCTGGAGAACCGCCATTTAACGGTGAGACGGCGTAACAGATGTTCGAATCGATCCTGAGAGGGAATTTGAGGTTTTCACCGAAGAAATACGGATCGGTATTAGCAGAAGCCAATGATTTTATTGAGGAAATGATATGTGGCGATGTTTCTCGGCGATTTTCCGCAAAAGATGCTCTTCGTAAGTCGTCTTCGTCTCTACTTACTCTGTTTCAAATTTCAAAATATTCAGATTTTTTCAATTTGTTTTTTATTTTATTTTTTTGTAATGGAAATTGCAGGACATCCATGGAATATGGATTATGAGCGATGGAAACCTCAAAAGCAATTAGTTGAAGCTCGAATATCATTAGAGTGTGAGTAGTAAGTTACAGTATAGATGTGTGTAGCTCGATTCGAATAGTCAAACGTAGATCTGTTTTAATCAATCCTACGGTTTGGCATTAGAGAAAAAAAAAAGTGGTAATGGTCCAAAACAGTACAAAATAATAATAAAATTGCCAGAATAATATAAAGTTTGGGAAAATTGTACAAATAGTCTTTTTGTAATTGATACACGACTTCTTTAAGAGATGTAAGAGGCGTGGGTTGCGTGGTGGCACTAAAATGAGTGGAATGGATATGAATGGAGTTATAAGTGTCTTTGAGACATAGATCACTTTCGAGTGTGGTTATACAAATGGTGGTGGAGCTATGGGCTCGTTGCACTAAATCGTGGATCAAATGTTACGTGCAGGCCCGGCGTTGGACAGAGCCAAGTAAAGCATGGGCCTAGAGCCTCCATTTTTTTAAAAAAAATTAAGGCCCCCAATTTTTTAAAAAAATTTAGCTAATAATAGTATTAAGTTTATGACTCAAAAAAATTTAAGTTTGGCAAACTTTTTTTTTTATGAGTCACGATGGACTCTTCAAATTCTTTTTTTAATTATTTTTTTCACAAAGAAGCTCCTGTTCTCTTTCTCCTCACCCCTTGGCGCCTTTGTGGATCTTCTGTTTTTTTAATTATTTTTTTGTGAATCGATTATGTTTTTATAATGTAAAACGAATGCCTCCATTTTTTTTTTGCTGGAGCCCCCGTTAATTCAGGGCCGGCCCTGGTTACGTGTATGGATCCCATTGCTTGTGCTTGTTTTAGGACTAGACTATCATATAGTAAAATGCGTAATTGTCTGGAAGTGAATCACTGAGTAATCCCCATTACTCACCCCTCTTTTTCCCATGTTTATGTACAGATTAGCGAGGTTCGGACTATGTCTATAATTGTTGATGTGACCTGGGCGTTTTTCTGGCGATCATGTATGCTCACCAAATGACCAAACTAGACGGCTAACCGAAAAAGATTAGACCGCCAACCTAATATGCTCGAGTTCCCCGTTTCCTCGGAAGTCAAGGATAAGGATGTTACAAATCGAGAAAAGCGCAAATTCTTCTTCTACCTTTAAAAACGAGCGAACGAATCTTTGAAAGCTCTATTTTACTTAGTATTTGTTACAAGAAGAACTAGAAAAGACAGATTTGCTCTGTTAACATATCATATACGTAACTCCTCCACTAGAAGAGAAATATCTAAGACAAAATGGTCAAGAGGAAAAAATATTATTAAGATCGAATATGCGAATTTATACCAATCCGGTTAACAATCCGTGGTGTTCAAAATCGGTTGGTTTTTATCTCAATTATTCGAGATAAGGCAATTACCATCTTCGTCTGCCCTCTGCAACTCCCAACACCTCTCTCACTCACTCACCATGCTTTCTCTCACTGCAAACATTCTCAAATCCTCAATCTTCTCACCATTTACACAATCCACGACCCATGGGTTATTCACTCACTCTATTACCCGACCCGTTAATCCACCACCCCGTACCGTCACCGTCACGGCCTCCCTGAAACCCCAAAACATGATACCCAAAAACCCACCACCGCGACAACAGCTCTACCAGCCTTTCCGTCCTCCGTCATCTCCGGTACCATCCCAATTCCGTTCGCTCGATTCCGCCGGTAAAGTCGAAATACTCGCCGGTCGAATGGCTCTCTGGTTCGAATACGCACCACTCATCTCTTCCCTCTACACCGATGGTCTCACTCCTCCCAACATCGAAGAGCTCACCGGAATCTCCAGCATCGAACAGAACCGTCTAATCGTCGGCGCCCAAGTTCGCGACTCAATTGTTCAATCCCTCCATGAGCCGGAGCTCATTGCGGCGTTCGACACCGGCGGTGCGGAGCTTCTCTACGAAATACGCCTCCTCAGCACCACGCAGCGCGTTGCCGCCGCCACATACATCATCGATCGCAATTTCGACTCGAAAGGCGCGCAGGATTTGGCGCGAGCCATCAAGGATTATCCTAACCGGCGTGGAGACGTGGGATGGTTGGATTTCGATTACAATTTACCAGGAGATTGTCTCTCATTCTTGTATTACAGGCAGAGCAGAGAGAACAAGAACCCATCGGAGCAGAGAACCTCAATGCTTCAACAAGCATTAGAGTCTTCTGAATCCGAAAAGGCCAAGAAGAAGCTCCTCAAAGAGCTGCACGGAGAGAAGGAAGAAGAGAAGGTAAAGGAAGAGGAACTCAAAGCTATTCGGATTCCGGTGGTGAGGCTGAAATTCGGAGAGGTTGCAGAAGCGAGCTCGGTGGTTGTTTTACCGGTTTGTAAAGCAGAGGAAGGGGAAAACAAGATTCTTGAAGCTCCAATAGAGATCAAAGCGGGAGGAGATTTCAAGGTTGTTGAGGCGGAGAAAGGATGGAGGAGATGGGTGGTGCTTCCGGCGTGGAACCCAGTGGCGACGATTGGGAAAGGCGGTGTAGCGGTTTCTTTCAGGGATGATAGAAAAGTGCTGCCTTGGGACGGAAAAGAGGAGCCTTTACTGGTAGTAGCGGATAGGGAGAGGAATGTGGTGGAGGCTGATGACGGATACTATCTCGTGGTGGCTGAGAATGGACTGAAGCTAGAGAAAGGATCCGCGTTGAAGGCGGGAAATGTGCAGAAGAGTTTAGGGATGGTTCTTCTGGTGGTGAGGCCGCCGAGAGAAGATGATGATGATTGGCAGACGAGTAATGAACACTGGGACTAAAAGGTGGAAATTTTGAATCAATACCCATCTCCTGTAATAGATTTATGATCATGTAAAATTTTTGGATAAAGGTGGAAACTTTTTGTTCTAAGACACAATCAGAAGAAACAGAGCATAGATTTAAGATTTTCTCTATTTGCTTTCTACTTCCTGTCTTAGTGTTAAAATCATACAAACCAGACTTTCGTTTTCGTGAGTGTTTTATTAACCGAGCCATTGCTGTGCCACCGCTGGATCCCACTGAGCGCCGGATGCTCATTTTCTCGTTGGCGTATTTATCCTGAAGACACTCGAATGCAGTAACGTCAAGTTTTCCTGTCACTGATTTGCCTTGCTTCCTACGGAGGTGTTGTTCTCGAACAGAAGCCCAGAGTTTCTTCACTGCTTGTCTCTGCTGTGATGTGAACCTTGACACGTTCTCAAACGCATGTTTCACCAATATGTCTATAACAGTTTGGCACCTGAAAATGAATCCAATCATTCCTCAATTTTGCAATTTTGGCATAATAACAAGTTCAATGGGTATTATGAATCATGGAAGCATCCTTACCATGGAATTTTGTAACGGCGTGCAGCAATCTCCAGGCATGTAATCAAAGCTTCTCTTTTTGACCTGAGAAATCTCTTATTCTCTTCGGCATCTGTATCTCCAGTTGTTCTGGTCGCTAAGCCTTTTCTTATCTTTGTTTTACCATTTTTCTTCCCAGAACTGGGAATCCAGGCATCGAGCCCAAAGGGATCGGACTCGACATCCTCTTGATCTCCAGATGAAGCAACTTCATTCAGGTCCTGTGTTGTCTGCCCATCTCCGTTGTCCTTCACAGCCTCTACTTCAAGAGCAGCTGCTTCAACCGCATCATCTTCCTCAGTTGAGACAGGAAGATCAGATATAGTCTCCTTTATTCGACTAGCAGTCTTGGAAAACTAAAACAAAAAAACCATGTATATGAGACACTACGAAAACCTCCGAGGATGATGGTTCAAGACAATAATGTCCACAATACAGGACATAACACAGTGACGAGGCAATCTATAGTCTAAATATAAGCAATTAAAGCGAAACATAGTCTAAAGGTAAAGAATCTAAAAGAAGGTATCTGGAGTCATACCATAAAGCTGTCATCAGTAAAGAGGTCATTAGCCACAACTGCTTTAATTGTCCATATGGTCAACAGATTCTTCTGGCTTTTATCAAGGCACTGAACGAGAACAAAAGATAGTAACATTCATCAACTATGTTCCCATTCTACACATGATATATAATATTATAGTTCAATATCTTTAACCACGAGTTTATTTTTATGTTTACCTCGGCGACATCCTGAGCTGCTGAGAACAATGCATGAAAGTCTGCTCTAACCAAGCGATCTGTACAAGGAGTTTTTGATGACATGGCAGCTTCAAGTATCGCAATGAAGTGGCTGCTTGTTTCTGGCTTCACACTTCCAGCTTGAATCAGCCGTATTGCAAGTTTTGAGGCTTTGGAAAACTTTAAAGGGTTCTTGATGTGAGATGTTATCTTCTGCATCGCTTCTATGACTTGTTCTTCTGATGCATGGGTTGATGTCTTAAACTGTAGACGCTTTTTAGGGGCTGCAACTGAACATTATAGAAGAGAACTGATCAACTTATCAAAAGGGGTAATCAAATATCATTTCCTAATGCTTAGACCTAAGACACTACGTAGTTAATACTTAATACTGTACAAGTTTGATGGTTCCATGCTTATTCTAAAGAAGAGGTAGCGAATACACATTCAAAGATATGTGTACCTCCCGGTTCTGGTTCTGGTTCCGGCGTAGATTCTGCTGGCTTGGACCGCTTTAGTGCACTCTTGAGAACAGGAGGAGCTGTGGGATTTGAGCACTAAATCAGATCAGTAAGAAAACCAGTGACAAGTTTCTATAGAGGAACAACACCAAATTGGGTTCCAGAATCACGGTAAAGCCAAAATCAACGAGCAATAAGGTTCCAGAATCATACAAATTCAGATAACATACTGGATAGATATTTTCGGAGAATTAAGCTTGCCTGAGACAATGGGTGCAGATTCCGCCGGCTTCGATCGCTTCATCGAACTCTTGAGAACCAGAGTCGGAGCTGAGGAGGAACTTTCATTCTTAAACTCGTCTGGTTTGGAAGAAATTGGTAGCTCTTGCTGATAAGAAGAAGGAGGTGATAGCCCTTCGAATATATTGTCCTCCGTCATCTCTCTCTCTCTCTCTCTCTCTCTCTCTCTCTCTCTCTCTTTCTTCTTCGCTTCGTCGACGGAGAAGAAGACGGTCACGCACGCGTGGGGGAAGCCAGAGCCGACACCGGAATTGTGTTCGCCTTCTGGGCCTTCTAACAAATATATTCACGGATTGTCGGCCCAAATAGTTTTGGAGATCAAAAATAATAATCAAAAATGTTTTTTCTTCTACGGAAGGAAATATACAAATTTCAATTATACAAACTGAAATATAAAAAATAGTATCTGCCATACAATTTTGTGTTTGAAACCGTTTTTCAATTTTTATTTATTAAATAAGTCTTTTAGTTATAAAAATTATAAATAAGAATATTTTGATCATTACTAATAAATGTTACAACTCTAAATATTTCAATTTTTATCCAAAAGTCTTTTTTCGTTTTGGTCGGTTAAAATAATATTCGACGGCTACATTCATCCTTATTAATTAGTTGGATCTTAGTCCAAATTGTCTCTTAGTTATTAAAAACAAAACTCTAGTTAAGATCATCTAGCTCTAGTTATCACTTTTCTTTTTGTTTGGCTCCTCTTAACTCAAAAATAAAATAAAAAATATTTACCTAGGTATGTATGGAAGTAAAAGGCTTATATATGTGGGATAATGAAAGGCTATGAATGGTGACCAAAATAATACACTATTTACAAATAATTTTTTCTACACATGATTCCTTTTCAGTTTTTATTTTTTAGGGAATAATAAAACAAAAATATTCTCTTTCAAATGGGAGCAATAAAAAAAAATATTCTTACTATTTTATTCCTCTTCATTCTTTTTTCTCCTCATTTTTATTGTTCCTCACTACTGGCAGAGCCGTTCCTATAATTTTAGAGGCATAATCGAATAAAGGAATTATGATCCATGTTATCACAATTTCTAAAATAAAATATTGTAGAAGACAATTAAAAATTTTATTTTGACAAACCAAGAAAAATATTTTGGTTCAAATTTCATAAAAATGGCGTAATATATATATATATATATATTAAAAAGAAGAGTTGCATACAAAAAAGTTTAGAATTGAAAGATATTTGAAAAGTATTACATTTGAAATCATGCAAAACAGATATGAGATGGTCATGACTATATCAAATTATAAAATTCCAAATAATTATTAAATGGTCATCACCATAGCCAATCAATTATCACACTTAAAATAAGTTTTCAAATGTTTTATATAAAATGATGCCGTTGGTGAATGTTTCAATTTTAACATGGTGGGCACGGCCCTGACTAATGGTCACCATTTGGAGCCAAAGTAGTATATAGCTTACCCCGAGACGCTTGCACAACTCAACAGTGATGCATTTAACCATGTACTTACAACAGTTGATTTTGGTCTTCATCAGCATGTGAAGTGAAATCTTCTTTATAGAGATAATAAGTAAATCCTTTTTGCTCTTGGTTTACAAGAATGTTAAAAGTAATTCTGTTTATTGATATGCTCATCAGGATGTAGATATAGTCACGATGTGCCTGAGAGCTCTAAAGGCTCTTGCTTCATATCACTACAAAGAGACAAAAGCTGGCAACACGGGTTTGGGTTCACACGCTGCTGGACACACAGATCCAAATGGAGTATTCCGCGAAGGAATCCTGAGTCGATTTCTTCGCACATTACTTCACTTTCTTCTTTTTGAGGATTACAGGTACCATAACTCTATATGCCAAAAATACTTGATAAAACAGTCGTACGGTTTACTCAAAAGTGTTTTTACCGGTTTCTTGCTACAGTCCCGACTTAGTCAGTACAGCAGCAGATGCCTTGTTCCCTCTTATCCTCTGTGAACCAAACCTTTACCAGGTCGGTCTTTAGGTTCCCTCTTAATAACATAAACCGAGTTTCCATGTCTGAATCTGCAGTAACTTAGCAGTTTGTGTTACCTTTAGGGATTGGGCAACGAACTGATTGAGAAGCAGGGTAATCCGAACTTCAAAAGTAGGCTAGCGAGAGCGCTTCAGGTGCTCACAACGTCGAACCAGCTATCCTCATCCTTGGACCGTCTCAACTACCAAAGATTCAGAAAGAACCTCAACAACTTCCTCATTGAAGTTCGTGGGTTTCTGAAGACAAGGTGATCGAATTTTAGAACTAAAGAGGCTTTCTAAGTGTTTTATCCATCAGCTCTATTTTCCCGCTTCTTCTAGTGGGAGAAACTGAGGATTTCAGGATTTGAATCTTATAATGAAATCTAAAAATCTGTTCCTTGTCATATTTTGTTGTTGGGCTGTGATTATGACGAAATGGTTTTGAAACGGAGTTTATCAACAAAAAAATGTTTTACCATATTGATATTGAATTATGCAATAATATCTTGCATTTAATTCAAATATTGATTCGTATCACTAAATACGCAATAAATTATCTTTGACCATACTCACAAGTGTCGGATCTTGTTAAAAACAAATACTACTACTGTAGTTCACTCCTTTTTTTTTTTTTTTTAAATGTTAAATTTTTTACTAATTTTATGATTTGTGACAGATGGTACATAGAAGACTAAGAAAACAGAAATACCGAAAACTACAAACAATGGTAAAATTACGACAGAACAAAGAGACATACAAAGAAATCGAACAAGTTAAGCACACGTCTTAGCAAACCAAGAAGATCCTCGACGAAGAAACATTGATTCCGAACACGAAGCTCAAAAATTTGCATTTGCAATTCTAAAGAACTCGAGTCCTCATTGTTGTTGTTCTAAAAAACTGTAGTTCACTTTGAGCAAACTAAATCCTCTATATAACTATTGACAACAAAATAAAAATACATTGAATTTTTTTATTAATTTACTTCCAATACCATTCATTTATTACTTTAAAATGCTTTTTATAGGTTATAAATATTTAAATCTTTCATAAATTGTTATACATCTTTCATTAATCGTGATAAAATTCTATAGGTATTACATAGTGTTTGTTTTTGACTTTATATTTTTCATATAGTTAAATGAGGAATTTGCATCAGATGTCACTTTATTTAAGATTCATTTGCATTCTAGCACTTTAAAATTTTGGCAAAATTAAATAGTTAGTACTTTCTGTTGTTAAAAGACTTTTTTAACCCTTCCGCATAATTGATATTGTATTGTACATGACAGGTTTTGTCAGCTGTTAAAGTCTATTGTGTCAGAGTTGATGTGATTATTTTTGGAATTTGTAATTAAACTTGTAAAATAAAAAAAAAAAACGCGAGGGTTTTCTTAAGAACCCATAAGTTAAAAAAAAAGTTTTACATAAAATTTCTTATTGCTTTATTTTCATAATTGTGTTTTTTTTATCTATGTGGTTTTTGGTTTTGCCATGTTATTTTCCATATTCGCTATTTTCATTTAAGATTTAGATTTTTCCGTTATATGTTCTTAATTTATGGTTGTCATACATTACGTTATTCAATTTTGATTCGTTATTTCCCATTTAGGATTTAGTTTTTTTCGTTAGATGTTCTTTATGGTTGTCATACTTTATATTTTTCAATTCGGGTTCGCTATTTTCCATTTAGGGTTTAGATTTTGTTCGTCATATGTTTTTAATTTATGGTTGTTATACTTTACGTTATTCAATTTGGGTTCGCTATTTCTTATTTAAGGTTTGGTTTTTTCCCGTTATTATGTTCTTAATTTATGGTTGTCATACTTTACGTTATTCAATTTGGGTTTGCTATTTTTCATTTAGGATTTAGTATTCTGTTTCCGGTTTAGTATCCCCTTAGTATATAGTAAGTTTTAGGGTTTAGTATCTGTGAAATGTTTAGTATTCCCATTTTTGTATTTAGGGTGTAATATTTATCATTTATCATCTTTTTAGTGTTTAAAGTTTAGGATTTATTTTTATGAATTTTCTCATAATTGTGTGGATATCCACGTTAGTTTTGATAACGGTTATGGATGTCTACACATCTAATATTTTTACAAAAATATATGTTATATTTTCATAATTATTTTAGGGTTTGTAAAATATATTTAAATGGATATCACATAATAGAGAAAAAAATTATGATGAAATATATAATTAAATAAAAATTTTATTTGAAAATAAAGCATAAAAAAATTAAAACGAATAAGAGAACAAAATAATTATGAAAATATACATACTTACATATGTTGTCTTTCACAAATCTTATCACAAAGACTTTTTACTTCATTCCACACTGTCGTTCCGCGTAAATATTCACTTCAGACCTGACACAAATCTGATAATATGTCTCGTACATCAAGGACAAAACAGTCCAAATTTGGTACAAACAGTATCGAAGGTGTTAGATTTTGAAATATTTTTCAAAAGTGATAGAATGCAAATAAATCTTAAATAAAGTGACACCCCATGCAAAAGTCCCTAGTTAAATATATAAATTCAAGGGACCAAACTATTTAATAAGATTCACTAAAAAAAAGTTTTGGGTGATTTTTAAAGAAAAAATCAATAAATAAATTAGTTATGATCTATGCATAATTTTATTTTTAGTTAATGTATATTGGAACATTTTTAATATATAATAAGATATTGTTATCATTAACGTAATTTACAAAAAAAAAAGATATATTTTGTCAACCTACTAAAAAAAAGTTGTATGAAATATATCAAACTATTATTTACGAAACAGATAGAGTATTACTAGTATTGTATATCAAAAAAATATTATACCATAAGTATTAAATCATGTAATTAAATGCATAATTGATTCAAGATATTGATTCGTATAATTAAATATGCATTAAATGATCTTTTATTAAACTCATAAGTGTCAACTGAATCTTGTTAAAAACAAACAAAGTAAATCTTCTACTATATCTTTATTGACAAAAACATATTTAAAATAGTTTACTTTCAATACCACTGATTTATTATGTTAAACTGTTTTTATAGATTATAAATATTTAAATATTTCATTAACTGTTATTCATCTTTCATTAATCTTGATAAAATTTCATAGATAATACATTTTTTTTGCCATTATATTTCCATATTATAAACATATAACTATTTGACCAAAAAAAAACATATAACTATTTTAAAATAAATTTATTTAATTCTTCTAAATATCAAACTAAATTTGAAAAGTATTTAGAATAATAAATGTGAGTGGATACGGGACCAAACTATTTAATAAGATTCACTAAATTTTGTTTTGGACTGATTTTTAAAATAAAAATCAATATCTAAATTAGTTATGATCTATGCATATTGTTGTTTTTCAGTGGATAAATATTTGAACATTTCTAATATATTGTATTATCATCAAAGTAATTTACAATTAATTTCTCTTACATTCATTAAATCTGTCATTAAAGAATCAATAAGTAGAGACAAACAATATATTTAATTACATGAAAAAATGCCAATAGTTTGTTGTCCAACTAATGTTTGATTAGCATAAATGGAAGAGCAATTAATAGTTACATAAAATAAATTGGGTAATTTGAGATTTTTCAAGGCCACGATAATTATATAAGTGGAGCCTTTCTTTGAGATCTAAAGTATTAACATCATCTTTTATCCATTTCAATTAACATAAATACAAACAAAATGAGTATCGCAAAAACTTTTATGAACTTTTCTCTCTTTGTCATATTAGCAATTTCGTTGTCCACCAAAATCGTTTGGTCTCAGGTATAATTCAAAATTCGTTTATGTTAATTAGCATTGATCGGTAACATGTAGAATTGATAATGATCATATGCTGTATGATAATTGATGATAAAATATTGCTATATATGTCGATATGATTCATATTATGTATGTCGCTATATATGTCGATATGATTCAAAAGCTTCGACAAAAAGCTATTGTTTGGACATGTTATATATACAGTACTTGTATATAATTATAAGTATACTTGCATATATTTTTATATTTTTGTGGGTTTGTGTAGGTGCAGAGATCGAAACATTCTCATACGACCATTGCTTTAGAGAGTGTGTGGACGGAGATTACGGAACGGGATATTGCCCAACTGAGTGTACTTACAAAGGGTTTAGCCATGGAGACTGTGTAAAGAAAACTCCCAAAGATCCTATTCAATGTTGTTGCTACAATTGAGAAAAATCCATCGTCTCTCTAGTGATATGTAATTCAAGCGTTGCATTTATATTTATATATAGTATCGGGCTTAAAAGACAAATTGTTATCGTGTCAATTTGTAATGGATGCAACGAAATAATACCAAACAAAAAATTTAATTACGATTTTTTTTGTATTTTTGGGGATTTCTATGAGTTTTCTATTTTTTCTTCTAAATGAAGAAAAATAAGTTTTTATCTTCTATATATTAAATTAGAGTGTGATCCGTGTTACGGGCAAGATGGTAAATATTTATTTAATTTTGTTTTATTGTGTAATATTATTTCATTTTTGTTGGTCTCATAGTTAATGGAATTGTTTATATAAGTTTAAAATATATGCAATGTTTATTTTTAGCTTTTTTAAAACAAAAAAAATCTTAAATTTATATTCATATATGTATTTGTTTAGTTGATAATACACATTTTACCTTTTTTCTCTTAAGTAGTAAATTTAAGATTTTTTCTCTGGGCCTTCTAACAAATATAGTCACGGATTGTCGGCCCAAATAGTTTTGGAGATCAAAAATAATAATCAAAAATGTTTTTTCTTCTACGGAAGGATATATACAAATTTCAATTATACAAACTGAAATATAAAAAATAGTATCTGCCATACAATTTTGTGTTTGAAACAGCTTTTCAATTTTTTTTTATAAAATAAGTCTTTTAGTGATAAACAATATAAATAAGAATATTTTGATAATTACTAATAAATGTTAAAACTCTAGATATTTCAATTTTTATCCAAAAGTTCTTTTTTGTTTTGGTCGGTTAAAATAATACTCAACGGCTACATTCATCCTTATTGATTAGTTGGATCTTAGTCCAAATTGTCTCTTAGTTATTAGAAAAAAAAAACTCTAGTTAAGATCATCTACCTCTAGTTGTCACTTTTCTTTTTGTTTGGCTCCTCTTAACTCAAAAATAAAATAAAAAATATTTACCTAGGTATGTATGGAAGTAAAAAGCTTATATATGTTGGATAACGAAAGGCTATGAATGGTGACCAAGGAATGTGGAGAAATGATGAATTCCTCATCGTTCCTGAAAAATACACTATTTATGAGTAATTTTTTGTACACATTCTTTTTCATTCCTAAAAGAATACACTATTTACAAATAATTTTTTCTACACATGATTCCTTTTCAGTTCTTATTTTTTTAGGAAATAATAGAACAAAAATATTCCCTTTGAGGAACAATAAAGAAAATATATTTCTCTTCATTATTTTACTCCTCATTCCTACTATTTTTCTAATGATCACCATTCGAAATCATCCAACCTACATCATTCTACAGTTTCCTTTCTTTGGTCAGGAATTAAAGTTTCTAACATTTCAAATTGACAATATCTTCTTATGAAATAACAAAATCCATATTCAACGTTTTGTAGTTTCTTATAATCAAACTTCTTACCGCATATAGTAGACCTTTCAAATTAATCAAAATAGTGAACTACAAGTGTTAACTAAAGTACTCAATTATTAAAATATGTTAATGGTGAAAGAGATAAGACTTGTGAAAGTTTGTAAAAAATAACAAACGCATACAAAAAATTGTGTTATGTAGTCCCGAGGAGTTCAACTACCCTTTGGATTTTTGTCTACCTCAATTAAATTAATCAATAAATTGTGTTTTATCTATATTAATAAATAATGTTTTAGTTGAGAGTTGTTGAGTATATAAAAAACGAACAGTAAAAAAGACTAAATAGTCGACTTTTTAAAATCTCGATAATTATTTTTTTACTTTTGGAAGTAATATAATTTATAAAAATACTAGATAAGTATCCGTGTATATGCGGGTTTGTAATTTAATATTTTATAACCCGTGAAAAAAATGAAAGACGATAAAATGGAAAACAAAATTAGATCACCCGTGAACATATCTTATACATAAATTTAGAAAAAAAGTTTACGATAAAATAAATATATACATTGAAAGAAAAATTTGGTGAATAGATGCAGTAAATAGTTGTGGATACGATTATTGGACTTTTATTTATTTTTGGTGTAATTGATATACTACCAAATTGTGGTTTATATATAGGTGAGAAATTAAAATTCTTTTTCTTTTATGACTAATTTTCTTAATTTAAATGGAAAACTACGAAATAATTTTGAAGTGTGAATGTATATATATATATATTAGTAATTTTCTTTTATGATATATATATATATATATATATATATATATATATATATATATATTAGTAACTTCACATTTTCGAATTATGAATGTGAAATTGAGAAGCTATCAATTTGGTTATCTAGAGGTGGGGAATTATAATTCCTTTTCTATTTAGGATTGTATTCCATTTTAAGTTTTTGGTTTTTTAAAGAATTACTAATTGTTATTTTCTTTTTTAAAACTTTAGTTTTTTTTATGATTGCAATATATTGTTTAATTTCCTTATTCTAAACTAAAATATGTTTTTTTAAAATAAAATTTGATTTTTATTCCTTTTTTTAGGATTGTTATCTATTGTTTAATTTATTTATTCTAAATTAAAATATGTTTTTTTTAATTTTGGCTTTTATTTATAATTTTTGTTTAATTTTTCTTAATCTAAACATAATTACTTTTTCATTTACTGTTTAGGATTAGGAATCAATTTAAAATCGTATATTAATAATTTTCCTTTTAAGTTTAGAGTATATTTATAATTTTCCTTTTTTAAGTTTGATCGTGGTTGTACATTATAAACTTTTAAGTTTTCTTTTGTCACTTTCCTTTATTATAAGGTTTCTTTACTTATATATATATATTTTTTGTAAGATTGCCTTTTTTAATTTAAACTTTTTTAATATTTACTTTAATTCATTTTTACTAAAATTGCATTTTTTTAGTTTAACCTTTTTAATATTTACTTTAATTCATTTTTACATTTTTAATTAAATTGACACATGTAAATATTTAAATTAACAATCGTGACAAATATCACAATCTCGTGATTAAAAATTATCATACGTGTCACACTCACGTCGAGGGATCCAACTTTATATAATAAAATATATATATATATATATGAATCATATATAAATTTTATAGTTTTTGGTAGTTTATATATATATGTATTTTTTTTTAGTTTATATTTAAATAAAACACAATATAGTTTTGTTTATTTTATTATTTTATCTTATAGGAAAGTTTATATTATTGCATTGTTATTTTTTATTTTTTACACATGTCACGATCTCATAATTGTTAGAATCTTAGTTATAATCTTAATTTTCTTTTTATTTTTTTTCATTTTATTCAGATTATTACTTTGACACATGTCGCGATCTTAAATAATAACAATACATGTCACGATCTCGTGATTGAAAATTATCCTACGTGTCACACTCTCGTCGAGGGATTCAGCTTTATATAATAAGATTTCATTAATCTAAATGAAAAAATTAAGTAATGTTTTTTCTTTTCTATATTAATTTTGCATTTTAAGATAAATTGAATTCGTTAACTTTTTATTTTTATTTTTAGTAACTTTCTCTTTTAAGATTATGAATAAGAATTTTTAAGTTTTTTATTAATCGATTTTAAATATTTCCAACTTTGACTTGACACATGTCGCGATCAGGTGAATTAGCATTTTTGAAAAACATTTAGTTTTATATGATAAAAATTTTACTAATTCTTAACTGAAATATGTTTTTTAAAATTTTTTTTTGGCTTTTATTCCTTTTTTAAAAAATTAAAAATATGTAGATTATTATATAGAGTTTGGTCGTTGTTATATATTAATAATTTTTCCTTTTTAAGTTTCTTTTTGTCATAATGGAAATGATTACAAATTTTTAAGTTTGGTCGTATATTAATAATTTTTCTTTTAAGTTTAGAGTATATTTATAATTTTCATTTTTTAATTTTGGTCGTGGTTGTAAATTATAAAATTTAATTTTTATAATTATGAATGTGAAATTGATAAGGTATCAATTTGGTTATCTAGAGTCGATGAATGAGAATTTTTTTTTTATTTTTAGGATTGTATTCATTTTTAAGTGTGTGATTTTTTTAAGAATTACTAATTGTTCTTTTTTTAAAAAAAACTTTAGCTTTTTAGGATTGTAATATATTGTTTAATTTCCTAATTCTAAGTTGAAATATGTTATTTTTAATAAAATTTGGATTTTATTCCTTTTCTTTTTATGATTGTAATCTATTGTTTAATTTATTTATTTTAAACTAAAATATCAGTTTTTTTTAACTTTGACTTTTCTTTATAATTTTTGTTTAATTTTTCTTAATCTAAACATAACTACTTTTTCCATTTACTTTTTAGTATTAGGAATCAATTTTAAATCGTATATTAATAATTTTTCTTTTAAGTTTAGAGTATATTTATAATTTTTCTTTTTTTAAGTTTGATCGTGGTTGTAGATTATAAACTTTTAAGTTTCGTTTTGTCACTTTCCTTTATTATAAGTTTTCCTTACTTATACTTATACTTTTTTTTTGTAAGATTGCATTTTTACTTTACAACTTTTAATATTTACTTTAATTCATTTTTACTAAGATTACTTTTTTTATTTAACATTTTTTAATATTTATTTTTACTTTTAAAATTAAATTGACACATGTCAAGATCTAAATTAACAACCGTGGCAAATATCACGATCTCATGAGTTATAATTTTGTCTACGTGTCGCGCTCACGTCGAAGAATCCTGCTTTATATAATAAGATAAGATACTGTATATATTAAGAAATAAAGTTTTGCATTACAAGGCGATTAACCTTCAATTTAGACCATGGATAATATGATAAGGAGGTGGCCGGAAAGATATATTAATTGGCTACTTTTGTCATGTTGAGTCATAGAAATATAGATACATTACTCTTTCCGTTCTATAATAAGTGATGTTTTGGAGGTTTTTTTTTGTTATCAAATAAGTGATATTCTCACAAATCAATGCAAAATTAGTTATTTTTTTATTGTTTTTGACATTTTGTATTTTGCATATTGATTTTTTATTGGTTGAATTGTTTTTAAATGTACAATAAATTATGTTTTTTATTATAGAAAAAATAAAAATTAAATGAATCCTTAATCTGTGTGCAAAAACCTTAAACATCACTTATATAAGAACAGAGAGAATACTATTTAGTATTAACTAACATATTTGGCTGCAGCTAGTAGTATCGAGTTATTTAAATAGTTAGCAAATTATCATCAATCCCTTGTGTGTCATTGTTAAATTGCATACTATTTGGTATTATAGGTTTACATATCTAATTTCAATCCAATGAATACTGCGTAGATAGTATTATATTTTATTGTTTTTATATTCGAGAAAACCTTATGATTCAACTTTCGAAATAAAAATATTGTAGTGGGAAAACGATCGTGCGCCCCATTTGTTCAACCTCGGCGCTCGACCCCACACATCAATTATAACGCTAACTTAAAAAAGACAAAATATAAAATGACAGTTTAAATAAAATTATCTTAACCAATTAAATATTTAATGTCAGAATACGGTGGGAACTGATTAGAAACGTATGTGTTTAACGATCTTCTACGGTTTAAGTTTTATTTATGTTCATGACGAGATGTTAAAAGTAAAACTCTGGTAATGTTAAGTAATTCATCTATATTTAATTATTTATATTATACTGGTCATAATTAAGGTGTTAGTCTTGAGTCTCTTGACAAAATTTCTGTCAAAGTGTCAAGTGATAATTATCGTCTTACAAAAGCAATGTCACAAAAATATTTTGTAATAAAACCTAGAATGCATACTGTATCCTATTTGTAATAAGACTTTGTATTACCTAAAAACTATGTCACTCTCGATCTCTCAAGCCTTGGTTTGGGTGATTTGTTTTTTTTAAATATCTTGTATAGAACGCTTATACGTATAATATTAATATCTACATATGCTTCCACTTATTTTATAAGTTAGCTTACATTACATCTTTTCTCTTTCTTGCTTAGTATCATTCCTTGTCGTGTTCTTTTAATTAATCTTTCTTTGTCTTGTGGTTTCTCACAACACAAAAACTTGTAAAAGTGTTTTAAATTCAAGATCTGAAAAATCTTATCTCCTCCCGAATTGTTCATCCTCTTGATCCAAAAAAAATACTTATATTTCTCAGGGCTTCACTTCTTGGAATAGATAATCAGATAACGTCTTTAGGGTTTTAATGGCGAATCCATGGTGGACAGGACAAGTGAATCTCTCCGGCCTCGAAACGACGCCGCCTAGTTCTTCTCAGTTAAAGAAACCAGATCTCCACATCTCCATGAACATGGCCATGGACTCTGGTCATAACAACCATCATCACCACCAAGAAGTCGACAACAACAACGATGACGATAGAGACAACTTGAGCGGTGACGAGCACGAGCCACGTGAAGGAGCCGTGGAAGCCCCCACGCGCCGTCCACGTGGACGTCCTGCTGGTTCCAAGAACAAACCGAAGCCACCGATCTTCGTCACGCGCGATTCCCCAAACGCTCTCAAGAGCCATGTCATGGAGATCGCTAGTGGGACTGACGTCATCGAAACCCTAGCCACTTTCGCGAGGCGGCGTCAACGTGGCATCTGCATCTTAAGCGGTAACGGCACGGTGGCTAACGTCACTCTCCGTCAACCCTCTTCGGCCGCGGTTGCCGCAGCCCCTGGTGGTGCGGCGGTTTTGGCTTTACAAGGGAGGTTTGAGATTCTTTCTTTAACCGGTTCTTTCTTGCCTGGACCGGCTCCCCCTGGATCCACCGGTTTAACGATTTACTTAGCCGGTGGTCAAGGTCAGGTTGTTGGAGGAAGCGTGGTGGGGCCGTTGATGGCGGCTGGTCCGGTGATGCTAATCGCGGCTACGTTTTCTAATGCAACTTACGAGAGATTGCCCTTAGAGGAGGAAGAAGCGGCTGAGAGAGGCGGCGGTGGAAGCGGTGGAGGAGTGGTTCCGGGGCAGCTCGGAGGTGGAGGTTCCCCGCTGAGTAGCGGTGGCGGTGGAGGCGACGGAAACCAAGGACTTCCGGTGTACAATATGCCCGGAAATCTTGTTTCTAATGGCGGCGGAGGCGGTGTAGGAGGACAGATGAGCGGCCAAGAAGCTTATGGTTGGGCTCAAGCTAGGTCAGGATTTTAATGTACCTTAAAATGCTTTTTTTTTTTAATTTACAGAAGTTAACAATAAGAATTATGATGATGTTTATTGTGAAAATGATGCTGAAACTAGTCAGTTGCTACTAGCTAGTGAGCTATATAGTGTGTGCGTACATTATATTATGTTCTCTCTTGACTATGATTATTATTTGCTAAATAATCATGGTCATGCGATTATGATTATTTACTTGTGTTTTATGATCTTTTATTAAAAGTTTTTCTCTTCGTTGGAATTAGGGATGTCAATCGGTTAGCTCGGTCCGGCCTGAAACCCGTAAAGTCTGTATATATTTGAGTTCGGTCCGGCCCGGCCTGGTCCGGACATGGCTCTAGGGGTTTTCGGCATTTTTCGGGTTTTTTCGTTCTTTTCTTTACAAACACAAAAATTCACAATTCTCAGATGAATAATTAAAACAAAATATTTATCAAAATAAATCTAAATTGAAATATATTATATCAAATCCATTTAAATTTAAAAGCAAAAGTTTGACAAAAAACAAATAAAATTCAAATAAATTGTATTACCGAATAAAACATAAAATCAAAACACTTCAAATCTATGTAGTAGAGTTTAGATTAGAATCTCCTTCATCGTCTTCTAAATCCTCATAACCATCAAGAGGTACAGATAAAAAAAAGTAAAATAATATTAAGTTTTGACATATATAAATCATATAGAAATGTCATTGAAAGTTTATAGATAATGATTTTAAAAATATTAAGTAAATATGGATGAATAATAATGGTACATGGATCACGAAATGTATACAAAATATGTCAAATTATTATTTTTAGAAATATAAATGTTTAAATAAAATCTCTAACTAATTAAAATATAAAGTTCCGGGCTTTTCGGGCTAAGCCCGAAAACACACTAGTCCGAATGGGCTTTAGCCCGAAAGGCCCGATTTTTTCGGGCTTATATTTCTAGGCCCGAACCCGCTATTTTTCAGGGTCGGACCGGACCAGCCCTCAAGTTTTGGCCCTAATTGACACCCCTAGTTGGAATCTTCATTTTTTATAACGAAGTTATGCGATGCATGCATATGTATATATATGATTGATCCTCACTAAATTTAAACTCCTTATAGGTTGACAATTTTTTCTTCCATATATATATATATATATATTCTTCATATATGATTAGGATTATATAGGCTATATATAGTTGGTTTTATTTTGTATGTGTGCATGCATTTATTGAACATGCATGTGACTGGGTATTACAAGCCTCACACTCACCTGGCCTCATTAACAATAAATTGGTTTTATTTTGCTACATTTTATGCAAGAAAAGAAATGATTAACTAATTCACATGTAAATAAATACCATAATATGCAGATATCAACCTTCTCAACAAAACATCGGATTCTAACTCGATTAAGAGCAACACGATCACGTACAAGCATTGTTTAAGCTATATAAAAAGAAATACCAAGAAAGATCAGTTCAGGCCGGTTCCAGGATTTTTTGGTTTGATTCCACATATATACAAACAACTTATTTTATTCTATTTCGGTTATGATCTTTTGGTGCAGTGATTTATTTGAATGGTAAACTTACATAAAATATCATTTCCGAAGAATATGGTCACATCAGGATTAGTCGGATTCTAGGGTAAAACGATCAATTGACATTAACAAAAAATAGATAAATATATATAGACTACGTACATGCATAAATTCAGATTAGTATATTCTCTTACCATGCAATCTTCACTAAATTATGCACTAGTGGAAAAGATGATGTATCCAACCAAAAATTATCTACTAAACCTAATAAGTTACCATAAGTTATATAAAAAAAAGTTATTACATGACAATAAAATGTATATGCATGTGTTTTTGGAAAATAAAATTGTCTGGATCATTGAAACCTTAATTTATAAATTAATGGTTTTGTGAATCTGCAACGGTCAAATATATACAAAGAAGCGGTAGTCAACCTCAACTAATATAACTAAATATCAATCGACTACAAAAGTGAATTGTTATATATACAAGTTCAATGCAACTAATATACCAGGGCAGAGGGAGAAATGGTCCAATGCAACAATTAATTATACCAATTTGTTTTTATTATCTTTTAATATATACATGAAGTGTGTGTGCGTGTATATATAAGTGTCTTCATTTAACCAATTTTTTAGGCTTTCTTGACCATCTTTTAATTACAAAAGATAAACAAAAGGATGAGAGTAGAGGAGCCTATAAATTCACATGGTACCACATGCGTTCCTCTTGCAAAAACGCAAACCCTAATGGACCTGTTACTTATATATTCATATCCGTGCTTTCTCGAGCAGAAATGCATAATACTAAAAATGAATTATTCATATTATTTCCCTTTATTTATGTATGATATTAAAATATCGATTTATCAAGATCCAAGTAGTCAAGCACATAAATAACATAAGATAATATTGACTTATCTTGTGATTTTCTTAATTATAATTAGCATATATGGTTCTTCGTCAGTAAAAAACTATTTACCCAAAAATTTGTATAATTAATATACTGGTTAGTAAACTTATAAGAAGTAAATAATTGAAAAGTTATTGTGTAGAAAAAAATCAAATCATAATTTCTGGTGATATTTTAATCAAAAAGGGAAGCCCTAAACCGCACTCAAAAGACAATAACAGTTAATTAGAAAAAGTCTAAAACTAGAGCAATTAACAAATAATACTTTGAAAAGGAATCCATAAACTAGAGCATTATTAAAAGTATAACAAAGACCACAAGATAAAGCCTTACTCGGGGTCCCCAAAAAAAAACTATTACATTATATCAAAAGATTAAAGAAAGATTAGTACGCCGAGGTCCTGCTTCATCTCTATTTAATTTCCTGTTTATTTTGTTCCCTTCTAATTCCCTCTAATTTTCAATTAAATAAATATCCGTCATAGATGGTCCTCACTTAAATTAACACTCAATGATAATGCGTAGTTTTTTTTTTAATTGGAATTTAGAAATATGTTGATTGTAGACAAAAACAAAGATTGGAAATATATTGATAACAATTAATATATTATATCATATTCTTAAAATGATATCAACTGAAGTTTTATCATCGTCTATAATTAATTTGGCTATAACATACATACTTAATACTTTCATAATATTTTTTTTATTTCGGAAGAAAATTGGTTAATTGTTTGAAAGAAACGAGATATAAATTTCCTATAAAAAAAGGTTAGAATAGGGATTTTTTTTGTCGTTGGAGATTGTTTATAGTATTATAGCCAATCCAATTAAAAATCGAGCATCATATCTGTCGAATATAATTTATAGCGTTACGTGATGTTTCTTCTTAAGCCTACATAAAGCATTAAATAACACTATCTTTGGTAGTCGTATAAGAAAAATAAATTAAAGTATGCAGTATTTTAACATTTAACAATCAAACGCTGCGGTGGTCTAAAACAGCTGAACTGAGTGGAAACTAATAATTTAGTTACAAAACAAAATTAATAGATTAAAATCTTTATTAAAAAATAGTAAAAAATATCTAATTACGTTCAAATAAATATACAATAAAACTTCAATAAATTAATACTTGATTGATAAATTAATAAACATAATAATTTTTTCCGGTTTCGAGTTGGATCAGCGTAAAAATTAGTAAAATTCGATAAGATAATAAGATAATAATTTTATTAGAACTTTTATGTAAATATATGGTTCCCATAATATCATAAATTAATAATCATATAAATATATGCATGTCAATATATACATAAGACAAATTTACTAAAGTGTGAATATAATGTTGTTATTATTTATAAAGTTTTTATTTATTTTGTTTTATTTCATCAAAACTCATTGTGTTGTCTTTTTTGATATGTGTAAGAAAAATAAATTAAAATATGCAGTATTTAACATTTAACAATCAATTAAACGCTTGGTGTGGTGGTCTAAAACAGCTGAGCTGAGTGGAAACTAATAATTTAGATACAGAAATAAATTAATAGAAAAAATATTTATTAAAAAATTATAAGAAATATCTAATTACGTGGACAAAAGTAGAGATTAAATTGATTACAGAGTTCTTTCTGTTTAGTGCGGAGTACTTGAAAGTTCAACCATTCAGTCCTAAAATATAACAAATCAGAACAGCAGAGGTTTGATAAAATGTGATCAATTTCATACGAGGCGAAAAAGAAATGTTTTAAAGAGAATTACCAAATACTAATCTATAAAATTTAAATGTTATTAAATCTAATAAAATTATGTTATTTGTTCGCTTAAAATGCGAAAGCATTACGTATAAACAGTTTCGGACCAAACCAATCTCCAAACTAGGCTTCTCATCACCGTAGAACAGAGACAATAACAACAACAAAAAAACACTTCCCCAATAGTTCTCTATGCTTCACATCCTCAAAGAATCCTCACTCTGGTTTTCCACATTTCTTGATTTCCTCAGATTCTTGATTCTTGATTCATTTTCAAGATTCTCAATTCTTGCCTCTTCTATGAGCTCGCTTCACTTCACTCGCTTGCGCTCTGCAAAGCCCGTCTAAGCTCAGAAGCCATAACATGCAAAAGAACCGGTTTCTGAATCATACCATTCATCCCCATTTGCAGACACCTTTCCCTAACATGATCTTCAGTACTCGCAGTCAAAGCTATAATCAATGGCCAATGATGTCCACAAAACTTCCTTATCTTCATCGCCACTTCAAAACCATCCATCTCCGGCATCTGCAGATCCAAAATCACAACCCTATACGACATTTCCACATTCGACAATGCACTTAAACACTCGAATCCAGACGATACAGCTGTCACTTCGCACCCGAGTTTCTCCAGAAGCCTCTTGGTTACGGTTCTGTTCACATCATCATCGTCTGCTAGAGTGATTCTTAGACCACGGAGAATCGAGTTTGAATTCGGATGTTGAAGCTCTGGAGCATTTCCTGCTAAGATTGATCTTCTATTTGAAGGCCTTGTCTGAAATCTCAGAACTAATTGCATACTCTGTGTTTGTCCATGCGATTTCGGTGATATCCATATGTTTCCTTGCATCATCTGCAGACAAACTTTCACAATCACATACACATAAATGAACCGATCCGGTTTCAATTTTTTTCATATCAGAACAAGCCATATCTAACCGAGCGAAATGACATTCGGATTTCACACGCCAAATTATATGTGAGATGAACAAAAAGAAAGAAACAGAGATTTGATGAGACCTGTGCAAGTTTTCTACACATGCCTAAGCTCAAGCCTTCTTTAATTCCATTGCTGTGATACCTTCTGTTCGGAATATGTCTCATTGCCATAGCCGAACCATCCAATGGAGGATTCTGAATCTCATTAATCTCAACTTCAAATTTCACACCGAGAGAATCATCCGACAAATGCGATTTCCACATTCCAGACTCTCTTTTGTTCTTGTCCTGACTACTTCCAGTACCTTCAGAGATAACCCGGAACGTAACAGTTTTGCCTCCATCAGTCATATCCAAGATATACCCAAGCATATACATCACAAGCTGAAACGTTCTCTTTTCATCTCCCACTACTAAATTAGGCAAACGCGTTTGAACATCCATCTCAAAACCGTAGCCTTTATAAACACTCAAGCATTTTGCGACGCAAGCGGCTTCTCTTATCAACGAATGTAGCTGAAACCGTTTTACCTCTAATGGAGATTTCCCGTTATCTTTAGGCGAAATGTCAATCACGTCGTTGATTAAAGCCGAAAGGACCGTACTCGTTTTCATGAGTGCATCGACTATGATTTTCTGGTCAAGACTCATACTTTCGGACTGAAACATCGAAAGAAGACCGAGAATTGTGTGCATCGGTCTCCTCATTCCATGACTCATCACTTTCTGGCAAGTGTTCCTCGCTTGACTCGCCATCATCGCGTTCTGCTTAGCTCGAAGTAAAGCTCGGTTTTGAATACCTAGTTTTTCTCTCATTAACTGTGATTCCTCGAGAACTGATGCGTGAGAGAGAGCAACCGCTACCTGATCTGCAACAACTTCAGCTATCTCAATCTCTTTATCAGTCCAAACCCGTGAATTCGCATTCGGAAGTACCAAAACCATGATAGCATAGGAAGTATCGACAAACTCAGGAGTTCCTCCTTTGAAATTTGATCCGTGAAGCATTGGCATCCGAATCGCAGCAACTGGACCAAACTCTTCTGAACCGCGACAACCGCTGCTCTCAATCGCAAGAACAGAATTTTTACTCAAAATCGCCACTACTTTCGCCTCCCTAACCTGAACAACATCGGGATCGTTAATCGGGATTACCCTGAAACTCCTCATCGGATTCGCTCTTAGCTCATGAGTCAAATGCATCTCGGTTCTGTTTTCGTTAGGCATCCAAACTGCAGAGTTCTGTAAATCAAGAATCTTGGATAGTTCGACGAGAGTAGTCCGCAGAATCATATGCTTATCGAGCGATTTCCTGATTTCCCGAGTAAGCATCCTCACGTGAACACTCATTTCCTTCTGCCTCTTCATCAATCCAACCTCTTCGTTAAGCTCCAACACATTCTGCTTCAAATAAAGCTCTCTAACTTTCCATTTCAACAGCAACGGGATCAAAGTCAAGAGCGTGATTGCCGTGGCGCACGAGACAAGCGCCGTGAGGAATTTGAAGATGGTGAGCCATAGCATCAACTGAAACGAATGTGGTCCGTAATATGTCCAAGCGTTTAGCAAATGAGTCATACCACAGAGGACGATAAAGGCGATGAATTGAACAAGAACCCATTTGAAAGGAACGTTGGAGAAGCTAATGAAGTAGAGAAGCTCGAGAGGTATTGAGAAATAGGCAATGGCGATTAAGAGATCACTCACTCTTTGACATTCTAGGATCGTGTGGACACTTAAGAACCCTTCGTCGTCACAGTTACAGCTCACGTAATCGTTATCTCCAGAAACCAGAGCGAGAAGAGCAAACAGAAGCAATCCAAGACCTAAGGATCTTAACATCTTTACCCAAATCTTAAACCCTAATCGAATCCAGACTCAGCATATCAGGCTTTACCAGTCGAGATCCAATCAACCAATCAGTAACCGACTTCGTATTCATAGATTTCCACAAAGCGTAGACACCAATGAGATTAAACAACTCCAAACCCGCATACCAAGAAGAAGAAAAGGAATCAAGATCTATCTTCCTCGATATTCTGAATAAGTTTGTTTTTTTCCGGGAAAATTCCAGAGGGGTAATCAGAAAATGAAACCGAGATTCAAGCCAGCGGAATAAACCAAAAAAGGACACACCTTTAAATCTAGTAGGGGTAATAAGAAAGACCCGTTGCATCGACGAAATCTATCGGGTCAATCCGACATACAAAAAAAATCCGACATATTTTGTACAGAAGACGAGAAACAGAACCGATGAGGAAGAGAAGAAACCGAGTTTTGGGGCGTGGCAGATCTTTTCCAGGAGTTTCAGTTGCGCGTTGCGGATTTTCAGACTTGAGTCAGCAACTATTCAAAGTTTCTAAAGACAAAAAGCAGTAGACTTTGAGCTTAAGCAATTTCAATAGAAATGGTGCTTCACTGAAACATAAATATATTAACAAATAAATTTGCGAAAAATAATTAAAATAATTACAAGTTGCCTCAAAAATAACCACACTTGTGAGCAAACAAAAAATATAATATGAACTTTACCGTAGAAACAATTTAATCAAATATCGAGGAAACAAAATTGAATTTTCGAAGGTTACAAAAATCTCTCCAGATTAGTTATCGTTCTGTCCAAATAACGCTAGTTCGTTTTTACTAAATAAGATGGGTTATGAATAATTGATAAAAATAGAAACCAAACAAACAAAGTGTATATATATATATATATATTCATAAAAGAGCATTTCCTTTTTGAGTAACAAAAACAAAACCAAAAAAAAAATATATATATAGGAAAAGAAAAAAGTTAAAAAAAGAACAGGAATGTAATGAAAGAGAAGCAGAATCAGCTGTTATGAAAGAAAAAGGATGTGGAGTTTATATATATTACACAGTAACCAAGAAGAACAAAAGCATCACTCAACTTCTGTCTCTGATGAAAACCCTGCAGACGAGATTCTGTCTTTCAAGTCCTCTCTCAGTTCAGATTCTTGCTCGGGGCTTCGGTTTCTAATTTGGATCTAACCCTAAACACGTCTCTGGAAGCTCGAAATAGATGCTAATCCGGCATTTGCTGCTCGTAACCTCCATTCTCCGACGACTCATGTCCCATCCGTCCTGCATAAGATTACATCCATGAGGGTTTCAAGCCATATTATACCAGAGGAGAAAGCTTTAGCTTGCTTTTGCCTCAATACTCTTTGATGGAAAAGACGACATCTTTTAAGAAAGTTTTGAGCTTTAATTTACCTGACAAATCATACCCACCACCACCTCTACCATCATGACCGCTGTTGCCTCCTCCTCCCCATTCAGATGGCCGGGAATGTGTCATGTGCATTCCCTGTGGCGCTTGCATCATGAAATGATGCGGTCCACCCATACCGGTTTGTTGATGATGCTGCTCATCGTTTCCCCTCATTGGATTTCTACCCGAAGATTCAATAACAGATCGGAAACCCATGCCAAGCAACGGTCCAGTGCTAGAGGGAGAAGTTAACTGACTTCCGCTGTTAGAAGCATCCCCTTTCCCACCACTCCCGGCGGAATCCTTCTTTCTATCAAGCTGAAACGTACCAAGAATCACCTGTTTTTCCACAAATATGAGGTGATCAATCGAAGCCAGAACTTATTCTAACAATTTTCGCAGAAAAACATAATATCAGTATGTACAGGCCAATCTTATAACCCGAGCACTTGTGTAAGATAGTTGGAAACATTAACACAAAAAAGGACACATGTATCTACATATGCAAGTTGCAGCTAAGATTTTACCTGAACAGGGCCAGCAGCTGTCAAGTGGGTCCCAATCGCTCCTCCGATGATCTGACCATCCGAACTAGATAAAGAAACGCTAAGGCCACCGGTTTTATCACCTTGTTCGGCCCGGATATATGATCCAGATAGTGAAAGAATCTCGTACTGACCCTGAAATAATATCGAAATTCGGAAGCAAGTCTAACAACTATATGCAAACTTCAAAGAAAGCGTCTAAATTAACAATCCGTTAGCTTTAACAGCACACATGATAGAGAAGATTAGGAAGAAAGAAAGAATCTTCCTCTACCCTTTGGGAAGAAACAACAGAGAAGCGAGAACGGGTACTAATTTACGGCAAAGAGAAAATCACCTCATATGATATGTTGCCTCCTGATGTAGCTGGCTGGCGCAAGGATGCATTAGAGATGGTGCCTGATGCAGAAAGAACGCATAGTTCATGCTTGCTTTGGCGTGCAAACATCACAATTTTCTGGGCTACATCCTGTCAGATTCACCCAGGGAACACTTAAAAAGCGTTAAGATTCCTCTCCAATTTGCATTCGCATCAATGAACAAAAAAAAAACAGAATATTTCATAGATGAGCTTTTGCTGGAATCACTTGGACATTAGATTTAAAGAAATGCTAGATTGTGTCTTAACCAAAGAATCTCTAAGAAATAAGGATCTTGAGTGTATAAAGAACACGACATACCTCACCAGGAGCTATATTAACGATATGCGGGGTAAAGCTTTGCCCAGTTTTCCCTGCACCCAAAGAGAAAGAAAAAAAAACTTAAATTCCAGAATCTCACTAGAGGAACACTTGATAAAAGACTCAAACTGAATCATCTGGTAAGAAACAAATGGCCATCGACTCCAGAAGATTGATTAACTATACAAACGAGAATCTATCAGCAAGAGATGCTTTGTGCTCAAATTGTGAATAAATATGGAAATTTGAGGTGAAATTTACATAATGCAATTGCACACAGTTACGTCCCAAATCATACCTACGATTTAGCAGCAAAATTATCAAAGTTAAGAAGCTGTGATTAAAAAATCAGCAGAAAGTTGGAAACTTTGATATCAATAAGCATCAAATTGGGAGAAAGAGAAAAGGGCTTTTCCCGGAAAGAGTAACCTACCGACGGAACCAAGCTGAGATTTCTTCGATGACCCGGAATTAGACGGTGCCGAACCTCCGGCTGCACCCGCTTGCTCCCTCCTCTCCTTAGCAGACGAACTGCTCGCAGAAGACGCCATTTTCTTAGCCGCTAGGGCTTGCTCCGGCGTCACATACTTTCTCGGACGACCTCTCTTCCTCTTTAACGGCTCCATCGGCGCCGTCACCGCCGATGAAGGCACTGAGTGAGGGTACACCGCGAGGGAGGAGGACCCATCGTTAGGCTGCGGCTGCTGTTGCGGCGGCGGAAAAAGCCCATTGTTGGAAGATGGAAGGGCGTTTCCGGTTGAAGCGGTGGTTGGGTGGTGGTGTTGCAGGTGGTGGTGGTGGTTCTGGAAGTAAGGAGAACTGAGACGATGCTGCTGCTGCTGCTGCTGCTGCTGTTGTTGTTGTTGGTGGTGGTGGCTTTCGTTAGGTTCCATTCCTTTTTAGAGAGAGAACATATATTCTAGAGAGAGAGAATTAGGGATTTTTTTTCTTTTTTTCTTTTTCGTTTTTTGATTCTTTAGGGGTTTTATTATTTTATTAGCTTTTCATTTTCTTCCCCTTGTTGCTTCTTTAAACAGTAGATATATCATTTAAAAGGAAGAAGACGGGATGGAATATTGGCCGTTGGATCCAGATTTGACTTTCTGAGGACTTTTTTTTTATTTTTTGTAGCGTAAAAGCAACTCTTCGTTTTCCCTTTTCTCTATCTTTTTTTTTTTGTGCTTTTCGAGGAAACAGAAAATATAATTTTTTTCAGAGGGAAACGAAAGATCACCTTCGCAGTTTCAGAGTTTTTGTAGTCATTTAGTGTCACGTCAGAATAATACTCCGACACATATAAATTGGAGATTATTGATTTGTGTATTTTTAATAGATTTGGAAATACAAATCAAATTTAGTGTTATTAGTTCTATAATTTTAAAATCTATGTTCAAATCATGTGTTATTGGTTCTATTTTTTTTATTATATAAAGATAAATCTTTCAACGTGAGCGTGACACGTATGATAATTATAACTCACAAAATCGTGACATGTGTCGTTGTTAATTAGATTGTGACATGTGTCAATATAATAATGTAAACATTCTTATTGTTAATTATTTATTTTTAAAAGGTAAAATAACAAAAAATAAAAATGAATTGTGCTGTTTAAAAAAATAGAAACTAATAAAATCAAAAAAGTAAAGTTAGAGAAAAATAGAAACTACAAAATTAAAATAAATTGTATACTATAAATTATATATAACACTCATAATGTATAAAAATTAGAAAATAACAGTTTGTTATGTATGTGATATATTTTATAAAATCCAACCACAAAAATTCAAAGATATGAATTTTAAACTTGAATTATTACATTAAAACATACATTTTCTAACACATTAGAATAATTAAGTTTACGAAGGTAATAATTTATTTTTAAGAGATTGATTTTATCAATTTCACACAGTTTTGAGCTATATATAAGAGTTGAATATTTTTTTGGAAGTCTCTCGTTCATTAAGAGAGAATGTATATATCAAGTTTATGGTAATATACTAATATCGTAATATAGATCAATTTCAAATTTTTTTAATTACGAATTACAAAATTTAATTTTTTGATAACTAAACAATAATCTTAATTTAGAATATAACTAGATAAGTACCCGCATATATGCGGGTTTGAAATTTAATATTTTATAACCGTTGAAAAAAAAATTAAAGACGGAAAAATAGAAAACAAAATTAGATCACCCGTGAAAATATATAATACATAAATTTAGAAACAAAGTTTACTATGAAATAAACATATACCTTGAAAGAAAAATTTGGTGAAAAGATTCAGTAAATAGATTTAGATACGATTATTGGACTTTTAATATTTTGATGTATAATTGGCATACTACCAAATTGTGGTTTATATAAAGGTGAGAAATTAGAATTTTTTCCTTTTATGATTAATTTCTTTATTATAAATGGAAAAACTAAGGAATGTTTTTTCTTTTTTATATTTATTTCGCCTTTTAGGATAAATTTATTTTTTAACTTTATAATTTTATTTTTTTGGTAACTTTATCTTTTAAGATTATGAATTTGTTATTAATTTTTTTCAGAATTTTTAAGTTTTTTATTAATCGATTTTAAACTTTTCCAATTTTGACTTGGCACGTGTCGCGATCAGGTGAATTAGCAACTTTGAAACATTCATTTTTATATAATAAAATTTTCTTATTCTAAAATGAAATATGGTTTTTCCTTCTTTTTTTTTTTTGGCTTTTATTCTTTTTTTGTATGATTGTTATCTATTGTTTAATTTCCTTATTTTAATCTAAAATATGGATTTTCCTTTTTAAAAAAAAACTTTTGTTTTTATTTATAGTTTTTGTTTAATTTCCTTAATCTAAAAATAACAAATATTTTTTTCCTTTTTACCTTTTATGATTATGAATCGATTCTAAATTTTACTTTTATTGTTAATATTTTGTGTTAAAATATAATTAGAAAATTGTTAAAGGCATGTCAAAATATAATTTGAAATTTATTAAACATATGTCAAAATCTAATCGATTAACTTTAACACGTGTGAAAATTTATCAAACACTTATCAAAATCTAATCGATTAACTTTAACACGTGTGAAAATTTATCAAACACTTATCAAAATCTAATCGATTAACTTAACACATGTCACGATCATGCGAATTACTAACTTACATCATATGCTGGTACGTTAAGATATTTGCATTAACGTACATCATAACGTACAATAATTACTTTTATTGTTAATATTTTGTGTTAAAATATAATTAGAAAATTGTTAAACATATGTCAAAATAAAATTAGAAATTTATTAAACACATGTCAAAATCCAATCGATTAACTTAACACGTGTGAAAATTTATTAAACACATATCAAAATCTAATCATTTAACTTAACACGTGTCGCGATCATGCAAATTACTAACTTACAACATATGCATGTACATTAAGATATTTGCATTAGCGTACATCAAAACGTACAACATAATTTTCACGGGTAATCATAATAACCGGGTGTATATAACGAAGATATTTCATAACGTACAACATAATTTCAATTACACAAAAGATTACCTCTAGTTTAGATAACAAAACGGTATAGCTTATGGACGAAATATGTGAGTGCAATTTTTTTTTTATAAAACTGAGAAGTTATCAAATTGGTTATATAGAGGTAAGGAATTAGAATTCCGTTTCCTTATATGATTGTATTCTTTTTTTTTTAATTTCCTTAATCAAAATAGAAAAATGTTTATCTCCTTTTTTAAATTTAGTTTTTTTTTTTTTTTAACTTTAACTTTAAGATAAATTTCCTTAATCTAAAAGCAACTGTTATTCTCATTTTTGTTTCTGCTAACTTTAATTTTAGGATTAAGTCTAGTTTTTTTTCCCTTTATTTTTAATATTATTTTTCAAAATCTAATTGGTAATTTTTTTTACACGTGTCAAAATCTGATGGATTAACTTTACACGTGTCACGATCTTGCGAGTTACTACATTTGAATCATTCTCCTTTATATATATAGATTTTGCCTTTTAAGATAAATTTTATTCGTTAAATTTTATTTTTATTTTTAGTAACTTTCTCTTTTAAGATTATGAATAAGAATTTTTAAGTTTTTTATTAATCGATTTTAAATATTTCCAACTTTGACTTGACACATGTCGCGATCATGTGAATTAGCATTTTTGAAACATTTAGTTTTATATGATAAAAAATTTACTAATTCTTAACTGAAATATGTTTTTTAATTTTTTTTTGGCTTTTATTCCTTTTTAAAAAATTAGAAATGTGTAGATTATTATATAGAGTTTGGTCGTTGTTGTATATTAATAATTTTTCCTTTTTAAGTTTCCTTTTGTCATAATGGAAAGGATTATAAATTTTTAAGTTTGGTCGTATATTAATAATTTTTCTTTTAAGTTTAGAGTATATTTATAATTTTTATTTTTTAATTTTGGTCGTGGTTGTAAATTATAAAATTTACATTTTAGAATTATGAATGTGAAATTGATAAGGTATCAATTTGGTTATCTAGAGTCGAGGAATGAGAATTTTTTTTCTATTTAGGATTGTATTCCTTTTTAAGTGTGTGATTTTTTAAGAGTTACTAATTGTTCTTTCATTTTTTAAAACTTTAACTTTTTAGGATTGTAATATATTGTTTAATTTCCTAATTCTAAATTGAAATACGTTTTTTTAATAAAATTTGGATTTTATTCATTTTCTTTTTATGATTGTATTCTATTGTTTAATTTATTTACTTTAAACTAAAATATGGGTTTTTTTTCAACTTTGACTTTTCTTTATAATTTTTGTTTATTTTTCTTAATCTAAACATAACTACTTTTTCTATTTACTTTTTTAGTATCAGGAATCGATTTTAAATCGTATATTAATAATTTTTGTTTTAAGTTTGAAGTATATTTATAATTTTCTTTTTTAAGTTTGATCGTCGTTGTAGATTATAAACTTTTAAACTTCCTTTTGTCACTTTCCTTTATTATAAGTTTTTCTTACTTATACTTATACTTTTTTCTTTTTTTGTAAGATTGCATTTTTACTTTATATCTTTTAATATTTACTTTAATTCATTTTTACTAAGATTGCCTGTTTTAGTTTACCCTTTTTAATATTTATTTTAATTTATTTTTACCTTTTTAATTAAATTGACACATGTCAAGATCTAAATTAACAACCGTGACAAATGTCACGATCTCGTGAGTTATAATTTTGCCTACGTGTCGCGCTCACGTCGAGGGATCCTGCTTTATATAATAAGATTATATGAATCATATTTACGCATTTTATCAATTTTAAAATCTAAAATATTTTATTTTTTCTCACGTATCACGCGGGGCCTAATCTAGTAATTTATAAATACTAATTCAAATTCCGTGTTATTCAATCTTACGGATTTACTTATGTTTTGGTAGAGTTTCTTAGTTAAAAACATAAAAATTCAAATCTCATGGTTTTATATGAGATTTCATAGTTATTTAAAAATAATTCATAACAACTTTCATAATTCATTAAAATCATCTAAAAACTCACTAAAACTCAAATATTTCCAAATTCTCATAAATATTAGATTGAATACACCCCCCAAATACTCAAATCCGAAGGAAAACCTACATGCTTACAAATACTAATTATATTTCACATGTTAGGTTTGAAAATCAAGAAATTTTACAAAAATTTATTAATCCTATACAGATTTTTAAATTAATTAAACTACATGAATGAATAACACCCTCATGTAATATTTTGACATGGGAAATAGAGTGTTTCATTGTTTTTTTTGTACATTGTGGAATTTTGTTTTTCTTTATAACTAGGTAGGTAGCCCGCGCCTTGCGCGGGTATATAAGTTTCATAAACTAATTACATCATTAAGTTATTAACTTTGTTAGATATAAAAAACCAAACACAAATATAACAACAATATTAGATTTATGATCAATCCAAAAAAAAGGAATAACAACCAATATTATTCATAAAAAAATATGAAATAAAGCAATCGCAATCATAGAGCTCGAGAGCATATTGAATAATGTTTCATTCACTCACACATTGTATGCAAATCACTCTCTCTCCATTTTGTCGTAAGTGTCTCTCGCTCTAATCGGTTATTCCTCGTCTTTTTCTTCTTCTTTTTATCGTCTTTGATTATTTATTTTTCTTCTTTTTTTTATCGTCTTTGATTTTTTTTGTTTTTCTTCTTCTTCTTCTTCTTTGACTTCTACTACTTTTTCTTTATCATCTTTGTCTTCTCCAACAATTCTTCTTCTTCTTACTCTTTCGGTTTGTTTTCGTCTATCTCTTCCGGTTTTCCTTCTTCATCGTCTTCGTTCTCTGACTTATTATTCTTTTGGTTTTTCTTCGTCCCATCTTCATCCTCAAATTCTTCTGCTTCGTCTTCTTCTTCGTATTCTTCATATTTAGGTTTATCTTCTCCCTCATATTTTCATTTTCTCTTTTTCATCGTCTTTGGCTTCTTCTTCTTCTTCATCACCTTCGTCTTCTTCTACACCTTCTTCCCCTTCTTCTTCTTCTCCAAATCCTTAACTTTCTCCTCCTTCTTCTTCTTCAACGTATTGGTCTCATCCACCTTCTTATTCTACTTATGGTTTTTTTTTTTGTCTTTGTCATCTTCCTCGTTTTTCTGACTTTTTCTTCATCATCTTAGTCTTAGTTTTCGTCTTCTTCCTCTTTTTTTTCATCATCTTTGGCTTCTATGAATTCATATTTTTTTCACTCTCTCACTCTTCCAGTTTTTCTTCGTCATTTTCTTCTCCCTCTTCTACATCATTTTCCTTCATCGTCGTCTTCTTTCTCTACTGTTTTTCTTCTTCATCGTCTTCAACTTCTTCTTCTTCTTCCTTATTGTTTCTTCTTCCTCTTTTTTCTTAAGGTTTGTCTTCATTATCTTCTTCCGGTTTTTCTTCGTCCTCTTCTTGTTCCGGCATTTTCTTTGTCCGACTTTTCTTCGCCCTCTTCTTCATCATCTTCATATTCTTCCGTGTTTCTTCGTCTCATCTCCGTATTCTTCCTCGCCATATTCAACTTTGAATCAAAATCTTCCATTTTCGGTTTCCATTACTCTCTCTCTCTATCTCTCTAGATTCCTAACTTAGATCTCCCTTGGTTCTTCCTCGATAATCTCAAGCATGTTCTTCTTCCTGTTCTTCTCCACCATGAAAGATAAATTCCATAATAGATGGGTTTAGTCTTGTCTCCTTCTACTTCTCCTTCTCTCTTTTGCTCTCTTAATTTACCTTCAAACATCTTCCCCATCTCTTCCTTCTCCTTCTTCATAACAATCACACATTTTTTCGACGCCAAAACATCTTCATTATTTCAACCATTGTTTCCTTGTAGCTTCTATAATTTTCCTCAAGCATTTAAAACAGGGTTTGAAACCGGTTCAGTATTGTCGAATTCAATATCTCTAAAATTTCTTTGTTCATACATAGATATGGTTCGTGGATATTGCCATTTTCTCCTCGAGCAATGCTTGTTTCTCTAAACACTCTGTAATTTCAAGTACTCTCCTTATTAACACAATATTTAAGGGTTAATATTAAAAATCCAAACAAATAAAATAGATCTGTTTCGAAGTCGTGATCGAAGATGTGCTAAAACGCATAATAGCGATTCTATCAATTATTGCTGATTAAGAGGTTTACATTAGAATTAAAAAAAATAGAATATATATAAAAAAGAAATAAAACTACCATAACCAAAAAAACTACACCTACATGTTCTTGAAGGTTCTCTCTCTCTCTCTCTATCTCTCTCTATCTCTCTCATGTGCTTCTAATATTTTCAAAAATAGAAGTATATACCAAAAAAAAAAAAAATAAGACCACCATTACAAAAAAACTACACTTACATGTTCTTAAAGGTTTTTTTCTTTTTCGTTTTTTTCATGTGCTTTATATTTCGCTTTTTTCTTTTTCCTTATTTTTTTCATCTTCTTGGGCTTCTTCTTTTTCATAATCTTTGTCTTCTTCGACTTCTTCTTCTTTTTCTTCCTGTTTTTATTCGTCTTCTTCTTCCTCTTCTTCTTCCTTCTCTGGTTTATTATTCTTCAGGTTTTTCTTAGTCACCTTCTCATACGTTGTCATCTTCATCTTTCCGGTCTCCTTCCTCATCTTTAACGTAAGTGTCCTCACATTTTCCGAATTCTTCTTCATCAGCTTCGTCTTCTTTTTTCATCTTCCTCGTCTTTTCCTTCTTCATCGTCTTCGACTTCCTCTTACTTTATCGTTTTTGTCTTCTCCAACTTATGCTTCTTCATTTTCATTCGGTTTTTCTTCGTCCTCTTTCTTCTTATTTTTCTTCTTTCTATTATTCTTACTTATCTCGTCTTCGTCTCGTCTTCGTCATCTTCCTATTATGCTTCGTCTTCATCTACTTCCTCTTCTTTATCTTCCGATTTACCTTCTTTCTCGTATTTTCGTTCTTCTTTTCATCATCTTCGATTTTTTTTCACCATGTATTCCCCGACTTCTTCTTTTCTTTCTTTCCAATTTTTACTCCTCCTCTTCTTGCTCTTCTCCTTCATATTATTTGTCTTATTTGAATTCTTATTCTTTTGATTTTTCTTAGTCGCTATCATAATCTTCACCTTCTTCTACTTCGTCTACATCATCTTTCGGTTTTCTTATTCTTCTACTTCGTTTTCTTCATCTTCAGGTTTTTTATTTCTTCGTCTTTAACCTTTCCGACTTCTTATTCCTATTCTTCTGGTTTTCTTATTTGTAGATAATCAATTTCATTAAATGTAGTATAATAATTCTTGTGAAATTAGGAAAGAGAGCATAAGATTTTTGGGGCTAACATTTTTTTTGTTACTATCCAATTTTTGATTTTAAGGTTTTTAATGTTATTTAAATAATATAATTTATCGTCGTTCCTATTCTAGTCTTTACACTTTTCTAAAATTGCATAATTTCTTGAAAAAAATATTAGTTGACTAATTACTTTTCGCTGTTATAATGTATCTAATTAAAATTATACAACGTTGTATATTTTTGAAAGAAAAAAGACAATTAACAAAGACATAGATTAATAGATCGAATTGACTAAAAATCTATAATTTAACCGATTGAATTGACAAAAAAGCGAATAAAACTTGTTTAACTTAATCGATCAAATTGTATAAATTGCTAATGACAATGAATTGTAGTAAGATTATTCCATTAAGAATAAATATTTTGATCCAAAATCTGAGCGTTGTATATATATCAAGACTAATAATAATTACAATCATCATAAATTAGACCCTTAGAGACCAAGTGTGTTGGCGGATAAATGTCAATATTATGTTGCGGCTGGCTTCCTTCCTGGTTGCTAGAGAGTTTTGAAGCGGATCCACCGATTACCTATGTGTAATTGGTCAGAGGTGATTGTCTTTTTCCATCACTGTTTTGATTATCAAAAATACTCAAAAATTGCATTTTTGTATCGTTTTATGAGACTTTGTTTCATTTCAGTGACTCTTAACATTATTGAGTATAATTTTTGTATATGTAGAAATTAGAGTTAGCATCAACATAAATAAATTGCAGTAGTGGCTATATATGTACATGTTATATCTTCAATTTATCACATAGAAAATGATTCTAATATGGTTACTAATATGTTATAGCTGCGGGTGTTTCTGGTGAAGATATGCCGGTAAGATTTTGACGTATACAGATACCAATGCTACAACCTTTTTGTATGTATATTTTTTTTTGGGTTCTTAGCTGAGACTTCATCATCTTGGTTACACAGAGCTGGTGAAAAAAGTAGCATGTAAACTCTTTAGAGATCTTGAATAACGTCAAATGATCAAGTAATTCCTCTATCTATCACACCGGCTTGTGTATACAAATGAAGAGCATAATCTGTATGCATGTAGGTTTTATAGAAAACCTTCACATATTACAATCAAGTATAAACTGATGATAGTAGGACACTGGGACATGGCTTTTGTGAGGAAAGTAGTGTCAGATAGAATCATGTTGATCTCTAATTTTTATATTGTTGTATGAAGTAGTTGTGGCTGAAATTCTCTTATCTCGGTTTCTCTAATGTTGAATTCTTTAATTTGTCTAACCTTTGAGTCTCATTCCTCAGCCAAAAGTGTCGTCCTCTGCTTCATCTTCTTCTATCTCCAAACTTTTGACTCCTAGTCAAGCTAAACCCAAAAAGAAATGTGTTAAAAATGAACTCAGTGAGAACATGATTCATTTTTTTTTGGTCGTCAACAGGAGAAATATCAATACCCTTTAGAATTCCACATCTTTTTGTTTGATTTTGAAGATAGGAATAAGGGAAAACACAAGAATCATGGGTTTGAAGTACAATCTGAATCATCAATATCTATCTTAAGGTCATCGTATTCAGGTCATGCAATGAACGATTTGACATCATCCTCCTCTGGTCTGAGGTTACCACTGCCAAAGATGAGATTTTTCGACTCGGTATGCTTCCAAAGAATATATTTTATAAAACGTACCCAAGCATCTTGTGATGATGATAAGAAAAGCTAACTTTTGTTACAACAGGAGAACAATGGAGAGAAAGATGAGAAACGATGCCACATGATCTAAAAATAATAAAATCAATAAAAGCATATACAAACACAAAAATACAAAGCCACAAACGTGTGAGCCAAGAAACTTATACCTCGCTAGATCATGAAAGATGGAAACACCGAATTTGAAAATTAAAAAAAAACAAACAAACAAAGGGAGAGTAATGATCAACACACAAACCCTAATATCGTAGAAACCAAGAACTAATCGAGCTCGCTACACCCAAAATCATGCGCTATACCCAAAATCGTGAAGAAAATAGATATATTTATAATCGCCAATTCAAGCTAGGGTTTTGCCCTTTTATTTTTTAGAGATAACCTCAAATAATAGATATGATAACCGACCAAACTTATCTAAGATTAATTTTATAAAAATAATCTCAAATAAAATTTCGAAACCAGTTTACCTTCACCACCTCCTTTGAACCAGAATCCCTTTCAAATAAAGTGAGATTCGAATAAAAATACAAAAAATTGTTCATGTATCAACAGTATTATCAATCATACAAACCTTGAGAGTAAGAATATGCCGAGTGGGCTAACATTTGTGTTGGAACTAAACTCCTTGTTAGCTTGGTTTCTTTTTTTCTCCGCAGCGGTGGGTGTGGTCTTGGATAAAACACAGACCGTCGTGTATTGTACTTCCTTCACCGAAGCTTATTTTGAACTGTTATAAATTTAGGATTCATGAGATCAAGAAATAATCCACAATCAGATTGTTGATCCCACGGATCACTAAGTGTGTTTAAAGAATGATTAGGAGACGGGAGGTGAGATTTTCGTTAATAGAGCAATTTAACCACAATTAAGACAGGTCGGGAGAAATATGAGTAGGCCGGGGGCCGTGTTTCGTTTTATTGATGAAAGAGAAGTAAACGCTTTTGAATTACGAACTGGTTCCGAAGGACGTCCAGTTCGGCGTTCTAAAGTGTTGTCTCGTTACAAAGATAGAGAGGTCGGGTAACTTGTGGTAGGTGAGAGAGTAAAAATCAGACCCCCCCTCATTAATGACATATGAGGGGTATATATAGTCGGGGTCGGCTTCCTGCTCCCCGGGATCTCGGGCCACGTGTCGTCTACGGCCTCTTTTGCGGGTAAGGTGGCCTAGGAGGCGTGTCCCGGCTTTCGAGGAGAGAGGTCATGATGAGCTCGGCGTGGCGTGTTGCAGAGCAATGCACTGTTTTACCAACTCTGCTCCACCTGCTCCCTCCTGCCCTTGTCAGCTCTGCAGGGTTGGTGGGACGTCGGGTCGAAGGCACGTCCCTACGCGGGTAGGGTACTGCCTTACCAACTCCCACGCGCCTACTCTTCTGACACTTCCTGCTCTGGCGGGGCATTAGCGCGGGCCCGGGGTACGTTGCTTTCAGGTCGGCTACCGAGCTGAAGAGTGGTCTTGCAGGTCGGTGATATTAAGTCCGGTGACCGCACCGAAGAACGGCCTTTCCTAAGATGGGCCTAACTAATTGGGGGTGCTAGGCCCACCTCCAACAATAGGCCCTCCCCCAGTTCGGTGTCGCGAGGCGAAGTGAGCGTGCCGAAGTTGATCTAATGTTAGTTCGGCGCATCTTAGGACGGTTTTTCCGTGCTCAACTGTGTTTGCCTTTTCCGAAAAATCCGTAGGAGGTTGGCGCGTATCCGCCACGCGGGGGATCGAAAGGTTGCCTCGTTTTTCGCGCGAGATGCCCACGCACGGCGTGTGACAGACGCTTCGTGGTTATCGAGGCACCCCCTGCTTTTCGGCGTGGGAGATCGAGGAGGAGAACGGGCTCCTGAAGGGGGAGCGGGAGACACTCCGCTCTAGGGTGAAGGGGCTGGAATCCGCCATAGGCCGGGCGAAGGTGGCCGTGGCTGCGGAGAGCGATCGGGTGTCAGCCCGGTGGGACGCGCGGAACCGGAAGTGGTCCGCGAAGATGGAGAAGATCCGCGCCCACCTGGACGGGCGCCGCCGGGCCTTAGAGCCTCACCTTCTGTACAGCCAGGTGACCGGCGTAAAGGCCTGCCTCAAGAGGATGGAAGCAGAGGACGGGGTGTCGGTACCGTTCTACCGGTATCAGAAGCTGGACGAGGACGAGGCGGCATTCGGTGCCATACTGGACGGGATGGACTTTCCGGATTTGACCCCGGAGGATCTGGAAATCCCTCTGGACCGTGCTCACGGCGTTTTGCCTGAGCACATTATACCCGTCGCTCCTTCTAGCACCCCCGTGGTGGATCTGACCATGGAGGCTCCGCCGGCTGCTGAGGACGTTCTTGCGGTCGCTGAGACCGTCCAAGCAGATCCCTCGATCCCGTCTGCTGACGAGGGAGTCCCCGAAGCTGCTGGGATTGTGCAAGCAGATCCCTCGGTCCTGTCTGCCGTTGAGGCCGGTACGGACGCGCCGTCCGGTGAGACCGGAACCGACGTGCCACCCGGTGGAGCCGTGGTTGGGGAAGAGGGGTCTGGGCAGCCCTTCCTTGGTGAGTACGGGACCAACGCGCGGATGGTGGCCCCGGCTGATTTAGATGGTACCCGTGCTGACGGGACTGAAGACCGACCGGCCGATGCGGCCTTGTAAAAACTTTTTCCTTTTTGTTTTCTTCTTTTTGTAGAGACTGGGCCGTAGGCCGTTTCTTTTTGTAAGGACTGGGCCGTAGGCCGTTTATGTAATGACTAGTCCGTGGGCCCTTTTAATGAGGACAAGGCCGTTGGCCCTTTCTTTCTTCTTTGTAAGTGCCGTTTCGAGGCTGTTGTAATGACTAGGCCGTGGGCCCTTTTTAATAATATCGAGGCCGTTGGCCCTCTCTTTTTTTTTTTTTTTTTTTTTTTTTTTGTATAAGTGCCATTTCGAGGCTTTTTTGATTGGTAGAGTAAGTCGTAGACCGTACTCTGTCAAGTAAGCAGGTCGTGGACCGTGCTCTTGTATTGGGTGCGAGGTAATCTCGGCTTAAGGCACTTATTGCTTGTGTACCTTGTTTTTTTGGTGCGGGTAGCGAGCCCGGCTTTATAGACACATAATGCTTGTGTGTCTAGTAGAGGTGCGGGCCCTGGGGCCCGGCTTTGGCACTTATAACTTGTGTGCCGGGGAGAGCGAGCACCGGAGCTCGGTCCCCTTTTTTTTGTAGTGCGAGCATTTGGAGCCCGGCTTCTTTCTTTTTTTTTGTAGTGCGAGCCTTTGGAGCTCGGCTTGGTTTTTTTTTTTTTTTTTTTTTTTTTTTTTTTTTTTTTTTGGTAGTGCGAGCGTTTGGAGCTCGGCTCTTTTTTTTTTTTTTGTAGTGCGAGCGTTTGGAGCTCGGCTTCTTTCTCTTTTTTTTTTTTTGTAGTGCGAGCATTTGGAGCCCGGCTTCGTTTTTTTTTTTTTGTAGTGCGAGCGTTTGGAGCTCGGGAGCGTCTTCCTTTGTAAAAAAGGTTTTATTAGGTTGATAGCTGAGCCCTGGTTAGGGGTTGCCTACGTACCCTTTAGTATAAGGGATCAAGCCAGTCGTAGTTCGATTGTTTACAAAAGCGGAGAGCGGAATGGAGCCCGGGGGCTTAATAGTAGAAGCGCTTGAGGTTGATCGAGTTCCATGAGCGCGGGATGGCGTCGCCGTTCATCGTGACTAGCTCGTAGACGCCGGGTTTTACGACCTTGGAGATAAGGTAGGGGCCCTCCCAATTGGCACCGAGCTTGCCTGCGTTTAGCTCGGCGGTGTTTTCGAAGACCTTGCGGAGGACCAGGTCGCCCTCGGCGAAGAACCGGCCTTGAACCTTCTTGTTGTAATATTTGGAGGCGAGCTGCTGGTAGTTCTGGATTCGGAGTAGGGAATGGTCCCGCTGCTCTTCAAGGAAATCCAGCTCGCTGAGTAGGATGGCGTTGTTCAGTGCGGGTTGCTGGGTGAGCATAGCGCGGCGAGGAGTGCGGAGCCCGACTTCGGATGGGGCCATTGCTTCCATGCCGTGGGAGAGGTTGAACGGTGTTCGGCCAGTCGATGTCTTTGGTGTTGTGCGGTGGGACCAGAGGACTCCATCGAGCTCGTCGGCCCAGGACCCTTTCTTGTTATCTAGTCGCTTTTTCAGGCCGTCGAGGATGGTCTTGTTGGTGGCCTCGGCTTGTCCGTTCCCCTGGGGGTACCTCGGAGTGGACTTACTTAGTCTGATTTTCCACTTCGCGCAGAAGTCTTCGAAGAGGGCCGATGTGAACTGGGCACCGTTGTCGGTGACGATCTCGTACGGGAGCCCGTGCCGGCAGATGATGAACTTCCAGACGAACTTTCGGACGTCCTCTGCCTTGATCTTGGCGTATGATTCGGCCTCGACCCATTTGGTGAAGTAGTCGGTCATGACTAAGAGGAAGCGCTTTTGGCGAGATCGGGGAAGGGGCCCGACTATGTCCATGGCCCATCGCATGAAGGGGTAGGGTGCCACCGCCGTGGCGAGGAGCTCGGTTGGACAGTGAATGAGGGGACCGTGCCGCTGGCACTTCTCGCACCGGGCTGCGAATTTTTCGCAGTCTTGGAGCATTGTCGGCCAGTAGTGGCCTTGGTTCCGTATTCTCAGGGCGAGAGCCCGGCCACCGGAATGGTTTCCGTCGGCGCCTTCGTGCATTTCCTTCATCACGTCGATGGTTTCCTGCCCGTGGAGGCAGGCGAGCAGGGTTCCCGAAGCGCTCCATCGGAACAGATTGCCGTCCAGCATCGTATATTGGGCACACTTCTTTCTTAGCCGCCGGGCGGCCCATCGGTCTGGGGGGTGAATGCCGTCTGCGATGTATAGCAGTAGCTCGACTCGCCAGTCTGGCAGTTCGGGCTCGACCGGGGGTGGTGGTAGAACTTCGGGAGGTGGTGCTCCTTCGTCCGCGGCCTGGGGGTTGATCAAGTAGGCCCCCTTTGGCAGCTCGATGCTGGGGAAATCGATGCTATCGACCGGGATCACTCGTCGTTGGGCCGGGGCCGAGGTGGATGCTAGCGCGGCGAGGGCATCTGCGGAAGTGTTATCGCCTCGGGGGATCTTGGTCAGGGTGAACTCGGCAAAGTCTGCGGCCAAGCCTTGGGTCACCGTGAGGTAGGCATCCATGCGATCGTTCTTGGTCTCGTACTCCCCGCTGAACTGATTGGCGACGAGCTGGGAGTCGCAGTAAGCCCGGATTTTCTTCGCACCGACCTCCTTTGCTAGGCGCAGACCGGCGATCAGAGCTTCGTACTCGGCCTCGTTGTTTGATGCCGGGAAGGCCAGGCGGAAAGACTGCTCGAGGATCTCCTTGGTCGGGGATTCGAGGCGTATGCCGACGCCGGACCCGTGTTTGGAGGCCGATCCGTCGACATGCAGAGTCCATACTTCGGGCACTTCGCTGACCGTCAGCTCGGGTGTCAACTCGACTAGGAAATCGGCCAGGGCCTGAGATTTGATCGCGGTCCGACCTCGGTACTCGATTTCATATTCGCTCAGCTCAACGGCCCACTTCATTATCCGGCCTGATCGGCTCGGGCTGTGGAGGATGTTTCTGAGGGGGTAGGTGCTTAGGACGGCAATCGCGTGGGATTGAAAGTAAGGCCGGAGCTTCCTAGCTGCGACGACCACTGCCAGGGCGAGCTTCTCCAGAGTCGGGTACCGGCTTTCCGCGTCGTCGAGCGACTTGCTGATGTAGGAGATGGGTTTTTGGTCACCCCGGTCTTCCCGCACTAGCACGCCGCTGACTGCTGACGTGGAGATGGCGACGTAGAGGTAGAGGATTTCGCCTTCTTCTGGCTTGGACAGGACGGGGGGAGTGGATATGTACTCCTTCAGCTGTCGGAGGGCGTCCTCGCATTTGTCGTCCCACTCAAACCGCTTGTTAGCCCGGAGCAGTTGGTAGAACGGGAGACACTTGTCGGTAGAGCGGGAGATGAATCGATTTAGTGCGGCGATTCTCCCGGTGAGTCGTTGTACTTGACGCGTGCTCTCCGGGGATTTGAGCTCGATGATAGCTCGGATCTGCTTGGGGTCGGCCTCGATCCCGCGCTGGGTGATGATGTACCCGAGGAATTCGCCCGATGTGACGCCGAAGGAACACTTGGCCGGGTTCAGCTTCATGTTGTATTCGTTCAGCGTTCGGAAGCAGGACCGGAGGTGAGTGACGTGGTCGGTTGCCACCAGAGACTTCACCAGCATGTCATCTATGTATACCTCCATAGTGCGGCCTATTTGGTCGGCGAACATCCGGTTGACGAGCTGTTGGTAGGTGGCCCCGGCGTTTTTTAGTCCGAAGGGCATTACCTTGTAGCAGTAAATGCCTCGGTCCGTGATGAACGCGGTCTTCTCCTGATCATCGGGGTGCATGGGGATTTGGTTATACCCCGAGAAGGCATCCATGAAGGAGAGTAGCTCGTTTCCCGCGGTGGCTTCGACGACCTGGTCGATTCGGGGGAGGGGGAAGCTGTCCTTAGGGCATGCCTTATTGAGGTCGGTGAAATCCACGCAGACCCTCCATTTTCCGCTCTTCTTCTTGACTACCACTGGGTTGGCTAACCAGTCCGGGTATCTCACCTCGGTGATCGAGCCGGCCGCGGTGAGCCTCTCTACCTCATCATTGACCGCTTGGGCGCGCTCCGGGCCAAGCTTCCGCCGCTTCTGCTTGACCGGCCTGCAGGTTGGATCCACGTTGAGCTCGTGGCTGCACGTGTTTGGGTCAATGCCGGGCATGTCGCCAGTTGACCAGGCGAAGGTGGAGACGTTCTGCCCTAGGAACTCGACCAGCTCTTGCTTGATGCTCTCGTCGAGGTCGGTGCCGATGCCGACGCAGCGGGCGGGGTCGCGTGGGTCGATGTTGACCTGGGTGACAAGGTCCCGCCCGGGGAGGTCCTGGGCGCCGAGCTCGCCGGGCTGAAGCGCATTGATGGCCAAGCAGGCCGGCGCGGCGCGGCGCAGCTTGTGCTCGATGGCGAAGCAGGCGCGGGAGACCCTCTGGTTACTCCTAAGAGTGTATGAGCCGGCCTGGTTGGGGAACTTGAGGCACTGATGGTACGTCGACGTGACCGCCTTCATCGAGTGCAGCCAGGGGGTTCCAAGGATGATGTTGTAGATCGGGGTGGTGTCGAAGACCACGAACTTGACGATTTTCGTCACCCGACCTACGTAGACCGGCAATTCGATGGTGCCGATTCCGTTGACGGTGTCCCCGGCGAAGCCGGTTAGCGGGATGGAGTGCGGCTTGATCTCGACCCCGTTCAGGTTCATCCTGGCGAGGGTATCCTTGAAGATGAGGTCGACCGAGCTGCCCGTATCGACGAGGACTCGGTTAACGTCGCAGTCGGCTACGCGGACTTGTACGACGAGGAGGTCGTTGTGGGGCTGGTGGACCCCGGCCGCATCGGCCTCAGTGAAACATATCCCCCTCTTGCTCGAGTCCTGGGCGTCGATCTCCGGCCCGGAGTGCCACTTCAGGGATGCGTCGGTCCTCCTCTCGTGACGCTTGATGGACCGCACTGAGTCGTTACACGAGAGGAGGCCTCCCATGATCATCCCTATCAGAGTGCGGGCCGGGGGAGGCGATCTACCTGTTTCCCGGTCTCGCGAGGGAGATCGTCGCCGCCGGTCGTCGTTCTGGGCGCGGTGGTAGGGCCTAGCCCGGTTATCCTCGCGACCTTGGTTGTCGCGGGGTTGATCGTGATCGCCGTCCCGAGCATGCGGTCGCAGCCGCTCTGGGACGCTGATTTCTCCCCGCTGAAATTGTTTCAGCGGGACCTCTTGGACGGCGCGGCAGTGAGAGGTCGGATGCCCCTTTCGCCGATGGAAGTCGCAGAAGGCCGTCCTGTCGTATGGCTCATCTGGTCGGAACTCCCTATCGCTCGGCTCGTCGGGACGCCGATCCTGCTGGTGGGGATCCCGTACGTATTTGTTCCAAGGCAACCCTGGCGCGGGGCCGGTGGGAAATATGGGACCGCGCAGACGGGGGCCGGAGGGCGGTCCGCTGACCAGGAATGCGGCGGCCTGCTTTCCCCTGCTGCGCTGGTACTCGTCATCGTAGTGTTGACGAGGCTCCTGGTACCTTTCCTGAGGCCGCTCCTTTGGGACCGGGGCCTTGTGAGGGGTGCTGTTTCTCGACTCAGCCGCCTTCTCCTCCTCGAGCTCGACGAAGAGTCCAGCGCGGTGCAAGGCGTCTTCCAGCGAGCGCGGCCTGTTAAGCTTCATGTCGTCTTTGAAGGCCGAATCGGCCCGCAGTCCCTTTCTCAGAGCGGGGAGCGCTGACTCGTCAGTCACGTTGCTCTGGGAGGCCGTGGCCTTGAAGCGCTCGATGAAGGACCTGAGCGACTCCTTTGCTCCCTGGTTCATTGCCCAGAGGTCCGCGCTGGATGCGGACTGGCGGATGTAGATGGAGTAATGCTCGAGGAAGGTGGTCGACAGGTCCATGAAGCTGTCGATGGAGTGCGTCTTTAGCCGAGAGAACCACGTGAGGGCCGGGCCGGTGAGGTTCTCCACGAAAAGCTGGCAGTGAGCGGCTTCGCGCTCGTCTGGTGAGAAGTGGGCGCGGCCCATGGCGATGGTGAACGCCGTAAGATACTGGGCCGGGTCGGTGGTGCCCGCGTAGGGCTGTAGCTTGAGCTTTCCGAGGTGCTGGAGTGGGACGGAGGCGATCCGGCGGGTGAACGGCGTGTTCTGCGTCTCTCTGAGGACGCGATCGATTTCCGGGGCCGCGCTGGTGGCTTGGTGGATTTTGGAGGACATCGCACGGATGGTCTCCTTCATAGCCTCGAACTCCGCGTCTCTTGAGCGCTCCGCGCTGGATCGGAGATGGTGGGCTTCGTCGCCCGGGTGGCTTCCTACGGCCGGGACGAAACGTCCGTCCGGCCCTTCAGATCCAGACGGCGAGTCGCTCGGTCGGCTTGTCCGGAAGCGGGGGGTTTCTTCCCGAGGGACCGGTTCTCTGGGATGGACGTCGGGGTACCCGACATTGTCCGACCGGTCACGGGAGGCCCCTAACGTGGCGAACCGTTGGTCGGTGGCTCGCGTGAGCTCATCGATCCGGGCGAGCAGGGTCTGCATCACGACGGACGGCGTGGGCTGGTCTTCCGATGCTCGTGGCGCGTTGTGGGCGGCGGAGCCGTCGGAATGAGCGGGTGCTGAAGCCGGGGGCGGGGCCCTGGAGAATTGCTCTCGAGGAATCGCCTGGTTGGCAGCTGCTCGGGCTGACGACGGAATGGTCGCCGTCGTTCGAGTCGTTGGCGGGGCCGTTGTCGGGGCCTGGGCCGTTGTTTGGGCCGGAGTGTCCTGGTCTGACAACACTCTTGGGGTCGGAATTGCCATCGTTGCTTCGGTTGTGGCGGTGGTTGAACTGCTCCTTGCGTGTAGAAGAATCTGCCCCTCCTTCTAGCGCCAATTGTTGATCCCACGGATCACTAAGTGTGTTTAAAGAATGATTAGGAGACGGGAGGTGAGATTTTCGTTAATAGAGCAATTTAACCACAATTAAGACAGGTCGGGAGAAATATGAGTAGGCCGGGGGCCGTGTTTCGTTTTATTGATGAAAGAGAAGTAAACGCTTTTGAATTACGAACTGGTTCCGAAGGACGTCCAGTTCGGCGTTCTAAAGTGTTGTCTCGTTACAAAGATAGAGAGGTCGGGTAACTTGTGGTAGGTGAGAGAGTAAAAATCAGACCCCCCCTCATTAATGACATATGAGGGGTATATATAGTCGGGGTCGGCTTCCTGCTCCCCGGGATCTCGGGCCACGTGTCGTCTACGGCCTCTTTTGCGGGTAAGGTGGCCTAGGAGGCGTGTCCCGGCTTTCGAGGAGAGAGGTCATGATGAGCTCGGCGTGGCGTGTTGCAGAGCAATGCACTGTTTTACCAACTCTGCTCCACCTGCTCCCTCCTGCCCTTGTCAGCTCTGCAGGGTTGGTGGGACGTCGGGTCGAAGGCACGTCCCTACGCGGGTAGGGTACTGCCTTACCAACTCCCACGCGCCTACTCTTCTGACACTTCCTGCTCTGGCGGGGCATCAGCGCGGGCCCGGGATACGTTGCTTTCAGGTCGGCTACCGAGCTGAAGAGTGGTCTTGCAGGTCGGTGATATTAAGTCCGGTGACCGCACCGAAGAACGGCCTTTCCTAAGATGGGCCTAACTAATTGGGGGTGCTAGGCCCACCTCCAACACAGATGACCAATGTTTTTGGCCGTGTTCTTTAAAGTTACATGTACCTTCCCAAAAGTTCAATCAACTTAGCAACAAAATCCTCACAAAAACCAGGGTTTTCACGTTCCACTGCAAGGAGGGATCTCGACATTGTATGTCCTATAGACCCTTTTGAATCGTCACCAAGAGCCTACACCACAAACCAGAATACATGATATTTTTGTATTCATTTTTTCAACATTTAAATCGCTCATAATTTTTTTTTGTTATATCAAAGTAAAATCGATGCATACCTCTTTTAGGGACGGTATAAGCAATATTGACAGTGATGCAGGCAATGAATCCCATATGGAGTCATCTGCTTCATCAGTCATCACATGCTTGTTGTGATCTTGGAAGCGCTTTTTCTTCGCCAGAATTCTTGGATAGGTTATAGAATCTTCTTCATCAGTCATCACAACAAACAACACTCAAAAACTAAGCTAAGAGGCAAGAACAAATATTTGTTTTTATAAAAAACGGCAAACATAGCAGGGGTTTTCGAGTAAACACCTACACACAATAAGATGACAAAAACAACAATCAGTGACATCAAGATGAAAATAAACATACATGTACAGTTCGAAGAACATCGACCCAAAACTAAAATTAAAAAAAAACATACAAAGCCAAAAAGAAAGAACGACTAAACCTAACAAAAAACGTAAACGAAACACGGAAAGAAGAATAAGAGGACGTGATATTTATAGCCACATGCTAGGATAAGTACAAATATTAGATACTTTTCGAGATTTTGTTTAATTAAGATAAGTACAAATATTAGATACGAAAATAAGATAAGTACAAATATTAGATACGAAAATCAGAAAAATATACACTTTTATATTTTTAATATATACGACAAAGATTAGATACGAAGATTGGCAAAAATATACACTTTTATATTTTTAATATATACGGCACCGACTAATTACAAATACAATCAAACGTAGGTTAGGGTTTTCTAATTATTGGGTCAGCAATCTCGATTTTTGCAAATACATAATGTCAATTATTTGTTAATGTTTCACACTCAAAATATAACCCATCACGAAAATATGAATAACCAAATACAGCAAATTCAAAAAAAAAAACATTAGATGAATTTTCAAAAAATTTAAACCAAAAAATCGATATTTTGTTTTCTTAAATGACAATTTTGAAGACCAAAAATTTAAAACGGTTTTTTTAGTGACAACATCGAAAATAACAATTTAAAAATACAAACCCATATATGATTTGAAGCCCACTATTACGAAACACCATAAATTAAAAACCCAATAATTGATAATTGGTACGGCAAATTTCAAAATCTAAAAAAACTTAATTTGAACCGGAAAAAGTAATAACCGAGTTTTATGGTTTAGGGTGAATGAGAGAGCTCTATTTCGAAAAATCACTTCGCTTATACTATATATGATTAGTGTAGTTGATTTATTTTTTATAAATAAAAAAGACTTATCATCCTAAAGATTTTAAAAGATTTGAATTGACTAATAAAAGGAAATCTAAAATCGTTAAAATAATATATAATTTAAAAAAACGGCGTGATGAAAAAATAATTAGTTTGATTCAAAAAAAAAATTTGTTAAATTAAATGCGGAATGGTGAAAAAGATACGATAAAGTCAATGGGGTATCACAAAAGATTGAACACCTTTTCGCACTTGATTCCGACAAAATTCTTTATTCAACAAGAGCACTAACCAGTACCGGTTCAACTCACCTTTCTTTATCACACATACTAAACCGAAAATATTACCATTTCCTCCAATTCCGGTTTAGCCATATGTATGATATTTTATCACTTGCTTCCTCAACAAGCAACTAAGCCAACAAAAATCAAACTCTTGCCACTAACTACTGTAACTAGTAAAAATCAACAATTTTCGGAATATGATAACAAATTAACAATCCCAAAATATATATATATATATATATATATATGTTCGACCCACAAAAAAAAACCCCCCCACACATGTTCTCTTCAATAGCTTGTAAGACAATACGCTTTCAAGTCTGAAAATTTTAGCTACCACACATATTCCCTTAGAGATTTGATGCATCTTGGAGTCTTGTATTTGACTAATCGAAGATCGAAGTACTCTTTGAGATGAAATGGTCCATGAGAGAATCAAACGTCCCATCACTCACCAATTTTATCCAAGACTGGCATTGATCCCACATTTTAACAGACTTATATAAAAGATGGAAACTCATAAATAATACAACTTAGTGAATGCATATCATTGTATCTGAAATTCATATATTTAAAGTTAAGCATGTTAATATACGAATATTAATAACATTAGGTAAAAGATATCGCGCGGCGTAGCGCGGGTAACTACCTAATGTTATTATTATTTTTTTAATTTTTTAATAAATTCAATACATAATATCAATATCTATAATATATCAAAGTTCAAGTTCGGATCGAGTAACGGTGATTGAAGGGATGGGATCGTTATCTCCATCTTCTACGATTAATTTGTGATTTTGTTCAATGGGAGTAGCAAGAGGACGACCTCCCAATAACGCAAATTCTTAAATGATATCCAATGCATACTTCCTCTGTGACAAAGAAATCCCTGAAGGAGTGTGCTTGTGCTGTAGCTGAGCGAACAAACTAACTAATATAGTATATAGAGCAGTTCGAGTAAGAACTAAACTAAATACCCTTCAGGGGAGTGTGCTGGAGCAGTGTGCTGCGAAGCGTGTCGTTCGTAATGGAAAGAAAGGGAAGATTAGAATGTCTAATCTCTTGATTAGCAGGTGCCTTCGAAGTATAAGCTATCTCGTTTCTATGTTTTTAACTTTTTTTTTAGGTTTGGGCAGAAGTCCTATTTTTTCAAATAAAACTTTGATTTTATTCTTTTTGATTTTTTTGATGGTTATTTTTTTCTTTCATCTTTACTCTCCTCACTTAAGAGGCCAGGGTGGAGAGTGGTTTTTTTGGTTTTGTTACTTTTTTATTTTCATTATTGGGTTGCTGCTTCTTTCTTGCACACGACTAGCCTTGCTGTTGGGGTTAGCAGAATTCTACTCCTTCTTGGGGATAGCAGTACTCCTTCTTGATGGACCCGGAGAAATTGTGGGTTCTCGGATGATGCCTGCCGGCTCTGATTCTACTAATAGCGGGAGCTGGAGGGATTATCTAAACCTTTCTCCGGAGAGGGATTCAGTAGGTGGCGGTTCGAATGAACCTGCAGCGGAAATTCTCCAAAGCCTACAAGAGAAAGGAAGGGATAGTTCGTATTTCCAGCGGATCCAATCGGATTTTATTGAACTACGAAGGGGCGGCGGAACGGAAGATACGCTCAGACGAGAGTGTCAGGATGTCACGATAGGGCGCTCTGTCTGATTTTAGGTTTCTGATCGCTAGCCTGCCGGGCCGCCCCATCAAACTATCTCATAAGAGAAGAGCCCCCTCTCCCATGCCTTTCTTGGTTGGACCAACCGGCACCGGCAATTTCCGACGAGTCTTTCAGAATTTGAAGAGCAAGAAGCGGAACTACAAGAAAGCTTTCTTT